>CM041022.1:6278132-7478132 GCA_022984855.1 Dimocarpus longan
TTACGGTCAATAAGTTTCGTACTTTGAATATGTGATTTAATAAGTGGCTGGAAACATTCTACACAATAGTGGAATCCATTCTTTCTTGTGAGAAGTAGATGAATAGTTCCTTTAAGTGTTGATTCGGGTCTTGAACAATAAAAGCGCTCAACTTTCTATTTGTAAATAAATGGAAAAGATAAATTTATAAGTTGTTATGAATATATTATTCATTAAAGAATTAGTAGTACTTGACGGAATAAGAAATAATTAGAGATGTATAACGGACTTTAATGACCTAACTCTAATTATGAACTACTCGTGGAGGATCGAACCATATGAAATGATTAAATCGATGGATACTGAAAATTTAGATTGTATAAAACATCTACAATTTTGAGAGTGCAATCTTAAGTTTTTAGTGGAGTAACTTTAAGATTAATAATAGTGAATTATTTAATTGAAGAGTCTAATTAATAATTTCGATATTATTGGAACTCAAATTGTTTGTCAATTTGGTCTCCTTGCTAGCTCACAACCACATAAAGGAATAAATGGAAGAATATAATTGGATTGTCCAATTATAAGTGTACATACAATTTTATGAACACATTCACGAATAAATAAATAATTTGATTATTTAAATATAGGTAATTATTTAATTAATTGTTAATTATTTAATTATTTGTAGAGGTTAAGAGTTCAATTTTAAATGGTGTCATTAAATTATTTATGATTTAGAATCATTTAATTTAATGAAAATAGTAATTTAATTTAATAGGAATTAGATTCCATATTAAATTAGATTAAAGAAGTTTTAATTTAATAGGAATTAGATTCCATATTAAATTAAAAGTAAAGAGTTCCAAACCAATAAGAAATTTGATTCCTTATTAGATTTGAATTAAGTTTTCCAATTTAAATAGGAAATTGTATTCCTTGTTAAATTAGAAAACTCTAACTTACCATTATAAAAAGAGTATTTTATGTTGATAACAAAAGAGAGAAAAAGAGAGAGAATTTTTTGCTACTTGAACCAAAATGATGCGAACCCCGTATATAGCGATACAACGCCCACAAACAATTGAATCAACAACCCCAAGAAAGTTTAATTCACGAACAAAGAAAATAAAAAGAAAGTACTTTGACCCAATGATTAGCGAACCATGAACCAAGATAACAAAGACATCACTCCCAAGAACAAACGAAGAATGAGAGAGATAAGTCAAGTGATAAATCAAGAATCAAACCTTGATAAATTCTCAAAGTTCTTCAAGAACAAAGAGAGAAAAACTGAAATTTTATATCCAAATTGTCTTCAATTACTCTAAAGCCTCCAAGATTAAGCCCAATAACCTTCAAGATCAATGATTTTAAACTTGAACAATATTTTGAAACCTTGGTGACTCCTCCAAATCGTCCAAATTTACTTGTTTACTTGGATCCCATCACAAAAACTTCCTTTAATTAAAAACACCATATTACCCCATCTAAAAAGAAATCAAGAAAATTGGTTTTTTATTTCTACATAATAATCTTTTATAAAAAGATTTCGTGATATAATTATTCAAGATTGTGCCCACACATAGTTTTTTTTATTAACAGTCATAGCAAGGAAGATCGGGTGGTAAAGAATCTGAAAATCAAAAGGGATCAATTCAATCTTCATGTAAGGTAAGACTCGATCTTATTAATTTAATTATTGAATTATTATTACTAGCATCGATCAGACATGTTTTTATTTGAATTTTTTTTTTTAAAATCCACGTTTCCGCATTAAATTGAAAAATCAGTTTTTCCTTCATAAGTCACTATTACATTGCTATTTTTGATACGATTTGAGCAACTGGGTATTATTTTGTTTTGGATTCTCAATGGTTTTGTGATCAAATTTGGTAACGTGGGATTTGAATTATACTGTTGTGTTCTGCTTTGTTGTACTTGATTGAAATATTTGAAATGAGAGTGATGAAGGGTAGGCTTTGTGTTGAAAATAGAATTTGTTTTGTGAATGTGTGAGCAATTTATTCACTGTTGACTTGATTATGGATGATGGGTATATTTTTGTTTCCTTATTTGGATAATCAGTGTTTAGGTGCATTTGTTTTAGTGTTTTGTTGGTTGAAGGAGAAAATTCAGTGAATAATGACTTGGGTTTGGTATGGTAGAGTGTTGTTTTGATTGTTTGGGATAAGAATATATGAGTTTAGGTTTGGATTATGACATATAATTTATTTTAGTGGACATTTACATTTGAACATGATTTGGGTTTGAATTTGAATAATGACTTAGGTTTGCAAGAAAGTTGAAAATTTTTGGGTTGATAGGTTGAGTTGCTATTCAAGTTTTTTGGCAAACACCTGATATGCTTTGGGTATTTAATCTCTTGTTGTTACCAGTCGTATGAACTGGAAAAATTGAGGGAAGAATCCTTGGCCAACAAGGTTCACATGTTTCAGGTGTTTATCTTACATAATGAGTTGATTTCTATATTTGTGCAATGGAATAATGATTTGAAATTCTCTTCAATTTTGAAGTATAAGAGCATAGTTCAGGTAAATGAAGATGCATTGAAGCAAATGGAATTTTCTCATGAAAACTTCAAGACTGAGGTACTTCCCATGTTATAAGCTCTCAATACTAAGTTTAGGAAATATTCCAATTAATCTGCTCTAAAATTTGTTATTTAAAAATATTTGTTAGGTGGAGAATTTGAAGAAATCTTTAGAAGATGAAATGATTTCATTAAGAGAGAGGGTCTTGGAGCTTGAAAAAGAAAATGTTTTGAGGTCTTGGTATGGCAATAATGCCTGAAGTTAGTGGAATTTTGCTATGTTTGAAGTTAAATAATGCTTAATAAACATTGCAAACATCATCTCCCATTGACTTTCTTAGGATTACTTTTTGTTTGTATAGGTTATTTTGCAGTCTAAGACAATTCAGGAGTTGACAAAAACGTCATAAGCTTTGGCTTCGTTGCAAAAGGAAGCATATGAGTTGCGTAAATTAGCAGATGCATTCAAAGCTGAAAATGTAATTCCTGTGTTATTTTTTTACTCTTGCTTTTAAATATGAGAAGTTTTAGTGCACAAACTAATGTTGGAACTTTTTGGTAAGTTCAGTAATCACATAGCGGCCAATGGTAAGGATGTAATGAAGTATTTTTCAAAATTTCCATTACATTTTGAGAAATGTAATCAATATGAGAGAATGCAATTGAGCTTGTACAACCATTTGTACATTAGATTTTCAGTATTTTGAAAGATTGGTTCCATTACATGTATGGTAGTTGATGAAACTGAATGATGTATTACTATGGTTCATTAATTTCATGAAATGAATGCTCTTGATTGTTTCTAGTTTCTATTCAATTTGATTTTCACTTAGCCTTAGTTCAACACGATCATAAATCTAATATTTGATAACATTCAAGTTTCTAAAAATTGTTATTACGAAGAAAGTGCACCCAAAATGATCATGTATTGTTCAACAATATTTTAATCCAGTAATTGGTCTAATTCAAGCTCGAAATGGTAATGAATTGAGGCAAGAGTATGCACCTTTGTATAGCATTGGAGATAAATGTAAAGGTATATTCATTGGATCCACAAAGAACACATAAAGGTAGAAAGCTCAAAAAAATGTGAAGGAAGTGTTTATTAATTATGAATCATAATAAAGGAAAGAAAATTTAATGTCTTATCATTATTCTAATATTTATTAAAAATTATTAAAAATGAAATTATCCAAACTCCACATCCAAATTGAAAATTAAGTTCATCCCACCTAAGGTATTAAGTTCTTTGCTGTGTTTGTCTTCCCGAGAAATGTTGCTTTCTATTCTATTTCACCCCCAATTAATTAAAATGCTATAAAACATAATAGAACGAATGCTCTTGATTGTTTCTTGCTTCTATTCAATTTGATTTTAATCTTGGTTCACCACAATCATAAATCTAATATTTGTTAACATTAAAGTTTCTAAAAATTGTCATTAATTACGAAGAAAGTGCATCCAAAATGATCATGTATCGCTCAACAATATTTTAATCCAATAATTGGTTTAATACAAGCGTGAAATGGTAATGAATTGAAGGCAAGAGTATGCATCTTTGTATAACATTGGTGATAAGTGCTTAGATATATTCATTGGATCAACAAAGAACACATAAAGGGTAGAAACCTCAAAAAAAAAAAAAAAAATGAAGGATGTGTTTACTAATAATTATTCGTAATGCAGGAAAGAAAATTTAATTTGTTAAACATATGCCTTGTTTTTTTCTAAACATGTGGACAAGATTTGACTTCTTCACAAGTGATTGCCATGGGATTTTCAATCTAGGTTAAGAATGTTATGGATTTTTAATCTCGAGGTTGGGATTCTGAATCTCCAGGTTCAGAATCTCATTTAGGTTAAGAATCTCAACTTAGAGGTTAGGTCTCAACCTCTAGGTTAAACTTCAAGTTAAGGCCTAATCTTTATGTTAGGATTCTTAACTTAGAGATTAAGATTCTAAACCTGAAGGTTGAGAATCCTAACCTACTGGTTGAGATTCTGGGATTCTTAACCTTTAGGTTCCAATAATTCCTACTATACGAAATATAAGTTAAAAAATTGTCATAAGGATACGTTTTCTTATGAAAGATTTCATGTGTATTATTGCTTGAGTATTCCTAATATTTGGGATGTGAATGATGATATTACTCATCGTCGAAATACTCTTTGATTAAATAAATTCTTGATAGAAGTCGTGAAGGCCATGATTTCTGTCCATTGTCATTTTTTTTGCTTACTAAGACGTTCATTTTAATTTCTTGAGAATTGAAAAGTTGTTAACTCATACAAATTTTTTTTCTATAACATAAATAGTAGTATTGATAAGTATTTCAAATTTAGTGCAACAATTAATATGACAATGAGTTGGGATAAATTTTTGACAACTCTAGAAAGTTTTAAGGGCTTGGCAACATATATTATTCAAGAATTATTGGAAGTAAAGACAAGAGTACTTAGATCAAAAAAAAAAAAATCATCAACCTTACTAAAACATCTATCATTTGACATCTCAAAAACAACACTAAACAAATCCAAATTTCACCATATCAATTCATATGTAAAGAAACCAATTCAAAAAATCATATCAATAACCAAAACCCTAACAAAGACAAACACTAAATTGAAAACCCCACAAAAAGATATGAATCCCAATCTCCTGGTTGAGACTCTTAATCTAGAGGTTGGATTTTGAAGGTTAAGATTCTCAACCAGTAAGTTAGAAATCCCAACCTTCAGATTATGATTATCAAATTGGAGGTAAGAATCTCAACCTTTAGGTTAAGATTCTGAACTTGGAGGTTAATATTCTCAACCTCTAAATTGCGAATCCTAACCTTCAGATTAAGAATTTCTATCTAGGTTAAGAATTCATTCTTAACCTTTGGGTTAAGATTTTCAAGCTCCAAGTTGCGACTTCAATCTCCATGTTAGGAGTCGCAATCTCCAACTTAAAGTTAGAGGTTGAGACTTCCAACCTCCAGGTTGAGAATCTCAACATATCTCAACCTGGAGGTTGAGAATCTTAATCTTTAGGTTGAGAATCTCAATCGTATCTTTTTGTGGAGATTTTTTGTTTGGAATTTGTCTGTGTTAGGATTTTGGTTATTGATATTGTTTTTGAATTGGTTTCTTTATGGTGAATTTTGGATTTGTTTAGTGTTGTTTTTGAGGTGTCAGAACAGGATAAATCAATTTGGCAAGAATATATGACTTTGACTTAATATCAAGTGATTCATCTCTCATTTGCAATTGGAACATCAAACATGATGTATTGAAACATTCATCTCTATAAGATTGCTCAAAAGAGATTCGTTGACACAAACACTCTGACAACAGCAACAAGCACACTAACATACTCACTAGCAGGGAAACTCTCAAATTTATTTCCTGCATTCACTACATATTCAAACTGAATTATGGAATTGCTACAAACATTTCTAATTGTGTCATCATAACAAATGACAACATCACGAAGAATAGCTATCAAGATCTTGAATAAGGTTCTTGGTTTAGACAATCCCCAGGATTATCGAACCATCACTTCTCTAAGGTAAAAATCATAAAAGGAAAAAATTTAATTAAAAGACAACCAAATTAGTGGCATAAACTCATTCCATATATCCACCAAAACATAAGCTACATGACGTAAAGACTCAACTTTTAAAAAGTAAACACCTTAGTAAAAAATATATGAAGCACACTATAATAAATTAGAATAGCTCTAATTTATTAATCACAATCTACATGATGAACTCTCCCTCGCTTCTTTACATGTTTCCATTTTTGCATTGCATTTCTCTACTTCTCTTTGGTATAATGAAGAGGTTTTCTTGAAATTAATTATCAATGCATTGGTGTGTTCCAAAGATTCATTCGCTACCATTTTTTGTAATGAAAGCTCTTTTTAAAGCAAAGTTACAATATACTTCTCCATTTCTTCAATATCTTTACTCAAATTCGGATCAGTTTTACCACAGTCTGCATATACAACAAAAAAATAACTTCATAATTAAAAAAGAGAAAGTGATGACACTAAAATTATTGAAACAAGTTTTTTTTGGCACCATCAGGTATTACAAATTATAGTTCGCGAAGAAGGAAAGCGATAATGTTATTTTTCAAATTCAAGCTAATTTTAACGGAATAATTTAAAAAAAAAAAATCCCTTCAAAGAATAGAACTACTTTGCAGTTCATTTACAAAATTTATTTAGCAAAACATACATTGCATAAGGTTCAAAAATTTGCTAGAACTCATGGAGCAAAAAAAGAAATCAAGCAATAGAACTGCAAAATGAATAAACTGACCTATAAATGTTCCATTGGTAAGTTCTGCTTCTGTAAGAAAATAGATGAAACAAGGTTTAAAAAAAGGTTGGAAAAAAGAATATAGTTTTAGAAACAAAACATGGAAGTTCAACATTAAAATACTCGAAGTACATCACATTATAATCCAGAAAATCAATCCCCATCCCCATCCCCGACCTCTTTATAGAAAAAATTTCAAAAAACATGAAAATAATTCCACTGTTCCCATGGCTAGACTGAAGCAATAGCTAGAGAGCTACCATGAACTTTTAGAAAAAATGCTTTTCAGCAGAGAATCACCAAAAGGGCCACCAAACAAAAGTTTTGGGCACCAAGAAGAATTCTAAAGAATATGAGTCCATAGGCAAATTAAAACTATTAAAATAAGACTTCATGATAAATTTCCCTCAATCAAGCATAAACCTAGAGCATCTACTCATGGAGCTCAAACAACTTTTGCCTCGCAACAAAATTGAGTCACAAGTAGCGATTTGAGCACTATAGTAATAGCAAACAAATCAGAAAGTCAGGCTACACATGATTATATCTACTATTTAAGTTTAGACACTTAGGATGAGGTTTCCAAACAAGAAAACCATAGAGCTAAAGATTAAAAAAATCTTATAAGCAATACATCCTCAAAGCCCAAATAGAATCACAAAACTAACTTTCCTATATATAAAAAATTATTCCTTTTATTAAATTAATCCTAACAGTTGTTATTAGAGGTATGACATATTGACAATGAATTAAACAAGATAAACCAACAAAACGAAGCATGTGTATAGGCATAGGTTACATCCCAGGAAACATGTAAAAGCAAATCAATTTTGGCATACCACCCCAAATCAACCATTCCCTCTGTCCAAATTACATAAGTTAAATCTTATTTTTTTCTGCTTATTCACATCTTACTTGCTTTCTTACTTAAGTGACAAAAAGCCTTTCAAGCTTACAACAAGATACTAAGCCCTAACATATTATATGCCAATTAAAGCTTCTGTTGGGAGCTTTGACAAAAGTCATCTTTCTACAAAATTATAGGTGTCCAGACTAGATCTGAAAGGAACACATGAAAGTCACATATCTAACACCAATATTATTAAAAAGCAGAAGTTCCACAAAAATATCTAACTCAACAAATTACAAAACAAAGATTGCAAGTTAAACATAGATTAGAATAAGGAAAGCAATTGCAAAACAAACAAGAAGGAAGGCAAAGCAATCGTCTCGATTCCTTCATAATTACTTACAAAAAGTGCTTGAAACTATTGGTAATAACAGGAGATTAAATATCCAAAGCATATAAGGCTCTTGCCAAAATTCTTGAATATCAACTTAATCTATCAACCTAAAAATTCTCAACTTTCAAGCAAAAAACTAGTCATTATTCAATTTTGAACTCAAATCATGTTCAAATGCAAATGTCCACTAAAAAAAATTATATGTCGTAAATCATCATTCAAATTCAAACCTAAACTCACATATTCTTATACCAAACAACCAAAACAACCCTCTATCATTCCAAACTCACAGCCCCTGAGATGGGTTACTGGCGGCACTGTAACACCCCTTACCCCAATTTCTCGTCGAAGCGAGATTCGAGGCGAAGGGCGTTACGGTTCCAAACTGAACATTCATTTATTTATTTATTTGAAAATTTCTTACTAAAAGAAATGGAATCACCACTAAAAGTTTTACGATATAAAAAAAAAAATTAATATCATTTTCTCTTTTAAAATTTTAGAAAATCCGACAGAGTTTTCTCTATTTTTCTGAAAATCCAAATTTAAAAACTTGTAAAGAAAATGATAACACTTCTATAAAATTCATTTCTCAACTTCAATTCGGCCTCCCGTCCAATTTCAAAAATTACTTCAACACACAACCAATTAAAATAAATATTTAATCGCAATTCAGAATCCAAATAAAACTTTACACTACTTACTTATCACATAATATACATAACTTACAAATATTTTAAAACTTTAATACAAATTGTACTTTACAGACTTTTAAATTTAAAAACTTACACACATACATGATGGTGCACATGCATATATATATATACATGATACAAAATGATTATTACACAAAATTTTTTGTCAGATATGACTCGTAGAGTATCTGCAGGGGCTTCGTATTCGTCTCGGCAATAAGCCCAATTCAATTACCTACGCGTGGTAAATCCAACGCGCTAAGTATTTCTATTTAGTGGGTGGCAAATTGCACAAACCTCCCCTGAGGTTTGGCGAAATTGCACAAAAATGAAAAGGTTTAGGTAACTCGCACTTACCTCCCTTAACATTTCAAAAACTCAACACCAACCTCCCCTACTGTTAGTCAAACCCAGTTGAATTCACATGGTCCATGGTTAAAGTTACAAAAAGACTAAAACACCCCCGAGTTAAATTTAAAATCAAATTTTTTATTTTTTATCAATTTAAAATTAAAATTAAAAAAAAAAGCAAAAAAAAAAATCGGAGACCAAAGGTCTCAAGTTTATCTCCGTCGTTGGAGATCATCTCCAGCGATGGAGACTACCCTCCATCGTTGGAGATCGTCTCGTCTCTAGCGATGGAGACGATTGTCTCCAACGCAGAGACAATCGTCTCCATCGTTGGAGACGATCTCCAGATGGAGACGTCTCTAGTGCTGAAGACGATCTCCAGCGATAGAGATGTCTCCATCGCTGGAGCCAGCGATGGAGACGTCTTTGTCGTTGGAGACGATCTCCAGCTCTAACGATAGAGACGTCTCCAGCGCCAGCGATGGAGATCTCCATCGCTGGAGACGAGAGGTCTTCAGCGATAGAGGTCGTCTCTCCAACGCTGGAGACCTTCGACTAGCTGGAGGTCTCCAGCGATGGAGCCTCCTTTGTCGCACGTATCCATCGCTGGAGTCGTGCCTGGAGACCAATGGTCTCCGGCGATGGAGACCACTAGTCTCCAGGAGACCAGATTTGGTCTCCGACCACCGGAGACCAGATCTGGTATTTTAAAAAAATTTTAATTATTTTATAATTAATTATTTATAAATTTAAATTAAAATTTTTATAAGGTATGTATTGATTGGATAAAGGTTGACTGAGGTTGACTAACAGCAGGGGAGATTGGTGTTGAATTTTTGAATCTTAAGGGAGGTGAGTACGAGTTACCCAAACTTTCTCATTTTTGTGCAATTTCGCCAAACCTCAGGGGAGGTTTGTGCAATTTGCCCTTTAGTGAGTATACACTTAATTTAAAGGTTATAAAACTTTATTTCCTTATAATATAATTTCACAAAACTTTTCAACAATATTTGAAAGTTCAGAATAATAATAAAATAAAACTTTCACCATATTTTACTTTTTCTCAACACACAAGTTATGAAGGGTATCAAAATCATATTTTGAGTATTTCTATACAAAATTCCATTTTTTCCAATTTTTAATAATTATTTCATAACTCACTAAGAGTTATTAGCTACAAAAAAATATGCATATAAGAGCATAAAATTACTTTTAACGGTCATTTTGAAATGATTCTCACCAATTAATTTTTCTTTACTAAAATTTCACAATCAAATCTATTTATTAATAAATATACATACAAAATGCATGTAAATTATTATTAGACATATCAATTAGTTCTGTAAAAATTCTACTACACATCAACTATATAAACATATCCAACACATAAAATTTGTTCTTAAACGTAGCAATCCGATATTAGATATATATTTTTTTAATTTAAATAACAAATCCTAACAAAGACATTTTATTTCAAGTTTCAATTATCTAAATTATGTGCTTAATATTCAGACTTTTTCTTATGAATCCTATCAATTCGATTTGTAAGAATTTTATTACAAATCCTGATGAAAGCGTATTACTAATAATTATATTGATCAAATATTTCATTTTCATATATATATATATATATATATATCTAATATAGAAATCTATAGTTATCATACACAATATTGTTTAGTAACTTTCGTTTCTCAAAATATCCGTTACAAAAATAATATGTCACAAAAATATCAAACTTTTATCAAGTTCACTAATTATCCCATTTACTAACAATTTCACATATAAAATATATATAAAATTCTTTATATCTATTTTCAATTCACGTAACTTTTCCATTAACATTTAACGTCATTCTCAAACTTTTATCTAAAAGTTACTAATCAATTATTTAATCAATCTTCTTAACACTATAATTAATTTAACTTTTACAACAATTAAAGCAAACAAAATACATAAACGATCAGTTTTTCAATAACACCTCTATCAAACATGCTTCAATATAAACTTTAATCACACAACTTTTCTGAAATCCGTTATTAAATATATTCATACTATTATTATTTCAACTCAATTTCCTATTATATGCCTGATTATACTTTCGAAGTTAATACGTTAGCGTTAAATAAAAATCAAAACACACTATACAAATTTCGACAAGATTTTCATAATATATAAACTCATCATTCAAAATTTATAACTAATCGAAGAGTTCATAACATAATATCAATTAATAAACAAAAATTTCAATATGCATCATGTCAAATCTTACTTGTCACATCTAATTATAATATTGCCATCTTTCATATATTTTACTTTATCAAATAACATTTATTAAGCATATTTACGATTTTACCATTTTTCTTTAATTAGAGCCTTTTGTAAAATTCTATCACAATACCATGGATCGATAACGGGTTTCCTGGCATCAGTCAGGCTAAATAGCAACCCCGACAACAGCCGCTCGGTGTCTATCTACCGGGTTGCATATCACAATCTGTTTCCGTTTCGGGACCGGACACTCAATGCCTCTCAAAGTCTATCATACAACGTCTAAATTCAATCGTAACGGTACAGCACTGTTAATAATCACCCTATTGGTTAGCTAACTATCAATCCCCACCTACCACTGACTAGTTTTACATGGGCCCTTTATATTTTTTTTTGAGATTTCAAGATTTTCAATTTAAAATGAAAATTTTAATCGCGTAAACTTTTTATTCCATATTTACATCAATTCATCAACTTTTTTCTGGGCATCACTTATGGTCATTTCAAATGTGGGGTCTGGGATTTGCCTATACTGGGTCCCTCGGGCTACCCCAGGTTTGCCCCTCTCACCCACTCACTAGGTACTGTTCCCTCCCCTAGGGACTTTCTTTCGCCTCCCCCACCTCTCGAACCTGGCACCAGAGGCTTAATACCAAATTCTTAGAGAAGTGGGTACCAATTGAGCTACAGCTCAATTGGTACCCACTTCTCTAAGAATTTGGTATTAAGCCCCTGGTGCCAGGTTCGAGAGGTGGGGGAGGCGAAAGAAAGTCCCTAGGGGAGGGAACAGTACCTAGTGAGTGGGTGAGAGGGGCAAACCTGGGCCAGCCCGAGGGACCCAGTATAGGCAAATCCCAGACCCCACATCAAATGACCATTTTGCCCCTAGTTTTTATATCATATCTTAACACAATACTTATCACATTTTTCAAGTTCTAATTTAATATCAAAAGAGGAGAATCTCAACCTTTTTATTTTCCATTCCAAATCCGTTATATGTACCATCAACACATGATATAATTAACACAACAACGGAAGCGAAAAGACCAAAATACCCCTAAGACACTCTATATTTTAAGTTAAGCCATAAGAGATTTTATTTTGCGAAATCGTTTTCGAAACCATTTTTCATCAAATAAACTTATTCAATAACATGCAATTATCATATAATTATCATTCAGAACCATTTGATATCTCAAATAATCAAATTAAACAATTTCCAAAAGAATTTACACACGGATGCCAAACTAATAAACGTAACTTTTCATTCCAACCATTATTTTATCACAAAAACTACACAAATATCATTCAAATACCACACGAATGGAAAAGAATTGACAAAAATGGCCCCTCGTTTCTTCTCTACTTAATATTTGGCCTAAAGGGTTATTTTTCGAAAATATTTATCGAAATCATTTATCAACCCATTTTTCACACCAATAACATGCCAATAATACACAAATAATATATCAAATTATTTAACACATCAAAGAAACAAATTTATCAAGTTTCAAATACATTTACATATTAATATCAAACTAATAAAAATAAAATTTTTCAACGATGTGTACACCAACCTTTTTGGGCTTTCCACTAGCTTTCTACACACTTAGGGAGAGGTTTTCACGCCTCCCTAACTTTCCCTAAGTCCTTAAGTCCTCTGAAATTAAACCCTCATTTAGGATTTCAAAAATAAACAATAATATCAATTTAATAAATCAAACTACTAGAACAAGTTCAAATACATATTTATTGATGTATTTAACATATTTTTAAGCAAAATCTATCACAAAAGTACACACCCATGCCCATATACCTCATTTGACTTATTTATATCCGAAATCAAACTTGAAAAATAGATAAATTTTAGTAATTTTGAGACTAGGAATTGATAGATCATAGAAAAATTAAAAGATTAAGTGAATTAATTGATAATTAAAACAAAGAAAATGAAGAAAATAGGAATAAGAAGACTCACGGCAGAGCAGAAGGAAGAGTTGGCTGGAGCAAAAAACAGAGACTGAAAAATCTGGAAACAAACAATTTTTATAATCACCAATTTATCATAATTATGAAATTGCCCCAAAATTTTTGTTAGTTACAAATTGACAAAAAATTTTCTGCACTTACACCCCTACTCACATGCTAACATCCCCTTAGACATTCTTGCCAACACATCATCCCATTAACTCATTCAAACTTATCTATAACCTTATTTTATCCAAAAAATAATTAATTTATTTTAATGAAAAATAATAATAATAATAATTATTATATAATAAATTCTTTATTCACTCAAAAATTATCCCTATACAATACAATCCAATTTCACTATCCTAACCTTCCCATTCTATTAATTATTTTATTTAAATTCGAAAATAATTCATTACACGAGAAAAACATTTTCAAAAATATTCAATTTCGCCTATTACGATCAAAACATTTTAAATTCAAATTTATTCTCATTTAATAAATTACTTAGGAAATCAACGAATATAAATTGGACGGAAATAAATATCGGGACGTTACAGGCACAGAATCAATTTACAAAAGGCAAAGGTTTGCTGTTAG
This sequence comes from Dimocarpus longan, assembly GCA_022984855.1. Lineage (NCBI taxonomy): Eukaryota > Viridiplantae > Streptophyta > Magnoliopsida > Sapindales > Sapindaceae > Dimocarpus > Dimocarpus longan. The sequence continues at coordinate 6,292,108 of CM041022.1, forward strand.
CTATGTGAGAGTGGAAAACCAACGGTCGACAACGGTGTGACGTGCAAACAAATGACGTGTGGAGGCATTCGGATTTGATGGCGGCGGCAAAAAAATGAGAAAATAAAGGAAGTATAATAATAAAATAAGAGGAAGAAGAAAAGGGAAGAGGAAGACCTAACCTAGCGGCGAACAATCGTCGATGGCTTTGTGATAGGGGGGTTAGGATATCTCTGATGGTTGAGGGTTGAGAGTGAGAGAGGAAGGCCAGAGAGAATGAAATAAAAGTGTTTGAATGTCATTAAGGACATTTTTGTCCAAAAAAAGTCATTTTTGCTAGAATCTCATAAAGAGTTCATTTTTCAACTTGGACTTCCTAAATGGGTTATTTTGGACATTTTCTCTTGGTAATAATAAAGATGATCATTTTGTACTACTTTTTAAAAGTGAAAATTACAAAATAGCTCATTTGAAAAGCGTATTTTTTGTTTTTACCATTATTTTTTAAAAAAATTGTTTTTAACCCCTCAAAAAAATTAATTTCATCATGTACCCAAATTACCCATAATATCCTTATACACATTTACCCATAAACCCTTAACTCTTAAAATTTTATAAAAAATCGAAACGTAAATATATAAAATAGCCCCTATATATAAAGTGTTAGAATCTTGATGGAAATTCATTTTTATCATTGAGCAAACGTGAACCTCGACCTATTTTGTGTGACCTAGACCCGATCGAGACCTGACCACACCGTTCAACCTTTTCCGACCATTTTCTCGTAATTTTTGACCTTACCAGAGCATCTCCAACTGCCGACGAGCTTATCTATTTATGAAGGTATGCAAACTTTTGGTTTCCATTTGAAAGTTTGTATTTTTTTTTTAATTTTGTTTTGTGATTTTGGGATGTGTTTTGTGTTATGGATATTGGGTTGTGATGATTAGGTTTAGAATATGTTGGATTTGGTTTGAGAATGACTAATTTAGACGATAGCAGCATCGTTGGAATTGGTTCAATTTTTCAATTAAGTTACTCAGTTCGATTTTTTAGTTCGGTTTTGCACTTTGATTTTTTTCAATAGTTTTCACTTAGATATGAAAAACTGAACAAAATAACCAAACTAAAAAAATCGATCATAGCATTTACTAATTTTTCAGACATAGTTAAAAACTGATTTCGTTTTTCACATCCAAAATACTGATATTTTCCTATTTTCTTTCTTACAAATGGATTTCAAGTATAAATATAGTTCGCAAGCAATTGACAAAGATATGAGCAAGAATACATACATTAGTCAGAAATGGCTTAATAAAATAATTGCAGTTATTGCTAGAAAAATTTGTATAATCGGTTCATAGAAGAGTGCTAATTCGGACATATTTTAAAGATAAGTAGCAACAATATAACTGTTATCTCTGTGATATTATGGGTTTTTGCTAAAGAGATGGAGGACCCTAGTAGGCACACTAATGAAATGTGGTTTGAAATCAGGGGGAGAACATATAGGTTTGGGATATAGGAGTTCTTATTAGTGACAGGACTTGCTTTTGGGGATATCGACAGAAAAATCTTCAGTATATTGCAAACTAATCAGAACAGTATTCTATGATGATTGTCCAATAGAGAGTCACCGAATGTGTCTAGCCTAGCCATCTTTCTCAAAGCAAGGAGCCATACAATGCATTAAGACCGTGCAGTCGACGATCCCATAAATGATGAAGATCTATTGAAGTTAGTGAATGTAGAGATCGCTTTCTATTGCTTTATAGGGCAAGATGATAGGGCTAACATTCTTCATTTTATATGGCTCATGACAGAGAATGTAAAGGTGTTGAGCTCATTCCTTTTGGGTATATTAAGCTATAGTACGATGATGCACTACCTCTATATGACGATTAATGAACAGTGAATTAAAAACCCACTGAGTACTATTAATATTTATGACTATGTCCCGGCATTTTAGATACACCTAATACGGTTAATATTTATAGCTTCCTCCTAATATGATTAATATATAGGGTTATATATATACTAATTAAATGTTTGTTATTTGTTTAATCATTTTTGAATTATAGTGGTGGTTAGTAGAAATGTTCTTGGTGTTGAGAGAGAAAATAGCAAAAACTAATTAGCTGTTGCAAAATGATCTATCAAGATGTGAGAGACTGGCATTTAAGAGGATGTCGAAAAACATAAAAACTTTGATGATTTTCCCCCCATAAGTGGTAAATCTAAGTTAAATTGGTTTCGATTTTTTATTTGTTTTAACTATCCTTTTTATATTACGTATATAATAACAATATAACTATATATATATATATATATATTACAGATAGTTGACATGACGCAAACCCTTGAGCCCATTGATGCCAAAAAAGAGACGAATTATTGGAAATCTTTCAATCCAAAGCATTTCATTAGGAAAGATGTACATAAAGTTGGCGATGTAAGGAGTGATGATGATGATGATGGTGGTGGTGTACGGGGTAATGATGATTATTAGGTGGAGGCTAGAAGGGATGATGATAAGGTGGAGGGTGATAAAGAACATATGGTTGATGAGCGGAATGAAGACATCCAAAGTGTACAATCTGAATCAGAGGATATGTTTTCAGAGTTTCGGACAAAAAAGATGCACGATGTACGAAACATACATCCTGAGGTATGAATCTTCTATTTATTTTATTGTTTAGTGAATATCCATTTTAGTAAATGCAAAAGTTATAGACATGTTATATAGTAGTACGGAGTGGGACAGAGAGACGGAGTTTCTAAACATAATAGACGAAGTATAATTATTTAAATATACATGTTATATTTCCCTAGATATTCAAAATACAAGAGAGATTCTGTCAAAATTTTTTTAAATTGTGTACACTGAGTAAAATGATATATACGATTATATTCTATAAGTGAAGTAGTTGTTTGAGTATATTGTGGATTTACAGTAGGATGGATAAGAGACAGAAGGTGTTATGAGTATTTTTACGATCAAACCAATTAGGTTGAAGAAAATCCAAAGAATGAGCCCAATGACCCGAAGGTCCAAAAAACCTAGCAATCTGTCCATCTCTCTGATCAGCCGCCTGATCGCGAACTTATTCACATGTTTGCTCGCCAATCTGCTCGTATACCAAGTTGTTCGACTAATCATTAATCTGTTCGTTGATCGACTCGGTCACCTACTCGATAATCCATTCACCTATGTGCTCGTCCATAAGATCGAATGTGAGCCCATTTATTTGGTCGATCAACTGGTCGACGCTTCCTGGACGTGCTCGTATACCTACTCATTTATGAGGATGTTTGTTTATTAATTTATCTAATTGCTGGAGAGCTCGCTTATGATCTACACCACTAACTCCTAAGGTGGCCAACTTACTTTGAGCTTTATTTGCTCGCTAACTCAACAGATTATTCTATTTGCTAAAGCGCCTCTACCACGTCTCTCAAATCACAAGTCAACAAAAGTCAAAACTATCAAACAGGTTACAGCTCAAGGTGTGCCGTACACGTCAATCCCATAAGAAATTATAGCTTGGATTACGGGGATCGCATGGGTTAGCTGCCTAAACCCATACTTTGGGTAGAATAAACCTAACATTTGTCAACCATATTAAATGTAATCCCGACGCATTAAATGTGACCCATCATTGCAATATTGATTTATTGTACATTTTGTCTTATTACATCTTACTGTAGTACCTCCCATTTTCCTATAAATAGGGGAGGATTTTCATTTGTAAAAAGAGGACAATCTTGAGTGCCGTTACTCTACTAAAATAGTGAGAGAGTGAACAATGGACGTAGGCATCTTTTTAGGTCGAATCATTTAAAAATTTCCTGGTGCCTTTTCCTTCTTCCCTGACCTCATCTCCTTACTTCTTGCTATGCTTACTATACTACAACACAACTCAAAACTGTAGCTTCGACCGTGAACGAACCTAGTCGGATAAATCCAGATGTCAACATTTTTGGCGCTAGAGGAATGGCCCATCTGTAGTTTCACTACCTTTATTCTTAGCCTACAAGAGCTTGTTTATTAGTCACGATGGTCAGAGGAAGAATCGCCAGAAGCTCTAACGCTACTGATGTTCGCCCAAAGACCTTAGATCAACGACAGAATGCCATGCCTACTGGAGGACAACATAATATGGGTGTAGGAACGTCTAATGTGCCCATGATTGGGACTACTCAAGATATGCCTCCTCTTCTAACCCTTCAATCTGTTCCTAATATTATTGGATGCTATATAGGTGTTACAGTTGTGATAAGAGATGTTGGAAACTACAATGACATAGCTGGCCAATGAAGTCGGGACACTAATTCGAGCCCAGGTTTAGGCCGCTCAAGGACCACCCTAGGCCATGATGAGGAGGGATGTTCCCCGGCGATGGCACGTTGAGGCTTCTGACACAAATGAGAGTCATCAGGGAATCAATGCAAGAGGGGTCAGTTCATTCTTTCAGCGTGCAGTTTAGTGCTTGATTTCAACAAGCCCATGATAAAGAAAGTGCAGCTTATCCTTCAAGGTTCAAAGTAAGGGTGAGCCAAAATGAACACCGACCGAAGTAGATGGGCCATGGTTATGATCAAGTCCCAACCCGTGAAGATGAAGTCAGGCAAAGGCCTAATAATAGAGGAACTGAAGATAGAAGGAAACAGAGGACTTATGACTAGCATTCCCTGAGCAGACAGGATAGGCGGGACAGATAGTCTACTATCAAAAGAACTGAAGTACAGGGTCTACTCGTTGAGGAGCTCCTTCAAAGGGTCTGGCATCTTGAAGCACAACCTGTAGCCCATGAATAGAGGAGTCAGAGCGAGGAGAGGACCACATTCACCTCACAAATTGAATTGGAGCTGCTCCCTCCAAGGTTCAAATTTCCCAGCATCCCACAATGTAAGGGGAACACTGACCCTTATGACCATCTCGATGCTTTCAATATCCAGATGAACCTCCAGACCATCAGCTCGCTCGTGAAGTGTCGCATATTCCCTGTAACAATTGGGGTATTCCACGGACATGGTTTAAGAACCTCCCATCCCACAACATCAATAATTGGGAGGAATGTCAACATAGATTTCTAAACCAATATAAGGCGCTGAAGAGGCAGCTCGCGCCACCTTGCCACCTTGCAACTATCTTTCAACGTCCCGGTGAATTGTTGAGGGACTATATTAGCAGGTTCAGGTGCTAAATAACTAATGTAGAAAACTCTATAGACGAGGGGATCTTGATAGCTATCTCGGCAGGACTGGGGAAAGATGGAAAGTTGTATGAGAGCATTTATAAATCCCCGGTGAATGACTTATGGGAATTCTACGAGCGAGCAGCAAAAGAAGTTAGGTAGGAAGAAGTATTTGGCCCAAAAAAGGCTAGTGTTTAAAAAGATAAAGCTGGCAGCTCCAATTAGGTGAAGAAAAGGAGCAATGAAGGAAGCAACAACAATTAGATTACAAAGAAGAACAGAAATGGGCCTAGACCATGGAGTAACCAGAGGTGAGAATGACCTCAGTATCAAGGCCGTTACAATACATACAACGTCTTGTCCGATACACATGATAGGATCTTTGTAACTAAAAGAAATAAGGAGAACTTTGGGAGACCAGCCCCTTTTCAGACTCCTGAGGGATGCATAGACAGGAGCAAATTCTATGCCTATCACAACGACGTAGGGCACAACACCTTTGATTGTTGAGCGCTCAAAGACGCCATTGAGGAGATAATCAGAAATGACCGCCTAAGGGACTATGTTATGCGACCTTCAGGGTGACCATCTTAACAACAGTGTCTTACCAACGGCAGCAAGAGCCACCAGCTCAAGCCCTACAGGAGCCTGACCCTTAACACGAACCTACTGTCAGAGTGATCCATACTATCTATGGGGGTCCTTTAGTGGTAGGAACATCTCATAGATCGTAGAAACGGTATGTACGTGAGGCTAATCGTGTTCAACTTGCAGGCCGAAGAGAGTCAAAAGGACCTACGAAGAATGCTAGAAGGGCATCCGAAGAGCTTATTTTCACAGAAGAAGATGCTTGGGATGTTCATTGGCCCCACAATGATGCTTTGGTGATTCGAGCGCGTATTAGAAACTCAGTGGTCAAAAGAATCATGATAGACACGGGGAGCTCGGTGAATGTGATGTATAAGGAGTGTTATGACCAGATGGGGATAGGTGATAAATAGCTAAAGCCCTTCCCCGAGCCTCTGTATGGTTTTACTGGAGATTCAGTCACTTCTACTGGACAGATAAGACTACCTCTTACTCTCGGAGATGCAGCTTACTGGTCAACAGTGCTCGCGAACTTCCTAATTATTAATTCCTCTTCAGCGTATAACGTAGTATTGGAAAGACCTGCAATGAATGATCTCGACATGATCACCTCTACCAAAGTCCTCACGGTAAAGTTTCCAACTCCTCATGGGATAAGGTATGTGCGAGACGTGCACTCTCTGACTCGTCATTGCTATATGGATGTAGTAAGAATGGGAGTTCGAGGGAAGAGGGTGGATATGGTTCCAAGCCATGAGCTGCAGGTTATCACTACATCGGGGATTAGTCATGACCTGGATCCCAGACGGATTGACACATACTAGACTATAGGTCCAGTAGAAAAGCTCGAAGACATTCAGGTCAGCAAGATAAATGCTGCAAGATGCCTCAAACTAGGCAGAGGCCTGGTCCAGAAATCAAGGCCCAACTGATTAACTGTCTCAAGGTGAACTTCGATGTGTTAGTCTGAAATCATGAGGATATGGTGGGGATCGATTTGAGGGTGATGACTCATAGGCTGAATGTCAATCCTCATTACAGCTAATTTGCCAAAAAACGAGGCAAATGACTCGAGAACGCTGTGATGCCCTAAAAGATGAGGTAGACAAGCTCTTGGCAAACAAATTCATTCGATAAGTCCAATATCCTACCTAGGTAGCCAATCCCATCCTGGTAAAAAAGAAGAAGGGGAAATGAAGAACTTGCATTGAGTTCACGGATTTGAACAAAGCTTATCCGAAAGACAGCTTCCTACTGCCCAAAATTGATCAATTAGTGGATGTGACAGCTGGGCACGAGCTCCTTAGCTTCATGGATGCTTAGTCGGGCTACAATCAGATTCCAATGAACCCTGAAGATAAGGAGCACACCTCATTCATCACAGATCGTGGCTTGTACTGCTATAAGGTAATGCCATTGAGGACTTAAAAATGCAGGAGTAATTTATCAACGGTTGGTTAACATGATATTCGAGGATCAAATTGAGAAGACTATGGAGGTTTATTTGATGACATGTTAGTGAAATCCAAGCAGGTTGCTGACCATGTTCACAACCTCGAGGGGATGTTTCAGATTTTGAGGAAATATCAAATGAAGCTCAACCCCCTCAAGTGTGCGTTCGGGGTCTCCTCAGGTAAATTTTTGGGTTTCATGGTGAATAACAGAGGAATTGAGGCTAACCAAGAAAAGATCCAGGCCTTGTTGAACATGAGGTCGCCAACAAAAATGAAGGATGTGTAAAGTTTGAACGATCAAGTCACTATCCTAAGCAGATTTGTATCAAAAGCCTCCGACATGTGTGTACCATTCTTTGAAATATTGAAGAAGACAAAAAACTTTGAATGACAGAAGAGTGCGAGGCCACATTCCAGCAGCTGAAGGAATATATAAGGCGGGCTCCTCTCTTATTAAAACCAAAAGAAGGGGAGGCTCTGACTGTTTATCTTGGGGTATCTCAGTACGCCCTAAGTGTAACACTGGTACAAGAAGAAGGTAATGGAGCTCAATACCCAATCTATTACATTAGTAAGAAGTTGGTTAAAGCAGAGACAAGGTACTCCCCAGTGGAGAAGCTCACCTACTGTCTTGTGATGACATCCAAGAAATTGCATCCTTACTTCTAGGAGCACAAAATTGAAGTTCTGACCAAATATCCACTAAAGCAGATTCTCCAGAAGCCAGACACTTCTGGTCGACTCCCCAAATGGGCAATCGAGCTCACCCAGTTCGACATCGAGTTCAAGCTTAGATCGGCTATCAAGGGGCAAGCATTGACCGATTTCATTGCTAAGTATACCGGACCTATGGATGAGGAAGCCGAATCTTCTAAAGGTCCATTCTGGGAGCTATTCGTTAATGGATCTTCTTGCAAACGGAGTGTAGGGGCTGAAATTTTGCTGATCAGCCTGAACGAAAGTAAGTTCCTTTATGCACTCAAATTCGGCTTCAAGGCCACGAACAATTAGATAGAATATGAAGCGCTGTTGGCAGAACTTCGCTTAGCTAGAAAGATACAGGTTAAGCAACTTAGAATATTCAACGACTCCCAGCTGGTGGTTTGCCAAATAAGGGGCGAGTATCAAGCCAAAGGATAAAAAATGATAGTTTATTTATAAAAGGTCTGAGAGCTGTTGGGAACTTTTGAGAAGTATGAGTAAAATCAAATCCCGCGAGCCCAGAATTCTCATATAGACGCGCTAGCTCATTTAGCCATAGCTCAAGACACACATTTTGCTGGAAGTGTGTCAGTGGAGTTCCTGTTAAAGCCAAGTACTGAGCCCGACAATGTGATAATGACTCTAGTAGCAGCGGTAGACTCATAGATTAGTCCTCTAGTCGATTACTTACAGGAGGAAAAATTGCCAGACGATAAGTTAGAGGCACGTCGTCTGCGACAAGAGCAATGAGATACTACATATACGACGACATGATTTACAAGAAAGGCTTCTCTGCTCCATTTCTTGAATGTGTTGATCAGCCGATTGCATTACAATCCTGAAGGATATACATGAGGGGCACTGTGGTAACCCTGCCGGGGGGCTATCCTCTGCTCAGAAAGCACTCAGATAGGGGTTCTACTAGCCGACTATGAAGCAATATGCTATCAGCCTGATGAAGAAATGTAACAAGTGCTAGAGGTTCTCCAAGATTCCTCGAGCCTCACTAGCCTATCTATAACAGATGATCAGTCCATGGCCTTTCGCAATTTGGGCTATGGACTTGATCGAGTCTCTTCCAACAGGTCAGGGTAGGTGTAAATATGCCTTGGTTGCCGTCGATTACTTTACAAAATGGGCGGAGGCAAAGGAGTTGGCTGAGATCTCCACAATGAGGATAAAAAAGTTTGTGTGGGATAATATCATCTGTAGATTTGGTGTTCCTCAGCAGCTTGTGACAGATAATGGAACTTAATTCACAAGCGAGCAGTTCATAGAATTTTGCAGCAACCTTAGCATTACTAAAAGTTTGTGTGCACCCAAGAAATCTATAAGGTTGAGGGTTCTACTCCAGACGCTACCCTATGGGGCTAGAAGGTTAAACGAGCGTTGAGGCCTACGGGATATGGGATGAACCCTCCTGACGAACTCGGTCTACGGGTGTCTTACAACGTTATTGATCAAAACGCGCGTCTTAAATCCGCTCATATGCAGTAGGTGTCACACCTCCAATAAGCTATAAATGCTCGGGCTTCGGCCTTGTGAGCGCAGTCGAGGTCCCGTTACCTCCTCAACTCTCGCTATAGATGCTCAAGCACCAACCCTATGAGCGTAGATCGAGAGGACAATAAATTGTACTGCTCGGGTATCAACCCTGTGAACACAGTCTGTTGTAAATGCTCAGGTTTTGACCCTATGAGTGCAGTCTGTTGTAGATGCTCAAGTTTTGACCCTATGAGCGCAATCTACTATAGATGCTCGGGTCCCTACCTTGTAAGTACAACACACTGTAAAGGCTCGAGTCCCTACCCTTTGAGCGCAGCCTTTACCAAGTTAGAGAATGGCTGGGGTAGTCCACGAGCAGCACCCTATCTATATTAGTTAGTCTTTTCTTGGCTCATACTACTTTGCAAATCTTTATTAATGCTGCTGATGATACTGTTACACAATTGTGCGAGCTGATTTACTCATTATTGGTTAATGCTTATTATTATGCGAGCAGACCCGCTTTTTATTATAAGTTATTGTTTGCCAAGTAGGGGAGCTAAGTTACTGATTCACTTGCTGAAGATCTTCTTCTGCTTTATAAGTTATGAATTCTATCAGAGCTGTCTACTAAAATACTTGAGGGCGCACTCGTGACCTGTAAACGTGTTTTATATGCTTTGGGAGGCATCTATACGATCGATCAGATTTATTATTCAATCATTTTATAGTCTGCTCCATTGTTTATATCTGGTTGCAATTCATTTGAATGATGCAAGGCATGATGCTATTTAGTGATGCATATGAGCCTCAGAAAAAATAAAGCAGACCAGTAGGGATCTCACATCGCTGGAAACAGAAGAATAATATCACAAGAACCAAAAAGTCATTAATATTATCTATGTTCAAAGATAAGCCCTACAATAGGAGAGAAAAGAAAGAAAGCTAATTTTTAGGAGGCTTGTGAGGAGCTTATGGGGACTGTCTTTTCGCCTTGATCACCAGAGCCTTCATTCGAGGATGCATCTTGTACCCCGGAAGTAGTTGACTGTAATGAGCTCAGGGGAAGTTCTGGTTGCACTGAAGAGACAGTGCCTGGAACAAGAGCCGATGAAACTGGGCCTTTGGCAGATTGAGGCATTCCCTTCTGAGCAGTTCGAGCAGCCCGATCAGCATACTTCTTCACCTCTTTTACTATCTCTTCGCCGTAGAATGAGACATCCATTTCTAAGTGGAACTTTCATAAAGTATCCAAAAATGAGCTTGACATCTTCTCAACGACATATTTGCGAGCCTGCTCAGAGTAACTCTTTGGTGCGGACGAGATTTCCTTTCATTACATCCATGTCGCACAGCACTAGTTCAGCTTTCTTCTCAACTGTCTTAGCCCACTTGTTGCTCGAGCTCATATCTTGTCTCAGCGACCTATTCTCATTCTTCAAAAAGAGAACCTCTTGTTTCAGTTTCTTGATCTTTTTAGTGGCAGAGTTAAACGAGGAGGCGGTGATGTCTCGGAGCTTAGTCTTATGGGCTAAGGACTCATCTGTCTTATCCCTTTGCTTCTATGCTTCCTTCAGCTTTTGTTCAAGATCTTGCACGGCCTTCTTACCCTTTTCGGATTCCTTGCGAAAGTACTTTGCTTCTCCCTTGATCTTTTTATTGTCACTCTCAAGCTTCCTGTTCGCTTCCTCCAAAGAAGCCTTCTCTTGTGCCAATTCAGGGAAGTCCTTGTACATCTTCATCAAGCCCAGGGCAGATTGAAATGGAGGTACATCAATGACAAATATGGAAAGAGAAAGCAAAATGTAATAGTTAAGATAAAAGCTTACCAGTAGCAAATGTCAAGCAGAATACCCGATCAGATTTTGGCCATGAAGATGGCTTTGATAAACGCTTGGCTTGTTGGGGCCTCATAGCTGCGACATCTGGTCCAGGAGGTACTAAAGTATTCCCCAACATCAAAATCATGGCCTTACTGCTCTTGGCCCCATTCCATAGCGGGCTCATTGCCTTTGGTCTTTTGGTGTTTTGGAGGGGGCTCCGTGATCCCTTTTCCTTTATCCGCGGCCCCTCATTACCCCGCTGGCGATCTGTTAGAAACTTGTATCACTCCGCTTGGGGGCTTCCTTCGTGGAGTAGAATTTCTTGGAGGTTTCCTCCCCATGGATTTGTACCTCACTCCCTGCTTTTGTGGGGTCACTGTAGTTTCAAGTTGAGAATACACCCTCGTAGCAGCTTTTGAGGTGGTATGTGAGCTTGACTCCTCTGACGGCGGGCTTGTGAGACCTGCAGTGCCTGTTATTTGAATTTTTGGATCCTCCGGCTCAGCTCCCGACGAAGGTGGTGGAGTTGCAAAGCGAAGTTGCACCATTATCGCAAGCTTCCTAGAAGTCGGGTCTGACGCCCCTTCTTTAAAAACTTAGAAGACTGAAGGGACCTCTCCCTTCTTTTAGACTTTGATATCCTTATGAATGTTCAAGAGCTTGGTCCCAACCTTCGGTGCAAGACCGTACTCTCACAATGAAGAATCGTTGGGGAATTGATCATCCAATGGACTCTTAACTTCAGAAAATTTTCGAAAAGCCTCTACCTCCTCGTCAGTAAGCACGAGCGAGCTCTTGGATACATCTGCACATGAAAATTAAGGTCAGTAAATGCGACAATAATTATATATATGTAGGAGCATGTAGTAGCAAGCTAGTGATTTACCAGGATAAAGAGAAAAAGAAAAATTTTCAAGATCGAACAGAGACGGGCAAGACATGTAGAACCAGGGAGTCTTGTAGTCATCCACGTTCGACCTAATAACCCCTTTGGGCAAGAAAACTTTGCAGGGTGAATCATGGGCCGCGGTGTAATAAAATCTGTCCCACTTGTCCACCTTAGGACTGGTGGTAGCTTTGAATTGATAAAGGTGTTGAATTATATACGGGGTCGGAGATGGAAGTCCGTTTTTGATAAAAATGGAAGCAAAAGCGATCAGATTGGCGTAAGAATTTGGTGTAAGTTGGAATGGAGCTAGCTCCAGGTCGTTCAGGAGGTCGATAAGATAAAGAGGAATTGGAAACCTAAACCTGGACTCCAAGTGCTGGCGGTTGATCACTATGAACCCCAGAGCGGGGTGAGCTGCGTGATGGTGCTAAGCGACACCATGACCCGGCATCCCGAAAGGAGGTCATATTTTTGAGCTATGCACTTTCACCATTTTGAGAAGCTGTGCTCGGAGAATCTCTAACTTGTTGAGCATATTCCCCCTCAGAATCCTCATCGCCAGACCCTAACCGATGGTTATGGTATCCATGACTTGACATCTACGAAAGAAGTAAGAAGATTAGGTCGCTAATAGCATACCAGACTTAAAAAGCAAAATCTTCTTGAATCCCTTTTTCCTAAGCATCAAGTCGTGCGCCTAAGGGAGTTGCTAAGGTACGAACTCATCAAAACCTTTCCTTTCTTATGTAGGTATCCCAGAGGTAGTTTGAGCAACGACGAAGAAGGAGCGACATATGTGACCTCAGTTAGATCAAACATTGCCTTTCTAGCTGTATTTTCTCAAAATTCTCTCAAACCAGAAAAATGGAGAATCGCAGAACGCTTAAGCAAGAACAAAAACCAGACCCATAAATATAATAAAATGAATTGCACCATGCACGTAAGAATAAAAGCGAAAAAAATCGAGAACTTACTTCCAATATGGTGGAAATTGGTGGCCTTGATAGAAGAACGGTGAACAGCGACGGTGGAGGGCACAGAAAAGGTGGAGGGCATAGAAAAGGTTGGAAGATGAAGATGTGTCTGATTTTTTGAAAATGACATAAAGGAAGAAGATGAGAAGTCTCTATCACCTTATAGCTGCCAAGCCTTAGTCATTGGATCAAGACAGCTGTATAACAGCTTCAGATCTGACGGCGCTACGCGATTCTCGGGATTTTATCATTATGCACAGTCAGTTGAAAGATGTGCATTAAATGCACACGTTGCGTGATGTGCCATGTAACGACCGCCTGGGGTGATGCCGCGTGTTTTAAAAATAAAGCATAATTTGAAAAACTAAAGTAACTGTTCCAGCCAAGGAAATTTATGTATGAGCTCGATGCTTATAGTCCACAAGATGCACCAAGAGCTATAGGACTTGTGTTATGGGTATTTTTATGATCAAACTAATTAAGCCGAAGAAAATCCAAAGAATGGGCCCAATGACCCGAAGGTCCAAGAAACCCAGCAATCTATCCATCTCTCTGATTGTCCGCCTAATCTCAAACTTGTTCGCTTGTCTGCCCGTCAATCTACTCGTATACCAAGTTGTTCGACTGATCGTTAATCTATTTGCTAATTGGCTCGGTCACCTACTCGATAATCCATTCACCTATGTGCTCGTCCATCAGATCGAATGTGAGCTCGTTTATTTAATTGATCAGCTGGTCAGTGCTTCCTGAACGTGCTCACATACCTGCTTGTTTATAAAGTTGTTTGCTCATTAATTTATCTGATCGTTGGCGAGCTCGCTTATGATCTGCACCAGTAACTCCTAAGGTGGTCAGCTTACTTTGAACTTTCTTTGCTTACTAACTCAATAGATTATTCTATTCGCTGAAAGGTTCGTCTCTACCACGTCTCTCAAATCACAAGTCAACAGAAGTCAGAATTGTCAAGTAGATTACAGCTCAAGACATGTCGTACACGTCAATCCCGTCAGAAATTATAGCCTGGATTACAGAGATCTCACTTAACCCGCGTGAGTTAGCCGCCTAAACTCATACTTTGGGTAGAATAAACCTGACATTGTCAGCCGCATTAAATGTAATCCCGGCACATTAAATGTGACATATCATTGCAATATTGATTTATTGTACATTTTGTCTTATTACATTTTACTCCCATTTTCCTATAAATAGGGGAGGATTTTCATTTGTAAAAAGAGGACAATCTTAAGTGCCGTTACTCTACTAAAATAGTGAGAGAGTAAACAGTAGGTGTAGGCATCTTTTTGGGCCAAACCACTTAAAAACTTCTTGGTGCCTTTTCTTTCTTCCCTGACCTCATCTCTTTTGTTTCTTGCTTTACTTACTATACTACAACAACAACCCAAAACTGTAGCTTGGGCCGTGAATGAATCTAGTCGGCTAAATCCAGATGTCGACAAAAGGTAACTCTTAAGATTGTAAGGGAGATACATAGGAGGCTAAGATACGTGGAAGAGCATTTAAAAATTTTTAGGTCTCCAACTAGTGGGCATGATACAGACGACGACGACGACGATGATGATGATGATGGTGGGAGCTTTATTCGAGATGAGCACATCTATTGCCCACTACCATCACCACATCAAGATGAGAGGTTCTGTCGGTTACCTTTTTATGAGAATGAGACGGTTTGTTAGTCACCTATCCATGCGGACTAGTCAGCCATCCATCACGAGAATCAGAAGATCCTTCAGTCTCATGGTGTTTATTAGTCACCCCATCAGCAGGAGGATCAGGAGATCCATCACTCCGAGAAGGACTCAAAATGTCTATTAGATGTAGAGGCTGAGTATGGTGATGACTAGGTAGATATAATATATCTAGTGTGTTACAGTCTGACACATAATTGTAAATATGTAATTCATGTATTTGATTTATTTACAGTTATAGGATAAGGTCATCTATGTACGGGGCAAACAAGAGATGAAGCCAGTGGCACCTCTGCAAATACCATAGACGGATCCTAGACCAATGAAAAAGAAAAAGAAAGTGCCCCAACAGCAGGTTGAGGAAGTGGCAGAATCTATAGACCTTGTAAAGGCTGTCTACAACGAATACAAAACTTCCACATCTTTGGACCTCAGGTATCAATCAAAAACATCATTATTCTTTCGTCCTAGTTGCTAATATTATTAAATTTACAATCAATTAATTATTTTTTTATTTTAGGTGTGCGATTTATCGTTGTGCATGGTGCGTGATACCAACCACATTACAACCCTAGAGGACGAGAACCAGTGGTTAACTTCAAAGCACATCCATTCTTATTTGATGTGCCTATAAAAGAAGTGATGGAATGAAGCTGAGGATAGTAGATACGCTGTCCATAAGAGTGCCTTGTTTATGAGTGTTTACCTTGTTAATCAGTTATGCATTTACAATTTCATGTCTATCTTTCCCTAAAGTTAAATAACATGTTTAATTTTTATCTTGTAGGCATATATGATAATGTACTATAAAGAGCATTACATCAGCATAGGAAAAAAATTTGATCTGATTATAGTTGATATACCCTCAAATTGGATTGTGTTTGATTCTAGCCAATTAGACGCATCAGTCCCTGTGGTGGCATGTTTAAAATGTAAGCATTAGTCGAATATTAAGATTTATTATTTTATCATCCGAATGAGTCCTATAGCGTTGACGTCTTCAATTTGCAAGTGTTACTACCATGTAGTCTCAATCAAAATCACTGGGTCCTCTGTCAGGTGTGCCTTAAACAATAAAAGATATTAATACATAATTCCTTTGCAGATACTGACGTAACCGAATGGACCCTGCCATTTGAGCCATTGGTGTCTTTCATGCCTATTTTATTGCGGTTCATCGGATTTTATGAGAAAACCGACATAGATATGCCACTAGTGAAGCAATGGTGGAAACTTGAGCATCTTAATAGATCAGTTATGCCCCAACAACCCCATAGGTGAGTAAATTTATAACATAATTAATATATGTATTTTCTAAATGTTATGTTAATATCAATTAATTGATTTATTATATGTACATAATGAGTTATGGAGCGTACGTGACAATGTACATACACGACCATTTACTATCGAAAGAGAAGAAATGGAAATCAAGACGACATGATCAGGTTGCAAATGTCATTATATTGAGGGCAGAGATTGCTAGGGATGTATATATGTTTTCGACATAAAGTAAATAAATTTGGAAAATAGACATTAAACTTTGATGGATAAGTTATATATAAGTAAATGTAAATGACATAATTTATATATTACTTATTCATTTTGTTAATTGCTATTTTACGAAAACAATATAATGAAGGTTAATATTATCAAGTTAAAAATCAAGAAATCGATTTTTTAACGAGGTTTAAAAACCGAAATCGAATTTTCATCATACTTCAAAAATTGATAAGAAGAGAATAAAAAAATTCCTAATTAGTTTTTTACGAGTGAAAAACCGAAATTGGTTTATGCAATTCTATGTTAATTGATTAAATTGAAGCAATTCTAGGGTCATTTGTTGATGATTGAAACTTATCTGAAAGGAAAAAAATCAAGAAAAACCTTGATCAATTTTTTAAAGGGGTTAAAAAACCGAAATCGATTTTTCAACATACTTGAAAATTGGTCAGAAGAGAAAATTAATTAAATCTCCTGATTGGTTTTTTCAGAGGGTGAAAAACCAAAATAGGTTTCTTACCCCCACTGAAAATCGATAATTTCTTTCTTCCCCCTTTTACCCCATTATCCACAATTTTTATGGTTCTTAGTGACCAAAAAGACACAAAAACAATAGAACTGATATTATATCCCACAACGGATCACCATTTGAAACGAACATAGTTGGATAAATCAATATCAAGATTTGTACAATGTAAAACCTTATCACCTAAATGTCATTGTTACTCCAATGTCACCATGTGGAGTCATTATGTAATTTATTTACGTAATTCTATGTTAAATGATTAAATTGAAACAATTTTGGGGTTATTTGTTGGTGATTAAAACCCATCTGAAAGGAAAAAAATCAAGAAAAACCTTGATCGATTTTTTAAAGGGGTTAAAAAATCGTAATCGGTTTTTCAGCATGCTTGAAAATCGGGTAGAAAAGAAAATCAAGTAAATCTCCTAATTAGTTTTCCAGAGGGTGAAAAATCAAAATCGGTTTTTTACCCCCTCTGAAAAATTGATCATTTTTTTCTTCTCCATTTTACTCCCTATCCACCATGTTTGATGGTTCTCACTAACCAAAAAGACACAAAAATAATAGAACTGATATTATATCCCACAACGGATCACTATTTGAAACAAACATAGTTGGATAAATCAACATCAAGATTTGCACAATGTAAAACCTTATCACCTAAGTGGAGTCATTATGTAATTTATTTACATAATTCTATGTTAATTGATTAAATTGAAATAATTTTAAGATCATTTATTGGTGATTGAAACATATATGAAAGAAACTAAATAAAAAAAAAAAAAACCTTGATTGATTTTTTAAAGGGTTTAAAAAATTGAAATTAGTTTTTCAGCATGCTTGAAAACTGGGCAGAAGAGAAAATTAAGTAAATCTCCTAATCAGGTTTTTGAGGCATGAAAAACCGAAATCAGTTTCTTAGTCCCCCTAAAAAACCGATCATTTGTTTCTTCCATTTTTTACCTTATTTTTCACCATGTTTAAAGGTTCTCAGTTACCGATTGATTGTTGATGTCGTTGCTCGATTGTTTGAGTGCTTAACTTTATTTATTAAATTTAATGTCAATTACTTCATTAATTAAATTTGCATTCATTTATGAAAATTGATGAAATTAAAATTAATAACTTAAAAACCGATCTAATTATAGTAGTACTGCGGTATTACATAAATGGAGTAATATATATTTAAAAAAATAAAATAACATAAATGAAACAAAAGTTCAAATTAATGTTGATGTCTAATCATTGTTTTTATCATTACCTACCTTTGGATTAGGACTAGAAAATCGTTGAGGACATCGATATTGGTTGTATCTAGTCTCATAACATAAACGACATCTTCGGGATGACGAGACATTTTCATGAGCATTTATGCTCGTCCTAACTTCCACATCTACAACTGTGCTCGTCCCTTCGCTGATAGAAGTAGAAGGGTTAGGGCAACGAAGATGGTTGTGTCCCTACTGACCACATTTTCCACATTTTTTTATTCGATGATCTTCCTCAACTAAAAGAATCCAAACCTCCTTCGGTCTACCTACTTGTCTTTTTCCTATAAGTGGTAGTAAAACCATGATACAATCATATGCAAAGGTGGTAACATAAGTTGTGAGCTTCTCAGCAGTAACACATCTATTATTAAACCATCTTTGTAGCACATTTCTTATATATTCATGTACAGTTGTTATTAACAAATGACGTGCTTGCATCATGAAATTGTTAAGTGACTCTACAATGTTGGTGATCATCATTTCATATCTTCTTCTTGGACAATATGTCCGTGACCACCTGCTCACTCCATCTTTAACCAAAGTTTCATGTGTTCTCATATGTAACGCTTGAATTTCTTCGAATATTCTATTGCAATCATCGGGCACATAACAGTATGCTGCATTATAAAATGCATTTTTCACATCTGAACACTTTTACAATGTTGCTTAATATTTTGCCATAGGTGGAAAAAACATAACTTGTGTGAGACTTTAAGAAAAGCTGTTTTCATCTCATTTAATATGCTTTTATAACGATCAGATATGATAAACAAATCGTCTGACACATTGAGCCTCTACCAATTTTTTCGAAACCAAATCCATGAATAATTTGACTCTCCATTAGCAAATCCAAAAATGATGGGATAAATCATCTCTGACTCATCTTTGCATGCAACAAAAAAAATCACCCATTTATATTCATCTTTCAAATAAGTGGCATCAATAACAATAACCGGTCATGTATAAGACCGAATACCCTCAATAGAAGCTCCAAGTGCAACGAACGAATACAAAAATTGATTGTTTTTATCCCTCTCAATTACAGTCATTGTGCCAATGTTTGATAGTTTTAACATTTCAAAGTAGGACGGAAGCTGTTGATAGGACTCATTCGCTTATCCGTATGCTAGTTTCTTTACATATTATAATATCTTTCAAGTTTTACTGTACAAGATCTACACGCTATACTAATGTAGCTTTCTCCAATCAAATTATTAGATGTATAAATATCTCTCTTCACCTTTCACATATATAATTTTCCTATGACAATAGCCTTCATACTCTTCATATGTGATTCCATGGCTGTCTAATGACACGTGTGTTCCACTACATACTTTAAAACAAGCCATATCAAACAACCATTTCTGCATCTTGCACGAACTATAAAGCTACAACTTTTATCCTTGCAACCGGCCTCAAATCGCTCTGTGTCTGGATGTCTAACCCGATATTCAAACTTGGTTTTCAAAACATATTCTGCAATAGCTGTACTCATTTCTTCTTTACTGTCAAAGAATGCACCTTTACACAATGTACCACGTTGATAGACGGTCGATATAGTGCTTGAAGTAACCTCAATAACACCTAATTCTACACCAAAAACAATCTAGTGTGGTTATAAAAGATTGCTTTGAAATTGTAAACCTAAAAATCTTATTTCTGGAAACCATTCTTTCTCAAAGACATCATCAAATTGAGTTTCTTCTTTATCACTATTTCTAGTTTGCTCTTCATCATTATCTCGTGTCCTATCACAATAATCATCTATGTGTCAATCTTCATAATCAGTACTATCATTCATATAGTTATCATTAACATCGCAAATGAGACTTTCCATAGATGTAAATGAGGTGACGGAAGCATCAACTTGATTACTCCTAATACCTAAACTAAGATAAAAATGACTTTCAACCATATACAGATTTATAGATCTATCTGTATCTGCCTCGTCATGTCTTGTGTCTAGTATTGAGTTGGTGGCAATTAGATGAACGATACGCTTACTAATTCCAGCTCCAAAATCTTTCAAAATCTTATCAATATAAATCTCTTTAACATCAATATTTTTTATCACCATCAAATCAACCACACCAAGATCAGACATGATGCGTATCTTTTTAACTTAGCTATTTGTTATACTTTATAGACCTCCTTCTATCAATGCCAGTCTTTCTCTACACGACGTCCACCAATGATGAAAAACTACTATCTTTGTGGACCATACACATGATCGACTCACCCCTAACGTAGTTACATCCATTCTAGTCTCTATCGAAATTGATTACGATCGCCTTTTGAGTTATTCTTGTAACATTTAAATACTATTATTAATAAATTAGTCTCACTTTAATAGGTCAACATTACAAAACACAATCATATATAATCAAATCTAACGCTATAAATCAATACTCAAAACCATAAACACAAGAAATATCAAAATTATGCTGACACTACCTAACTCGGTTTTTAAGCGGATCAAAAAATCGGTTCCAATTTTTTACTCTACTAAAAACCGAGTTAGACGTATTGATTGTACACTCACAACACTCTCTAACCAAATATAATCAAATAGAATAAAAGATAATCATATCTAATCACATATAACAGTAAAATTCAAAACACAACAAACATAAAAAATATAAAAAATATTGGCTATTTTGGTTTTTCAGTGGGTTGAAATCGGTTTTTCATCCCACTAAAAAACCGTTCTTAACCTTTCAATTGGTTTTTCATAATATGAAACATTCATGAAAAATTGATTTCGTTGTTGATTTTAGCATAAATGACTAGTCTACCTTACGAATATCATATATATCATAACTAAATTATTCTTACAACTTTTAGCTCATAATATGAACTAAACAACCCAAAAACCAACCAACAAAAATATATACATTACCTTCAAAACTCAAATGATTTCAAATGAAAGAAAAAATTTCAAAACGTTAAATAGATGAAACTAGAATGGATAAAAAACCTTCAATGGGCAAAGAGGCTTCAATGAAAAATCTCTTGTTAGATTGTTTTTTTCTACAATGGTGAATCCAACATCAAAAACCATGAATGAAGAAGAGAATGAGAAAGGATATTGTTAGGAAGAATAAGGTTATTTTGGTAATTTTGGGTTAGGACAATTATGTGATTTTAACTTAAGAATATTTTAGTAATCTTAGATATATAATAGAAATAATTTATTTGAGAGGTTAAAAATAAATTTTTATAAAAATTTGGATAAAATCAAGAATTTTCTTTTTATTTAGATAAAAACCATAAATTTCCTTTTTTAAAATGGTAATTACGTCATTTCAAATATACTAACTGAAATAAGAGGTAAATTCATCTTTGTATAACTTTTGTCATATTTGGCCTTCAAGTTTTTTATTAGTAGGATTAAATTGGTGAATTTTTAAAATAGTAGGATGAAAGATATTTAAAATACATTAAAAAAATAAAAAATAATATTTTATTAAATATTAGGGTTAAAGTGAGTTTTTTTTTTTTTTTTTTTTTTTTAACAACGATAATTTAATATGTAATCTATATTATTGAATACGTGGAGCGAGGACTTTTCCAATACTTTCCCCATCAAAGCGGTAGGTCAGTTTTTCTTTAGAAAAAAAACAAGCGGTAGGTCAGTTGGAGACATCATCATTTAATAGGGGTCTACAAAATAAGCTGTAGGGTAGAATTCAATTGAAAAGTCAAGTACTCCAAATAAATTTTATTTATTTATTTTTTAAGTCTATTTTTGTAAAACACTTCAACTACAATCTGAACAATTACGTATAGTATAAGAAAAACATTAATAAATATAAAATTTTGAAAATAATTATATATTTTAAATTACAACTTATTTATTTACCTTTTATATATATTCAATATTTATGCTACAGTCTGTTTAAGTTTAAGAAAATTTTCCAAAAAAAAATATTTTATTTCTTAACTCTCAAAATTTAATAACATGTGTTAGATTTTTATTAACTTACAAATCAATCTTAAAATGTTTTATTATGAAAATCGAAAGGTTAAAAAGTAAAATTATATTTTCATTCTCTTCGATTAAAAGAATCAGTTTATATATCCCGTGGTTTTGATCCTTAAAACTTTGTTTAAAGAAATTAAATTAATATATTTAACAATCTTTATTAATCATGAGTCCTAAAAATGTAGATGTAATTGAAAAATTAATAATTTGAACAGGACGAAAATGAAAATCTTTCTACAAACTTAAAATAAATAAACAAATAAAAATTAAGCAATTCAGAGGAGTCAGTCTGCTTGTTTTTTTGAGAAGAAACGACAAGAATGAGTGTCTTTCTCTGTTTCTCTTTGATTGTTGGGAATCCGGCCTTCTACTCTTGCTAATCGCTCTCTTGTTCTTCTCTTCTTTTATTCTCAATAAAATTTTTGGTTATTAGATCTTCTATCTGCTTAGATTCTGCTTAAAAACACAAAATTGCCTTCATTCCAAAAAAATATTAGTTTTCATTTTTTTTTTATTTTCATTTTGGACCTGATGGAAGCAACTGAGAACTTGTGGAAACTTTTAGGCCCCGTTTGTTTGCTGGGTTGGGACTGGGTTTGGATAAAATTTTTGTCCAAACCCACGTTTGGTGCAAACAGATCTCTCTTACTACTTTATCCTAAACTTTCCCAACAGTGTTTTTAACTCTCTCCAGCGGGTTAATTGAAATCCACTCAATTGATGGGTTAATTTTATCCCATCTTACCTGTTTACTGTTTCTTCACCAGCTCCGCCGTTCGCCGCCGTCATCAGCTTCAATCTGTCGTTCTCTTCGTACTCCGATCGAATCGCCGCTCTTCTGGTTCTTCTCCGGTCGTCTCTCTCTTCTCAGTTCTTCTCCTTCTCTTCCACCACCGGCGATTCTCCAAGTTGACGAGATCGAGATACGATCGATTGGTAGCTGGGTTCCACGTCGTCTTCGCTGCCGTTCCAAGGCATCGACGCCTCCGTCGTCTCCACCGTGCGTCCCGCTGCTGAAAACGGCGAGGGTTCTGGAAGGATTTCAGATGGGGAGGATGAGAGAGAGACGAGAGTGGCGGCGGGGAGCCGGAATGGTGGGGGAAATGAAAAAAAAAAATCAAATATTTATAAATTTACATTTTAATCCTTGGTAAATTTTATTTAAATCCTATCCCATCCCAATGTCACCAAACATGAGATAACAATTAAAGTAATCCAATCCAATCTCATCCAATCCCATATAAATAATCAAATCCTATCTCACGTAACAAACGAAGCCTTACGGTGGAAACTCCATCAGCATCTTCTTCTTCTCTTTTTGTGTTGCATCTTTTCATTTCACTAAAAGAGGAAAAACATGTCTGCTACGGAGATACCTAAGGGAAGCATGTCCCGAATGGCTGAGGAAAACATATCAGAGGAAAAGATGGCTCGGGTTTCTTTTCTTCAACAACTGTTTGACAGGATCTCTTCTCCTCCTATTTCAGAATTACTTGGTAGACTGAAAGTGAGTAAGAGTTTGCTGAGAACTTTGATGACAAATCTGCAAATTCTTGATGCGGTTCTTGATGATGCTGAGTCCAAGGCATGTGAGGAGGTAAAACTAGAACGGCTGTTGCCGCCGATTGCTTATCCGAGAAAGGTAGATCAGAGAAACGTAAAACCGTGGTTGGACGATCTCAAAGAAGTCGGCTATGATCTAGAGGATCTGCTGGACAAAATTGCCACTGAAAGATTGCGTCACCAGTTCGAATCCAAACCCGGTAACATAGAAACTTACCTTAAGAAAATGATCTCTCCTAATATTATAGACCAGTTGAGAGGGATAAGTAGTCGCATAATAACACTTGTTGAGGGAAGTAAAGAAGAACTTGGCTTAAGTGAAGCTTCTCGGATATTGAGGAAACCTTATCCATTATCAGCTGCCAAACTCCATCTTGAAGATGAATCCCAAGTATATGGCAGGGATGAAGATAAAGAGGCTATAATTGAGCTCTTACTGTCAGACAATGAAACTGAAGATCCTGTAACTGTTATTTCCATTGAGGGTGCACATGGAGTGGGCAAAACCACCCTCACTCGGCTTGTATACAACGATTACAGGGTGAGAGAGCAGTTTGACTTGCAACGCTGGGCTTCTATTTCACCATACCTTCCTTCTGATGAAGTTTTGATTGAAGCTTTTTCCGAGGCTTTCAGTATTGTGGACTCAAGAAACATTGGAGTGAAGTTGAATAGGATTCTCAACATGAAGAAATTTCTACTGGTTTTGGATGATTTTCCTTTTTCTTATTGGGACTGGGAGAAGACACGTACTTATCTTTCAAAAGGAGCAAGAGGAAGTAAGATTCTTCTGACTATAGGGCGTTCCCTAAGCTTGGATGCCGTGAATACACCTAAATGGGTTCTTCACGATTATTATTTGAAGCCATTAAATTCTGAGAATAGCTGGATGCTTTTCGTTAAACATGCATTTGCAGATAAAGAAATTGGTTTGCATCCGGAATTAGAAGCCATTGGCAGAAGCATTGTTACCAAGTGTGATGGCTTGCCTTTATTAATAGCCACGCTAGGCCCCATGCTGCGGTTTAAGCCATCTGTTGAAGACTGGGAAGCTGTATTAAGGAAACTCTCTGATTTGCACGCACAGGAAGGCATTGTTTCAATTCTTCGGATGAGTTATGGTTCTCTTCCTCCAAATCTCAAACGATGCTTTGCTTATTGTTCTATATTTCCCAGAGATCATGAATATGATAAGGAGAAGTTAGTCCTCTTATGGATGGCAGAAGGCTTTCTGCAACACTCCAAACATAGAAGAATTGAAGAGGTCGGTCATGAGTACTTCGATGATTTGACCTCTAGGTCATTTTTCCAAAAATCAGGTGCAAACAGTTCCCGCTTTGTTATGCATTCTCATTTGCATAAATTGGCTCAATTAGTATCAGGAAAATTTTGTTTCAGTTTCTTTAATGGCCTGAATGGCCAGCCATCTGGAAGAGTTCGACATTTGTCATCGAGTGTAAAGTCATATAAAAAGCTCCTTTTTAATGATACTACTAGCCATTTAAGGACTCTTTTGCTGTATTATTTGCCACCAGAACAAAGATCAATAGATTCACGTTTTTTGCATTTGAAGGGACTTCAGAATTGGCAATGTTTACGGGTCCTTTCTTTCTCTCATGATACCATCACTAAGTTGCCTGTTTCAATTGGAGCATTGAAACTTTTGCGGTACTTAGACCTCTCTCACACCAAAATTACTAGGCTCCCAAAGTTTGTAATCACTCTCTACAATTTACAAACATTGTTGTTGTCATATTGCCATTTGCTCTCTAAATTGCCGAAGAAGTTCAGGAAGCTTGTTTATTTGCGTCATCTTGATATAAGAGAAACATGCTTAAAAGAGATGCCAGCAAAAATGGGTTGTTTGTCAAGCCTTCAAAGTTTGTCTGACTTTGTTGTTGGCAAGTACAGCGGCTCAAATATCAGAGAGTTGGGGTCCCTTAAAAATCTTCAAGGAACCCTTTGCATTTCACAGTTGCAGAATGTGACATCTGCTAGAGATGCGTCTGAGGCCAATTTGAAAGATAAGGCAGATCTTAAAGTGCTAGAGTTGAAATGGAGGGACGCCACAGCAAATTCCCAGCATGCAACAAATTTGCTCGAAAAGTTGGAACCACATCAAAATTTGGAAAAGCTCAGCATTATGTCATACAATGGGATAAGCTTTCCAGATTGGGTGGGAGATTCTTCCTTTTCCAAGATGGTGTTCTTGCATCTTAGTGACTGTAATAGCTGCTCACACCTGCCTCCACTTGGGCAGTTACCGTCTCTTAAGGAACTCATGATTGAAGTGATGAGAGAAGTAAAAAAAATTGGTCCAGAATTCTTCGGGATGAATAATGTTTCAGCCAACCCTTTTCCTTCACTAGAGATTCTAGTTTTTCGGGAAATGCCAGAATGGGAAGGATGGAGTGCTTCTGAAATGCAACCACTAGTGTTTCCTCGCCTTAAGAAAATGTGCATTAAAAGTTGTCCCAAGTATGATAAGAATCACTTATCCTTGTGTCTCCCTCCTTCGGCTCTGGTTGAAATTTCAGTAAGTGAGGAAACCTCCATGCTTCCAACTGAGGAAACAGTTACAGTTGAAAAGCAGTTACATGAAGGCGATAAGGTGCAAGTCAGAGGAAAAGAACTGCTGGAAGTAGAAGAATTCCAGTTATCCGACAGCATTGTGTCGCAGAGAACTGATGAATTCCAGTTATCCGACAGCATTGTGTCGCTGAGAAGTGATGTGTCAATTACATCAAATAGACAACCCCAAGGATCTCGCCAGCCCTTGACAGAGGATGAAAAGAGGAAAAACGTGTCTATAATTGAGATAGATAAGGGAAGTGTGTCTCGGATGGCTGAGGAAAACTTGTCAGAGGAAAAAATGGCTCAGGCTTTTATTCTTCAGCAACTGTATGGCAGGATCTCTTCTCCTGATATTTCAGAATTCTTCGGTGAACGGAAACTGGATGCTGGATTGCTGAATAATTTGAAGAGTAATCTGCTAAGTCTTGGTGCGATCCTTGATGATGCTGAGTCCAAGGCATATAAGGACAAAGAAGTAAAAGACTGGTTGGGCAATCTCGAAGCAGTCAGCTACGGTCTTACGGATCTGCTGAATGAGATTGCCTTCAAAAGCCAGAAATCCAAGCGTTGGAACATCAAAACCTGGGTTCAAAGAATCTTCCGTCCTAATATAAGAGATCCTAATATAAGAGACCGGTTGGAAGAGATAAATAGTTGCATAACACGTCTTCTTGAACGTTTGACTGAGGATTCAAGTGCTAACCATGGAGGTGCATCAGAAAACTCCTCTGCTGCAATTGAGATTATATCCAATACTGATACTGATGATCCAATCATTGATGAAAGCGATAAGGTGCAGTTCAGAAGAAACGAGAAGCTACTGGATAGACCTTCAACTTCAAGACCTCCAGAAGAATCACAATTACCTGACAGCAATGTGGTGCAGAGGACTGGTGTTTCAATGACATCATATAGCCCACCCCCTGTACCCCCCAATTGTTCGACTCACGATTCAGGTGCTATGCATGGACAGGCATCAGATAGCTCCTTGTCTTCAACTGAGAATTTACTCAATGCTAACTATGGTGAAGATAGTCAGGAGAACATCTCTAGTCCTCAACAAGAGCGCTTGAATGCTAAGCATGGAGGGGCATCAAATAACTCTTTGCCGCAAGAGAGTCAGTCTAGTCCTGAACGAAAGAGCTTTAATGTTTCACATTTATCACAATTAGAAAGCTTGCCGCAAAAGCTGTATAGTCTTGAAATCGAAGCATGTGATGCCATACAGTCCCTTCCTGCAGACTTGAATAAGCTCAACAATCTTCAACATTTGTATA
Organism: Dimocarpus longan; assembly: GCA_022984855.1. Classification (NCBI taxonomy): domain Eukaryota; kingdom Viridiplantae; phylum Streptophyta; class Magnoliopsida; order Sapindales; family Sapindaceae; genus Dimocarpus; species Dimocarpus longan. Next base: position 6,319,602 of record CM041022.1, read on the forward strand.
TCATCAGTTGTCATTTGCTCAAGTCCATTCAAGTAAGCCATTTACCTAAAGACTTGAAAACTCTGCATATCCGTAAATGTAAAGAAGTACAGTTCCTCTCCACTGCAGAGAAGCATGAATTCCTCGAAAACTTGTGTATAGAAAGCAGTTGTGATTCTCTCGAGTCCTTTCCGTTAGCCATTTTTCCGCAGCTCAGAAGTTTATCTATCTGGGATTGTGCAAAATTCAATTCCCTCTCGATCACAGAAGATCACAAGTTCCTAGATGCCTTGGAAATCAGGAATTGCGCTCAATTCATATCTTTCCCTAAAGAAGAATTGCGTATTCCCAATCTCACATCAATTCTGCTCTCTAATTGCAAGAATCTCAAAGTGCTTCCTGGTCAACTGCACGGGCTCACATCTCTTAAGTCAATATTTATAAATGAATGTCCAGAAGCAGAGTCAGTTCCCGAAGGGGGTCTTCCGTCAAGCTTAAATTTAGTTTGCATAAGTTTTTGCCACAAACTCACACCCTGTTTTGAGTGGAAATTGCGTATGTTGAATGACTGTAGTCGTATCGAAATTGAAGATGGAAATAAAGACTGGGAGTCATTTCCAGAGCAGAACCTGCTTCCACGGAACCTCAGCTCTCTACAAATCAGCAGACTCCCAAATCTCAAAATTTTGGACTACAAGGGACTTAAACAGCTGAAATCTCTTAAAACACTGAAGATCCACAGCTGCAACAAGCTTCATTCCTTGCCTGACGAGGGCCTACCCTCTTCTCTAAATTATTTGTACATCAGTGACTGTCCTCTGCTGAATTCAGAACTTCGAAACAGAAGTGGGAAAGAGTGGCTCAAAATAGCTCATATTGCTCACATACAAATCGATGGGAAAGTAATCTCATGAGTAAGTTTGGAATATCCTCAATTTTTTAAGTGCAACACACACACACACACACACAGACAGATATACACACACACACACACACACATACATATGCGCTTATCATATATGAACAATAGAATTTATTAACTATTAGTTTAGAATGATTTTGACTCATCTTCAATTTCCACAATAATATCTTTAATTGTTATGAATGTTAGTACTCATGAATTAGAGTAGAGAATTTAAGAAAAAAGAAATTTATGCACACTGAGAAAAATATGACTGGTTTAAAGAAGTTCAAAGTAACAACAGGTGGAACTTAGCAATGAGTTTTTAATTTTATTTGTGTACTATTTCTTATCTCTTAATTTTTCCAAATGATGCAGGTGGATGTGGACTTCTCCAACCGATGGAACTAAAGAGAGAAACACGTCAAATTTCTTTACAGTCTTCGGTTCCTCTCACCATCTGTTTTAAAGACGGAGACTTTACAAATATTTGCTCGCTTTTGCATTTTTTTATTAAACGGACTATGATTTGTCAGTTGTTTGTCAATTGTGCTGACATCAAGACTGTAATTTGTTTATTTGATATTTAGGACTGTTATTGTGTAAAAATAAAGTACACATCAATTTCCAGTTTAACTTGATGGTGCATTTAAGTAATGAATAAGTGTTATCAAAGGAGTCTAGGTGTTCAAGACGAAATGAACCATATATGATATTATGGTTGCAATTGGAAATCTAGAGATTTTCAGGATATTTTCAATAAGTGAACTTCCGATTTGCTCCATATATGTGGTATCTATGTCAGGACATTCGCTCAGTGTAATTCTCTGTCTCAATACCTGCTCATGACAGGTTGTTGAAGAAATGATAGCATATATGTTTTATTGGTTTTTTGCATTAAATTATTGATAATGAATTGAATAGCACAGTGATGAAATATTGTACTTGACAAAACTAAAGATGTTCATCGGTCTAATTTTGATAATCTGCAACATAAATAAACCTCAATGACATGTAAATAGTGTCATATGTTTTATGGATGCTATTGGTTATTTAAGAAAAACACCAGCAATGACGTGCTTTGCAACAGATGAAATACTATTGAATAAGGTACATACTTTTTGAAATTACTACTTGAAGACCAATCTCATTCAGTCCTGTTCTCTAATTGCAAGAACCTTCAAGTTTTTCCAGGTTAAATGCACAGGTTCATATCTCTTTGGTCACTACTTATAAATGAATGCCCGAAACTCGAGTAAGTTCCAAAACGTGATCTCCCGTCAAGCTTAAATTTAATTTGCATCAATTTTTGCCACAAACTCACACCCAGTATTCAGTGGGGATTGCATAAGCTAAATAATTTGAGTTAGTATCGAAATTGAAGATGGAAGTAAAGACTTGGAATCATTTCCAGAGCAGAACCTGCTTCCAAGGAACCTCAAAACTCTATGAACCCGCAACTTCCAAATCTCAAAAGTTTTGGACAACAAGGGGCTTCGACACCTAACATCTGTTGAAACATTGAAGATCAATAGCTGTAACAAGCTTCAATCCTTTCCTGAAGAGGGTTTGCCTTCTTCTCTAAGTTATTTGTACATCAGTGACTCTCCTCCGCTGAAATCAAAATTTCAAAACAGGAGAGGGAAAGAGTGGTACAAGATAGTTCATATTTCTCGCGTGGAAATTGATATGGATGTAATCTCATGAGTAAGTCTGGAATATCCTCCTATTTTAAGTGCAATACATATTTTTACTTATCATATATGAATAATAAAATTTATGTTACATCAGTTTATAGTGATTTTAACATTCTCTTATCTTTAATCTTTTAAGATATTAATAATCTCTTCGTTGGGAATCATCAAGTATACAAATTTAGAAGTTCCTAACCAAATGCACAACTTTAAATATTAGATTTAGCATTCCAGAGGTTAAATGGTCCAAGTCTAATGCACTTCTGCATTGTATCTATATATAATTCACATAAAAATTTTTTAGGCATATAACTGAAGCCCAATTCATTTCTTCATATTGTGCACTTGCTTGAAACCTCAAGATGATCTACTTAATCCAACTTCGGAAGCTGGGAAACTGTTGCTCTGATTTCCTGGCATATTTGTTGAGTATTCTTTATTAAAATCATAACTCAAAAACAAGATAGGGAAAAAGAAAAAGCGATACAGAGCAGCTTACATTTCTCATACACATATGGATGATCATGAGTAAGTCTAGAAAGCAAAATATAGTTATACTATCATCCTGGATTAACAGAGTCAATATACAGTGAATTTTCATCTTTTTTTTTTTTCCTTAAGAAAAAACTCAAATTAAATAAACATTTTATACCTCAATATCTTAATAATCAAGATATGTTTCTTTTTTTTTTCTTTTTTTCATTTTGAATAAAATAAACAAGATAAAATAAATTATCTATTCTGGGGCAGATTGCTTACACATATGTACAAGCTCAAAGCAAAAACATTTAGAGCTTGCATTATGCCCTTTAATTTTTTAGTTCTTTTAAATGTTTTTATTATAACTGTAACACCCAATATTCCACAAAAACCAATGAAAGAAATGTTCAAGCAATCACTTAAATGTCCAAAACTAAAACTCAATTAATTAAAAATTTCATAAAGTATTTAATTAAATAATATAAATTTGTCTCAATACCTCTCTTAAACAACTTAAATTCATGATCATTCAAAATCAATCCTTACATTTAAGTCCTAACCAAGAAAACAAACTCAAATAGTTTTTTAATAATAAGAAGCAATGTAGCCACAATAACAAAACTGAAATCCTCCTCCAAGTGACACCAATAACCCGAAGTTGTCCCTCAAGACAAATAAAGTCTACTAATCTGTAAAAATAGTAGAGACAAGGGGTAAGTCGTTAACTCAATAGGTAAATATTATACATTACGATGTAGTATATAATCAAAAGAATATATTACAATTTTATAAAGTAGCTTTACAATAAAAATAAAACCATAATTTCATATTAATTGAAAAACAATGAATATAGCAATACCAATAAAACATTTAACGATACAATATAGAAAACATTCAATTTTCAAAATCGAGGTCAATAAAACAATAAAACATATAATAATTTGATACATAAAACATTTATTATTTAAATCGAAGTCAAAATAACGGAAAACATTTCATATATGAATTTAAATTAACATGAAAGTGGCTCCTGTCACGTAATATCATTCACACATGTAATCTCGGTGTGGGACCAATACAATTTACACATATAATCCTGGTGTAAGGTCAATATAATTAGTACCTATAATCTCAATACATGGTTAATACAAAATAATCTCAGTGCAGGGCCAATACAATTAATGTTGCACAACAATAAATATTTTAGTTGGACCAATACGATACAATTATGACATCTGTAATCCTGGTGCCTAGACTATTACAATTAAATGAACTACGGACAAATGAGCCAAAACGTTTTCGTTACAGTCATGATTACAATACATATCATTCTTTTCAAACACGGAGGAATACTTTTAATAGAACATATCACATTTTACAAATAGGAAGGCAATGCTTTTAATACAATCAAACAATGTACATAAAATTTATACTTGAGGATGCAAAATTATTTAAATAAATTATAATAAAATAACATTGAAAAATTCAAGATTTCATTTGATTATTTAAAAGAACCAATTAAAGTATTTTTGAAATTAAACATAAAATATATTAAAGTAATATATAAGGTTTACTTACTTCTTCCACTTATCTCAATATAGAAAATAACTTTATGAATTTAATCCCTCTAATCAACCTAAAATTACATCATAAAACTCATAAATTTATAGGAAATTGTAATTTACTAAATTAATCTTAGTCCAAATACTATTAAAATCTACTACTATCAACATTGTCTCACTAATGTAGTTTATTTTCTCCATTTTTAATAAATTGTATATAAGACCAATCATCTTGTAAATATATATATATATATATATATATATGTTTTAAAGACCGATCACAAATGCCATTAAAATTTCCATCCTTAAATACCTCTGTTAACCTATTAACTTGAACCTCCGAATCCAAACCAAGATTATATTGACATCAATTTTGAAAATAAATAGCCCTTGATTTCCGAATTTTTAAAAATAAAACGCTTCAAAAAAGTCCTTCAAAATTTAATGTGGCTTGTAAAGGACTCATATTGGTTCATACAGAAATTTAATGACCCCAAAATAACACCAATCGTATGTCCAAAAAATTCAAGATTTAACTTAGTTCAATGTTGTCCAAATTTTTATTTCACTGAGTCAAAGGTATACAAAAATTCGTAATTAATTACATACTTATCATATGACCGCGAAATTTTTCAGAATATAACCTAACATCGAAGGAGCATTCATACCAAATTTCATCATTTTATACCTTCATTTGCCTATTCAAACAATTACACAAATTTGACATGTTTACTAGGAAATAAAATGATCCTTCAGCCTCTATTTCTCCTAAAAATTTTATAAAATTTTATTCTTATTTTGAAATAACTCCAAACATAACAATATGACACCATAAGTCCAAAATACCAAAAGGTTTCTAATATTAAAAAAAAAAAAAATGTAGAAAGATCTGATTCACAATTAGCCTTGATCTTAAATCTTGCTATAGTTGGAGAGTTTAATTTTGTTAATGAAGAAGAGAATTTTTTTTTTTTTTAATGATATATGTATGTTTTCAAGGGAGAGAAGTGGCTGCTGAGAATAGAGAAAAAATAAAAAATATATATAAGACTTCAAACCCTAATACTGATTAGGAGAAAAATACATGTTATATATATATATATATATATATATATATATATCTATATATATTGGCCAATTTTTTTTATTCAACCCTTCCTTTAAATTGATAGGAAAAATATATATTTTTCCATCAATTACTCCCTAATTGGCAGCCCATAAATTTGATTAATTACTTTCTAAAATATTTTAAAAACCTTCCGTTACAATAACTTTTTGATATTGAAAAATGGTGCATGCACACTTCTTAAATAGATGGAACTAGAGACTGAAGCATTGTAATTGATTTGTAATTGATGGTGATGTTATGACTGAAAATGAGTCATTGTAAAGTACACACGCATTGCCATATGAACAATTGCACCATAATTATTTCTTCCAAATTTTATGAAATTATTGTTAACTTCATCATTGTTGCTTGAGAGTAGGGTTTTTTTTTTTTTTTTTTTTTGACATACATCTCCCGATACTAGGTCAAATGTCTAACGAGACTTATATATAAAGTCTACTTAATGAATAATTTAAAAATTTACTCTTAAAACTAGAAGAAGTCTACGCACGCCTTTGTGGGAAAATTACCACATTTTATGGCTGTATAAACTTGAACCTTGCCCATGACAAAGCATGGGCAAATGGGGCACAACCACCATGATAGCCCCCAAAGTTCGCTTGAGAGTAGGTTTTAATTGCAGAATCTCACACATTAGTATAATCAATTGATAAATTAGGATTCTAAATAGATAAAATGTTTAGGATTTGCACTCTGATACATTCTATGCTACACAATGCTCTAAAATTGTGGACAATTTTTCAATTTCACCTTTATATCAATTTTATTCTAAATTGGACCGTAAACTAAAGCTCAATAAATGAAATTTTAGGTCCAAAGTCAAAAGGCCCATAATCTGTTAAGCCAAAAGGCCCAGAATAAAGCATTTTTGAGAGCAAACTGTCAAAGAAGACTAAAATAAAATAAAATAAAATAAAAAATCATCGACATACCAATTCATTTTATTGAAAAACATTCTTGACACTACTAGGAACGCTAAAATATTTCATAATCAAAAGTAGAATACTAGGATAACACCTAGTCCAAAATATAGTAAGTAGAGAAATAGATAAGAGAAGCTTTATTTTTGCTTGGTTGAAAATGACTTTAACAGAGAGTTATTATAGGAATTTACTTAAAAGGATAAACTAGTGACAGTAAGAAAATATTTTGAGATGGGCTAGCCCACAAAGAACTCGGTCCTTGTATATCAGTGAGTGGAAATTAGAGCTTCAAAACAATAGAAAAATGGCAGAGAATAGCTTACATTCCCCATGTACAAATGGATGTTGAAGTAATATCATGAAAAAGGTCGGAGTGGCTCTAGTTTCATCTGCGCGAATTCTATTGATGCTATCATGTGAATATAACTAAAAGTATTAATATCCAGTGATTTTTCAGACTTTTTATTTTCAATTTAACAAATTTTCAAAAACCATTTGAGCTGCATAATGATAGGCTAATTGAGTTTAGACATAAACAAATATTCTACCACTGAGCATTAATTTTGTACAAATTTTTTTATTCCTTGTCCTGTGATAAACTCGAATTCCTACGAACCCTGGTACTGATTTTTGAAGAACTTGTGCACAACGAGAAAAATATGACTAGTATATACAAGTTCAAAATAACTAGCGGAATTTGCAGTAATACGTTTTGATTTTTAGTGGTTTGCTGTTTCTTATCTATTAATTTTTCCATATGATGGAGGTGCACGTAGACTTCTCTAATTGATGGAACTAAGAGGGAAGCACATATACAATTTCATTTTTTTTGGCATGCAGGAGATATTCTGGCACATGGTTTGTGGTTATGCTCCTCTCACCATTTGTATGATGGATGGAGGCTTTACAAATATGTGCTTGCTTTTGCATTTTCAAATTCTACGGACGACTATATTTCAACTGTTTGTTCATTCAAGGTGATATTTATCATGACTGTGTAATATCATTTTCGTATTCTAAAATACTCACGAATTGGTAGTTGTTCAATTTGTCATTGTATCTAGCTAAGTAATGCATAACCAGTGTTTCTTCAAAATGTCTATACTTGGCAGCATGCAATTATTGTTGAAGTGTTGGAAAGCCCCCGATCACACTCCACTAACAATCTTTACCAATTAACTTCTGCAATCACACCAACATAGGATAGAAAGAGAAGAGAAAAAATTTGTTCTCTCAAAACTCACAAACTCTCAACTCAATTTGCATTACTCATAAAATCTTTCTTGATGAATTGATGGATTGATGAAATTAATGTACACACGCATCAGCACCCCTATTTATACTATTTTAGATACACCTTAATTAATTGCTAATACATGAACTTAATAAATCCAAACACATTTAAAATTCCTAGACACATAAAACTAGATTCATCACACAAAACTAGATTCATAACAAATTCTAGATACATGTAGATAAGAATTTTAGATGCATGTAAATAAGTCTAGATTAATATTCCAACATCCCTCCTTAATCTAGACTTGAGTAAAGCCAAGCTTCTCCTTCAATTTGACAAAAATTTCAGCATTCAATGCCTTTGTAAAAATACCTGCAATTTGATGTTGTGTCTTGCAATGCTTGACCTCTACATCTTTGATTAGTTCACAAATGTAGTGATACTTAATTCAAATGTGTTTGCTCCTTCCATGAAAAATTAGATTTTTGCTAAGTGCGATCGCTGAGTTATTATCACAATACAACACTGTTTCCTTCTCTTGTGAGCATTTCAATTCTTTCAACATCCACCTTAGCCAAAGTGTTTGACAATCAATTGTGCACATTGAAGGAAAAATTGATTTTTGAATTTAATGCGGAAACGTGGATTTTAAAAAATTTTTCCAAATAAAAACACGTTTGATCAATGCTAGTAATAACAATTCAATAATTAAATTAATAAGATCAAATCTTACCTTACATGAAGATTGAATTGATCCCTTTTGATTCGCAGATTCTTCACCACCCAATCTTCCTTGCTATGACTCTTCACAAAAGAAACTATATATGGGCACAATCTCGAAGAATTATATCACGAAATCTTTTTATAAAAGATTATTATATAGAAATCAAAAAAACGATTTTCTTGATTTCTTTTGAGATGAGGTAATATTATGTTTTTAATTAATAGAAGTTTTTTTATTCAAGCAACCAAAAATTCTCTCTCTTTTGTTGCCAACATGAAACACCTTTTTATAATGGTAAGTTAAAGTTTTTTAATTTAACAAGGAATACAATTTCCTATTTAAATTGAAAAACTCAATTAAAATCCAATAAGGAATCAAATTTTTTATTGGTTTAGAACTCTTTACTTTTAATTTAATATGGAATCTAATTCCTATTAAATTAAAACTTTTTTAATATAATTTAATATGAAATCTAATTCCAATTAAATTATCATTTCCATTAATTAAAAGATTTTTCATTAAATTAAATGATTATGAATCGTAAATAATTTAATGACACCATTTAAAATTGAACTCTTAACCTCTACAATCAAATAATTAACGATTAATTAAATAATTACTTATATTTAAATAATCAAATTATTTAAACTATTCGTGAACGTGTTCATAAAATTGTATATATACTTATAATTGGACAATCCAATTATATTCTTTCCTTTGTTTCTTTATATGATTGTAAGCTAGCGATGGGACCAAATGGACCTACAATTTGAGCTTCAATAATATCGGAATTATTAATTAAATAATTTACTATTATTAATCTTAAAGTTACTCCACTAAAAACTTAAGATTACACTCTCAAAATTATAGATGTTTTATACAATCTGAATTTTCAGTATCCATTGATTTAATTATTTCATATGGCTCAATCTTTCACGAGTTGTTCATAATTAGAGCTAGATCATTAAAGTCCGTTATACCTCTCTAATTATATCTTATTCCATTAAGTACCATTGATTCTCTAATGAACAATATATTCATAACAACTTATGAATTTATCTTTCTATTTATTTACAAATAGAAAGTCGAACGCTCTTATTGTTCAAGCTCCGAATCAACACTTAAAGGAACTACTCATCTACTTCTCGCAAGAAGTAGTGGATTCCACTATTGTGTAAAATGTTCCCAACCATTTATTAAATCATATCTCCAAAGTACAAAGCTTTTTGACCGTAAATCTATAGCAGTCTCACCCATATAAATCAAAAGACATGACTCAACAAATAAGAGTTCATAAAACACTCAGGATTAAAATCAATCCATATATAATCATCTAATTGATAAATATGAATTTTTTTATTTAACGAATATTAATAAGAAATTCATTTTATCATGGTTCAGTTTTATATAATCTCTATTATATAAAGTGTTTTCATTTTCATGTCACTACATGAACAATCCCGGATAAGATCATCGTATCAAATACAAAATGGACAACGGTTGTAGATTTACCACAAGTAAAGTACCCAGCTTTATTTACTTTATACGGACTCTTTAGATTACTGATCTCAAACTAAATCCTCTTATATATAACATTTATATACTTAGTTTGAGACTACATAAATAATTATGGATGTTACATGATATTTGTATAAAGCAAACATTTCATATATGCACATATAATTGAATAAAATAAATATATTTTATTTATTATTTAATTTAAATATTTATAAATTACAAGCTCTTAGGACACATTATCCTAACAATCTCCCACTTGCTCTTAGAGTAGATGAGACATGTCTCGTAATTCTAGACCATTTAGATGACCTTCAAACACTTTAGCCGTTAAGGTCTTTGTAAATGGATCAACATGGTTATCTTATGAAGCTATCTTCATCACCAACATGTCTCTTCTATGTACTATCTCTCTAATGAAATGATACTTTCTTTCTATATGCTTTCCTCTCTTATGGCTTATTGGTTCTTTAGAATTAGCCACTGCACCACTATTATTACAATAAAGTGTGATTCGTTTATCCATATTCGGAATAACTTCCAAATCTATCAAAAATTTATGGAGCCAAACTGCTTCCTTAGCTGCTTCACAAGCTGCTACATATTCAGCTTTCATGGTGGAGTCAGTAATGCAAGACTGTTTAACACTTCTCCATACTATAGCTCCATCGCCTAAGGTGAATACTGACCCAGACGTGGATTTTCGAAAATTCTTATCTGATTGAAAATCAGAATCTGTATATCCTGTTGAAATCAAATTCTCACCAGAATACACAAGCATATAGTTTCTTATTCTCCGAAAATACTTGAGAATACATTTTACTACCACCCAATGATCCAATCTTGTGTTAGATTGAAAACAACTAACTACTCCCACTGAATAACATATATTAGGTCTTGTGCATAGCATAGCATACATGAGATTGCCTACTACAGAGGCATATGGAATTCATCTCATATCCTTAATCTCTTGAGGTGTCTTAGGACATTGTTCCTTAGACAAATGAACTTCATACCAAGAAGGTAAATAACCTTTCTTGGAATTCTGCATTGCAAAACATACAAGGATTTTATCAATGTGCGATGTTTGAGACAATTCTAATAGTTTGTTCTTGTGATCTTGTATAATTTGGATCCCAAGAACATAACTAACCTCTCCCAAATTTTTCATTTGGAATTGGTTAGCAAGCAAGTTCTTTACATCAAAAAATGTTCCAATATCATTTCCAATGAGTAGGATATCATCGACGTAAAGTATGAGAAAAACCACTTTCTCATTGATGATACGCTTGTATACAAAAGGTTCATCAACATTTTACTCAAAACCATAAGACTTGATCGATGTGTTAAATCTAATATTCCAAGATCGAGAAGCTTGCTTAAGCCCAAAAATGGACATTTGCAAGTTTGCTCTTGACCTTGGATCACGAATCCCTTTGGTTGTATCATATAAATGTTTTCATCAAGATTGTCATTCAAGAATGCAGTTTTGACATCCATTTGTCATATCTCATAGTCGAGACATGCAGTTATAGATAGAAGAATGCGAATGGACTTAAGTATGGCTACTGGCGAGAAAGTTTCTTCATAGTCAACTCTCTCTTTCTAGGTATACCCCTTTGCCACTAGCCGAGCTTTGAAGGTCTCCACATTCCCATCCATTCCTCTCTTCCTTTTGTAGATCCATTTGCAACCTATGGGTTTTACCCCATCTGGTTGATCCACAAGTTCCCAAACTGAATTTGAGTGCATGGACTCCATCTCGAGATTCATGGCTTTAAGTCATTCTTCCTTATCAAAATCTTCCATTGCATCATAATATGTCAATGGATCATCTATACACTCATCGAAGATAGTAATTTGTGCTTCTCTGATTTCTCTATAACAAACTAGTAGTCTAATAACCCTCCCACTACGACGAGATGGTAGATGGTTCTGATGGAAGTCTGTCTGATACTTAGACGTGGTCTTAACTATGTTATTCTCAACAACTATTATTAATTGGATACTGGTTGAACCAGGTAATAACTCCTCAAGTACAAATTTACTTCGAGGTTTATGATCTTTTATGTAATTATCTTCAAGAAATGTAGCATTTGTTGATACAATTACTTTATTATCTTGAGGATCATAAAATAATCCGTCTCTAGTTTCTTTGAAGTAACCTACAAATAGGCAAACTTGTGAATGTGGTTCTGGCTTCCCAGTCTTATTTTTTAGCACATATGTTGAACACCCCTATATGCGAAAATGTTGCAAACTAACTTTGCGACCATTCCATAACTCTAAAGGTGTTTCAGGAATAGACTTGGAATGATCTACATTCAAGATATATATTGTAGTTTGTAGTGCATATCCCCAGAAAGAACTAAGTAAAAATGAAAAACTAATCATATATCTCATCATATCCTTAGGGTTCGATTTCTCCTCTCTGTAACATCATTCTGCTGTGGTGTTCTAGGAGCTGTGAGTTGGGATATAATCCCATTCTCAATCAAGTAATCCTTGAACTCTGTATCAAGGTACTTTCCTCCACGATCTGATCGTAGAGCTTTTAATATTTTACCTAATTGATTTTCAACTTCAGCTCTAAATTCTTTGAACTTTTCAAAAGTTTCAGACTTCTGTTACATTAGATAAACATACCCATATCTTGAATAATCATCAATGAAAGTGACGAAATGTTCATAACCACCTCTAGCTTTAACATTCATTGGACCACAAACGTCCGAATGTATAAGCTCTAGTGGTTCTTTGGCTTTATTATCTTTTGTCTTAAAAGGTCTCTTAGTCATTTTACCTTCCAAACAGGATTTGCAAACTGGTAAAGTATCGATATTTAACTCTCTTAAAGTTTCACTCTTTACTAGTCTGTCTATTCTGTCAAGATTAATGTGTCCAAGTCTTAGATGCCAAAGATGGGTATCATTATTGGGAGAAATCTTTTGTCGTTTTACTTTTGATTTTTCAACTTTAAACAATTCAGCATTGAGCAGTGAATTATGTGTTAACGATCTTAACATATATATGTTGTTTTCTAATATTCCAGAATAAATATTCAACTCATTTCTAGAAATAATAACATCTTTATTACTAAATGAAATTGAGTAATTATGTTCCAACAATCTAGAAACCGAAATCAAATTTCTTCTAAAATTCGGAATATAATAAACATTGTTCAAAATAATAAAATAACTATTTGAAAATTGAAGTCTAACTTCTCTCACTGCTCTAGCTGAAACGACATCCCCAGTGCCAACTCGCATGGTGAACTCACCCTCATCAAGCTTTCTCCAAGAATCAATCAACTGTAAAGAAGAGCAAACATGATTAGTGGCTCCTAAATCAGTTATCCAAGTAAATATATCATTCTCCACTAAACAAGATTCAATGACAAGTAAATCAAATTTACCTTTTATTTTCTTTTTGTTCTTGAGCTCTTCGAGGTATTTTGGACAGTTCCTCTTCCAATGTCTTTCCACATCACAATGAAAACATTTTCCTTTGGGTTTGGAAGTCTTAGAGCCCTTCTACTTCTTCTTTTTGGTAGTCTGCTTCTTGGGCTTTGCCTTAGCCTTACTGGTGGTCCTTTTCCTCTTATTCTTATTAGAGGTGGATGTTTCAGCAACATTTGCTTCACCAGACTTAGTCTTGTCCTTATTCATGAACTCATAAGTTGTTAGTTCATGAAACAATTGAGTAATATTATATTGCAATTTGTTCATAACATAATTTCTCTTGAACTGCATAAAACTCTTTAGAAGAGTTTGCAGTATCATGCTTACTTGGCTAGGCTCATCAATTACCCCACCATGAGTTTCGGCTGTGTTAAAATAGGTCATCATATTCAAGACATGCTCTCAAACTGATGTCTTTTCCTTCATCTTAGCAGTCATAGCAGCACAAATAGCTTCGTATCACTGCTGCTCAAAAGGTTGCCCAAACATCCCTTGTAATGACAGCATTATCTCAGATGTTGTTGCCATTGTTTCATGCTTCTTAGCAAGCACATCGGACATTCTTGCTAACAGGTAGCAACGGGCCTTTTCATTAGCCTTAACCCAGTTTTGGTGGATTTCACGTACATTACGCGTAGCATTTGTTGGTGGCACAGGAGGACGCTCCTCCTTCAGGACAAACTTTAGGTCTTTACATACCAGAATGGCGTTCATGTTATTTTTCCATTTAACATAGTTATCCTCATTCAATTTATCATTGACAAGTATAGTAATTAAAGGTGATGACATTGCTGAAATAAATAAACAAAATATTTTATTCAAAAAATTACATTCATACGAATATCAATAACTTTTTGGCATAAAATTAAACGTGATGCATGATAGACGAATAATGAATCAGAAATACCCTAAAAAGAATTACTATGCCACGATAATCTAACATGCCACAAATAAATGTCACCTTAGGATAGGTCAAATATTTGTATGTTAGATTGAAGATATCTCAGTCAAATAATATAACAGAATAACTCTTATTCCTATATAATTTGACTACCGTTTATTTCGGTCAAAGAATTAAATTACCATTTAATTAATTTCTTTATGAGTGTAACTCATCATTTCAGATCTCTCAGACTTAATTTGAGAATTGCCAACCTTAGGGTAGGTCAATCTCAAAATACATCCAGAAATCCTATAATTTAGGAAGTCAACCTTGGTATTGACCCAAATGGACACCACCCTTAAGGGGACGAAAACAAAGCCGTCTCGAGGCATCATTCAAATCTTACGGTGTTGAGCTAATGATGGAGACTGTGGGATATATTGTTAATATCCCTCTCCCACTCATTATTTTAGGATTAGAGTTTTCTACTTATTATTCTTAGTCTTCATTTAGATTATTAACAACTAAAAATTATAATCTAAGTTATTAGCAATTAGTGAGTTACTAGAATTATTATCCTATTAACACTCAATAATTACCAATTTTTTTTTAACTCTTAAAAAATTTATAAAAGATCTAATCTAGATAATCTAAACTCATTAATTATGACGATTAGATTTAATGAGAGATTACCCCATTTTAACTCTTAAAATCTAATTTACATTATAAGCCAATTATATGAAATATATCTTTTAATCACATTAAAACTATATTTCTAATTGGTTTACTAATCTAAATAAATTAAACACTTTAATTAAATTAGATTTTAAAAAAAAATGTGGATTACCCAATTTTAACTCTTAAAATCTAATTACATTATGAATATCAATTATTGAAACATATGTTTTTAATCACATTAAAACTAATCTTATATTTCTAATTTGTTAACCTAGGATTTTCAACTAAAATCCTAACAAATTATGAAATTGGTATTCAATGTATTATTATCTCTACTTTAACTAATAAACTGTTTAATAGAAAAAATAAATAATAATACATATATGTATGTTATGTTATAATGCAACAAGTAGATACTCTCTATCCTATATGACATATTTTATGCATGAATATGTTATCAATAAATTATTCAACCATCACATGATAAACAATTTAAATAAACAACATGTGATTGACCGGGTTCTTTGACTTTAATAATCTAAAACTAATTTTTCAAGATTACAAAACTTAACCAAGACATTCCTTGATCTTCACTTGTAGGCTTCATAATCTTCAAGGATGTTATGGGTTTTATTGAACTTAAAATTAAATCCAATTTAACAATAAAAAACATCTATCTAATGGATTGGACTTAAAAGCCCAATTCTTGATTCTTGAGTCCAATAAAAAATTATCCAAAACAAGTGAACAATTTTTAATAATATTTACAATTGAAACGGAAACCCAAAATTCGGGAAAAATCGAAATTGAACTAAATGTGGGCTACTTGGAAACAACCCAGCTGCTATCATAGCAGCTTTTGGGCTGCCTGGAAAAAACAGCCCAACTGCTGTCACATGGCAGCAGCTTTTGGGCTGCCAGAAAACAGCCCAGCTGCTGCCTGACAGCATGTGGACACCACAAAACAGCCCAATTGCATGTGGACAACAGCTTTGTGCATCTCATGCACGCCAGCCTGCAGTCTGCTGTTTTGTGCACGGCCGAGCTACTGTTTTACATCAAGCTGTCACACAGCTCTTTGCACAGCCACTGGACGCAGCAGGCCACACCGGATGCACCAGCTGTACAGTCCGTTTTGAACCATAATTTATGCCCACAAAATCAACACTGTTGACAACAGTCTTCGTGATCAATTCTTTGGAAATAATTAAATCCTAAATCTATGATTTACAGCAAAGAAAAAAATTGCCACATCCGGCTTACAAATTTAATCAAATTAAATTAGCTAAAAAATCATATAATTAACGATCAATCCTTGCAAATTTCATCCATTAACATGAATAAAAAAATATGCATATTAATAATTAGTGCCTACTCCATAACATACAAAGAATCATAATCAAAGGGACATTCACTAATTATTGAATCAATTATTAAACTAGCGCAACTGGGCTCTCACACTAATTGAAGGAAAATTTGATTTTTGAATTTAATGCGGAAACGTGGATTTTAAAAAAAAAAATTCAAATAAAAACACGTCTGATCAATGCTAATAATAACAATTCAATAATTAAATTAATAAGATCGAATCTTACCTTGCATGAAAATTGAATTAATCCCTTTTTATTCGTAGATTCTTCACCACTCAATCTTTCTTACTATGACTCTTCACAAAAGAAACTGTGTATGGGCACAATCTCGAAAAATTATATCACGAAATCTTTTTATAAAAGATTTTTATGTAGAAATCAAAAAAACAATTTTCTTGATTTCTTTTTAGATGAGGTAATATGGTGTTTTTAATTAATAGAAATTTTTTTATTCAAGCAACCAAAAATTCTCTCTCTTTTGTTACGAACATAAAACACCTTTTTTATAATGGTAAGTTAGAGTTTTTTAATTTAACAAAGAATACAATTTCCTATTTAAATTAAAAAACTTAATTTAAATCCAATAAGGAATCAAATTTCTTATTGGTTTATAACTCTTTACTTTTAATTTAATATGGAATCTAATTCCTATAAAATTAAAACTTTTTTAATCTAATTTAATATGGAATCTAATTCCAATTAAATTATCATTTCCATTAATTAAAAGATTTTTCATTAAATTAAATGATTATGAATCATAAATAATTTAATGACACCATTTAAAATTGAACTCTTAACCTCTATAATTAAATAATTAACAATTAACTAAATAATTACTTATATTTAAATAATCAAATTATTTAAACTATTCGTGAACGTGTTCATAAAATTGTATATATACTTATAATTGGACAATCCAATTATATTTTTCCCTTTGTTTCTTTACATGGTTGTGAGCTAGCGAGGAGGTCAAATGGACCTACAATTTGAGCTTCAATAATATCGAAATTATTAATTAAACTCTTTAATTAAATAATTCACTATTATTAACCTTAAAGTTACTCCACTAAAACTTTAAAATTGCACTCTTGAAATTGTAAATATTTTATACAATCTGAATTTTCAGTGTCCATTGATTTAATAATTTCATATGGTTCGATCCTTCATGAGTTATTCATAATTAGAGCTAAGTCATTAAAATCCGTTATACTTCTCTAATTAGATTTTATTTCATTAAGTACCATTGATTCTCGAATTAACAATATATTCATAACAACTTATGAATTTATCTTTCCATTTATTTACAAATAGAAAGTCGAGCGCTCTTATTGTTTAAAACCCGAATCAATATTTAAGGGAACTACTCATCTACTTCTCGCAAGAATGAGTGGATTTCACTATTGTATAGAATGTTCCCAACCATTTATTAAATCACATTTCCAAAGTACAAAACTTATTGACCGTAAATCTATAACAGTCTCATCCATGTAAATCAAAAGACATGACTCAACAAATAGAAGTTCATAAAATACTCAGGATTAAGATCAATCCATATATGATCATCTAGTTGATAAATATGAATTTCTTTATTTAACGGATATTAATAAGAAATTCATTTTATCATGATCCAATCCTATATAATCTCTATTATATAAAGTGTCTCCATTTTTATGTCGTTATATGAACGATCCCGAATAAGATCATCGTATCAAATACAAAATGGACCGCAGCTGTAGATTTATCACAAGCAAAGTACCCAGCTTTGTTTGCTTTCTATGAACTTTTTAGATTACTGATATCAAATTAAATCCTCTTATATATAATATTTATATACTTAGTTTAAGACTACATAAATAACTATAAATGTTATATGATATTTGTATGAAGCAAACATTTCATAAATGCACATATAATTGAATAAAATAAATATATTTTATTCATTATTTAATTTAAATATTTATAAATTACAAGCTCTTAAGGCATATTACCCTAACACACATAGCAATATACTCTGCTTCTGTAGAAGAGAGAGTGACAACAGATTGTTTCTTTGAAGACTAAGAAACTGCACCTCAACCAATATTGAAAACATACCTTGAGATGCTTTTATAATCATATGTATCTCCTCCTTAGTCACTGTCATTATAACCAACCAAGGTTGATTCTTGTAGTCTCTTATAATGAATCCCATGATCAATAATACTTACAATATAATGAAAAATTCTTTACCAGCCTCCCACTGACTTCTCTTTGGTGAAGTCATAAATCTGTTCAACATGCTAACAGCAAACATTAAATCTGGCCTTGCTGTTGTTAAATACATTAAACTTCCCATTAAACTTTGATAAAGACTAACATCGACTTCTTCACTCCCATCATCTTTGCTTAACTTCAAATTTGCCTCCTTAAGAGTACTGCAAGGAACAACATTGTCTATTCTAAATTTCTTCAACAAATCTTTTGCATATTTCTGCTAAGAAATACTAATTCCTTCATTTGATTGCTTCACTTCAATGCCAAGGAAGTAACGAAGAAGTCCCAAGTCAGTCATCTCAAATTCTTCCATCATGGATTTTTTAAAATCCTTTCCCATTTTCTCATTATTGCCTGTAAAGATAAGATCATCAACGTACAAGCAAATAATAAGAAAATTACATCTTTCATCTTCTTTGGTGTAGAGTTCATGCTCATATGAACATCTCTTGAATCCATTCTTCAAAAGGAAATTGTTAAGTCAACTGTACCAAGCTCTTGGAGCTTATTTCAGTCCCTACGATGCTTTCTTTAAGCGATACACCTTGTGTTCTCCTTTCGACATAGACTTCTTCTTATATAAAACCAGAAAGGAATGCCGATTTCACGTCCATTTATGCACCTTCCAACTTTTTTGTGCTGCCAATGATAAAAGTAGACGAACTGTCTCCAAATGAGTTATAGGAGCAAAACTTTCTTCATAATCAATACCAAACTTCTGCCTATAACCTTTCACAACAAGTCTTGCTTTGTTTTTGTCTACTTTACCATTTGAATCTAACTTTATGTTGCAAACCCATTTTACACCGAGAACTATCTTGCCTTTTAGGAAGATCTATCAACTCTCATGTCTTGTTTCTTTTAATTGCATCTATTTCTTGATTCATGGTTATTATTCATTTTTCTTCCTTGACTACTTCTTCAAAACTCATTGGGTCTGCATCTAAAACTAGTGCAAAATTCATTCCATCCGTAGAAACCATAACATTGTCATTTAAGGGATACCTTTTGGATGGTTGATGTGGTCGAGTGGGTTGATCTCCTTAGTGATGGCAAAGTTGACTCCTCATTACTTGATGATGAACCAAAAGTTGAGGATAATGGTTCAGTATCTTCTGGTTCAGCTGCTTGTGCACCATTATTGTCTTTAATGTTAATAGAAATCGATTTCTGTTTTTGATCAACAACATTCCACTTACAGGACTCTTCCTCATTAAAATGCACATCTCGACTAATGATTGGCTTCTTTGAGATGGGACTGTACAAACGAAATGCTTTTGAATTTTCACTGTATCCGATGAGAATATATTTTTTTGATTTATCATCCAGCTTTCCTCTTTTCTCATCTGGAATATAAGAGTAAGCTATGCTTCCGAACACTCTTAAGTGACTAACACATAGTTTAATCTCACTCCAAGCTTCTTGAGGAGTCATTCCTTGAACACTTTTGGTTACAACTTGATTAAGTAGATAGACAGCACATATAACAGTATCACCCTAAAATTTATTAAACATCTCTTTGGCTTTCAACATGCTTCTTGCTAGCTCTATGGTGGTAATATTTTTTCGCTCAGCTACTCCATTTTGTTGGGGAGTGTAATGGGCAATTTGCTGATGTTAAATTCCATTTTCTTTAAAAAAAAATCTCCAAATGAACAAATTTTCCACCATGATCAGAATGCAAGGTTTTTATTGTATAACCACTTTGGTTTTCAACAAAAGCTTTGCAGGATTTAAAGGATTCAAAAACTCCATTTTTTCTTTAAGCAAATAAATCAATGTCTTTCTATTGTAAAGATCAATGAAAGTGAGAACATAATGATTATCTCCAATTGATGTTGTGCACATAGGTCCACATAAATCAATTTGGACTATTTAAATGGATTTAAGGCTCTTCTTGCTTTGCCAACTGGAAATTGCTTACGATGATGCTTCCCAAGAATGCATGCTTCACAAGCTTGATGATCTCTATAACTAATATTTGTCATTCCTCTCACTATGTGATTTTGGCACATATGAGACAATAAGCTAAAATTCAAATGCCCATACCAAAAATGCCACAGCCATGAAATATAATTCACTAAAGAACTGAAACAAGAACTTTGACCATATGAAATATTCAAGGGAAACATTTTGTTTTGAGTCATTTTTACCTTTGCAATGAGGATACCATCTCTGCCTTTGATCTTGCACACATCATCTTTGAAAATAACATTATGTCCCTTTTGAAGAAGTTGTCCAACACTCAACAAGTTGTGTTTAAGGCCAAGAACATATAACACATCGATGATTCGTTTGAAACCTTTCTTTATCTGAACAAGAATATCACTCCTTCCTTTTACTTGAAGTCACTTGTCATCGCCAATCTTGAGCTTACTTTGGAAACAATCATCCAAAATTGCAAAAATATCTTTGTTACCAATCATATGATTATTGCAACCACTGTCAAGATACCAGACATTCTCAGCAATAACTTCTTATGTTTTACAAGCCATGAAAAGTATACCTTCATCATTATTGTGCTCCTCGTGCTTGAAATTTGAATTGTTTTTGTCACCATCGTTCTTCTTCATCCTGCAATATCCTTTAGTGTGGCCAAAATGATTACAGTTGTAGCATTGAATATAAGAAAAATCACCATGACCTCTGCCTCTTCTTTGGCCTGAAGAAGAATTTGATTCTTCCTTGCTTTCATTGTTGTTTCAGGACTCGAAATTTCTACCACCTCCACGTCCACCTCTTTTGCCTTTAGAGCTTTGACTAAAAGAAGCTTAAGATTGAATAACTTGTTCCAAAAGAGTAGTCTCAAATTACTTTAATCTATGTTCATGAGATTGGAGAGACCTTATCAAGCTATTTACTAATAAAGTGACTAAATCTTTTGATTCTTCAATGGTGACAATAACATGCTCAAATTTTCTTGTCGTGCTCCCAAAAATTTTCTCATCAATTCTCTTATCTGAAATTTGTTCTCCATTTACTTTTAATTAGGGGTGGGCATTATAATGTTTAGTTCGGTTCCACTAGAAGCCGAACCGAATCGAAAATTATTCGGTTCTCTAGAAGGATTTGAAGGATAAAGGTTTACTAGCGGAGAATGAAGAAGAAGAAGAAAGTGAGGGCGGAGAGAGATTTGAAGGATAAAGGTTTACTAGCGGAGAGAGGAGATGAGTTTCTAAGGATGAGGGTTTAATTTTCTTTTTATTTAATTTTTTAAGTTTTAAATTTTTTTTCTCAAATTAATCTCTATTGCTCATCTGAATATGGTTGGTGGAGATTTGGTTAATTTTTTTTAATTTGTTTTTAGATTATTATTATTATTATTATTTTTTACTCTATCAATTGAGTCAACATAATTACTGAAAGTATTTTCGTTATTTCACTGCTTTAACACTGTTCATTATCAAATATAATGGAATCCTACTAATGGTAAGAGGTAAATTCCAATTAAACTGAAAAGGTTGCTCTGTTTGAATTAGGTTTCCTAATTCGATAGTTAAATTATAATTTGTTATTTACTATTTGATATAGCAACTATGGAGAAATGTAGACAATTTCTAAAATTTTCCCCAACAAAAACCAATAATTATCTCTCATATTCAGCATTCACGACATCATTGAATCCTTCAATAAGCTATAATTGCAGCTGCTCTATTTTCTCGATGCCAATGTTAAGGGCATGGAAGCAACTGATATGTGACATATTGATTCGACAGATCCTATGGAATCCTTTATGAGTTTTTTGGTCCAAAATCTAAATAATCTGTAAAGGCCAAATTTAAATCCTATTTAGCTAATGCAAAAAACAATGCACACATTTTTTGTTTTTTGAGTGACATATTTACACCGTACTAAAACTATATGTATGACCCCTATGTAAATATACTCCATTAAAGATTGTTTTAAAAAAAAATACAATTTATGATTATGACTCCTTTAATATAAAATTTTATTTATTTAATTTTATTGTATTATGTATTTATAAATAGATGTCATTTGTTATAAAATAAATTATGAAAACAATAGATTTAGAATACTAACCACAATAGTAGAGGAAGAGAGAAACAATAGAAAAATGGTGAATTGAATTTAATTGATGTGTGCCTACTAAAAGTTACAATATAAGCTTATTTATAGGCAAATTAGAGAATCATTTCAACAATAAAATAACAATAAATAAGGTAAAGAATATTATCAAAAAGGAATTGGTGTTAAGACCATATATTTATCATAATCCATCTCGCCCCCCCACCCCTAAGCTTATACCACTTAATAATACTCTTTGAGATTCTTGGATGTACCAAAATACTGTCTCATTACCAGTAAAATCCAATGGGATAAAACCTAGTTAAGAAAAAAAGAGTGCAGTGAACATATATCCAAAGAATATTCTCTCCCTGAAAAATATGCAACTATCACTCTTACAGTTTATATAGTCGATGCATACCTATACCATATTCCATCTTCTCAAAAGTTAATGTTGGTAAAGATTTAGTAAATAAATCTGCAAGATTATTTGTAGAACATATCTGCTTGACATCAATTTGTTGACTTTCTTGGAGTTCATGAGTATAAAAAAATTTTGGTGATATATGCTTCGTTTTATCTCTTTTGATATATCCTCATTTAATTTGTGTAATGCAAGCAACATTATCTCCACATATCACTATTGATAAATTTGTAACTGGAAGTAATTTACAAGTACTTTGGATATGATGAATAACAGACTTCAACCATACACACTCTTTACTTGCTTCATGAAGTGTAAAGATCTCAGAATGATTGGATAATGTGGCAACAAGAGTTTGCTTGGTAGAGCGTCATGAAATTGTTGTGTCATTATATGTGAAAATATATCCAGTTTGTGAATGTGGTTTATAAGGATTAGAGAGATAACCAGCATCAACATAACCAATAAGATCAGAACTATTTGTTGACCTTGAATAGAATAAATCCAAGTTTATAGTTCCTCGAAGATATCAAAAGATATGTTTGATTCTGTTCCAATATTTTTGAGTTGATGCAGAACTAAACCTTGCCAAAAGAGTTACTGAAAATATAATATCCGATCTTATGCATTATGCCAAGTATAATAAGGCACCAATGACATTAAGATACGATACTTCTGGATCAAGTATCTTTTTACCATCATCTTTCCGTCGAAATGGATCTTTTTTTGGATCCAAAGATTGGATAACTATAGGAGTACTTAAGGAATGAACCTTATCCATGTTGAATCTTTTTAGGATTTTTTCAACATAAACTGATTGATAGACTAGCATTCCCTCTTATTTGTGCTCGATTTTCGGGCAGAGACAATATTTTGTTTTCCCCAAATCTTTCATTTCAAATTCTCTTTTCAAATATTCAGCAGTTTTTAAAAGTTTTTCAGGAGTTTCAATTAAATTCATATCATTGACATATACTGCTATAATTACAAATCTAGATTCTGATTTCTTTATGAATACATATGGACATATAGGATCATTTATATATATCCTTCTTTTATGAGGGTGATTATATCACATTCGTCCGGATAGCTTTAAGTTATATAAAGATCGTTGTAACTTTATTGAATATAATTTACGAGAATTTGAGTCATATGCTTATGGTATTTTAAATCCTTTAGGGATTTTCATATATATATATATATATATATTAATATCTAATGATTCATATAAATATGTCGTTACTACATCCATAAGGCATATTTCAAGTTTTTCGAAGACTGTCAAACTAATTAAAAATCGAAACGTAATTGTATCCATCATAGGTGAATACGTTTTATCATAATCAATGTCAGGTCTTTGTGAGCTCACAACTTCATTTTTCTCATTACAATTTCAAATAAATACTTATTTATATCCAACGGGTTTTATATCTGTATGCGTCAGGACTATTGGTCAAAATACTTCACGTTTGGCTAATGAAGTCAATTCAACTTGAATTGCTTCTTTCCAGTTAGGCCAATCATTCATTTGTCGACATTTATTGATATTGTGTGATTCGTGATCATCATTTATTATCTCAGTAGCTACTGCATATGTGAACAAATTGTTCATGATTATTTTATCGCGACTCCACAATTCTTTTGCATAATTTATGCAAATTTCTATATTTTCAAGATTTTGTATCTCTTCAGGAGATTGTACCTTTTCTAGATACCAGCCTTTACAGGGGCTATTAACTCTTTTTGAGTTGATATTTTAGAGAATATAGTATTTTTCATGACTCGAGCATTATTTTCTATAGAATCCTTGTATTTTGCTTTCCGCTTCCGAGGAATTATATCTTTTGAACTAATTGGTCTACCATGTTTTTAGTGTACAACAAATGATTCATTTGATGTCATTCGATTAGATTGTTCATCAGGAACAATCACCCGAGCTGATGTGTTAGTAGCTGGTATATAAAATTTTGTTACTTTAGATGCTTGTGTAAACATTTCAGGTAATTAATTAGCAATCATTTGAAGATAAATTATCCTTCATACTTAATTTTCACTTTGAACTGTACGAGGATCTAAATGAGCCAATTTTGTAACATTCCAAGAAAATTCACTATTCTCTTCAGGAGAAAAATTTTTCTTGTACTTCTCTTTACGAGAAGTTTTCTCTTTTCCTAATGGTGGAAAAATTGTCTCATTAAAGTGATAATCTGCAAATTGTGCGGTAAAAAGATCTCCTGTTTTAGGTTCAAGAAATCTATTTATTGAAAATAAATTATAACTCATATAAATCCCTAAACGATGTTGGGCACCCATTTTAGTTCTTTGTGGGAGTGTAATAGGAACTTGCATAGCACAACCAAATGTACATGAATGAGAAATATTTGGTTAATGACCAGGTACAATTTATAATGGAGAATACTGATGAGATGTGATGGGTCTAAGATGAATTAAAGCTGTTTCATATAGCATGGCATGGCCCCACGCGGAAATAGGTAATTACGTACATAATAATAAAGTTCGTGAAATTACCCGAATATGCTTGATAAATTATTCTATTAAGCCATTCTGCGTGTGCACATATGCAACTGGATGCTCAACATCTATTCCAATTGATGCACAATATTCATCAAACGTTTTTACTGTAAATTCACCAATATTGTCCATACATATAGACTTGATTGGATAATCCGAAAAATATGCTCGAAGTTTGATAATCTGTGTCAACAATCTAGAAAAAACAGTATTACGTGTAGATACTAAACAAACATGTGATCATCGTGCAGATGCATCAATCAACACCATAAAGTATCTAAATGGTTCACTTGCTGGGTGGATAAGCCCACATATGTCTCATTCTATTCTTTGTAAGAAATATAGGGATTTCAAATCAACCTTCAAATTTGATGGTATAATAATCAGTTTTCCTTATGAACAAATAGTACGTTTATTCTCATTAGATGATCGAATTTTTTTGTTCTTTAATGAATATCTATGAGAATTCTTAACTATCCTATGCATCATTATAGATCTTAGGTGACCCAAATAATCATGTCAAAGTGAAAATAACTTTGAATCTATGAACGTTTGGTTCATAACTGCGTAGGTTTCAAATAGTTTTATATGTATATAATATAAGCGAGATGAAAAAGTATTAAGTTTTTCTAAAACAAGTTTCTGGCTTGAAATATTTGATGTAATATAGAGAATATTCTCTACTATTCTTATTGGTAGTTTCAATATAGTATCCATTACTATAGATATCTTTGAAACTAAGCAAACTTCTTTTAGATTTGGCTGAATATAAAGCAACATTTATGTTTAACTTTGTACCATTTGTTAACATGATTATAGCTCTTCCGAAGCCTTCAATAAAGTCTACAGGACCAGCTATAGCATTTACATTGGCTTTGTGTAAGGTTAAATCCACAAAATATTTTTTATTTCAAAAAATACTATATGTAGTTCCATTATCGACGAGACATATATCTCCAGCTTCCATATTAAAATTGGATTGTCCATCCATGTTCCTTTTGTAAAAAGAAGAAAAATAAATAAATGATAATAATAATAACTTTATTGATCTTCTAAATAACAATGATAAATGCAAATATAATTCTAACAAAGTAAGAAATGATGAATTTCTTAAATTCTAAAATGGAAATAATACTGAAAACATGACAAATAATTTTTAAATTTTAATTGGCATGGATATGCTCATCGCCAATTAAATGATCAATCTTTCCATCTGAGTATTCAAAAAAATCAAAGACATTAAGATGAGTAATGTCCACAAAGTCAAAATCACCTGCAAAATTTGCCTAAACTTTCTTCCTCTTTTCTTTCATAGATGTTTGATAAAGGTTAATCAAATGCTTAAATGTACGGCAAGTGCGTGACCAATGTCCTGTCATGCCACATCTATGACAAGTATTATCAGTATTTTTAATATGTTTGTTGCCTTTATCATATTTGGCTTTAACAACATTCCACTTCCAGGGAATGTTTTTCTGATTTTGCTAACTTAAAGATTTTTTACTAACCCGATCACGAGAATTGCAACCATATCCATGCTCACACTGACGTCCATGTCTTTAATATGATCCATGATCCCTTTTTAAAGTAGTATTTGCTTCTGGCAATGCTGAGGAACCAGTTAGGAGTAGCTCATGATTTTTCAATAACCGCTCATTATTTTGTTCTACCACTAAAACACATGATATTAACTTAAAATATTTTGTGAACCGACACTCTTGATATTACTATTGCAAGAGAACATTCAAGGCACGAAATGTGGAGAAAATTTTCTCTAATAAATTTACATCAATTAATTTTTCACCACATAACTCAAACTCTAAAGTGATGTCAAAAAAAGCAGTATTATACTCAGTAACAGACTTATAATTCTGTAGTCTCAGGTGGTGCCAATTGTATCAAACTCTAAGGAGAACAACAGTCTTTAAATAATTATATTGATCTTTCAAAGTTTTCCACAATGTCAACGGATCTTTCACCTTAAGATATTGAGTTTTCAAACTCTCATGCAAATAGTGACAAATAAAAATCATCGTCGTAGTCTTATCTTGTGCTGTTACTGTATCGTTCTCTTTAATAGCATCAGCCAAATTCTTTGATTGTAACTTCAGCTCAATATCAAGAATCCATAATTGATAATTTTTTTTAGTAATGTCAAACACATTGAATTTAGGTTTGGTGGAGTTCAACATCTCCAAAATGCAAAAAAGATAAAACAATATATACTTAATATTGTTGTGAACAATGATAGCAATAATATAGATAAAATTTAATATTAATTCCATAGTTCACATAGATCTTGACATGATGTTAGAAATATAAATATATATATATGAGGTCATAGCTATAAATTGAACAAACAAATGTCAAAGAAAATAATAATAATAATAATAATACTTTCAATGGTATGAAAAAAGACAAATAACAATTGAAATATTGCATATATTAACATGGTAATTTCTGATAAAATAAGAATATTAAATCAATATTCAAATATTACATATCCCAACATGGTAATTTCTAATAAAATAAGAATATTAAATCAACGTATATTTCAATGGCAGATAATACTTAATGAATAAGATTAAAATATCAAGTATTTATATTTTTTTTTTCTTTTAGACATATATATATATATAAACACATATATGACAATATATTATTTGAATCATAAAATTGAGGGTAAAGAATTTCTAATTACAATCGATTTTAATATTTAGAACTTCTAGTTCTAAACAATTTGGATATCTAAAACTTCTGGTTTTAGATAATTATGAAAATTTTAGAACTTCTGATTATAAATATTTTGGGAATTTAGAACTTCTAATTTTAAAATATCTCTAAAACTTCAGGTTCCAAAAATTATATATATTCATACCATAATTAATAGAAATATAAGAAAAATCAAATAAAAGCAACAACGATAATACTACTTCAAATAATACACTATAGTAATAGGATTATTTAAATCAAATAATATGAAGTAGATAATATGAATGAAATTTCTCGTACTATATTATTGGAATCAGATAGTAAGAAGTAGATTATATGAATTAAATCTCTCATATTAGATTTGTGTTGATAACATGTTATAAAATAAATTATAAAAACAATGGATTTAGAATACTAATCACAATAACAGAGGAAGAGAGAAACAAGAAAAAAATGGTAAATGGAATTCAATTGGTGTGTATCTACTAAAAGTTACAATATAGGCCTATTTATAGGTAGATTAGATAATCATTTCCATAATAAAATAACAACAAATAAGGTAAATAATATTATCAAAAAAGAAGTGACGTTAAAATCATATATTTATAATATCATCGATTTTTTTCTTTTTTTCTTTTTTTAATATTTTATGGGGTGTACTTTCTAAAAGGGTGTGTATACACTTTTAGAGAGGTGTAAATATCAATACTGTTTTTTGTTTTACCCGGCAAGTTATGTTTGGGCCCTTGACCATGCCTAAAATCAAACCTTTTTTCTTGTTATACAAGGTTTATATGTGAAAATGATGCTGAAAGTGATTTTTATAATTATTAACCAATTAAAATTAAAAAAATGTAAACTTATAGGCCACATACATAGGTTAAAACTGATTTGGAATATTTAAATTCCTGATAAAAGCAAAATAAAAACTTTTTTTTTCAAGATATAAGAGTGCAATTTTTCTTTTTTAATTTGAATTTACAACATCTAAATTTTCAGTAATCTATATATGTGGTGTACAGTTTAAGACGATCCAGTTAATAAATATTTAGTTAGTCAGGTTAATCTCCAAAACATAGAAATGCATATTCATTGATAGGCTCAATTATCCTGACTTGTACAGGTTAAGATGATTCAATTAATAAATACGTGATTAGTCAAGTTAATCTTTAAAACATTAAAATGCATATTCATTGATAGGCTCAATTATCCTGACTTGTTCAGGATATCATGAACTCAAAAGCAGGCCAGCATATTGAACAAACAACCATGCTTTCTATACTTTCTGGACCTTATAGTTTTATATTTATTTGAAAATGCCTTTATGCAAGCAAATGTGTTTATTTGGATACGATTTTAGAAAATGTCCATTTAAAATCCTAATCAAAATTCAGTACTTATCGAAGTTGTGCAACTATGTCCTCTTGTTTAAGACCCTAAATCATCAGTAACCAAGTTATGCAAAAGTTATGAGTAACTATATAGTATGGAGATTTAATTCTGATTACTGTCTTTCCTGATTTCATTTTTGTTTATTTATCTTGGTGAGCAGATTATCCAATTTAAGTTGGAAGAGGGTAGAATGTTGGTTACAATTAAGATAGTGTCCTTGCATGATCTCCAAACTGTTTTGGGTTTGGGTAGTATATGGTTTGTTGTCTCTAAGGGTTGGGCTTGGGTCTCTTGAAGAACGACCCACATACTAATTGCATATGCCAATGTGCAACTCATTTAAAGCATTTCGAGAATTGACATTGCAAATGAAATTGACAGTCAGCGGTAGCCTGTATATACTGAAACTAAGAACGGTTCCTCTATAATATTACCCTAAGAGCCTGTATTTTCGTCTTTTTTTCTCCCTTCAAAATGTCGCTCTCATTCAGTTGAATAATTTCATTTTAAACTTTTCTTCGTGGACAGGACAAAGTCTCTAAGGTATGCAATGAGATCACCATATAATTAATTAGGTAGCTAATGATGATAAATATTTCTTCAGAGTTCATAGGTATACATGTTAACATTGAAAGCATAGCTTGAATGCAAACAATAGATGAAAATGATTCATTACAATTATCGGTGAATTCGTAAGATGAGACTTGCATTCTATTATCCAACTACATAAGAAGATGCATAACCCATTGGCCAAGAGTACATGTGCTAGCAAATGCTGATACTTGTAAGCATAGTCGAACAAGCATATAACATATAAACTTACTAGATACTGATCGACAGAGATCTCAATTCATTATATAATATATAAGGATTATGATAATAATTAGTTGATTAATCAAAATTATTAAGTTTGATTTGATAGGTTAAGATAAGTCAGATTGTATCTTCGACTAATAAGTTTACAATATGGTTCAAGATCAAGTCTGCACTTTTTTTAAAAAAATAAAATAAAAGGAATACAAAAAAGAAGTTCTCTCTATCTACCGTAAAAATTTATTAATTATGCAAATATAGAAAAAAAAAATCTATATTTATTAATATTTCTCTTATATTATAAGTAATTGTTCAGATTGTGATTGAAGTGTTTTACAGAAGTAGATTTAAAAAAAAAAAAAAAAAAATTAAAAAGTTAAAATTGGGAGAATCTCAAAAAACAACCCGACATACAAAACAATATACATTTACAATCCATTGTTTCGTTTTTATCCATTTTACCACAAAAGTTAGAATATAATAGAAAAGTGTGATAAAAGTTAAAAAGATCATTTTAACCCTGAATTTTTTATTAAAAAATATAATTATCATAAAATAATATTTTAAAAAATTTAATAAAGATTAAAAACTAATAAAAATAATAATAAAATAGAGATATAAATTAGATCTCAATCGTCCGTCCATACGGACAGATGGTGGAGATCCAATCTCCACTAGCAAACACCAGTTAGAACACCATCAACACCATCTAACAACATCCATCACCTACAATAATCAGTAGCAAACCACCATCCATCACCCACAAACACCATAAAACCGTCCAAAATACCATCAACAAACATCATCCCATAATCATCATCCACCAATTGTTGGTTAATTTTTTTTTAATAAACCAATTTATTAAATCTTTGCAAATGCACAAATCGTTTATCTAGCATAGCAACAAGCAAGAGTCGATCCCATGAGGAGTTTCAACTTTACTTTAATGTTAAGTTTATTTAACATCTAAACAAAAGACAAGTAAATTAAATAAAAGGGGTTTTGGATTTGGATTAAGACCTAATTAAATTAAATTAATGCACAAAATTAAATTAAAGAAAATCAATGGATAAAAATTTAGTTAAACATCCTATCAACCACTAAACAATCTCTCAATTTATTAAAAAGATTGATAAAACAAGTTCATGATAATGCATGATGAAGACTTTAACGATAAGGTAATATCATATTGCATGTCATATTAATTCTTCTTTAAATTGTATATAAATCATATAGCATCTATGTAGATACTTGTATTCCTAATTATAGCATAGTATGGTGTCTACTTAGGTTTAATAATTGAAACCTATTAAACATTAGAAGAATGTAAATGTTACACAAATCCTAGAATATGAGATTTATCCCAAGTATTTATGAATTAATGCTCCTTAATTGGTTCATAAACAATTGATTGTTATAAACTAAGAATATGTCTGTTAGACGTGTGATTTATATTCTTACAACATAATCTTAAAAATATATTTCTATGATGATTAATCAAATAAACATAATTAATAGAATAAAATTAAGCTAGAGATAATAATTTCATCATGCACATTATTGAAAAAAATAAATAAATTGAGTTCATGTTTAAAACTTCAAATTAGCTTTAACTGGTAAACTAACTATATAGAAATAAAAATAAAAATAAATAAAAGAAAAGATGAGATGGAACCGAAGCCTTGCTGCCTTGGGCCTTGCTTCTCTTTCTTCTGGTGTGTGTTGAATAACGTGGAGAAGACTCCTTTTTATAGGCATGGAAGAAGGAATATGCCAAAAGAATGCCAAGGATTATACTCTCTTGGATTAAACGCAGTTGACACGTTTCGTCACGAAGTTGGACAGCTTAGGCGTGCTCAGACGTACGCAACACACCGGATCAACGCCTCCCACACGCGCACAGTGCCACCAGGAGCACAGTTCTGCCATCTCATGCGCGCTTCACACCCAATCTCCACCTGGACCACTCAACACTTCCTTCCGGCGCGCTTACGGGTGCGTGGCCACACTTGATCAGCGCCGGTGTAGGCGCCCTTTTCCATTTGCCAAAACGACGTGTCTTCTGTGCGTTTCACGTTGTGCAGCTTGACAAATTGCATTTCTTTACTTTTTCACTTTGACTCAAAAACATTATGAGGTTTTATAATTTGACCTCTATTTTTATTTTTTGACTTTTAAGCTTTCTTCATATTGGATCTTTGATTTTCTTGTGATGCTATTAATTCTGAAAAACCTTTGATTCCATTCCTTTTCTTCTCAAAACCTAAGTTTAAACACAAAAAATAAAAAATAAAAAATAAAAGTACCAATTTTTTTAACAAACATAACATAAATAATAAGTAAAATGGACATAAAATAATGATAATTAATAACCCAATACTAATAAACACTACCAATTTCTCTTTAAAAATTAAAAAAAAAAAAAGAAGAAAAAAAGATCGATGGTCTTCACCAGACCTTCGGAGACCGCTATGGTCTCTGATGGTGAAGACCACGATGGAAACCCCACTTAGGTCTCCACGGTGGAGACCATCGTAGACCCACCTCCAACAGTAGAGACCTGGGTCTCCACAATAGAAAGTTTGGTCTTCACGGAGGTCTCAACCATTGGAGACCCAGGTGGGTCTTTGATGGTGGAGACCATATCATCGTCCCTACCGGAGATAGAGAAAAAGAGAAGGGGAGAGAGAGAGAGAGAAGGATCACCATTGTCGTCGCTTTATCATCGCCATCGATCTCTGTCACCGTCATCTTTGGTCGGAGATAGAGAAAGAGAGACAAAGGAATCTGTCGGATAGAGAAAGAGAGGAGGAAAAGAGAGGAGAGAGGAGAGAGAGAGAGAGAGAGAGAGAGAGAGATAAGAGAGTTGAGAGTAAAAAAAAATTATATTTATATATATTTAATTTTAAATAAAAATATATAATTTTTTTTAATGATTTTATATTTATTATTATTTATTTTATTTTTATATTTTAATTGATATTATATTAATTAATTTTTCATTACTTTTCCCTTTTTGCCCTTGAAGTCAAATGGTTAACAATATCAACCTAATGAAATCTATGACCGTCAATGGTATCGTCGTCATTTTATACACCTCCGAGAGGTATTTTGAATATTTATGTTAAAGTCAAGTTATATTTAAGATGAATATGAAACAATGGGTTGCAAAATTCTCATTCGTCATATTGCTTTTTAGGATTTTTCAATTAAAATTTATTGCAAGGACTTGAGACTTGACTTGTCAAGTCAATCCTACTGTCAAGTCAATCCTACCCAACTGCCTATTTTGCAAACCCCTATTAAATGATGATGTCTCCAACTGATCGACCGCTTTTATGGGGAAGTTATTGGAAAAGTTTTCATTCCACAAATTCAATCATGTATATTGGGATAATTCTAATGTCGCTCCCTATTGTTTGATCAAATCGCTAATTACCCTATATAATTTAACAAATCTCATGACGCCCTTTTTATTAATTTTGTTAGTGAAAGATCGATTCTGACAGTGGCAATGCATGAAAAGACAAACTTACCCCTCTATTATAAAAAAAAAAATTAACAAAATAAAATTAACAAAAACCCAAATTAACCCTCAAAATATTTTATATAATAATATTAAAAATTATTCAAACATGATAAAATAAAAAATTAAAAAAAAATTATTAACAATTTTTTTTTAATCTCCACCATCCGCTTCTATGATGGACGATAGAGATTAAATTGTAAAATAATTTTTTAAAAAATACTTAAATGAAAAAAATAATAATAATCAATCGAAGTTCCTGACAATTGGGAACCTACTTGGAAACCCAAAAAATTTGGGTTCCAAACACTCTATTAACCCAAATCATCGGCAACTCATCTTATCAGCAAATCATCACCCAAATCAACTCATTAGCAAATCATCACCCATATCATCAACACCCCGCAATTCAGCACCTAATACCCAACCATCCATCTTCTTCTCCAACATTGGCAAGGGCTTTGATCTCATGGTAATGGTGTATGTGGTTGAGTTATAACTGACATTGACAAAGTCAAAGTTAAAAGAGGCATGACCTGTGGTTTGGAAGAGGGTGGTGGCAAGGAGGGTGGAGAGGGGATCTAGCTGAGGTCGGAGAGGGAGAAGTACTGGAGAAAAAAGGTGGTAATGAAGGAGGTTGACAAGGAAGGAAGGAGAGAGGCGATGTATTTAGTCGAGGTAGGAGCAAAGGACAACGAGGAACAGTTGGAGGGGTCGATAGTGTTAGTGGTAGTGGTAGGGAAGAGTGAGGGAGGAGACCAAAAAAGAGAAGATGAAGAAGAATATAAAGAGAGAAAGAGAGAGAGAAGTGTTGATTTTAAGTTTTTTTTTTTTTTTTTTTTTTTTTTTTTTTTTTTTTTTTTTCGAATTATGTCTAAGTGGACATAATTTTTTTTTTTAATTTTTAAAAACATATGAATAATTTTTCTTATTTTCTTAATTTTTTTTTTAAATTATATCTACCGTCCACCATGTTAATGGATGGTGGATATAAGTTTTTAAGAAAAATTAATTTTTTTTTAAAAAAAATTGTTAATATTTTTTATTTTAATTTGTTTAATTATTTTAATTATTAATTATTTAAAAAATACTATTTACTAATGGTCCAGAGCTGTACACATGGCACTCATTGTATATTCTTTTTAAAAAAAAAACTTATTTTACTATGAATTGACTTTTTTACCCTTCTTATTTAACAGTCAAACATTAACTTTTAACATCCAAATTGACAGTAGAGTTTTTTTAGCTTTTTTATAAACTATAGAGGATATTTGATCTATTTTATAACTTATTAAGGGTGTCCTAAGCAATTTCTTTAGGCAGTGGGGTTTCTTACTATTATGCCAAATTATAGTAGGAAAATTAGAATTATCCCTATGTGTATTACATATTAAATTATCATTGTTAGAAAAAATAAATAAATAAAAAGATATGAATAAGTTAATTGTTGGAAGCGTTGGAAGTCCCACAGACACATTCACTAACAACCTTCACGAACTAACTTCAATAATCACACAAATTTAGGATAGAAAGAGAAGATAAGAAAATCATTCTCTTAAAACTCACAAAGTCTTAACTCAACTTCTTTTACCCATATAATCTTTATTGATGAATTGATGGATTGATTTACATACACATAATTCCAATATCCCCCTTAATCTAGACTTAAATAACACCAAGTTTCTTCATTTTTTCAGCCTTCAATGCCTTCGTAAAAGTACCTACAATTTGATGTTGTGTCTTGCAATGCTTGACCACTATTTCTCCTTCTTTGATCAGTTGTTCGCAAATTTAGTGACAATTCAAATGTGCTTACTCCTTCCATGAAAAAATGGATTTTTGGTAAATATGATTATTAAGTTATTATCACAATACAACATTTTTTCCTTTTCTTGAGAACATTTCGATTCTTTTAGCATCCACCTCAGCCAAAGTGCTTGACAACCAACTACAAACATAACAATATACTCTGCTTTTATAGAAGAGAGAGCAACAACAGATTGTTTATTTGAAGACGAAGAAACTGCACCTGAACCAATATTGAATGCATACCTTGATATACTTTTATGATCATATGTATCTCTTCTCCAATCGCTGTCATTGTAACCAGTCAAGGTTGATTCTTATAATTTCTTGTAATAAATCTCATAATCAACAGTACCAACAACATAACGAAGGATTCTTCTATCAGCCTCCCAATGACTTCTTTTTGGTAAAGTCATAAATCTACTCAACATGCCAATAACAAGCATTAAATCTAGCCTTGTTGTTGTTAAATACATTAGACTTCTTACCAAACTTCGATAAAGGCTAGCACCAAATTTTTTAGTATAGAGTGCATACTCGTATGCGCATCTCTTGAATCCATCAAAGTGAAGAAGTTTAGATTGCAACATATTGTTATTGAATGCCATATTGTCACAAGCCTTAATGCCAATTTGTTGGAAGCGTTGGAAGGCCCACAAACGCACTCCACTAACAAACTTCATGAACTAACTTTAGTAATCACACAAATTTAGGATAGAAAGAAAAGAGAAGAAAATTGTTCTCTCAAAACTCACAAACTCTTAACTTCCTTTACTTCGTTTCGGGCCTCCGAACGCGATTCCGTTAGTACCAGGACGTCCCTAGGTGATAGTAAATAGGTTCCGAGCGAAGAAAGCGGAGTTTGGAACCCTAGAATCAATAGAAAACCAAAAAGGGGAGTTAATAGAGTTATTTAAGTTTTAAGTGATTTCTAGCCTTGTGCTAATGATTCAAGTAATTCTAAATGAGTATTCAATGTTTTAGGGTAAAGGCGGAGTGTATCGGAGGACTTCGGAGGAGGTTCGCTTTTGATCAGAAGTCATTTAGTGAGTAGAAATCTCACATTATCAAGTGTGGTGTAGTTCAAAGTTCATTTAATGGTTATTTGTATTTATTTCGTTATATAATTGAATTGTGTATTGTGATTATCTTATATAAATTTTGAATTGAATACATGTTTATATTAAGAACTTAAGCAAATTAAAGTTTTAGGCTTTTTGCCTTAAAAACGAGATTATTTGAGCATATTAAGTAAAGTATTTTATTTATGCTGATGGTTTACCCTAACCCCAGTTGAGTACCCAGTAGAATGCTCTATGCGTGCATGGTAGATGTGAGGGAGTTATTAACTAAGAGAGAGAGTCAGTTGAGCGACCCTCTGCACGTATAGGGTAGTGTAGTTTAGACCGATTGTGTAGGGGTAACGCGTGCCCAGAGTCGCACATCGGTAAATATACAGGGTAGATCCCCTAATTCCTAGTGGCTAGCTAGAGATTCATACGGTCACGACAGGAGTAGTTTCCCTAGGTTACCATCCAAATGAGAAATGAGAAAGTTTTAGAAAGAAATTCAAAATGAATTTCAAAAATAGTTTTAATTGAAAGAAATAAGAAGTATTTCAGAAAAATACTTTAGTTTATAAAGCTGTTTATTATTTATCTCACTGAATTATATTCACCGTTTGTTTGCTATGTATTTCTTAAAATGTTCCCTCAGGTGCAGAAGTGAGTCATCTAACAGACGAGGCTCAGACCGACATGCGAATCGAGTGATGGACGACTATTTCTTATTGTATAACTCACACTCTAAATCATGCATGTGTTGTATATGAGTATGGTGTAAATGATGTACATTTAAAATAAGTTTAAATAGAGTTTACATATTAGTTGTTGGATGCATGTTTTATGAAAATATTTTAATTCAGAAAATTGAGTTTCCATAAATTTTTGAAATTATATATATATTCATGTGGTGGCTGATTGTGGATGAGGGCCTTTGTTGAGAATTGTTTGCCATAGAAGTGTTTTTAAATTGTTTTGAACTTACAGGGTGGCATATCTCAATAAACAGTCGGCATACTACCGGATTTTCATTAGAAAAACGAAAAATTTTTACCCTTGCCACCTAATACATGTTTTGTAAAAAGAAGTCTAAAGTAAGTCCCGGTGCTTCGGTAGAATTTCTGCAGGCCAAGCTAGGGTTCGTTGGAATTCTATCGGAGTGCTACGGGGTCCTTCACGGATCCAGAGTAGGATTCGGGAAAGGTCTCATCAGATAATCTAGGAGGTCATTGAAGTATTCTTCAACATCAAACTCTTGGGCCTGTCCTTCACTGCTGCCCACTGTTACAGGCTCTTTTCCCTTGGTTTTCTGACGTTTGGGTGGAGGCTTCGCAACTTCTTTGCCTTTATCTGCAATACCAAGTCATCGAGCTAATGAACCACCAGAAGATGGGGTCGCCTAGTTAGAAGACTTTCCCTGCAAGTGAGCATCTCTGCTCGAAACTTTCCTCCCTACAGACCTATACCTCAAGCTCTGCTTTGATGAGGTCGCTGCAAACTTTGGTTGGGAAGATGAACCCGTGGCAGCTCCTGAGTTAATCTGCAAACTAGAACCTCCAACCGTAGAGTCGGATCCTATCGACTGAGGGGGAGGAGGTTTTGTAGAGCCTGTTATTTGGACATCAGTATCCACAAGCTCAGCTCCTGGAGAAGACGGAGGTGTTTCAAAATTAAGATCTACCATGGTAGCAGGCTTTTTCCTAGATGGGCTTGATGTCCTTTCTCTAAAATCTTGAAGGGCTGAAGAGACCTTCCTTTTTTCGCAGACCCGAGGTCACAAATAAGACTGGGGCGCTTGCTACCAACCTGAGATGCAAGCCCGTATTCCCTTAGAAAATAATCGCTTGGGAATTGGTCGTCTAGCAGTCTCTTGACTTCAGCAAATCTTTGTAACGCCGCTATCTTATTGTCTAAAAACTCAACTGAACTCTTTGAGATGTCTACAGGATAGAATAAAAATCAGTTAGAAAAAGAAAAAAAAAAAAAAAGCTCAAAAAGCAGCAAGCTGCAAATATCCTCACTAGAATGAAGAGGAAATTCAAAATTGTTAAGGCCTGAAAGAGACAGGTAAGACACGTAGAACTAGCGAGTCTTATAGTCCCTCACGTTTGATTTGCTAGTCCCTTTGGGCAAAAACACCTTATAAGGTGAATTACGGGCTACGATGTAAAAGAACCCATCCTGTTTCTCTGTTTTAAGGCTAGTAGTGGTCTTGAATTAAAAAAGGTTTTGGATCATGTTCCGGGTTGGTGGTGGAAGTTTATTCTTAATAAAGATAGCAACTAAGGAAGTTAGTTGGGCATAGAAATTGGGAGTGAGTTGGAAAGGAGCTATAGAAAGATCATTTAAAAGGGTAAGGAGGTAGTGAGGAACTGGAAACCTAAAGGCCGATTCTAAATGCTGGCGGCTAATTGCAACAAACCCTGAAGAATGGTGAGCCGTATGGTCTCGAATTGACAGCACCATTGCAAGACATTTTTAGGGGAGATCAAATTGTTCAGCTATTAAGATGAGCTTGCGGAGGCTAACAACAGATAAAGCGAAAGAAAGGTTCGCGAGCAGAAGGATCATCTCGCTCTGAAGGTTTTGGTGCGACTTCACCACTTTGGGAGGTCGCACCTGGTGTGTTCCTGACTTGCTGATCAGTTTGCTCTTCGAGATCTTCATCAACATCCCCTACTTTATGATGGCGATGCATACGACTTGACATCTACAAAGGAAGGAATGAGATTAGGTAGGTCGCTAATAGCAGAACGAACCTAAAAGGCTAAGAGTTTCCTTAAGTCTATTTTCCTAAATATCAAGTCGTGTGCTTGGGGGGACTACTGCGAAAAAGAGGGTTCTAGAGGCGAGCTTGTCAGATTTCTAAAGCCCCATAAGGCTAACAGCCAGATTTCAGACTCAACCTTACCTCCTACAAGCATTCTAGAGTCTGATTACAAACAAGCAACAGTATGCATGCATGGTTCCAGTACGATTGGACTATCGTGTTATTCAGGATTTTTAGACTTTCTTAGGCAAGTAATGCGAATAGTCACATAATATTCAAACAACAACAGAAACCAGATTTGTAAAAGCAAGAAATAATAATAGTGCATGCTAAGAAGAATTATATATGAATGTGAAAACTCACATTGAATGCGCTGAAATCGGGTGATTCTGAAAAGAACGTTGAACGATGGTGACAAACTTAGGAGGAAAAGCTGAGAGAAAATCGAAAGACCAGGGGACGTTCGGTTTTGAAAGTGACAAGTAAAAAGAAAAAGTGAAGCATCGCTGCTTTTATATATACAGCTACTGTGCTCCAACCATCAGATTTGGAAGTTGTGTAACTGCCTTTGATCTGACGGTGCAGCGTCAGTCTCGGGATTTTGTCATTATGTGCAATCGATAGAGAAACGTGCACATTAAAAGCGCACTGCACGAGACGTGCACTGAACTATCGCATAGGGAAATGCCACGTGGAAAGAGAAAAAGCAAGAATTTGAAGGGGTTACGCAACAAATCCCATCAAAACAGTTTCATTTACGAGCTCGTAGCTCCCAATCCATAAAAACACACTGAGAGTTAGGGGGCTTGTGCTATATATATTTTAAAGACTCAAGAAAATGGGCCGTTAAGGCCCACACTTCAACTTAAGTAAATAAAAGCCCATCGGGCTTGAAAGTCAGAATGACGTAGTAAGAGTGCAAGCTGATGTGTCCAAGCCCATGGGATCATTACTCAGCAAGCTCGCAATATGATTAGTAGCTCGCTCATCACCTCGTTCAATAAGTCTGGAATAAAAGTTGCTCGTCTATTAGCTCATACATAGGCAGCTTGCCCATTTGCTTATACATCAGCTCGCCAAAATAGCAGCTCGTTATGACTGGTCCGGTTAACCTTCTAGAAGCCTGAAGCGGTTTAGTTAGAGAAGAAGTCAACTTTCCTATTTCGGTGCAAATCAAATCTCGAGATTCTCAAAGATCGTTGCTAATTTATTGAAGAGAATCTTGACATCATAATTATCAGAAATAAATATAAATTATTTTTTGTCTTATCTGTATGTAATTCAAACTTACTCAAATTGTATAATCTCTTCGCTATAAATAGAGGATCAAACTCATTGTAAAGGACATGAGAGAAATACGATACTGTTACTCTGCCAAAATAGAGAGAGACAGTCGTGGACGTAAGCCTGTTATTGCTGAACCACATTAAAAGTTGTGTGCGTGTTGTTCTTATTTCTTGCTCCCTTTTCTCTGTTTTGTTATGTTGGTTGTTGATTCATAGGTATTGAGCTTGAAGAACTAGGTTGACTGAAATATAACGTCGACAAAACTATAGTTAATTGTGATAATTGAAAACCGATATTAGTTAAGTGCCATTAGAATTCACAAATGAAATATTGATGACTAGTTTTGAAAAGATAAATAAGATTAAAAATTTAAAAATATATTAAAATATATCAATATTATACTCATTTTAAATATATCAACAAAATATTCTAAATCATATATTTTTTCATAATAATTTAATATATATTTTTAATAAAATTAATTTATAGTTCAACACTAAATTTGGTGTTATGAATAGTACAACATCAAATTTAATGTATTGTTCATTAACACCAAAAAATTAT
Organism: Dimocarpus longan; assembly: GCA_022984855.1. Lineage (NCBI taxonomy): Eukaryota > Viridiplantae > Streptophyta > Magnoliopsida > Sapindales > Sapindaceae > Dimocarpus > Dimocarpus longan. Next base: position 6,361,301 of record CM041022.1, read on the forward strand.
CTTGGGACAATAAAATTAACGTATTCGATGGAGTGTGAAAATGCACCAAAATAGTGCACCATTTTGGTGTATTTGTTGGAGAGGGTCTCACTCTTTTCATATTTTGACAACTGTGGCTCATAAATGAATATGTAATAAATAGGGATAGTCCATAGATGAAAACTGATAACTCTATTTTCATAGAGTTATATTTTCTTTTTAAACTTGAATTCTTATTTAGTTCTTGAGATTTTTATTATTATTAAGTAAATTATTACATATTTTTTTATTTTTCATTTTAAGAATAAAATTGGTGAAAAACCGCATGTGGACCCTACCAAATACTATTGTTCGTGACAAGATCATTGCTGTAAAATGAATGTCATTCGAAGCATTTCATCGCTTTAAGAATAACTCGAATAAGAGATCGCATAAAGAAGTTATCGCAGTTTAAAGATCGAGTATTATAGAAATAAATATTATGTCATGTTGATGTAAGGACTTATGTCATTATGATGTAAGTAATGATGTATTGAGAACTATGATGTAATATGAAATTTGACTTACATGAGGTGGGTGAATCATGATGTAAACGATGATGCAGAATGGTGGAAAATTAGAAAGAGATTATGTAAGCGATGATGTAGAAGGGTGAAAAATTAGAAAGAGATGATACATATGATGATGTAATTGGAGGTGAACTTTATCTATAAATAGACTTTAGGATCACCATTCCAAACATCTCATTATAAATCAAAATAACAAGTAGATTAGAGAAAGTGAGAGCTTGGAGAGTGATGGGTAAATTCCTAATGCACTAATTACAATAGGTCACGTGCAAGTATACACGGTCACAATGTAATATAATGGCAAATCAAGATCATTCCCATAGGGACAATTGCTAAATTTTATATATCAATTACCAAAATTGATTGAGACAATTTTATTCAAACTATCAAAACTAAAATAGAGGTGAATAAAAATATAGTAAAACGAAATTTAAAATTTAAAAATTAAATAAACAACCAAATTAAATAATGGAATTAACAGCAGATTTGTAGATCTAAGGCACAATTTCACCTTTTTATTTCATCTACCTATTCTCATTTTATTCTCACAAAAGTAATGACTTTTATATTGTAATTAATTGGGTAAAGTTCTAAATCAATTACTAGCCTCTTTGGATCAGTCAAGTAATATTATCCAGAATAATTAATCTATTATATGTCTATATAGATTAAATTAATCCGAACTCATTAAGTTTCAATTACCCACATATGATTACACAATCCTATAGGTATATGTCTATCCTATACAGATTATGCTATTCTATTGCCGTCTAACATATGATACCTTTGTCAAACACATCATAGTCACCAGATCTGTCAATTAACAGACCTTATTTGATTGACGGCATTAAGATCCAATAGAATAGAATACAAATATAAAAGAAAACAATCATCCATTAATCTAAAGACTCATTGAATAGGTGATGAAATAAATCGGCTACATTGTAGCCTTAGAAATTAAAATTAGTTCGACATGAAGATGAATAACACAGTACAATAAATTAAAGTTAAAGTGAAAATAAACGACATTAAAACAATCAACCAAAAAGATGGAATAGTCACTGTGTTATTTTCAGAGAGATTTCTTCTTCTGAAGCTTGAATAAACTAACTCTGGATTTGGAGCACACCCACTTCTGACGATGTTGAGATTGCCTTGAGACTCCACTTCTGTGCAACCCTCTCTGCTGTCGTCCAAACGAGAGACTAGAGAGACTTCTCAAATAAAACTCCACTCAGCCGACACTCAAAAGACCCCTCCTGCTGTCGTTCCAAAAGAAAACGATCAAAGAAAAAAACCCTAAACTTTTTTTCTCTGGCAAAAGTCCTCACTCTCCTGTCTACGAAAAGAATGCATTTATATGAGAAGGGTAATATCTTGATAGCATCGGTTGACTTCCCCTTTTTTTCTTGATTCACTGTCAATTGCCTCCTAAATCTCTCCCAATTTCCTCCAAGATAATCTCTACGAATACCCTATACTGATCGCTGAAATCTCTGCTTTGAATGCTCATGAAATTAATTTTAAGATTTTCTGCAAGCCCGCTTGAAACTTCCTTCAAAACCTTGATCTCTTGCCTAAATTATCTTCGAAAAATCGACTGGGATATTCTTGGTGATTTTCCACGCGTGAAATATGCAAGAAAATTTTGCAACGCACGTTTGGATCCCTTCATGCTGGCCTGCAGGTCACTTACGCGAAAAAAAACAACACTCGCAGCCCATGGTCGCAGGCCTATGGCCCATGTATATGTCCAGCAGCCAGCTGCTGGTGTGGGCTGCTGGAAATCAGCCAGCAGCTATGGCCTGCGGGAAAAATTATAAAAAGCCCCTCAATTTTTAGAAATTACATTTTTGCCCCTAAACTTTCAAAAATTATACTTTTGCCCCAAAATTATAAAAATTTGCAGTTCAGTCCCTGCATTCAATTTCTGCATAAAAAACTCAGAAAACATTAGAACACTCCTATTTTACTTGGGTTTTCATCACGAGAGTATAGGTTAAGAATATAAAATCGTGCATAATTTTAGCTCGATCAAATACCCCCAAACCTAACGTTTGCTTGCTCTCGAGCAAAAATCTAACAAAACAAAAAAATTAAAACAACCAAAAATTAAAACCACATCCATTTTCGTAGGTAAACACGATGACATTTAATATTTGCCACAAGCCTTTAAACCTCTAAGTGTCCCTAGAGGAGGAGTTGTGTCTCCTAAGGGTTTACCAACTACGATACTCACAAACGCAAAACAGTCAAGTTCAAACTCAACAACAAATCTACCAGTGCTATCTTCAAGAATAATCACTTCACCTGAGATCTTGAACCTCGACTAAAAATAAGTCACTAGTAATCTTTACACAGTCGTTCGTCTTCTCCAACTCATCACCCAGCATTTGAAATTCGATAACACTACGCATACATACTATGACCTTATTTCGCCTCGACTCTACGTCTCACTGGAAATCACTCATTTTATTTTATTTCACAGAGTCCTACGACAATACTTTCACAACATACAAGCAGTTAGGAGGTTATGCATCAAGAAAAATTCAAATCTTTATAATGCTTGTATAATCATTTATGAATTATAAATGCTAAGCACAAAATAGGTCTCTTGAAAGAATCAGACATCTAAAGTCAGTGCAACACCCATAATTCTGACTTTAAGCAATAATGATCCCTTATTAATCAGCAGGTCTTCTCAAGGGATGTAACGGGGCTAGGGGTTTTGGCTCACAAAAAATTGGAATAAGGTCAACAAAATGGAGCTTGAACTCCTTCAAAGATATTCGTTCCATCTCTAAAAATATTGCAATTAACACTGAACTCAAATTTGCTAACTGAACAATGCCTCCTTTATTTCGTCATCAAAATTTATATATATATATATATATATATATATATATTTTTTTTTCTTTTTTCTTTTTTCATAGGCGATGTCCTTACTTAACAACTCCCCCAAACCTAAGTTTTTCTACACCCAATACTCTTTTCTTCAAACTTTTTTTTTTTGAAATAAATCCAAGCTCCAAGATAAGGGTTATCTTTTAATTTTGGCTAAGACAAAGATAAATTGTAAGGATGAAAGAAAATAAAGGCCAATATGTGTTTGACTTCAAATTGGTTTTAAGCGCACACATATTTTAGGTTTGGAAATTTTGGTTTCTTAGCCTTTTTTCTGGAGTTAATCACATACATGCCTACCTCATGTCAATAAGTTCACATAACGACTCAAAACTTCATAAATAATAAAGAATTGCAATGAATTTCTGACCTTAAAGTCCAAACAAAGCCTAAAGAGACCAACTAGTCATGAAAAAATTTTGAAGAGTGTTTAAGAGTGAAAATGAATATAATCCCTCTAAAATGAAACGATATGGCTCAAAAGTTCTCACTAGGGAAGTCTCCACTAATAGGCCACAACTATGCATGCACAATATCTCTACATTCTCCTACTAGGCTTAAAGTTTTTGATAATATCAAACTATGCTTACGACTTTCATGGCTCTTCCCTAGTCAAGATTACCAATCACATAGTGCAATAACTCTCCTCTCGATAGCACATGGTCAATTTATTAATCAAGTTTGAAACATGAATGTTTCCACCCTCAAACCTAATCCAAACATTGTCCCCAATGTTTGAAAAACTAAAGTATGAGAACGAAAATAAAATGAAATACAAATAAAACACACTTAAATATGAAAGAAAAGAAAACAAAAACGCAATCACAAAATAGTAGACAAACAAAAAATAAATGGTAAAAGATAAAACAAAACAAAAATATAAAAACAAATAAAAGAAAAGTAAACAATGCAAAAATAAAAGGAGTTACTTGAAAACTTGGGTTGCCTCCCAAGAAGCGCTAGATTTTTAGTCTTTAGCTCGACTTCCATGTGTCTTCAATTGTTCTGATCCACCAAAGTGATAGTGGATTTATGACGATCCACTTCACCACCGTAATAATGCTTCAACCTTTGGCCATTAACCTTGAACGAAGTCTTCATCTTCTCATCTTCAACTTCCACTGTTCTAAATGGATATACCGTTTTCACAATGAAAGGGCCTGACCATCTGGATTGGAGCTTGCCTAGGAATAATCTAAGCCTGGAATTAAATAACAATACCTACTGTCTTGGTACAAAATGCTTAGCAAAGATTTTCCTGTCATGCCATTGCTTTGTCTTCTCCTTGTAGATGCGAGCATTCTCATATGAATCCAGTCTGATTTCTTCGAGCTCATCCAATTGAAGAAGACATTTATCACCAGCTTTCTTCAAATCAAAATTCAATGCCTTAATTGCCCAAAAAGCTCAATGCTCCAATTCGACTGGTAGATGACATTCTTTCCCATACACTAACCGAAATGGGGACATTCCAATTGGTGCTTTATAGGCAGTTCGATAAGCCCAAAGTGCATCATCAAGCTTGATACTCAAATCCTTCCTTGATCTACTCACAGTCTTCTCTAGAATACCCTTAAGTTCCCTGTTTGAAATTTCCACTTGTCCACTAGCTTGAGGGTGATATAGGGTGGTTATCTTGTGAGTGACCCCATATTGCTTAAGAAGACTCTCAAATTGACGATTACAAAAATGTGAACCTCCATCACTGATAATAGCTCGAGGTGTTCCAAATCTGGTAAAAATATTCTTCTTCAAAAACTTGGTCACAACCTTTGCATCATTTGAAGATGTAGCAACAGCTTCTACCCACTTCGACACGTAATCCACTGCCACCAAGATATACTGATTTTGAAAGGATGACGGAAAAGGTCCCATGAAGTCTATCCCCCACACATCAAATAGCTCAACTTCTAAAATATTCTGCAACGGCATTTCGTGTCTCTTCGAAATATTCCCTGTCCGCTGGCATTGATCACATGTTTGCACAAATCTCCGTGCATCTCTAAAAATCGTCGGCCAATAAAACCCAGCCTGTAGAACTTTTATGGCAGTTCGCTCTCCACCAAAATGACCCCCATAATTGGACGAGTGACAATGTCGTAAAATATCTTCAGTCTCTTCGTATGGCACACATCGTCTCAACATCTGATCGGCACATTGCTTGAACAAATATGGGTCATCCCATACATACCGTTTCACATCGTGGAGAAATTTTTTCTTCTGTTGAAATGATAAGTTAAGGGGAAGTACATTGCACACTATGAAATTAACAAAATCTGCGTACCACGGTGCCTCTTCATTGCTACATGAGAAAAGTTGCTCATCGAGGAATGCCTCATTGATATTTGTCTTATCATCCGCACTATTTCCTTCTAATCTGGACAAATGATCCGCAACTTGATTTTCTGTCCCCTTCTTATCTCTTATCTCTAAGTCGAACTCCTGTAGTAGCAGTACCCATCTGATCAGACGTGGCTTAGCATCCTTCTTGGTTACAAGGTACTTAATGGTAGAGTGGTCAGTGTAGACTACAACTTTAGACCCAATCAAATACGGTCTAAACTTATCAAATGCAAATACTACGACCAGTAATTTTTTTTCTGTTGTGGTGTAATTCATTTGGGCTTCATTCAATGTCAACTGGCAGAGTAAACAATGTAGAAAATCTTACCCCTTCTCTGACCAAGGACAGCCCCTACTGTAAAATCGCTGGCATCACACATTAACTCAAATGGTATGTTCCAATCTGGAGCAGCGATAATCGGAGCTGGTACTAATTTCTTCTTCAAGGCTTCAAACGCTTGCAAACAATCTTCATCAAACTTAAAATGTACATCATTCTCCAGGAGACTACATAATGGCCTTGATATCTTGGAAAAATCTTTGATGAATCTTCTGTAAAAACCTACATGTCCAAGAAAACTCCTAACTCCTTTAATTGATGAAGGTGGTGGGAGTTTCTCAGTTACTTCTATTTTCGCTCTATCCACTTCAATGCCACTTGCTGAGAGTTTATTCCCTAAAACGATACCCTTCTGAACCATAAAATGGCATTTTTCCCAGTTCAACACTAGGTTAGTCTCTGTGCACCTTTTTAACACCTTAACAAGATTTTGCAAGCACAAATCGAACAAATCTCCAAACACTGAAAAATCATCCATGAAAACTTCCAAGAATTGCTCCACCATCTCAGAAAAAATGGACATCATACATCGTTGAAACGTTGCGAGAGCATTACATAATCCAAATGACATTCTTCTGTAAGCAAAGGTACCATAAGGACATGTAAAGGTTGTCTTTTCTTGATCTTCTGGAGCTATGGCAATTTGGTTGTACCCAGAGTATCCATCCAAAAAGCAATAGAATTCATGTCCGGCTAACCTGTCAAGCATTTGATCAATGAAAAGTAGCAGAAAATGATCTTTCCTGGTGGCTTGATTCAGCTTTCTATAATCCATACAAACCCGCTAGCCATTGACCACTCTCGTTGGAATAAGTTCATTCTTCTCATTTGTTACCACTGTTATTCCACCTTTCTTGGGAACATATTGAACTGGACTGATCCAAGAACTGTCCGAGATGGGATAAATGATACCCGCATCTAACAGTTTAATTATCTCCTTTTTTACCACATCCTTCATAATTGGATTCAGTCGGCGTTGAGGTTGAATAGTTGGCTTGTAGTTATCTTCCATTAGGATTTTGTGCATGCAGAAAGATGGACTAATACCCCTTATATCAGCAATTGTCCATCCCAAAGCTAACTTATTTTCTCTCAACACCCATAACAATTTCTCTTCTTGAACATCATCCAGTGCTGCAGAGATGATCACTGGCAAAGTGGACGCCTCCCCAAGATAAGCATATCGTAAATGTTTTGGGAGTGGCTTAAGCTCTAAAGTCGGTGGCTCTTCTATGGATGGCTTGAGTATCGATGATGCCAAAAGAGGCTGAGCATTATGCATATGTAACACCTCATACTTTGGAGCTGCTTCAAGTATTTCCAAATAATCTTGGACTTCTTCACGATTTCGTTTACTTGAATCTAATAATGCGGCTTCCAAGGCATCTAGTGGAGTTTCTTCATTGTGTACCTCCTGAATACAATCATATAACACTTCCACTCTTTTGCATTCATCGGTGTCACTAGGAAATTTCAAAGCTTTGAAAACATTAAAAGTGACTTCTTCATCTTGTACCCTCATTATTAACTGGCCCTGCTACACATTAATCACAGTCCTACCGGTGGCTAAAAAGGGTCTTCCCAGTATGATAGGAATCTCTCGGTCTTCTTCCATGTCAAGGATAATGAAATCCGCTGGGAATATAAATTTCTCCACTTTCATCAAAACATCCTCAATTATACCTCTAGGTCGCTTCATAGACCGATCAGCAAGTTGAAGAGTAACTGATGTTAGCTTAGCTTCCCCCAAACCTAATCTCTTGTAAATCGATAAAGGCATCAAGTTGATACTTGCCCCCAGATCGCACAAGGCTCTTCCATCGAAATTCTCTCCAATTCTGCACGGAATAGTGAAACTGCCAGGATCTTTTAATTTCGGAGGTAACTTCTGTTGTAAGATTGCGCTGCATTCTTCTGTGAGTGCTACAGTCTTAAACTCTTCCAACTTCCTTTTCTTCGATAAGATCTCCTTCATGAACTTTACATAACTAGGCATCTGTTCTAGTGCTTCTGCAAAAGGTATATTGATATGCGGCTTTTTGAATACCTCCAGAAACTTCGAGAACTGCTTGTCTAGTGTTTTTTTCTTAAACCTTTGAGGAAATGGTAACGGTGGTATCTGAGACACTTTCTTTTCTCCTATTGGCTTTACTGGTCCCTCTTTGTCATCCTTCTGTTGTTTCTTCAGCTCCTCCTCTTCTACAACTACCTCTTCATCCATTGATGGGTTAGGCACCACAGTAGATTTTCTTATGTTTTGATTCAGCTCCTTACCATTCCTCAACGTGATAGCCTTGCACTACTCCTTGCCTTCCCTCCTAAGGTTTTGCTCTGTATCGCTTGGTAAGTTTCCATATGGTCTACTGCTGATAGAATTAGCAAGCTGCCCTATTTGCACTTCCAAGTTTCGAATTGATGCACTCTGGTTTTATAGTTGAGCTTGGAATTGATTTTGCTGATTCTGTTGATTCTGAAGCTGATTCTACTGATTCTGTAACATATTCTGTTGATTCTGCATGAGAGAATCAGTTTTTGTCATGTACTGCAACATCATTTCCTCCATTGAAGGCTTCTTGACTTAAGGTTGAACTTGTTGTGGTTGACTCTGAAAACCAGGTGGAAATGTAGGCTTCAATTGTGATGTTTGATCTTGATTTTGCTTCCACGAGAAATTGGGATGATTTCTCCACCCAGGATTGTAGACATTTGAATATGGATCATTGCGTTGTCTGTTATAGTTGGCTACAAACTGTACCGACTCCTAATTACCCGGACAACTATCTGTTGCATAACTACCTCCACACTCTTCACAACTAACAAATGAGCTTTGGATTGCGTTAATGCCACTTGTGCCCATACCACAAGCATCCAATCTCTTAGTTAAGGCAGAAACTTGAGCTGTTAATGCTGTAATCGTATCCAACTCGTGTACACCCGCCACTGATTTTCTAGATTTCGTTCTCTCAGAAGGTCACTGATAAATATTAGCGGACATCTCTTCAATAAGCTCAAATGCATCCTCCACATTTCTTTTTAATAGAGCGCCCCCTGCTGCAGCATCCATATTGGACCTTCCAATTTCTGATAATCCTTGATAAAAAGTCTGTATTTGCATCCATTTTGGAATTCCATGATGAGGACACTTCCTAAGCATCTCCTTAAACCTCTCCCAAGCCTCATATAATGATTCTTCTTCCTTCTGAGTGAATGCAGCAATATCATTCCTCAATTGCGTTGTTTTCGCTAGAGGGAAGTACTTGGCTAGGAACTTCTACGCCAACTCATCCCATATAGTGATAGAAGATCTAGGCAATGAATTCAGCCAGCCCTTTGCCTTATCCTTTAATGAGAAAGGAAACAACCTCAACCGAATGGCATCATCCATCACTCCATTGTACTTGAAGGTGTCGCAAATCTCCAAGAAATTTGCGATATGCTCATTTGGATCTTTATTGAGTAAACCGCAAAATTGCACTGCTGATTGAACCATTTGAATGGTTGCCGGTTTGATCTCAAAATTGTTCGCTTGTATGGTTGGTCTGCGAATGCTTTGATGAATCCCTTCCACGGTTGGTATAGAATAGTCTCTAAGCGGTTTGGAACCCTCGAGATGTGCTTGATTATCCCCCATTTTTACTTTATGTTCTGTCAAACGCCTAGCTTTTCTTATTCCACGAACTGTTCTCTCAATTTCACTATCGAATGGCAATAACTCAGCGCTTTTAGACTTTCGCATAAAACGTCTGCTAGCAACTGAAAAAAATGCAAAATAAAATTGTCTGAAGTGAGATTGTTTCAACTAGTATTGATATTGATATTATAAAACAGCACGTTGTCCCCGGCAACGGCGCCAAAAACTTGATGGGTAAATTCCTAATACACTAATTACAATAGCTCACGTGCAAGTATACACGGTCACAATATAATATAATGACAAATCAAGATCGTTCCCACAGGGACAATTACTAAATTTTATATATCAATTACCAAAATTGATTGAGACAATTTTATTCAAACTATCAAAACTAAAATAGAGGTGAATAAAAATATAGTAAAACGAAATTTAAAATTTAAAAATTAAATAAACAACCAAATTAAATAATGGAATTAACAGCAGATTTGTAGATCTAAGGCACAATTTCACCTTTTTATTTCATCTACCTATTCTCATTTTATTCTCACAAAAGTAATGACTTTTATATTGTAATTAATCGGGTAAAGTTCTAAATCAATTACTAGCCTATTTGGATCAGTCAAGTAATATTATCCAGAATAATTAATCTATTATATGTCTATATAGATTAAATTAATCCGAACTCATTAAGTTTCAATTACCCACATATGATTACACAATCCTATAGGTATATGTCTATCCTATACAGATTATACTATTCTATTGCCGTCTAACACATGATACCTTTGTCAAGCGCATCATAGTCACCAGATCTGTCAATTAACAGGCCTTATTTAATTGACAGCATTAAGATCCAATAGAATAGAATACAAATATAAAAGAAAACAATTATCCATTAATCCAAAGACTCATTGAATAAGTGATGAAATAAATCGGCTACATTGTAGCCTTAGAAATTAAAATTAGTTTGACATGAAGATGAATAACATAGTACAATAAATTAAATTGAAAATAAACGACATTAAAACAATCAACCAAAAAGATGGAATAGTCACTGTGTTATTTTCTGAGAGATTTCTTCTTCTGAAGCTTGAATAAACTGACTCTGGATTTGGAGCACACTCACTTCTGACGATGTTGAGATTGCCTTGAGACTCCACTCCTGTGCAACCCTCTTTGCTGTCGTCCGAAACGAGAGACTAGAGAGACTTTTCAAATAAAACTCCACTCAGCCGACACTCAAAAGACTCCTCCTGCTGTCGTTCCAAAAGAAAACGATCAAAGAAAAAAACCCTAAACTTTTTTTCTCTGCCGAAAGTCCTTACTCTCCTGTCTATGAAAAGAATGCATTTATATGAGAAGGGTAATATCTTGATAGCATCGGTTGACTTCCCTTTTTTTCTTGATTCACTGTCAATTGCCTCCTAAATCTCTCCCAATTTCCTCCAAGATAATCTCTACGAATACCCTATACTGATCGTTGAAATCTCTGCTTTGAATGCTCATGAAATTAATTTTAAGATTTTCTGCAAGCCCGCTTGAAACTTCCTTCAAAACCTTGATCTCTTGCCTAAATTATCTTCGACAAATCGACTGGGACATTCTTGGTGATTTTCCACGCGTGAAATATGCAAGGAAATTTTGCAACGCACGTTTGGATCCATTCACGCTGGCCTGCAGGTCACTTACGCGAAAAAAAACAACACCCGCAGCCCATGGTCGCAGGCCTGTGGCCCGCGTATAAGTCCAGCAGCCAGTTGCTGGTGTGGGCTGCTGAAAATCAGCCAGCAGCTATGGCCTGCAGGGAAAATTATAAAAAGCCCCCTCAATTTTTGAAAATTACAATTTTGTCCCTAAACTTTCAAAAATTATACTTTTACCCCAAAATTATAAAAATTTATAGTTCAGTCCCTACATTCAATTTCTGCACAAAACACTTAGAGAACATTAGAACACCCCTATTTTACTTGGGTTTTCATCACAAGAGTATAGGTTAAGAATATAAAATCATGCATAATTTTAGCCTGATCAGAGAGAAAGAGCAAAACAGAGGAAAAAATTCTACAACGAAACTTCAATCCACTAAGTTTTCTTATCTTTTGTTATGTTTAATTTTCTAATCTTTGTAAATTTTAATTTAAGTATAGAGTAGATTTAATTTTCTAAGATTATGATATAGCCTAACTTTGATGTTTCAATTCTTTGTTTAATTCAATTAAAGATTTTTTATCTTGGTCGATACATTTAATACTATTTTTAATGCTTCTAAATAACTGGCCACTATTTAATTGAATGATAGCGGAAGCTGATTTATGTGTCTTAGTTCATTGTATTGAATGTCATAAATTACATACAGGATATGAATATACCTGCATGATTTGTGTAATCTATAAAAGAAATTCATAAATCTTAATGAATTCTTTAATATTTTGACTTACATGAGAACATAATAGTTAATCTTTATAGAGTATTTTCCTTAGACCTCGGGAGGGACTATATGAATAATTCAGGGAATCTCGACTAGCAACCAGATAGTTAATTTTTGTTCAAAAGAATAAATGGGAGGAACAGATTAGTTATGGTGAAATCAGAACTTTAGAGTTTTAATTTATTGAATTAATTTCAATAAAAATTCATTCATATTTATAGTTAAATTTAGTTATAGTTGTTAGCTCCTTAAATCAAATTGCGTTTGCCAAATAAAAACCGAGTTACTTTAATTTTGGGAATTAATTAACAACAATCATCGTAGGACGATATTTCTCTCATCATTATATTATTTGTTTGACTCGTCTACTTATGATTTTGCATGACAAGTTTTTGGCATCAGTACCGGAGATTGTTTGTTTAAATTAATACTGATACTACGTAACTCAAATTTTAATTTGATATTTTATTTAGTTATTTTTTTATTTTATTTGCTTTATTGCAGGTGTTTTTTTTTCTGGTATATGAGAAAGTTCGGTGACGAAGTTTTGATATCATTTGATCCAAAAACCATAATAAACAAAACCATATTAATGGAGTTTCGGTACAGTCATCAATTGTAAATGAGACCGTAAATAGCACAAGTTAATTTATAAATGTTATTGAGGTTTCAACCAAATACAAATCTGGACTCAGATTTTAGATACAGAAAGAAGCACACCAGAAAACGTAACTGGTACTGGTCCCTTAAAGTACCAAAATACAATACAAATGGTAACGAAAAAAAAAAAACAGAATGAGCATAGATTAACAAATCAGCTGAGCAGAAAACCTCCATTTATCGACGGACACTGGAGTATGGAGCATAAAGGAATCGTATAGTGCCATGAAGTAAACATGAGGAACGCAACACCGCCATATGCAGTTCTGTACTCCTCTTCTTGTTTATTCAGAAATTGGTTGAATACGGAGAATTTTGATCATCTCTGAGTTGTTCATCTTTAACAACAGTTTGCTGCACGCTCGGTCAAAAGAAGGGAAATTCATTAGCTTATTATAACCAAAAATGTGAAAAGCCTAGTAGATTGTCAAGGATTTGGAGAAATTAATTTACAACCAAGATAAGGATTCGAGCTAGTTCATGTGATTCTCTTTAATGCAATGAATACTGTAATAATTAAGAAATAAAATGATGCTAACGTTGAAATTATAATTATTATTACAGCCCTTGTATATCGACTTTTTCAGAAATGTCAATAATGGCTGGTACATGGTATGAAAGCTTGAGACCTATTAACAAAAATCGGAAATGAACACCAAAAATATATATATATATATATATATATAGTAATTTTACTATCAGTGTCTTTTAACTTTTTAAAGTTAGGACGAATCAATTAAATTTATTCATTATATTTGAACTAAATAGGAAAAAGAATTTGTTTTAAGAGAGATAATACAATTGATAAATTTGATTGGTTCGTCCTAACCATTGTTTAAAAGCTCGATGAGTTTCACTGAGTTCTCGTGGATCGGTACTCTGTCAATCCGAAAACCCCTAAATCGAAGATCCTACTCACTGGAGGTGGATACTCGGCCAACTTAACTCACTCGACGAGTCTAACCATCATAAAATCAGCCAGAAATCATCCTAAACATCACCCAAAATCATCCTAAAAATCCAATATTTCTAATAAAAGAAACAACACACATGAAAGAAATATTAGAGAAACAATCACTCACCGCTGCCGACGATTAAAGTAAAACGATTGACTTTAAGGGAAAAAGACAATGGTAACAATTTAAAGGAAGACATTAACGACACAGAGGGAGAAAGAAGGAGATCAGCCGTCATAGAGGAGAGAGAAGAAGATTTAAAATGGTTGGCGATGATGAAAAAGGACTGGTTCAGCTTCGGCGATTACGGTTGTTCTTGATTTCAAAACGACGACGACGACGGTAGTTCATATTTCATATTTGTACATCAATGACTGTCCTCTGCTGAAATCAAAACTTCAAAACAGGAGAGGGAAATAGTGGTACAAGATAGTTCATATTTCTCGCATGGAAATTGATAAGGAAGTAATCTCTCAAGTCTGGAATATCCTCCTCTTTTAAGTGCAATACATATGTTTACGTATTATATATGAATAATAAATTTATGTTACATCAGTTTATAGTGATTTTCACATTCTCTCATCTTCAATCCTTTAAGACATTAATAATCACTTCATCGTGAATCATCAAGTATACAAATTTAGAAGTTCCTAACAAAATGCATGACTTTCAATATTAGATTTAGCATTCCAGAGGTTAAATGAGGTTAAATGGTTCAAGTGTAATCCCGCTGTATCTGTATATAACTCATATAAAAATTTTCTATGCATATAACTGAAGACATTTCTTCATGTTATGCACTTGCTTCAAACCTGAAGTTGATACCTCAAGATGGTCTACTTGATCCAACTTTGGAAGCTGGGAAACTGCTGCTCTAATTTGCTGGCATATTTTTTAAGTGTTCTTTGTTAAAATCATAAGTCAAAAACAAGATAGGGAAAAAAGAAAAAGCGATACAGAATAGCTTACATTCCTCATATACATATGGATGATGATGAATCCGTCTAGAAAATAAAATATATTTATGCTGTCATATACAGTGAATTTTCATTTTTTTAAAGAAACAATCAAATTAAATCAACATTTTATACCTCAATATCTTAACAATCAAGTTGACACTAGACAAGCTTAATGATCTATTCTAGGGCAGATTGCTTATACGTATATACAAGATCAAAGTAACAACATTTAGAACTTGCATTATGCCCTTTAATTTTTTTAGTTCTTCTAAATGTTTTTATTATAATCTTTTGTTATTTTCCACATGATACAGGTGCATGCACACTTCTTAAATAGATGGAACTGGAGACTGAAACATTGTAATTGACTTGTAATTGGTGGTGATGTTATGTTTGAAAATGAGTCATTGTAAAATACACTCGCATTGCCGTATGAACAATTGCACCATAATTATTTCTTTCAAATTTTATGAAAATACTGTTAACATTGTCATTGCTGCTTGAGAGTACGTTTTAAATGCAGAATCTCACACATCAGTATAATCAATTGACAAATTAGAATTCTAAATAAATAAAACGTTTAGAATTTGCACCCTGATAGTCTCTACGTTGCACAATGCTCTAAAATTGTAGATAGTTATTCAATTTCACCTTTATATCAATTTTATTCTAAATTGGACTGTACACTGAAGTGCAATAAATGAATTTTCCGATCCAAAGTCCAAGTAATCTGTAAAGCCAAAAGGCCCAAAACAAAGCACTTTTTAGAGTAAATTGTCAAAGGAGACTTAAAAAATAATCATTTGTATACCAATTCATTTTGTTAAAAAGCATTTTTGACACTACTAAGAGCACTAAAACATCTCGAAATCAAAAGTAGAATAATAGGATAACACCTAGTCCAAAATATAGAAGTAGAAAAATAGATAAGAGATGCTTTCTTTTTGCTTGGTTGAAAACGACTTTAACAAACAGTTATTACAAGAATTTACATAGCATTATGAAAATATTTTGAGATGGGCTAGCCCACCCTAGCCCACAGTAAGTGTTCACTGTGGAAATAAGAGCTTCGAAACTATAGAAAAGTGGCACGGAATAGCTTACATTCCCATGTACAAATGGATGTTGAAGTAATCTCATTAATAAGGTCCGAATAGCTCTAGTTTGAAGTAGTAGTAGCTTCCTCTGCAAATTCTATTGATGCTATCATGTGAAAATAACTAGAAGTATTAATATCCAGTGATTTTTCACTTTTTGTTTTCAGGTTAATAAACCTTTGAAAACCATTTGAGCTGCATAATTATAGGCTAATTGAGTTTAGACATGTACAAATTATTCCATCATTGAGCATTGATTTTGTACAAAGTTTATTTATTCTTTGTCCTGTAATAAACTTGAAGTCATACAAATCCTGGTACTGATTTTTAAAGAACTTGTGCACAGTGAGAAAAATATTGCTGGTATAAACAAGTTAAAGATAACAACCTACAGAACTTGCAGTATTTGATTTCTTCTAAGCTTGAAATCAATGTAAATTGTGTGTAAAATGAAAGAGAACTTGAGCTAGATTTCAGAGAATTTAATCGAGAATTCTTGAGCAGAATACGACTTACATACAAGAGGCAGAGCTCTTGTTTATATACAAGATTACATTATTGTGAGTTACTAGCAAACTAATCATATTGCTGTCATAAGCTAATTGGTTGATCAAATGCTGATCTGGACCATCCTAACAACCTTTCCCGCCACAGGCTGTCAGGATCAGATGATGCAAGTCCACTGGAACTATTCTGTGGACTCCTCATGAAGAACCTGTCAAGTGAGAATGGTTGTTCAGCTTGAGCAAGCTGAACAAACTTCCCATTATTCCTAACATGCAGTAATATGTTTTGATTTTTCGTGGTTACTGTTTCTTATCTATTGATTTTTTTCATATGATGGAGGTACATGTAGACTTCTCCAATTGATGAAACTAAAGAGACAAGCACACAAACACCCTTCTTTTTTTTTTTTTTTTTTGCATGCAGGAGATATTTTGGACCCTTCATGTCTACAGGCACATGGTTTGTTGTTATGTTCCTCTCACCATTTGCATGATGGAGGGAGGCGTTAAAAATATGTGCTAGCTTTTGCATTTTCAAATTCCACGGACCACTATATTTCAACTGTTCGTTTATTCATGGTGATATTATTATTGTGCAATACCATTTTCGTATTCTAAAATACTCACGAGTTGATAGTTGTTCAATTTGTCATTGTATCTAAGTAATGCATAACAAGTGTTCCTTTCAAAATTCTATACTTAGCACTTGGCAGCATGCCATGATTTCATCAATGACTACAGGAGTAAAAGTTTTAAAACACTTCAGAATATTTTCAATTTGAGGTTTATTTTGCTTTTTTTTTTTTTTTCCCTTTAAATTACTGATATTCTTTCAAATTATATAGTGATCGAATATATATCTTGACAAACTTAAAAATAGTAAATGTGTTCACTATCTAATTCCATAATTATGCAACTTAATTAAACACCAATGAACCAATGACTTGCAAAAATGTCATCTATTTGGTGGTAGCAAATAGTACCTTAAGAAAAGTAGGTGCCAGCTTGAAACACACAAGTTTCTATTTCTGACAAAGTCCAAATGCTATTAATGATTCAAAACCATTTACCATTTGATATAGCAACTCTGGAGAAATGGAGACAATTTCTATAATTTTTACCAACAAAAACCAGTAATAACCTCTCACATTCAGAATTCACGACATCGTTGAATCCTATAATAAGCTACAGTGCAGCTGCTCTGTTTTCTCGATGCCAATATTGAGGGCAAGAAGCAACTGATATGCGACACCTGATGAGGCGATATTGATTCGACAGATCCTATGCAATCTAGGGGTGGCAATATGGGTTACGACACGACGGGTCGACACGAATTCGTTAAAAATAAATGGGTATGGGTTGGAGTTAAACGAATTCGTGTCGTAATCATGTCGACCCGTTTAACCCGTTTATTAAACGAATTGAATCGGGTTTGGTTAAACGAATAGCAGGTTGACACGATTAAAATTGGGGTTAAATTATAATTTAATATATTATAGGGGTCACAATGTAATTATACATTTATATATAAACAACACTTCAACAAATCCCTAGCAGACCTAAATTGGCAGCCGCAGCCCTTTCTTTTTGCAGCCACTCGACCAGACGCCACGACTCAAGAGCAGCACCGCCGAGACTCCACGAGCAGCATGACAGACGGACCAAACGCCACGAGCAGCGCGACAAACCGACCAGTTGAGCACCGAACGAGCAGCACGACAGACTGACCATACGCCACGAGCAGCGTGACAGACGGACCAGTTGACCATCGGACGAGCAGCACGGCAGACGGACTAGACGCCATGAGCAGCACGACAGACGGACCAGTTGACCACCGGACGAGCAGCACGGCAGACGGTCACCAGCTTCCGCTCAAGCTATGGTAGCGTAGCACGGCAGACGGACCAGTTGACCAACAGCAGACGGTCACCACTCACCAGTTTCGGCTTGACCAGCTTGGGTAGCCGTCCAACTCATCATCCGGTCACCGACAAGACGACCCGACCAGCTTCAGCCTCTTGGTAGCCGTCCGGTCACCAGCTTCAGCTCGACCAGCTTCGGTACACTGTTGGTAACCATCCAGTCCGGTCGAATACAAGTAGCTGAGAAAACTGTTTTGGTAAAGAATCCTTTTTCTTCTTTTTTCAAAATCTGCTTGTTTTAGCAGTAGCAAGTAACTAATTTGGATACTCTGATGGATGTTTGGTATTTAGTGTGGGCTGTTAAGTTGAAACTATCAAAGATGATATCTTTATGAGAGTTCCAAATTTGTAGGAAGTTTAGATACTTTTTAGTGCCCAAATGTTTCATGTCTATGCTATTGGGTATTTGGTGATGGGGAGGATTGGTTATTCAGTCACAAACTTGTTATATAAATATTATGAATATAATCTATTTAGCTATTAAGTGAATATGCAGCTGTACTGTTATCTTTTTGTGTGTGTGTGTGTGTGTGTTTGGTTACTTTAAGTTAGTGGGCAAGAGAAATTTAAGGCATTTAAGTTAGTGGGCAAGAGAAATTTAAGGCATTTATGTGGATTTGTTTAAGTATTAACTTCCACGCTACTAAAAAGTCTAAAATATATACTACACAAGCATAATACCATGTAATTCATATTTGAGATACTGAATAACATATAATTCAAAAGAAATCAAACATAAAACACAACAACAGAATCAACCAACTGCTTCATTGTTTAATTTAATTTCCAATTTTCTTTCCAACTCACTTATGACCTGGTACTTTTCAAAGACTTGGTCCTGCACAACCAAGTAAAAACATAACTCAAAAGTCAATAAAAACCAGAAACTTCATTCAATATAAATGGTCATTCAGTATATGTAAATTCGAGGACTAGATTAGCATCTTATAAACTAATTTGAAGGTTTCTCTAAATTTGGAGTTCATTTTGTGAATATATTGTTTTTTGCTATAATCAACTTTGGTTTTCTAATTTCAATTTTTGAGTTACGAAAGCATCTGTTTGGTTTGAAGAATATTTTCTATTTTGGTTTAATGTTTTGTTCTTGTTGTTGATTCTCTGAATTTTATGTTCTTGGTATATAGATATATTGTGTAAAATTAAAGGAATGGCTACGAACGTTGACAAGAATATCACACGGATTCTGTTTAGTGGACCTTATTTTCCTGCTTTTCATATTTATACTAAAGAATACTTGCAAAAATATCCTTTTATGTAGGTACAACTACACATTTATGATGATATGTGTTGCATATATAGGAAAAGTTATCATTTTATTTTAACTTAAAAAAATATTTCTTTTTCATCTGAAGTGTCAATTTAATTCTTTTCGGGATGATGAATCTGGTTTATTAATGTAGAGAGGGATATTGTTTCGTTAGAAGACGTCACTGAAGATATATTGAATTTAAGTATTAATGAAGCTCCCCCTAATGCAAGTGCCCCTAGTGAATCAGTTGAAGGTTCAACACCAAATTCTTTCACTTAGTGGTAAGTGTTTTTAATTATATTTCGTCATTAATTTTAATATTGTGAATATAGATATCTAATTTTGTGTTTTTATGTTTTTTGTGTAGCTTGAAGGTCCCTTTGGAGTTTGGAATCAATGAGGATAGAATTTTTAAGTGACAAAAATTTGATGTTGGAGAATGATAATATTATGTCATTTTAATTATTGCATTGACTTTGATTTTGTTGTGATTTTGTGTTTAAAATCTATGTTGATGATATGATGTAGTTCACTTAATGTGTAGGTTTTATGTGTTGAATTAGGTGTTTTAAAAATTTGATTGTGAATTATTTGTTATTTTTGTGTTTGCATTAAAATTGATTTTGTTGTGATTTTTAAATATAGATGATATGAAATTTTATATAGTTGATTTAATGTGTAGGTTTTTATGTGTTAAATTAGGTGTTAAATATTTGATTGTGAATTATTTGTTATATTTGTGTTTAAATTGAGATTGAGTTTGATTTTATTGTGGTTTTTAATGTGATGATATGAAATTTTATAGTTGATTTATTGTTTAGGTTTTATGGTTAATTTAATATTTAGTTAAAATATTATTTATTATATTTTGGTTAAACGAATTAAACGAATTATACGGGTTAAACGAATTAAACGGGTTGGACGAGTTAAACGAATTAAACGGGTTGAATGAGGTAAACGAATTAAACGGGTTGAACGAGTTAAACGAATTAAACGGTTTAAATGATTAAACAGGTTAAATGAATTCGTGTCGTGTCCGTCGTGTATAAACGAATTCGTGTCGAATTCAAAAATGTCAACCCGTTTCTTAAACGAATTCGTGTCGAATTGAACGAATTCATAAACGAATCGAATCAAATCCAGCTCAACCCGACACGCCAACCTTTTTTGCCACCCCTAGTGCAATCCTTTATTTGTTTATTGGTCCAAAATGGAAGTAATCTGTAAAGGCCAAATTTAAATCCAAAGCTATGCACACTTTTTTTTTTTTTTTTTAGAGCTTTTCAATTTAAACCCTCTGTCAAACAAAATTACGTTTTAGTGCTCCTTTTTATTAAAATTTCTTTTTGACCTCTCAAACAAACTAATTACTATCTATACCCAAATTATCCAAATTATCTCTAAGTATTTTTCAGTTTAAATTTTATTTTATAACCTTACCCGAAATTACGTAATTACCTTTCTTCTTCTTCTTCCATTTTCTCTACCATTTTATCTCTACAAAATTCTCATCTCTCCATCCTCTACAAATTTTTTTGTCATCCATTCACATCCATTTGTGTACACATTGAAAGTTGTTTGACTTTTAAGAACACACATTCAAGATTCTTTGTCTCTAACAAACTCCACATTTAAGCTTTTGTTCAAATTTTGAGGTATGTGATTGTTGTTGGTTGATTTTCAATTTATTTTATTCATATTACTTAGTTTTGGGCCAGAAGAGTGACTTTTGGTTATGAGTTAACCTTATGTGAGTGAGATCTGTTTTTTTTAGGAAGTTTGTGATTTTCTTTGTTTTCTGCAATTCGTCGGATTATGTGAGCATACGTAACCCAAATCGAGTTATGTGGATATATGTAACCCAACTCAGGTTATGTGAGTATACATAAGCCAAATCGGGTTATGAATGTTCATGAAAACCGACTCAGGTTATATAGACTAACAAAAACCGACGCGAGTTATGCATATATACAAAACCCGATTCGGGTTATGTGTATATGACGTAAGTCGAGAAGGGTTTTTATTTTTTTTTTATTTATGATTCGTTCTGTTATGTATATTTGGTATTGATCAGATGTAATTTTGTTAGAATTTTATGAATTTGGCAATATTAAGTAGATATTATAAGTCCAATATGTGTTAGACTAATTTATTTATACTTTAAATTTTATAGGAATGGATGAAATACCGATAATAGTTAAATGTAACGGAGAGTGGAATGAGAATAATTATGTTGGGGGTGAGACATTCATGATGGGGGCCCCTAAGAATGTCAATTTTTCTCGATTAGTTGAATTTGTTTACACAGTTACTGGCATTGATAGAAGAATATGAGATATTCATTTATATTATTTACTCTGAGCTAAGAGAATGCCCTCAGTCAAGATACTTATCACTACAGATCTTAGTGTCTAGGGTGTGATTTCAGTTGAAAAGGCAAATTATAGAGAGATTTATGCTGATAAGATTATGAGAGATTCTAGAGGTATTAACTCTACTGTCCATCAATTTACCATCAACACAATATCATATCCAGAGCATGTGAAGGCATCTGCGGATAGAATTGCAAGTCCAATTATAGGTGAAGGTCAAAATTGTTTTATTTCATCTAGTGGCAGCAATCAAGTTTCAGCTTCTATCGGCGCATTTACATCCGTAGAAAGTCTAATATGTGACTTTGATTTTGGTGGAAATGATTATAATGATAAAGATCAGGACGTAGATAGTGATGGTGATGAGACATTGAACAATGGAGATGATAATGAGGAAACTATAGGTGATGATATTGAAACTGGAGTTGATGCAGAGACTATGGAGTATCCAGAAGTTAGATTTTTGGGCTTACAATTTGAAACCAACCCTTCACAACGATACTGGATTGTTCCTGATGTAGATCAGTGTGAAATTGAGGCTACGTCAACTGCTATGTCGACCTTCATCCGACGTGATACATTATATAAAGGTGTATTTTTTTATAGTAAAAATGAACTGAATGTGGTTGTTGGAAACTATGTTCTTAATTCCAAGCATCAACATAAAGTTAGACGTTTATATACCGTCAGATATGAGGCTGGTTGTAAGGATGTAAGCTGCAACTTTGAGGTTCGCGTAAGATGCCGAAAGGGTGGTTCGATGTGGTATGTGTATAAGTATGTACCAGAGCACACATGTTGTTAGGACGCTTACGAGTCACATAGACAGAGTGTGAAGACTGTTGTGATAGCAACGTTGTATCAGAAAAAAGTGGGTCTTGATAGTATAACACCTCAGCTTTTGATTGCAGAAATGTTGGAGTAATATGGTGTGCAGATAATGTACACTAAAGCTTAGAGATCTTTACAATATGCAAAGAAACTAGCATATGAAAAAGCGGATGAGTCATTTCAGCAGCTTCTTTCGTACTTTCACATGTTAAAGGAAACAAACCCTAGTACAGTGACTGCAATTAAGACGGATGAAAACAACCGATTCTTATATTCGTTCGTTGCACTTGAAGCCTCAATTGAGGGTTTTCGATCTTACATCAGATCGGTTATTGTGGTAGATGCCACTCGCTTGAAAGGTGAATATAAATGAGTGATTTTTGCTGCTGTATGCAAAGATGGGGAGGAGATGATTTATCCTCTCGCTTTTGATTTTGCTGATGGAAAGTCAGACAATTCATGGACCTGGTTCTAAAGTAGATTAAGAGAGATTATCGGTGGGAGACAACATTTACAGTCGAATTTTATTATTGTATCCGATTGTCATAAAAGCATTGTGAATGCGATGAGTAATGTTTTTTTCGAAGTCCCACACGCGTTCTGTTTCTTCCACTTGAAGCAAAACCTGAAGAAACACTATAGAAAGCTAAAAGACGTGGATAATATGTTTTACCTTACAGCATATTGTTACACAAGGCCAGATTGTGATAGATATTTGGAACAAATTCAAGGAGTATGTCCGCAAATGCATGAAAAATTGGTTAACATTTGAGTGACGAAATGGTCACGTGCATGTTCTCTAATAAGAAGATATGGTATGATGACTATTAACATTGCAGAGTCACTGAACAAATGCATGATGAAAACACATCAGCTTCCAATAACAACTGTCCATGAATATCTACGACATATGCTGTAGAAATGGTATAATGATAGACGTGTTCATGCCAAGAAACTCATAACTTCGGTTACTAAAACTGTAGAGGATCATGTGAACTTGATGGCTAATAAATTGACAAGTGCTATGGTATCTCCCATTCAACAACCTATCCAGTTTGGAGTTACACATTAACTAGGTTATGTCTTCATTTAGCCTTTTGAGCAGACATGCTCTTGTCGGCATTGGGATCTAGATAAATTACCATGTCATCATGCAATTACTGTTGCAAGGTATCGTAATTATACTTTATTATTATTTTTCATTATTTTATGTTATTTGATAACCTTTTACCTTTGTCATGTATATCAGGGTCAACGGTGTTCATTATTATATATTTTGCCATGATTATTATAGCAAAAAATGGTTGGAAGCTACATATGCACATCCGATCAATCATGTTTCTGGCCCCAAAGATTGACATGTTCCTTCAAAAGTCAAAAGAATGATTGTACTACCACCCGAAAGAAGACAACAAGCAAGTAGACCAAAAGAGGCACGAATTCCTTTAGTTAGGGAAAGTCGTCAAAAGAAAAAATGTGGTGAAAAAGGACACAACCGTCTTCGTTGTCCTAAACCCCCCTATATCTACCTTCGGAAGGACAAACATAGGTAATACTGGGACAAGTACAGAAGTTGTGGAAGTTACTGGGACCAGCATAGAAACTGGTGGAAAGGTTGGAACTAGTTCCACTGCCACTGTTAGATCTACTGGGAGTATGACAGAAGTTGCTACAGAGGCTCCAACGAATGCTGCCCCTTCTGGACGTCTCAGAACCTCCCGAAAATGCAGCCTTTGTGGTATGACAGGACACACACAACGTCAATGGGATCAATAATTCCTAATTCCACCCTCAGAAGATGATGAAAATGGTGGTAATCATGAAAAATTGTAATGAATAGACTTAATGTTTATGGTTAATTCTCTTTATAAATGACGAGCACTTATCATAATGGTATATTCATATTCATTATAATATGTGATATCGTCGTAGGTTGTATCATATCACAACTAATATAAACAAAAAATAGCGAAGGTTCTGTCAAATTTTGAAATATTTTGTGTTTGGATTAGTTTGGTTTAGGGTCAAAATAATAAAGCCCGACATTCGTTTTTCATTGGAAATTGAAAAATGAAAAAAAAAAATTAGGAAATGAAAAACAAATCTAGAAAACAGAGAATGAAAAAAAAAAAAAAAGAGAAAATTTCGGGTTTTATGAGTACACTTAAACCGGCGTTGGTGTACGTTACAATATAACCGACGTCGGTGTTTGATTTGAAACGAAGCTCGACGCTGGTTTTCATGTAAACTGACGTCGGTTATTAATCCGATGTTAGTGATAATGAGACGTCGAAACCCGATGTTGGGATTTAATGAGAAATAAAACCCGATTCCGGGTTTAACAGCCCCACTGAAACCGATTTGATAATTTTTTTTTTTAACACATTTCCAATGCATTGGTGGACTAAAAATGATCCCATTTGCTTTAAATTATGGCAATTTACTTGAATGAAGGAAACATATTGCATATTTTACCTTATTCATTACATTGGATTATGAGATTTCATAAGGCTATGTATGGACTATCTAACTGGAGATGCAATGGCTCATGTTTGTGTACTTGCAGTTATGTATAATATGAAATTTATAGTTTTTGGGCCTTTTTGAACAATGTAAACAAGGAAAATGGGGAAAATTTTTGAACTTTTAATATTAGAAGTTAAAAATCGGTATACAACATATTACAAAAATTGACGTTAGGTTTTGTATATCAATAAAAACCAACGCTCAGTTGAGTATGCTAAGTAAACCCGATATGAAACATCGACCTATATTTTCTCATTGAAGCCGACGTCGGTATGTGTGCATCTATTACAATCAACATCGGGTTAAGTAGGCTAAGTAAACCTGAGATGAGAGGTCCACCTATATTTTCTCATTAAAGTCGATGTCGAGGTATGTTTGTTGGCGTAAACCGACACCGGTTTTCATGATTTCACTGAACCCGATTATTGACTTTTTTTTTTTCATGTAATATTGATGAAAAATTTGACAGTGTCTCCTCTATTTTTTTGCAAGCCGAGTAGTAAACCTGTATTAAAAATTACATTTCAACTATTTTTTTTAGAGACTCAGTCCGTCTTTTTCTATTCTAAGTAATGAGTGAAGCAATATATATAATTTGTAAATAATCCAATTAACATATTATTAGATAATAAGTAATGAATGAATCAACCAATCAAATGTAATCCAATATTTACATCAGTCATATACGACTTTGCCATTCTCATCTAATATCCATCGCCCCCATTCGTTTGCCCTGCACGCTAGGGTGGAATACATATATAAATCGGATGCTATTTGCGCTCTTATTTGACGAGCGTTTTCCTTATTTTGGACAGACTTTCATTCACCCTCTAGAGAGCATAGTAGATCATGAATATACATTGCACAATATGCCTCGCAACTGAACCTGTATTACACAAAGAGTTGGGTAAGATATTTTATTATAAGCATTATAAAGTAAATATGTGATTAAAATAATGACATTTACCTGTCAGGTTGCTAAGTGACAATTTGTCCATCAAGTCGCTCCACATCCCATATTTTTTCTATAGATGGCATTTTTGTGTTGGTCTTCCTGTAGTAATCAATCGATCGTAAGATCAACGGTACATAGCGAACCAACGACTCAATAGCATTTCTCCTGTGTATAAAATCTGTAGCCGTATATGGATCATATATGACAATCTTCTACTCTCTTAGGCACATCTTGTAGACTATCCAATGAGTTTGATGTAGACTACACGGGAGCAACAACTGCATGTTTAGAACATTAGTGATATAGTTATAATTTGAACAATCAAATGATTATTGTTATTCGTACAACGACACTTACATTATCAATAGACCACCAAGGGATTTTAGCGTCTTCCAAACTGCTGGCAATCCTTATCTAGTGTGGGGGGATCTCAGCTGTAGCAGAATCAAATATCTTATAATATGTGATATCGTCGGAGGTTATGTCATATCACCGCTAATATAAACAAAAAATAGGGGAGGTTCTGTCAAATTTTGAAATATTTTGTGTTTTGATTAATTTGGTTTAGGGTCAAAATAGAAAAACCCGACATTCGTTTTTTATTGGAAACTAAAAAATGAAAAATTAGAAAATGAAAAACAAATCTAGAAAACAGAGAATGAAAAAAAAAAAAAAAAAGAGAAAATTTTGGGTTTTATGAGTACACTTAAACCAACATCGATGTACGTTACAAATATAACCGACGTCGGTGTTTGATTTGAAACGAAACCCGATGCCAGTTTTCTTGTAAACTAACGTAGGTTATTAAT
Source organism: Dimocarpus longan (assembly GCA_022984855.1). Lineage (NCBI taxonomy): Eukaryota > Viridiplantae > Streptophyta > Magnoliopsida > Sapindales > Sapindaceae > Dimocarpus > Dimocarpus longan. The sequence continues at coordinate 6,388,361 of CM041022.1, forward strand.
CCGACGTTAGTGATAATGAGACGTCGAAACCCAACCTCGGGATTTAATGGGAAATAAAACCCGATTCCGGGCTTAATAGCCCCATTGAAACCAATTTGAGAATTTTTTTTTTTTTAACACATTTCCAATGCATTGGTGGACTAAAAATGATCTCATTGGCTTTAAATTATGACAATTTACTTGAATGAAGAAAACATATTGCATATGTTACCTTATTCATTACATTGGATTATGAGATTTCATAAGGCTATGTATGGACTATCTAACTGGAGATGCAATGGCTCAATGACTCATGTTTGTGTACTTGCAGTTATGTATAATATGAAATTTATAGTTTTTGGGCCTTTTTGAACAATGTAAACAAGGAAAATGGGGAAAATTTTTGAACTTTTAATATTAGAAGTTAAAAATCGATATATAACATATTACAAAAACCAACGTCGAGTTTTGTATATCAATAAAAACCAACGATGGGTTAAGTATGCTAAACAAACCCGATATGAGAAGTCGACCTATATTTTCTCATTGAAGCCAGCATCGGTGTGTGTGTATCTATTACAACCGACGTTGGGTTACGTAGGCTAAGTAAACCCGAGATGAGAGGTCGAACTATATTTTCTTATTAAATCCGGTGTTGGGGTATGTTTGTTGCCGTAAACCGACACCAGTTTCATGATTTCACTGAAACCGATTGTTGACTTCTTTTTTTCATGTAATATTGATGAAAATTTTGACAGTGTTTCCTCTGTTTTTTCGCAAGTCGGATAGTAAACCTGCATTAAAAATTATACTTCAACTATTTCTTTTAGAGACTCAATCCCTCTATCTCCAATCTAAGTAATGAATGAAGCAATATATATAATTTGTAAACAATCCAATTAACATATTATCTAAGTAATGAATAAATCAACCAATCAAATGTAATCCAATATTTACATTAGTCATATACAACTTTGCCATTCTTATCTAATGTCCATCGCCCCCATTCGTCTACCCTGTAAACTGGGGTGGAATACATATATATATCGGATGCTATTTGCGCTCTTATTTGACGAGCGTTTTTCTCAATTTGGACAGACTTTCATTCACCCTCTAGAGAGCATAGTAGATCATGAATATACATTGCACAATATGCCCCGCAACTAGACCTGTATTATACAAAGAGTTGGGTAAGATATTTTATTATAAACATTATGAAGTAAATATGTGATTAAAATAATGACATTTACCTGTCAGGTTGCTGAGGGACAATTTGTCCATTAAGTCGTTCCACATCCCATATTTTTTCTATAGAGGACGTTTCTGTGTTGGTCTTCCTGTAGTAATCAATCGATCGTAAGATCAACGGTACATAGCGAACCAACGGCTCAATAGCATTTCTCCTGTGTATAAAATCAGTAACTGTACATGGATCGCATATGACAATCTTCTGCTCTCTTAGGCACACCTTGCAGACTATCCAATGAGTTTGATGTAGACTACACGGAAGCAACAGCTGCATGTTTAGAACGTTAGTGATATAGTTATAATTTGAACAATCAAATAATTATTGTTATTCGTACAACGACACTTACATTATCAACAGACCACCAAGGGATTTTAGTATGTTCCAAACCGTTGGCAATCCTCATCAAGTGTGGGGGGATTCAGCTGTAGTAGGATCAAATATCTTATCTTGACTGATGTATTCTTTATGCATAACAAATGTCATGTCCGCCTGGATGTGATAAAATTATTTACTATTTAACAAACATAAAAACAAAGATTTAACATAAAAATTTAAGCAATTATGAAAAGTAGACACTTACAAATAAAATTGATCCATGCACTGCATATCTTCCATTATGATCGTCATCCCACCACCCGCTGTTTTTTATCCGTAGGCAATGTAAATAACCGTTGATATACTCTGATGTCAACCAACTATCCTTAACCTCAATGGTATATAACTCTTCGGGGCTAAATGCCATTGGATAATCGTTGATGTAGCCTCTAAAATCAAAACAAGAATTAAAAGTTAGTCATATTAAATTAGTAATCAGATTTCACAAAAGTAATAAATATTTTTATCAATACCTGAGGTCTAAAGAAGAGGAAACTTTGTACTGCTTGTACACATTCTCAACCATATCATCCAATACCGATAAAATTCCTATCACCTGCTCTTTTTCCATTTTTTTTTTCTTTTTCGCATGTTCCGGATCGGTGTATGGTGATAACAGAGATACCGACGATTTAATCTTTCGTTTAGGCAGTGGTGGATCCTGATCGGGTGGTAAATCCTTATGAGGAAGTGATATTTGAACAGGCCCCAACAACTGCAATCCTCTGTCATGTACCTCCACACCGTATGTGTCATGGGGATTGCATAATCTTGAAAACCTTATTCGTTTTGAGATTGAAGGTGGATGTAGAAATAGAGAGTCATTTTCAGAGCAAAAGCTGCTTCTCAACAATCTCAACTTCCTACGTATATGTAGACTTCCAAATCTCAAATTCCTAGACTACACAGGGCTTCAACACCTCACATTTCTTAAAACATTAGAGATCAACTGCTGCAATAAGCTTCAGTCTTTGCGTGAATAAGGCCTGCCTTCGTCCCTGACTTCTTTATTTATCAACGAGTGTTCTTTACTGAAACCAAGACTTCAAAAGAGGAAAGGGAAAGATTTGTACAAGATAGCACACATTCTCTGTTAGGTTTTGTGTCTTAAAAGCTTGTAATAATGTAAACGGTTTTATAAATAATAAAGTATTCATTTTATTCAATTTATATTTTTTGCAAAAATTGTATATATCATTATAAATATCTTTGATTACTGATGTAATTTCAAACTAATTATATAAGTGTCATATACAAGCGGATTTAGTTTGAGATAAAGTAATCTAAAGAGTCCGTAGAAAGCAAATTAAGCTATGTACTTTATTTATGGTAAATCTACAATTGCGGTCCATTTTGTATTCGATATGATAGTTTTGTACGAGACTATTCATGTAGTGACATGGAAATGAAGACACTTTATATAATATAGATTATATAGGACTAGACCACGATAAATATAAGTTTCTTATCAATATCTATTAAATTTAGAGATTTATATTTATCAACCAAATGATCATATATGAATTGATCTTAATCCTGAGTGTATTATAAACTTCTGCTTGTTGAGTTATATCCTTTAATTTACATGGGTGAGATCGGTGTAGATACCCGGTCAATAACTTCATATTTTGGGGATATGATTTAGTAAGTAGTTGGGATCATTCTATACAATATTGGAATCCACTCATTCTTGCGAGAAGTAGAGAAGTAGTTCTCTTAAGAGTTGATTCACTTCTTGAACAATAAGAGAGCTCAACTTTTTGGTCATATGTAAACGGAAAGATAAATTCATAAGTTATTATGAATGTATTGTTCATTAAAGAATTAATGGTATTAATGGTACTTAAGGATCAAGATATAACTGAGGGATAAAACGGATATTTTGACCTAACTTTAATTATGAACTATTTGTGAATGGTCAAATCATATGTAGAAATTAAATCAATGGACACTGAAAATTTCAGATTGTATAAAAATATCTACAGTTTTAAAAGTGCAATTTTAAATTTTTAGTGGAATAACTCTAAGGTTAATAATAGTGACTTATTTAATTAAAGAGTTTAATTAATAATTCCGATATTATTGGAGCTCAAAACTGTAAGTCCATCGGGTTCCCTTGATAGTTCATTTCACTATAAAAAACTTATATATAGAATATTATAATTGGACCGTCCAATTATAACTGTTAAATAAATAGCAAAATATGTGTTCACTTGGTATTTGAATAATATTGATTATTCAAATTATTTAATAATTAATTAGTTAATTATTAATTATGAATTAATAATTATTTAATTAATTTTATAAGATGTCTTGAATTTGATTATCAGCAGTGACCGGGTATAAATTAATTATGAATCAAATAGAGGTCACAAGTTTGATTTTAAAATATAACATGAATTAATTTTGAATTAATTATGTTATATGGGGCAAAAGTTTAATTTTAATAAATATAGGGTTTAATATTAATTTTGATTAATTAAAACCCTAAGTAGTTGCCTATAAATAGAAAAGAAATAGTTTTTTTTCCAATAGAAGTTATTTTTGGTTTTGTTGTACATTCTTTGAAACAAAAAGAAAAAAAAAAATTACAACATAATATAGAGAATAATATATATTTTTCTTTTCTGTATAACCAAAATCAAATACTTACCTCTTAAATATATATTGTTTATTCTTTTTAGAAAAGAAATCAATAGAAAATGAACACAATTCTATATAATTGCGTCCACTCACTTGTTTCTTAGTGTAAAGACATATGAAGAAAAGTTAGGTAGTGAGCAATCCACAAAGATCAATACATAAGATAAAAATCTGATTTTTATTTTTTTATATTATTTAATTTCATTGTTTTATGAATCTAGGGTTCTTGAGTTTTTATAAAAAATTTTAAAACTCAATGTTTTACAAAATTCTTATTTTTAACAAAAATAATTATTGTTGTTTTTCCCTTCAATTGGTATCAGAGTCTAGTTTCAATAAAATAATAATTTTAAAATAATATGTTTTGTATTGATTTGTATGTCATTGAGTAGATAGTGTTATAATTTTTTTTTTTATTTGATTATGATGTGATATATTTTGGATTCATATTTGATAAATGGGATTACATAGTATGATCGTTAATTATATGATTTTTTGATTAATTAATTCGATTGATATTGTAAGTCAGTTGTGGTAATTTTTTTTCATAGAATTAGGGTTTTATTTTTTTTCAAGAACTAAGTGCAGAATTTTTCTGAGATTTGCTGCTGGAATTGTTTTAACAAAAGCTGATGTGCCATCGGTGCAAAAGTTGCACGCAGTTTGATGCAAATTACACCAAAACTGTCATGCGCATTGGATGCGTATAAAGTACAAAAACTAGACTGTTTTTTTTTTTTTTAACCAATATGCGTTTGGACGGCTGCACGCTGTGTGAACTGGTTTTGAACCAGTCGGGTGTGCTTGCTGGATGTGTGCTGTCGCGTCAGTTTTGGTACAGGCTGGCGTGGCTGCAACTGGTTTTAAACCAGTTTGGTTTATCATGCACCAGTTGGCACAACAATAACACGCAACTTGTGCATGCGTCATGCACAGAAGTCAAATTGTTGCAATTTTTTTAAATAAAAAATAAATAGTGCAAATTGTTGCACTGATACACAAAAAAGTCAAAAATGACTTGCAATTGTAATTTGTCTCTGTGACTTGCACAAAAGACGAAAACATGCAATTGTTGAATATGTATTTTTTGTTCATGCGTGAATGTCTCTTCTGCACAAGAGACGAATTTGCATCTTGGTTGTGTGTGATGCACAAAAGACGAAATAGTAAATTATTTACTTATAATACACAGAAGATAAATACATGAAATTGTTGAATATGTTTACGCATGAATCTTGATTCACACCTATGCATAAGACAAATGTGCACCTAGTGCACATAATTTATTGTCAATTTGTACATATTTTCATTTGACAGTTTATTGGATAATTTTCCTGGAATCCAAAAATTAAGAAATGGGCTTAAAGTCCAATCTATTAAATGAATATTTTTTATTATTAAATTGGATTTAATTTGAGTCCAAAAAAGTCCATGAAGACTTTTGAAGACCATGCAGACTACAAGTGAAGACTAATGAATACCTTAATTAATTTATATAATATTGAAATTAGATTTAGGTTGTTAAAACAAAAAAATATGATCATACACATGTTGTTTATTTAATTAATTTCATGAGATGAATGGATGATTATATAACATGTACATGTATAAAAAATATGTCATATAGAATAGAAAGTGTCTACTCATTACATTATAACATGACATATATCATATGTATTATTTTATTTTACTATTAAATTGTTTATTAATATAAATAGAAGAATAATACGTAAAATGACCTTTAAATAATTTGAATTGATTTTAGTAGAAAATCATAAGTTTCAAATTAGAAATTAGATTTCAATAATTGGCATAATATGGATTAGATTTTAATTAGTTAAAATCAGGTAACTTTATATTAGAGCTAGTCTTTATAATTTTGATTATTTATATTAGATTTATAAATTGAATTAGATTTTTAAGTATTAAAAATCTGGTAATTCATTAAGTATTAATAAGTTTCAGACTTTAGTAACACATAAATCCTTAGTAACTTAGATTATCTTTTTAGCCGTTAATAATCTAAGATGATGATTAGGAATATTAAATAGAAAACCCTTATCCTAAAATAGTGAGTGGGAGAGGGATATATGACAATATATCCCACAATCTCCATCATTAGTTTAACACCATGAAACTTAAATGGCCCCTCGAGACGGCTTTGTTATCGTCCCCCTACGGCTGGTGTCCATTTAAGTTTATCAATTTTGATTTCTTAACGGATAAGATTCCTAGATGTATCTTGGTATTGACCTACCCTACGGCAGCAATTCTCGAGTTAAGTCCATGGAATCCGAAATGATGAGTTACACTCATAAAGGAAAATAATTAATTGTTAATTATTTTCATAACCGAAAAACGGTAGTTAAATAATATAGGAATAAGTGTTATTTTGTTATATTATTTAATTGAGAATGTCTCAATCTAACATACAAATATTTGATCTACCCCACGACAGCACTTATTTGTGGAATGTTAGATTATTGTGGCATAGTAATTATTTTCTAGGATATTTTCTAATTCATTATTTGTGTATCATGCATCACATTTAATTTTATGCCAAAATTACATTATATTAATTTTTCCAAATTGATATTAAATGTTTGTTATTTATTTATTTTTAGCAATAGTATCTCCGTTGATTTCAATACTTGCTAATGATAAATTAAATGGAAAAAATTATGTCAAATGGAAAAGTAACATGAACGCAGTCCTAGACTGTAAAGACCTTAAATTTGTCACGACTCAGCCTTATCCCCCCTAGTAAGCAAAAAATGTTGGACGTGCTATCCGCGAAGCCTATCAAAAATGAGTCACGGCTGATGAAAAGGCCCGCTGCTACTTGTTAGCAGGGATATCCGAAGTGCTTGCTACCAAGCACGAAACAATGACAACAACAACTCAAATACTGAAGTTATTGCAGGGTATGTTCTGGCAACCTTCTGAGCAGCAACAGCACGAAGCTATTCGTGCTGTGATGATTGTTAGGATGAAGGAGGGTACATCTATTTGAGAGCATGTCTTGAAAATGATGATCCACTTCAATATTATTGAAAGCCATGGTGGGACTATAGATGAGCGTAGCCAAATGAGTATGATACTAGAAACTCTTCTAAAGAGTTTCATGTAATTTAAGTGCAACTATGTTATGAACAAGTTGACTTACTTACACAGCTGCTAAATAACCTCACCACTTATGAGTCTATGAATAAGGACAAAAATAAGTTCGGTGAAAGAAACATTGTTGAGACTTCTTTTTCTAGTAAAAATAAGAAGAAGAGAAACACTAGAAAAGCTAAGGCTAAGGTTAAGCCTAATAAGCAAGCTACTCAGAAAAAGAGCAAAATGAGCTCCAAGGCCACCAAACCCAAAGGAAAATGTTTTCATTATGGTGTTAATGGGCATTAGAAAAGGAACTGTCCTAAGTACCTTAAGGAGCTCGAAGAGAAGAAAATGAAAGGTAAATGTGATTTGCTAGTTATTAAATCTTGTTTACTAATAATGTTTGTTCTTCTTTACAGTTGATTAATTCATATAGGCAGCTTGATGAGGGTGAGTTCAATATGCGAGTCGGGACTGGAGAAGTCGTTTTAGCAAAATCAGTGGGAGAAGTTAGACTTCGTTTCAATAATAATTATTTTATTGCATTGAAAAATGTTTATTTCATTTCAAGTTTTAAGAGAAATTTGATTTTTGTATCTAAACTTTTGGAATTTAATTATTTTGTTTCTTTTTATAATAAATCAGTTATTATTTCTAGAAATGGTTTGAAAATTTATTCAGGGATGCAAGAGAACGATTTATATGTATTAAGACGGTTAATGCATAACTCACTGCTTAATACTGAAATGTTTAAGGTTGAAAAATAAAAATAAAAAACGACAAAAGATTTCTCAAAATGATGACACATATCTGTGGCATCTAAGACTTGTTCATATTAACCTTGACAAATTAAACAGACTTGTAAAGAGCAGAAATTTAAACGAGTTAAAGATCGGTACTTTACTTGTTTGTGAATCATGTCTAGAAGGTAAAATGACCAAAAGACCTTTTACTGGAAAACGGCTTAGAGCTAAGGAACCATTAGAACTTATACATTCGGATGTCTACAATCCAATGAATGTTAAAGCTAGAGGCGGTCATGAATATTTTGTCACCTTTATTGATAATTATTCAAGATATAGGTATGTCTACCTAATGCAACGAAAGTCAGAAACTTTTGAAAAGTTCAAAGAGTTTCGAGCTGAAGTTGAAAATCAATTAGGTAAAACATTGAAAACTCTACGATCAGATCGTGGAGGTGAGTATCTTGATACAGAGTTTGAGGATTACTTGCTTGAGCGTGGGATTTTATCCCAACTGATTGCTTCTAGAACACCCCAGCAGAGCAGTGTTATAGAAAGGAGAAATCGAACCTGTCGACGTCTGGATTTAGCCGACCAGGTTCGTTTTAGGCCCAAGCTACAGTTTTGGATCGTTGTAGTATGAAAAGCGAAGCAGTAAGTAAAAGAGACGAGGTTAAAGAAAAGAAGAAAGACACTAGGAAATTTTTAAGTGGATCGGCCCAAAAACATGTCTATGTTCACTATTCACTCTCTCACTATTTTAGCAGGGTAATGACACTCAAGATTGTACATACATTTGCAATGAAAATCCTCTCATATTTATAGAGAAATGGGAGGTGCTACAGTTAAAATACAACAGTACAAAGCTACAGTAAACTGAGATTATAATAATGAGTTGCATTTAATGTGCCGGGATCATATTTAATGCGGTCGAAATGTATTTAATGCTGCTGGAACTTCATTTAATACGGCTGAATATGTCAGGTCTGAGCTCTGTCAAAGTATGGTTCCAAGCGACTGACCCACACGGGTTAGGTGAAATCACCATAACCTTGGCTGTAATTTCTGAAAGAGCTGGCGTGCATGACACGTCTTGAGTTGTAGCTTGCATGACAGCTTTCACTTCTATTGACTCGCGATTTGGGAGACATGGCGAGAATAAACTCTTCAACAAATAGAATACTCTGTTAAGCTGGCGAACAAATAAATCTCTGATGGATCGAACATCTTGGGAGTTAATGGGATAGGTCATGAATGAGCCCTCCCGCGATCAGGCACAATATTAAACGAGCAGCCCCATAAACAAGTAGGCATATGAGCATGCTCGAAAATCGTCGAGTAACCAGGAGAACAACTTTGAATGAACAGATTTGGCGAACAGCTCTGGCAATAAACTCTGGCGAACAGCTCTGGCGATCAGGTCTGTTCGTGAGCTATCGAGTGATCACAAGAAAAGGCTGGTGGCGACTATGCATACGATCAGGATAACGAACAGGTTATCGAACAGGCTACCAAGTTTATTAGCAAACAAATTAGCGATCAGAGGGATGATCAGAGGGATGGATAGATTACTGGGTTCTCGGGGTCTTCGGATCATTGGGCCCATACTGTAGATCTTCCTCGGCCCAATTAGCTTGTTCGTTAAATTACCCATAATACAAGTCCCCTAGCTCTTGGTGCGTCTTGAGGACCAGGAGCTATATGTCCATACGTGAGTAGCTTTGACAGGAATAGTTACACAACTTTTCAAATTTCACTTTATTGCCAAGCCACGTGGCATTACCCCAGATAGCGGTTACAGGTCACACCACGCGCCATATGCATTTAATGCACGTCTTTCAACCGATTGCTACATGATGACAAAATTTTGAGAATCGTACCATACCGTCAGATTAGGGGCGGTTACATAGCTGTCTTGATCCAACAATTGGGGCTTAGTTACTATTTAAGAATAGAGACGTTTCATTTTCTTCTCTTTTACCATTTTCAGAAATCAAACACTTCTTCATCCCCATTCCTCTTATACGTTTTCTATCGCTGTTCGTTGATCTTCAACCAGGACCAGCAGCACCCACCATGTTCAAGGTGAGTTCCTTATTTTTACGATCTTGTTACTACCATTTCAGCATGCATGACATTTCTTTTTTGAAAACCCGGTTTCAATCTTACATTCCAATCCTCGTTCATTCCCGTCTCGTTTTTCTAAAGAACTAGACGAGTGATTTCTGGTCTTGCTGGTGGTGCATTTTCGCGCTGCTTCTGGTCTGCTTGTACCTAAAACACTTGCAAAACAATTTTACACATCTTTCTTCTTTCTTTCTCTCTTTTCTTTTTTTTTTTTTTTTTTTGAAGAGTTCGCTAGAGGAGAACTCTTCTGATCCCCCAGACGCACGACTTGACGCTTAAGGAAAATAGATTTAGGATCATCTTGCCCCCTGGGTCTGGTTAGCTGTCAGCGGCCTAATTAGCTGCCTCTTTTGTAGATGTCAAGTCGTGGACGCCAATACTAGCGAGTAATGTCTAGCAAATAGGGCTCTGAGGAAGGGTCTTCCCAACATGTTAGATATTCTCTAAGCGCGACTGCCCACAATCGTGGAAGTGCACCAAGTTCCTCAAGGAGAGAGGAAACTTCTACTCGCGAATCTTTTTACCAACATGACTCTTCAGTCACCCACCAGGAACTCACAACCATAGCTGAGAGATACAGCTTCCCCTTTGGATGTCGTATCATGGCTCTGACTTATCATGATCATGCGGCGCACCCTCCTCAAGGTTTTATAGTGATCAGCTGCCAACATATAGAATTAGGATTAAGGTTTCCAGTCCCTAATACTTGGTCGATTTATTGAACGACTAGGAATTAGCTCCCTTCCAACTTACACCCAACTCATACGCCCAACTGACCACCTTGGCCTACATTTTCCTCAAGAACGGGCTTTCGCTGCCAACTCCAAACATAATCTAAAACCTCTTCTTCTATCTACTACTAGCCCGAAGGCTAAGAAACGAGATGACATTTATTATATGACCGCTCGTAATTCACCTTATAAGGTGGTTTTGCCCAAGAAGGTTGGCAAGTCAAACGTGGGAGATTACAAGTCCTGTTGGTTTTACGTGTCTTATTTATCCCTACTGAAGCTTGTCAATTTTTCTTTTACCTTAAATCCTGGTGAGCATATTTTCTGCTCGCCACTCCTATACCCAAGCATGTATCTTTGTTCCTGCATTTACTAATCTTCCTCTTCTTTTCATATGCAGCTATCAGTAAGGGCTTAATTGAACTCTCGAACGAGGAGTTGGAGGCTCTCTAGAAGTTTTCAGAGGTCAAAGATCCTTCAGACGATTATCTTCCAATAGACCACGATCTGAGGGATTATGGGCTCACATCTAGGGCTAAAGCTAAACTCCTACATCCTTCCAAGGACATTGGGGTACGCAAGGGATAAGAGGTCCCCTCCGTCTTCTCGGGATTTGACGAAGGTACATCTACTCCAACCACAAAGAAACCTAAAATCATGGTGCATCTACAGATGGATTCACCTCCGCCTCCATCAACGGTCGAAACAGATGAGCTTGAAGTACAGATAACAGGCTCTACGGAACCTCCACCTCAAACAACAGAGTCGTTGAACGCGGAGGTTGCAACACCTACTAAGAAGCAGAGTATGAAATACAAGACTGTAGGGAAGAAACCTGCAAGACAAACAATTTTATCAAAAGATTCTACTGGCTAAAAGGCCCCAGTTCCTAGAGATGTGCATATAGGGGCCTCAGGGGCCAAAGATAAAGGAAAGGTGGTCGTGGAGCCTCTTGCAAAATTTCAGAAGTCTAAAGGTAAAGAGCCCATTACCGGGGGGGGGGGGGGGGGGTCTGATGAGGAGGAAGCCTAGGAAACTGATGCTAGGGTATACTTTAGTGACCTCTTGAACCAACTACCAGAGCTGCTGAGACCTGATAAACTTTCAGTTTATCAGAAATATGTTTGCGGTGACCAACTGATCAAATATGCCGCGCGTTACAATGTTCTGGTAAGCTTCAACTTCGACTCTGTAACTTACACTATCTTCATACTAACTGCTGACATATTTGAATTTCAGACTTCACTGGCACTGATGCAGACGCGTAGAGACTTCCTTGATCTGGCAAAAAAGAAGGCTTCGCTCGAGGGGGCAAACAAAAAGCTTGAAACTGAAAATAAGAAGATTAGGGAGGAGTCTGAGAAAGCTAAGAAGACTATTCATGAGCTTGAACAAAAACTTAAAGATGCTGAAGGACAGAAGAATAGAGCGGAGGAGTGCTTAGCTCGCGAGGTAAAACTTTGGGAAATTACCGCCTCTTCACTTAAGCAAGCCACTGATGATGTAGACAAGATAATGCAGGAGGCCATTTCGCAGAAGAGACGGGCCATGGACACCAAGAAGAAGGCCGAAGTGGTAATGCAGGACTTGAACATGGTGAGGGGTACTCTTGCTTGCACCTAAGAATTGCTCAGCCAGGCAGAGACCCGTGTCGTACAGGCTCAGAACGAAGCGATCGAGAAGACGAGCAACAAGTTTCTGTTTACACTGTGGAAGAACCATCCTAAGCTGGACGTCTCTTTTTACGGGGAAGCAGTAGTGAAGAAGGTGAGGAGGTACGCGACTCTTGCTGACAAAGAAGCCCAAGCGAAGACCACGAAGCCTATCCAGAAAGAGATTATTCCTCCAGCTCCCAAGAAAAGTTTTACGCCTCCCACTATTAAGACTGGCGCTCCACAGGCCTAGGGTGGTCCTTCTTCAGGCTCACAAGGGTTGGTACTTGGTGGGGGGCAAGGTTCATCTTCACAAAGAGCCCCCAACAAACAAGATCCAAAGAAGATCCCTGTTGGCTCTTCCAAAGCCCCTTAGGATAGTTGTTTATAACATTTCTTCTGTTGAAATTCAATTCTGAACACTTGTCAATTCATTTTAAATTTTCCCGCCGGAGTACACTTTTCTTTCTACAATATGTATACTTCTTATTCTTGACTGGATAAAGGTTTAGTTGAATTGCCTCATATTCATCAAGTCCCACATACAATATAAAATAATAATCTTCTTCATATAGCTAAAATAACTTGTGACCAGGCATAGGCAGTAAGAAGACTAATAAGATTCTGAAACAATAGGCAAGCCCAGAAAAATGGGCTGAACTGGCTTCGTCATAAACATTAATAATCCCTAGTCACGTAGATATCTCCGAGAGCACAAAGAAAAAGCTTGTGCTTTGCGAGCACGTCGTAAGCCGGCTCTGGTAAAACAGGTAATCATTTTAAGAAGAAAAAAATATCTTCACAGAGTGAATAAATAATTCAGCCACTGTGTCTAACAATGAACAACTTATTGCAAACATTAGTTTATAATGAGTAAGTCAACTTGCATAATCAAGATGATAATAATATCTGTAAACTTATGTAAGCCAAGAGAACAGACTAATAGGGAGAATGTGTTGTTCGTTAACTACCTTAGCCATGTGCCACTCCGTAAGGGTTGTGCTCAAAAGGTAGGGACTCGAGCCTTTATAGGGCATTGCGCTTGCAAGGTAGGGGTTCGAGTATCTACAGTTGGTTACGCTCACAAGGTTACACCTAAACATTTAAAGCGAACTATGCTCGCAAGGTCGATACTTGAGCATCTACAACGAGCTGCGCTCATAGAGTCGGTACCTGAGCTATACAAATTATTGCCTTCTCGAGTTACACTTACAAGGTCGGAACTCGAGCATTTATAGCAAGAGTTAGGAAGGTTGTGGGACCTTGGCTGCGCTCACAGGGGCAGAACCTGAGCATTCACAGCATATTTCAGAGTGGAGCGTTCAATGGTCGAATCTCTTTGTGCCCTGCTCCGGCGTGTGCTGCTCTGAGTAGTGAGATGTCTCAAACATCTTAGAAGAATGGGGAAGGCCGAATCAACCAGCGACGATTAAGTGTCCGAGCTCGTGGCAGTTTTAGCCCCCTTAACCTTATAGGGCAGGTGTGGGGTCGGTATCCACCGATATACAGCCCCTTATCCCTATAAGGTAAACCAGTGTTAGAGTTTTGAATTTGCTTTCTGCTTTTCACAGCAACATACCTCACACAAAAAACATATAAAGATTCTGTGTTAGCGATAATACACGAGAAATATAGAGCTTTTATTGCACTTTCACATGATTAGTTTTACAGAGATAGCAGAATAATAATGAAAATACAATGGTTATGTATAGTAAGGCCTTAGGTGGGTTGCATTCCAAGCTCTTGGAAGCGTTGCTCCACTCATGTCCGCTAAGTGGTATGCTCCATTCTCTAAGTCTTCGTGGACGATGTATGGTCCTTCCCAGTTAGGTCCTAGCGTTCTATCACTAGTTTTGCGAGCGCCGGGAAGGATCTATTGCAACACGAGGTCGCTTGGCTTGAACTTCCGTATTCAGACCCTTTTGTTGTAATGTCTCGCCATCCTTTATTGATATAAGACTGCTCTGTGGCGAGCTGTTTCTCTAGCTTCTTCGAGGAGATCTGAACTAGCGGCTAGGAGTTGGTCATTTTCTTCAGAATTGAAACTTACTTTCCGCTGCTGAAAACTTGAACTTGACCGGAATCATGGCCTCAGACCCGTAAACCATAAAGAAAGGGGTTTCTCAAGTGGTGCTACGACCAGTTATTCTGTAAGCCCATAACAACTTTTATAATTAGTCTACCCATGCTCCTTTTCTGGTTTCAAGCTTGGTCTTCAAAGTTTGTTTAATGATTTTGTTGACTGCCTCTACCTGGCCATTAGCTTGTGGGTGATCCACTACCGAGAAGCTCTTAGTGATGCTAAGGCTGCCGTAAAATTCTAGGAACTGTTCGCTCGTGAACTGGGTTCTGTTTAATACCAAATCTGTAAATGATGTTATCCCACACAAACTTTTCTATCTTCATTATGGAAATCTCAGCCAACTCCTTTGCCTCTGCCCATTTAGTAAAGTAATTGATTGCCACAACGTCATATTTGCATCTTACTCGGCCCACTGGAAGAGACCCAATCAGGACTATGCCCCAAATAACGATGAGCCATGGGCTGATCATCTGCCGAAGATAGGCTGGTAGGGCTCGGGGGACCTTGAAAAATCTCTAGCACTTATCACATTTCCTCACCAAGTTGATGGCATCTCACTTCATGGTCGGCCAGTAGAACCGCTGTCTGAGCGCTTTCTAGGCTAAGGAGAGCCCCTTAGCATGGTCACCACAATGTCCCTCATGAATATCCTTCAGGAGTGTAGTGCAATCTGGCTCGTCAACACATCTGAGTAATTGAGTCGACAAACCCTTCTTGTAAAGTATATCACCATATACATAGTACCTTGCTACCCTTATTCGCAAGCGACGGGCTTCCATCTTATCTTCTGGCAACTTCCCTCTTGTAGGTAACTAACTAGCGGGCTCATCCATGAATCTGCTACCACAACTAAGGTCATTACCTCTACGTTGGGCTCGGTACTTGGCTTTGGCAGGAACTCCACCAACACACTTCCAACAAAATCTGTGTCCTAAGCTGTTGCTAAACGAGCCAGTGCGTCTGCATGGGAATTCTGGGCTCGCGGGATCTGATTCAACTCATACTTCTCGAAAGTTCCCAACAGCTTTTGGACCTTCTGCAGATAGGCTTTCATTTTTGACCCTCTGGCCTGATACTCGCCCCTTATCTGATAGACCACCAACTGAGAATCACTGAATATTCTAAGTCATTCAACCTGCATTTTCTTAGCTAAGCAACGTCCCGCCAACAGCGCTTCATATTCTGTTTCATTGTTCGTTGCTTTGAACCCGAATTTAAATGCATAAAGGAACTTATTCTCGTCTGGGCTTATCAGTAGAATTCCAGCCCCTGCACTCTTTTCGCAAGAGGAACCATCAATTAACAGCTCCTAGTATGGACCTTTAGAAGATTCAGCCTCCTCATCCATAGGTTCGGTAAACTCAGCAATAAAATCTGCCAGTGCATGCCCCTTAATCGCTGACCTTGGCTTGAACTTAATATCAAACTGGGTGAGCTCGATTGCTCATTTGGGGAGTCGGCCTAAAGTATTTGGTTTCTAAAGGATCTATTTTAATGGATATTTGGTCAGGACTTCAATTTTGTGCAACTGGAAGTAGGGATGCAACTTCCTAGACGTCATCACAAGGCAATAAGCGAGCAGCTCCATTGAGGTATATCTTGTCTCAACCTCTACTAGCTTCTTGCTAACATAATACACAGGTACCTGAGCTCCATTTCCTTCTTCTCTAATCAACGCTGCACTTAGGACATGTTGAGTTAGCCCAAGGTAGACTGTTAGAGCTTCTCCTTCATTTGGTTTGGACAACAATGGGGCTCGTCCTATATATTCCTTTAGTTGCTAGAACGGGACCTCGCACTCATCCGTCCATTCGAAGTCTTTTGCCTTCTTCAATACTTCGAAGAATAATACACATCTGTTAGAGGCTTTTGATACAAATCTGGTCAGGGCTGCCACCTGACCGTTCAAGCTCTATATCTCCTTCATGCTCGTTGAGGACCTCATGTTTAGCAAGGTTTGGATCTTCTCTGGGTTAGCCTTGATTCCCCTGTTATTCACCATGAAGCCTAAAATTTTACCCGATGAGACTCCGAAAGCACACTTGAGGGGGTTGAGCTTCATCTGATATTTCTTTAAGATCTTAAACATCCCCTCGAGGTTGCGAACATGGTCGGTAGCCTGCCTGGACTTCACCAGCATGTCATCCACATATACCTCCTTAGTTTTCCTAATTTGGTCCTCGAACATCATGTTTACCAGCCTTTGATAAGTTGTCCTTACATTTTTGAGTCCGAAGGGCATTACCTTATAGTAATATAAGTCACGGTCTCTGATGAACAAGGTGTGCTCCTCATCTTTGGGATTCATCGGGATCTGATTGTAGCCTAAGTAAGCATCCATGAAACTAAGGAGCTCATGCCCAGTTATCGCATCTACTAACTGATCAATCCTGGGCAGTGGAAAGCTATCTTTCGGGTAGGCCTTGTTTAAATCCGTGACGTCAATGCAGGTTCTCCATTTCTTGTTATTCTTTTTAACTAGCACAGGATTAGCTACCCAGGTAGGATATTTGACTTCTCGGATGAATTTGTTTGCCAAGAGCTTGTCTACCTCCTCTTTCAGGGCATCACAACGCTTTCGATTAATCTGCCTCTTTTTTTGGCAAACTGGCTTATGGCAAGGATTGACGTTCAGCCTGTGAGTCATCACTCTTAGATAGATCCGCATCATATCCTCATGGCTCTAGGCAAACACATCAAGGTTTGCTTTGAGGCAAGCAGTTAGTTGGGCCTTTATCTCTGGTACTAGGCTCTTTCCTAGCTTGAGACACCTTGTGGCATCTGTCTTACTGACCCGGATGTCTTCGAGCTCCTCTACTGGACCCGTAGTCTGGTATGCATCGAATTTCCTAGGGTCTAGATCATGGCTAATCCCCGATATGGTGATCGTCTGTAGCTCACGTTTAGGGATTATATCTGTCTTCTTCCCTCGAACTCCCCTCCTTACTGCATCCACATAGCACATACAAGCCAAAGACTGCTCGCTTCGTACACAATCGATTCCACTAGGGGTTGAGAATTTTACCGTGAGAGCTCAAGTAGAGGTGACCATGTCGAGGTCATTCATTGCGGGCCTTCCCAATACTATATTATATGCCGATGGGGAGTTGATGATAAGGAAATATGTGAGCACTGTTGACTGATGAGCTGCATCTCTAAGAGTAAAGGGTAATCTTATCTATCCGGTAAGAATCACTAAGTCTCCAATGAACCCGTATAGAGGCTTGGGGGATGGTTTCAGCTGCTCATCACCAATCCCCATTTGATCGTAGCACTCCTTATACATCACATTTATCGAACTCCATGTGTCAATCATTATCCTCTTGACAACTAAGTTTCCAACATAGGCTCGGATCACCAATGCATTGTTATGGGGCAAGCGAACATCCCGGACATCTTCTTCTGTGAACACAATTTTCCTCAGATGCCCTTTTCGCTTTCTTTGCGGGTCCTTCTAACTCTCTTTGTCGTGCAAGTTGGACGCGACTAACTTCTCTTACAAATCGCTCCTGCGATCTGTTAGACGTCCCTACTTCTGATGGACCCCTCATAGATAATATGAATCGTTCTGACAGCGGGTCCCTGCTGAGGGTCAGGCTTTTATTGAGTTTGGAATGGTGGCTCCTGCTGGCGTTGGTGAAAACGCTACTACTGGGATGATCACTCTGAAGGCCTCACAACATAATACCTCAAGCGACTATTTCTAATCATCTCTTCAATAGCATCCTTAAGTGCCCAACAATCTAAGGTATTATGCCTTACTTCATTATGATAGGCACAAAACTTACTCCTATCTCTACATCCCTTAGGAGCCTGAATCAGGGCTGGTCTCCCGAAGTTTTCCCTATTTGTCTCAGTTGCGAAAATTCTGTCTTAGGTATCAGATAAGGCGCTGTATGTGTTATAACGGCTTTGATACTGAGGTCGCTCCCGCCTCTGGTTACTCATTGGTTTAGGCCCATTTCTAGCCTTCTTTGCGATCTGGTTATTGCTTCTCTGGCCCCCAAGGCTATTTCCCCCATTGTTCCTCTTTCTTCCCTGACTGGAGCCACCAGCTTCATCCTTCTGGACATTGGCCTTCTTGGGGCCAAACGCTTCTTCTCATCTGATTTCTTTCTTTGCTCGCTCATAAAACTCCTTAAAATCCTTTACTAGGGATTTGTAGATGTTCTTATACAGCTTCCCGTCTTTCCTCAGACCCATCGAGATAGCTATTAAGACCTCTTCATCTGTCGAGTTCTCTACATTTATCACCTCATGCCTAAACGTGCTGATATAGTCCCTTAACAACTTATTGGGACGTTGAAAGATGGTGACCAGGTGGCAGGGTGGCGCAAGTTGCCTCTTCAACGCCTTATATTGGTTCAAGAATTTCTACTGACACTCTTCCCAATTATTGATGTACGGGGGGAGGGAGGATAAGATTTCTGAACCACGTTCGCGTAATATCCTCAAGTTTAGCCAAGAATACACGACATTTTACGAGTTAACTGGTTGTTTGGAGATCCATCTGGATCTGGATGTTAAAACCGTTGAGATGGTCATATGGGTCAGAGTTTCCCTTGTATTGAGGGATATTGGGAACTTTGAATCTCGGAGGGAGCGGCTCCGGTTCAATTCTGAGCTAAATGGGGTCGTCTCCCCTTCTGACTTCTCTATTCTTGGGCCTCAGGTCACATTTCAAGCTGTCGGACACTCTGAAAGAGCTCCTCAACTAGCAGGCCCTGCATTTCATTTCTTCGGACAGTGGATTGTCTGTCTTGTCTGCTCGAGGAATGATGGCCTCGAGCCCCTGATCCCCTCCTATCTTCTAATCCCCTATCATTGGGCCTTAGCCCTGCGCCATCTCTACAGGCGAGGTTCTGACCATGACCGCGGCCAGCTTGTTTCGAGTGATGTTCATTATAAGCTTGCTAAAACCGAGCACTAGACCGCACGCTAGAAAAATGAACTGACCCCTCTCGCATTGACTCCTAGATGACCCTCTCATTCACGTCAGGGTCTTCAGCATGCCGTCCTCGAGGAACATCCCTCCTTTGAGTGGTCTGGGGAGGTCCCTGAGCGGCCTGGACTTGAGTCCGAATCAGCATCCTGACTTCGCTAGCCAGCTATGCCATTGTAGTTTCCAGCATCTCCTGTCGCTGCTGCAACACCTGTATAACATCTCCTCTTGCAGCATTAGGCAAAGACTGACGAGTAGGAAGGAGAAGTATACCTTGAGCATCCCCATCACGGGCACATTGGACGTCCTCACACCAATATTAGGTAATCTTTCAGTAGATACGGTAGTCTGTCGTTAATCTGAGATCTCCGAGTGATCATCAATAGTGTTAAAATTCTTGGGGATCCTTCCTCTGACCATGGCGACTAGTGAACAAGCTCGGTAAGCTTAGAATAAAGGTGGTGAAACTGCAGATGGGCCCTTCTTCTAGTGCAAAAAATGTCGACGTTTGGATTTAGTCGACCAGGTTCATTTCAGGCCCAAGCTACAGTTTTGGATAGTTGTAATATGAAAAGCAAAGTAGTAAGTAAAGGAGACGAGGTCAGAGAAAAAAAGAAAGATACTAGGAAATTTTTAAGTGGTTCAACCTAAAAAGATGCCTACGTCTACTATTCACTCTCCTACTATTTTACCAGGGTAACGGCACTCAAGATTGTACATACATTTGCAATGAAAATTCTTCCCTATTTATAGAGAAATGGGAGGTGCTACAATTAAAATACAACAGTACAAAGCTACAGTAAACTGAGATTACAATGATGAGTTGCATTTAATGCGTCGAGATCACATTTAATGTGGTCGGAATGCATTTAATGCAATTGGAACTACATTTAATGCGGCTGAACATGTCAGATCTGAGCTCTATCAAAGTATGGTTCCAGGCGGCTGACCCATACAGGTTAGGTGAAATCATCGTAATCTTAGCTGTAATTTCTAACAGAGCTGACGTGCATGACACGTCTTGAGCTATAGCTTGCATGGCAGCTTTTACTTCCGTTGACTTATAATTTGGGAGACATGGTGGGAATAAACTCTTCAGCGAATAGAAAACTCTATTAAGCTGACGAACAAATAAATCTCTGATGGATCAGACATCTTGGGAGTTAATGGGATAGGTCATAAACGAGCCCTCCGACGATCAGGCACAATATTAAACAAGCAGCCCCATAAACAAGCATGCATATGAGCATGCTCGAAAATCGCCAAGTAACCAGGCGAACAGCTTTAAACGAACAGATCTAGTGAACAAGTCTGGCGATCAACTCTGGCGAATAGCTCTGGCGATCAACTCTGGCGAACAGCTCTGGCGATTAGGTCTGTTCGTGAGCTATCGAGTGATCACAAGAAAAGGCTGGTGGCTACTATGCATACGATCAGGATAACGAATAGGTTATCGAATAGGCTACCAAGTTAATCAGCGAACAGATTAGAGATCAGAGGGATGATTAGAGGGATGGATAGATTGCTGGGTTCTCGAGATCTTCGGATCATTGGGCCCATATTGTAGATCTTCCTCGGCCCAATTAGATCATGAAATTACCCATAACAAAACCATTTTAGACATGATGAGATCTATGTTTAGTTTTTCGTCATTACCTAGTTCATTATGGGGATATGCATTGCAAACTGCAATGTATATTTTGAATATTATGCCATTTAAGTTAGTTCCAAAGACACTTTTAGAGTTGTGGAAATGTCATATAGCTAGTTTACGACATTTTCGCAAATGGGGGTGTCCAGCATATGTGCTGAAGAACAAGACTGGGAAGCTAAAACCACGTTCAAAAGTTTGTCTATTTGTAGGTTATCCTAGAGAGACTAGGGGCGGACTCTTTTATAGTCCTGAAGAAAACAAAGTGTTTGTATCGACAAACGTTATTTTTCTTGAAGAGAACTATGTGAGAGATTACAAACCTTGAAATAAAGTTGTATTTGAAGAGTTACTTCCTAGGTCAAACAATACCCTGTCAGTTAAAGTTGTTGACAATGACATAATTCAGACCACGTCTGAACGTCAGACAGATTCTCATCAGAATCATCTACCACCTCGTCGTAGTGGGAGGGTTATTAGACCACCAGTCTGCTATAGAGAGATCGAAGAGACACAAATTGCTATCTCTAATGAAAGTGTAGATGATCCATTAACATATCATGATGCAAGAGAGAATTCTGATAAAGAGGAATGGCTTAAAGCCATGAAGCTCGAGATGGAGTTCATGTACTCCAACTCTATCTAGGAACTTATGGGTCAACTAGATGGGATAAAACCCATAGGTTGCCAGTGGATCTACAAGAGGAAGAGAAGAGTGGATTGAAAGGTTGAGACATTTAAAGCTAGACTAGTGTAAATGGTTATACTCAGAAAGAATGAGTTGACTATGAGGAAACTTTCTCGCCAATAGCTATGCTTAAGTCCATTCAGATTCTTCTTTTCATTACTGCATGTCTCGACTATGAGATTTGGCAAATGGATGTCAAGACTACGTTTTTGAATAGTAATCTTGATGAAAGTATCTATATGGTACAACCAGGAGGATTCGTGTCCCAAGGTCAAGAGCAAAAAGTTTGCAAGTTGCAAAGGTTCATTTATGGACTTAAGCAAGCATCTTGATCTTGGAATATAAGGTTTGATACTTCGATCAAGTCTTATGGTTTTGAGCAAAATATCGATGAACCTTGTGTATACAAACGGATAATCGATAAGAAAGTAGTTTTCCTTGTACTCTACGTTGATGATGTACTACTCATTAAGAATGATATAGGAGTATTATCAGACGTAAAGAGCTGGCCTGTTGGCTAATTTCAAATAAAAGATTTGGGAGAGGCCAGTTATGTCCTTGGGCTCCAAATAATACGGGATCGTAAGAACAAACTATTAGCGCTGTCTCAAGTATCGTATATTGATAAGATTCTTGTGCGATTTTCGATGCAGAACTCCAAGAAAAGTAATTTACCTTTTCGTCATGGAGCTCATTTGTTTAAGGAACAATGTCAGAAGACACCTCAACAAATTGAGGATATGAGACGGATTCCCTATGTCTTTGTAGTAGGCAGCCTCATGTATGTTATGTTATGCATGAGATCGGATATATACTATTCGATTGGAATAGTTAGTCATTATCAATCAAATCCAAGATTTGATAACTAGGTGGTAGTAAAATATATTCTTAAGTATCTCCGGATAATGAGAAACTATATGCTAGTATATTCTGGAGAGGATTTGATCCCATTAGAATATATAGATTCCGATTTTCAATCAGATAATGATTCTAAAAAATCCATGTCTGGATCAGTATTTACTCTTAGTGGTGGAGCCATTGTATGAATAAGTGTTAAGCAATCGTGCATTGTTGACTCCATTATGGAAGTCGAATATATAGCAGCTTATGAAGCAACTAAAGAAGCAGTATGGCTACATAAATTCTTGATTGATCTGGAAGTTGTTCCAGATATGGATAAACCACTTACCCTTTATTGTGATAATAGTGGTGCAATGACCAATTCCAAGAAACCAAGAAACCACAAACGAAGGAAGCATATAGAGAGGAAATATCATCTCATTAGGGGGATCGTACAAAGGGGAGATACGAACGTGATGAAGATTGTATCACAAGATAATGTTGCTAATCCGTTTATGAAGACCTTAACAGACTAAAGTGTTTAAAGGTCATTTAGAGGGTTTAGGATTACGAGATATATCTCATCTACTCTAGGGCAAGTGAGAGATTGTTGGGTTTTGTGTCCTAAGAGCTTGTAATAATGTAAACAATTTTATAAATAATAAAGTATTCATTTTATTCAATTTATATATTTTACAAAAATTGTATATATCATGAGAAACATCATTGATTACTAATGTAATTTCAAACTAAGTATATAAGTATTATGTATAAGCGGATTTAGTTTGAGATAAGTAATCTAAAGAGTCCATAGAAAGCAAATTAAGCTGGATACTTTATTTATGGTAAATCTACAGTTGCGATCCATTTTGTATTCGGTACGATAGTTTTATTTGAGACTATTCATGTAGTGACATGGAAATGGAGGCACCTTAGATAATATAGATTATATAGGACTGGACCACGATAAATATAAGTCTCTTATCAATATCCGTTAAACTTAGAGATTTATATTTATCGACCAGATGATCATATATAAATTGATCTTAATCCTGATTGTATTATGGACTCCTGCTTATTGAGTTATATCCTTTAATTTACATGGGTGAGATCGGTGTAAATACCTGGTCAATAACTTCGTATTTTTGGGATATGATTTAGTAAATAACTGAGAGCGTTCTGCACAATATTGGAATCCACTTCTTGTGAGAAGTAGAGAAATAGTTCTCTAAAGAGTTGATTCAGGTCTTGAACAATAAGAGCGCTCAACTTTCCGTTCATATATAAACGGAATGATAAATTCATAAGTTGTTATGGATGTATTGTTCATTAGAGAATCAATGGTACTTATGGATCAATATATAATTAGAGGGGTAAAATGGATATTTTGACCTAACTCTAATTATGAACTATTTGTGGATGGTCAAATCATATGTAGTGGTTAAATCAATAGACACTGAAAATTTTAGATTGTATAAAAACATCTACAGTTTTAACAGTACAATCTTAAGTTTTTAGTGAAGTAACTTTAAAGTTAATAATAATGAATTATTTAATTAAAGAGTTTAATTAATAATTCCGATATTATTGGAGCTCAAAACTATAGGTCCATCGGGTCTCTTTGATAGCTCATTTCACTATAAAAAACTTGTATATAGAATATTATAATTAGACCGTCCAATTACAACTGTTACATAAGTAGCAAAATATGTGTTCACTTGGTATTTGAATAATATTGATTATTTAAATTATTTAATAATTAATTAGTTAATTATTAATTATTTAATTAATTTTATAAGAGGTCTTAAATTCGATTCTCAACAATGATCGAATATAAATTAATTATGAATCAATTAAAGGTCACAAGTTTAATTTTAAAATATAACATGAATTAATTTTGAATTAATTATTTTATATGAGGTAAAAGTTTAATTTTAATAAACATAGAGTTTAATATTAATTTTGATTAATTAAAACCCTAAGTAGTTGCCTATAAATAGAAAAGAAATAGTTTTCTTTTCTAATAAAAATTATTTTTGATTTTGTTATACGTTCTTTGAAATAGAAAAAAAAAAAAAATTACAGTATAATACAGAGAAGAATCTGTATCTTTCTTCTCTGTATAACCAAAATCAAATACTCACATCTTAAATATATATTGTTCATTCTTTTTAGAAAATAAATCAATAGAAAATAAGTACAATTCTATATAATTGTGTCCACTCACTTGTTTTTTAGTTTAGAGACATATCAAGAAAGATTAGATGGTGAGCAATTCACAAAGATCAATACATAAGGTAAAAATCTGATTTTTATTTTTTATATTATTTTATTTCATTGTTTTATAGATCTAAAGTTCTTGAGTTTTTATAAAAAATTTTAAAATTTAATGTTCCGTAAAATTCTTATTTTTAACAAAAACAATTATTGTTGAAATCAATCAAGTAATCTCATGGGCAAGTTAGGCACCTTTTTTTTCACAATGGTTTTATGCTTATTGTATAGAAACAACAAAAGACGTCAACTTTCGGTTTACATGACTTCCATTTCTATTGGACAAATGTTGAAAATTAATCGGACATTAAAATCTCCCATCTGGGGTTCACTAGGACACGTTAGAGTATAGTTCAAAGCAACAACATGCATCACATGCAGCAGTACATATTATACTTTATTTTTTCTAAAGCTTCTTCATCTTATCTATCAATCCTATTCAAATGATGCAGGTGCATGCAAAACTTCTACCGTGAATGCAATAGGAGCCTGATTTACATTACTTCACATGTGAGCCTAAATATTTCTAACCTAGTGTTTTTCAACATTCGAAGTCTAGTAAACTATAGTCAACTGAGGTTGTCACACACACACAACTTCAAATCCTTCAAATACCGCAAGACATTAACTACTTTGAGATAAAAATAACAAGCTATTAAGAATATAAAAATGGCAGAGAATGTCTGCACATACCCACTTGAAAGAAACGAATTTCAGGTGAACACTAAATGTTGTCGACGTTTTTTCTCCTCATTTCATCTCTAGGACATGCAACCCTATCTGAAAATTTGTTGCAGAGTATATTTTGTGAAACTCAAGCAAGTTGTAATTGTATAAAATCTATCGATATCTAATTAGTTTATATGTATTTCAAACTCTTGATCTACTCCATACTAGTAACATTTTAATTATTACATATTCTCCTGTATACAGTTTTTCTAATTTTTTAAGAACTAATTACTTTGATCCACATTATTTGTATCATTATCTGTAAACATCACATTACAACCTTCATTGATTGATCATGTGCAGTTGTGTTCTTTTTTATATGGGAAACCCAAGCAATTATATTCTATCTGCAGCATAATTGTAGGTATAGTCTCCTCCAATGAGCTACACTTGTAGCTTGGTTATGCCCAAAATATCATCTTCGACTAAGCAGTTATCATAACGTAACTTCAGTGTATCGACTCCACGGAGAAGTAAATAACAAGAAGAATTCAAAACAGTAAAATTTTGCAAAAATAATAATAATAAATAATAGAGAACAATTGAAGGGAGAATTTTTTGAGGATTTTTAATTGGAGAATGAATTAACCCCCAAAAAAAAATGATAATAACCAACAAAGAGAATAACAAGGCTTTAAGTGTCACTTAGTTGTTTAATTTTCTATTATTGTTATGGGCATTTTTGCGACTATAAAAAATGGGCTGATAAAGGTCCAGTCATGAGCCTAGTATGCCATTTTACTGGAAGAAATCCAAGAGGCTGGTCAATTAGTCAAAGGTCAAATGAGGGAATATGTAGTCATTTCTTAGCCTATGAACCCAAGCACATCTGATCGTATGGCTGATTGTTTTTAATTACTGAGTGGCTGATAGTATCATTTGAACACATGTTTGATCGCGTAACGGCTTGGTCACGAATTGTGATCATTACGACAATTTGGTCGTGGTTAAGAACTGCTCAATAGTATTCTTCAGAGGGCATCGGAGCGATCAGGAGGTCTTCTTATCTGATCGCTAGGTGTAGGGACAGATCGCTTGGACAATCTGCTCGCTGGGTGCAATATCTGATCGCTTGAGTAGTCTGTTTGCTCAAGGTGCTCGTTAAATTTGACCAGTTGATCTTCTAGAATGTCGAATCAGTTTAATTCAAGAAATGAGTCAACTTGCCTATTTTCATGCAAATTGAATCATGACATTCTCGGTAATTGTTGCAGATACGGTGGAGATAATCTTAGGAGAGATTATTTCAATTAATGTATATTATTTTTTACCTTATCTGTAAGATTCTTAAACCTATTCAAATTGTAACATCTCATTTATAAATAGGAGATGAAATTCATTGTAAACAACAACTAAGAAATATATACTGTTGCTCTGCAGAAATAAGAGTCGCAGTCATAGACGTAGGCCATTACTTTACCGAACCACGTAAAAATCATTGTGTCCTGCTTGTTTTGATTCTAGTCATTCCTGTTTGGTTTGTTAGTTGTTGTTTCGTAGGTATTAGGCTTCAAGAACCAGGTTGACGAAAATCAGGTGTCAACAATTATCAAGTCTGATTTACAATTATTACTTAATTGTATGTTTCATATCCCTAACAAACAATTGGAAAATATGGATTTGAAGATCAAATAAAAACACAATGACATATATAAAACTCTTTAAATTTAAAAATAAACTCCGATATAATATATAAGTTATCTAAGAACGATAATATATTAAATTGACAATGCCGTAGTTGAAAATCAACTTACAAATATATCAAACCATAAATTATATGTAACACTCCAATTTACCATAAAAATCACTATAATGCAATATTCAATTAATCACTTAAATCTTCAAAACTTAAACTCAATTAATGAAAAATTCCATAAAATATTTAACTCAATAACATAATTTATCTCAACACCTCAATAAAAACCTTAAACAACTCAAATCCACAAACATTCAAAATCCATCCTGAAATCCTCCTCCAAAAGACACCAATTACTCAAAAGTCGTCCCTCAAGGCAAATAATGCCTACTAATATGTGAAAATAGTAGAATGAAGGGTGAGCCGTTAACTCAATGGGTAAACATTATACATTAAGATATATAGTATATAATCAAAAGGATATACTGTAATTTTATAAAGTAGCTTTATAATTAGAATAAAATTGTAATTTCATAGTAATTGAAAAATAACGAGTATAGCAATACCAATAAAACATTTAACGATATAATATAGAAAACATTCAAAATCGAAGTCAATAAAACAATAAAATATTTAACAATACGATATAAAAACATTCATTATTTAAATCGAAGTCAAAATAATGGAAAATATTTCATATACAAATTTAAACAAACATAGAAGTGGCTCATAAGATGTAATATCATTCACACCTGTTATCTCGATGCGAGACCAATACAATTTACACCTATAATTCCGATGCGAGGCCAATACAATTAGCATCTATAATCCCGGTGCGAGGCCAATATAATTAGCACCTATAATCCTAGTGTGAGATCAATACAATTTACACCTATAATCTTGGTGTAGGCCAGTATAATTAATGTTGCATAATAATAAATATTTCAACTAGACTAATACGATACAATGATGACACTTGTAATCCCGGTGCCTAAACCATTACAATTAAATGAACTACACACAAATGAGCTAAAATATTTTCGTTACAATCACGATTACAATACAAATAATTCTTTTCAAATACGGAGGGATACTTTTAATAAAACATGTCACAATTTTTTTTTTTTTTTAAATAGGAAGGAATTACTTTAATATAATCGAACAATGTACATAAAACATATATTTAAGGATGCAAAATCATTTAAATATAATATAATATAATAACATTGAAAGATTCAATGTTTCATTTGATTATTTAAAAGAACCAATTAAAGTATTTATAAAATTAAACATATAATATATTAAAGTAATGTATAAGGTTTACTTACCTTTTCTACTTATCCCAAAATAAAAAATAACTTTACGAATTTACTCCCTCTTATCAACCTAAAATCACATCATGAAATTCATAGATTTATAAGAAATTGTAACTTATTAAATTAATTTAAGTCTAAATACTATTAAAATCCATTACTGTCAACATTGTCTTACTGATGCAGTCTATTTTCTCCATTTTTAATAAATTGTATAAAGGCCAATCGTTCTAAAAACTCAGAACAAATACCATAAAAATTTCATCTTTAAAACCTCTGTTAACTTATCAACTTAAACCTTCGAATCCAAACCAATGTTATATCGATATCGGTTTCTAAACCGAACGGCCCTTAATCTCAAAATTTTTTAAAATAAATCGCTTCATAAAAATCTTTCAAATTTAATAGTTCATATTGGTTCATACAGAAATTTATTAACATCAAAATAACATCAACTACATACCCAAAAATTTCAAGATTTAATCTAGTTCGGTGCTATCCAGATTTTTATTTCATTGGGTCAGAGGTAATAAAAAATTCTTAATTAATTACACACTCATCATATGACCAGAAATTTGATAGAATATGACCTAACATCTTCAAGATCATACATATCAAATTTCATAATTTTTTTATCTTCATTTGCCTATTCATACAATTAAACAAATCCGACAATGCTACTAAGAAGCAAATTTCTAACAACATCTATTTCCTCCATAAGAAATCCATAATATTTTTAATCTTATTTTGAAATAAAAAACATAACAATATGATATTATAAGTCTATCATACCCTAAAATCCTAATATTAATAAATAAAAATTATGAAAAAAAAAAGAATAAACGTATTTGATTCGCAATCAACCTTCACAATCAATCTTGAACTCCAAACTTACTATGGTTGAAAGTTTAACTTTATTAATGGTAGGATAACAATATGGGTTATGACACAATGGATTGACACAAATTCGCAAAAAATAAATGGGTATGAGTTTGAGTTAAATGAATTCGTGTCGTAATCATAGTTTAAAAACTCGACCGAGTTGGTCATTTTCTCGGCGAGAAATCACCGCTTAGTCGGTTGTCGATCTGAGAACCCCATATCAGTGGCTCTATTTGTTAGAGATGAGTATTCAGCGAGTTGGACTGAGTACTTACCAACTTAGTGACCAAATTCAATAGATTCATCTTGAAACTTGGTTACCAGACTCACCACCAAACTTTAAAAAAATCAATCACTAGTTCAACAATCTCCTACACCATACCAATCTCCCAACCAAACTTCAACAATCAACCCCAGTCACTTACTAGTCACCACACCAAACCCCAACCCGACCCTCCAAATCCAATCACCAGTTCACCACACTAAGACCAAACCCCAACCCCCAACCCCCAACCAAACCCAAATCAGCTTTCTTACCTATCACTGGTTACTATTGCTCGTCCTTGCCATCACTTGACTGCCACAGGTGCCACTGGAACCTCTCTACGTCAACCTCAACCATCTTAAACAAATTTGCTTCAACTTCAACGATGGCGGCAATTGATGATATCAATGAGGCAACGATGACGACCATGGCTCATTTTAACAGCGATGACGATGGCTATTTTAGAAAGAGAAAATATATGAGAGAGGAGACATGAGACAAAGGAGAAGGGGGACAGAGAGGGAAAGTGAGGCTAAGGGTTTAAAATAGATCTAGTGGGTTATTAGAATGTGGGGTGAGTTTTATATATGATAGGAAAAGTTTGGTTATGGCCCTTGATATTTTATAAAATATCAATTTACACTCTTAGATATCAAAACTAATAATTTTTCCCCTAAATAGTGCCTGTCAAATAACCAATTACTCGTTGCTCGTTGGGTCGCCGGTCGAATAGCCAGTCACAAGTTTTGGAACATTGATCATAATCATGTAAACTCGTTTAACATGTTCATTAAAAAAAATTGAATTGGCTTTGCCTTAACGAATCGCGGGTTGAGATGATTAAATTAGGGTAAAATTGTAATATTAGCATATTATAAGGGTTAGTGTGTAATTATGCATATAAATATACACGGACATTTATCCAAACCTTTTTTCATTTTTCAGTAGCCACCCATACCATACATTTTGCCTCATCGTCTCACGGTTAGCACCTCTTCTCCCTCATGGTCGCCAGCGCTGCCCCTTCTCCCTTATAGTTACGACCTCTCCTCCCTCAGGGTCACGACCCTCCTCCCTCATGGTCATGGTCACAACCCCTCCTCCCTCATGGTCAGGGTCGCGGCCCTTCCTCGCTCACAGTCGTCGCCCTTTCTTCATGACTCCACTACCAAATACACCATCCCCACCACTAGATCCACCATCTCCACTGCTAGATCCACCACCTTCGTCTCCTAAAACGGTCATTCTCTGTACTTTGATTCTTGTTTTCATTTTATTTTTTAATAAAATGAAACCAGAACAAATTGTTGCATATCATCATTTTATTGATCTAGAATTGTTACTTGGTGATTTAATCTGTAAAAAGTTTTATTGAACTTAATTATAAGCATTTGAAACTTTGAGATTTATTTGTTTGGCTATGGTTCCCCTCAAAATTCTGATCCAATACTGGATATGTGTTGTATATATTATTCTGAATTCATTTTTGGTTAAATGAATGGATAAACAAATTCAACGTTAAACAAATTCAACAGATTAAAGAATTAAATGGGTTAAATGATAAACGAATTAAATCGATTAAACGAATTAACGAGTTGACAAGTTAATGGTTTTGGATTCTATTCAATTAATAAACGAATTAATCGTGTCTAGTCGTGTTATTCGTTTATAAACTAATTCGTGTCGAATCCAAAAATACTGACCCGTTTCTTAAACAAATTCATGTCGAATTGATCGAATTCATAAACAAATCGAATCAAATTCGGCTCGACCCAACACGTCAATCCGTTTTACCACCCCTAATTAATGGAGAAAAGAGTTTTAAATAATATAAGAGTTGGCTACAGTGAAAACAATATAGCTTTAAACCCTAATAGTGAATAAAAGATATATATATACATACACACACACATGCATACATATATATATTTAATAATAATTAATTTTTTTTTTCAAATCTTTTTCCACCAATTTTTCCCCTTAATTGCTGCTATTAATTGATGAAAACTTTTCAAAAATTTTCCATTCCATTATAATTTTAACATAAATCACATAAAGAAAGCTTGGATGAAAATATATGAAAATGCAAAAATATAAGTTTTGGAATTAAAACTTCAAAAAGAGTTTAACATAAACATTGAAAAACTCATAAGTAAATAGACTTGAATAAGAGTAACCTTATAATTAAGATCACCCCTCAACCTCACTCCAACTTTAGCCTAACTTACTCATTATTTCACACATTCTACAGAGGAAGTATGAAGATACTTCAATAAGACACTTTTTTTTTTTTTTTCTGAAACACTAATTTTCTCTCTCTGAAATTGGTTTCTTTAGCTGTGTTGCCAAACGCCCTATTTATAGAAGCAAAAGGCTGTCTCTCCAAAGAATCTTCTCTTCACCCAAAAAGAAAGCTTTCAAAACTCAAACTTTATTTCAAAATCTTTCCATTCCCATCATAAATTTGTTCACAATTCTACCATATTATTTTTCAAATTTTGAAAACCAAATAAAATGTCAACTCATCCCCACAAATCACTCCATCGTTCTCCAATTTTGAAAACCAAATCAAATGTCAACCAATCACCACAAATCACCCAACAAATTTCGAATTTGAAAATGATTTGCTGGTGGAAGTATATAGGCCTTGAGAAATTTGGGATCTGACTTTGCTTATGTCTATCTGATGGTCCTTAGTAACATTTGGGCTTGGTGCTCTTTGGGCTTTAGGCTGATGTTCTTTAAATTGGACCTTTTGATTTTACTTCTAACCAAAAAAAAAAAAAAAAATCCACAAGCCCAACAAATAAGTACCCATATATCATATCAAAATCATTAATTTTATGAGCATAAGAATACATTAAATCAATTATCAAATCAAATGCATTCATAAAAATAATCAAATAAAAATGTTTAAGTAAATAACACATTTTGACGAATGCAATCAATTTTCTAATATTAAATTGTATTTTTATGCCCTAATCATAGTTGCTCTGGTTTCTTCTCAAAGCATGGATCCAAACCTGTCCAATTTCATATAATCGGATGGCATCCAGATGGTTATAATGGCAGTTAGTAGTCATCATTGAACTCTTATACAAATATTCACCCAAAAAAAAAAAAAGGATTATGACTATTTATTAACTATATTATTGTATTGTACCAATATATATATATATAAATATTATTGTAGTTTGCTCCACTTTGACTAAATCTTTCGGGAACCCTTTTAACCTCTATTTCAGTTTAGTAGTTTGCCTTTGGCATCCATCAATATTTTAACCCCATCTTCACTGAAAAACTATAAAATTCCAAAATCATCCTCCTTCATCAATTTATGTTATTGCTACTAGTCAGTGCTGTGAGCTTGTTAACCATGTTTTTGGCCTTCATGCTGTAGCCTGTTGATATGCTTCTTATTTCACCAACAACGAGAGCACTCCTTCCTATGTATCAAGCCTGTGTAATCCACATGAATAATCTGCTGTTGTTCCTAGTTACCCATGTATACTGTTATTGCTCTTTTGGGGGTATTCATGTCACGATCATTTCATATTATCATCTTGCGGGTTGCAAGTTCCAACTGGCCGAATCCAATAGCTTTATATTCTTTTCTTTTCCATTTCCATCTCACTATCAAATAGTCATCCTCGTAATGATCCTGTAAGCATATACATATACACCAAGCCTCTAAGCTAAGGTAAAAAATAGCATTATTGGAGTTGATTAGTGGCATCATGGGCTAAGTCACTATCTCTTATGCTTTGAAGTCACAAGTTCTACACCCCAATAAAGCTTTCTCCCACCATAAAAAACTGTGTGGTTGTCCTTCCCACCTTATGTGGGTTCTCTTTTCCATCTATATATAAGTTGCTTCCTCTCGTATGGGAGTTACTCTCTGATGGATCCCTGGACTTGTCCCAGTCATAAAAAAAAAAAAAATAGCATTATTCATATTTTTATTAATAAAATATGAATAAAGCATATACATATATACCAAGCAAGGAGTTAAAATATGAATAATGTTATTTGATATGAAACTAAGGTGAGTGCTGTTATGCAACAACCTCAATTTGAAAAGGAAAATTTTCAATTTAGTCAATAATGTTTAGAGAAATATTAATTTTTTACTAATATTTGCATTTTGAATTCCCGTCATTTTTAATGTTTCGAAAATGTTTCAATTTAGTCTCTCTGACAAAAAAAAAAATTGATGGTCAAACGTGACAAAAGTAGCAAAAAGATAAATTTATTCTTGATATCATTTAAAATAGTTAAAATGAGGTAATTACTCATTTAAAAACTGACAATTACAAAATAACTATATCTATTATTATAAAATTGTCATTGATCAATTTCCAATCAAATTGTGACACATTATTGAATTAATTTTTTTTTTTTAATTGAAAAAAAATGGAAGTGCTACTACTGACAAGTTTGATGTATGCTATGCACATGTGAAATTTCCTTTTATTGTTTTTTATTTGTTATTTCATTATGTTTATTTTTTAAATATTTTTAACTAAAAATAATATTATTTTTACAGACACATGTCGTTATGTCCACATATCACTAAAATAACTAAACTAATCCTCTCTCTGTTAAGGTTGATTAATATTTGACTAACAAAATAACTAACTTGATACATTTCTAAAACGTTAAGGATGACGGAAATTCGAAATGTAAACTTTAATAAAAAATAATATTTCGCTAAATGTTAGGGATTAAATTAAAATTTTTCCATTAGAAAATTAGAGAGAAAGGCTGCCGCGCAACACTTTTCTCCTTTTCTTTGGTTTTATGTTTTAGTGTAATTATTTATATTTTATTTACTTATTGATGTTATTTTAAAATCAAAAGAAAGGGTAAGTCTGGTAATGTATAGGATAAATTTACAAGACATAACCTACCAAAACATTTTAATGAGGTGCACGGACGAAAATTAGGGGCTTACATAGAATTTTAAAGGGTGTAAACATGGACACTCTTCTCAGAATTTTGGATCTGGAGTGCAAGTATTTAGTAAGCCTGAATTTGGATGTGTCTTGGACTGGCCCAAGTGATTGCCAAATAACTTTTTACATGAGTTGTTCCACTCGCACACCATAATTGACTCAAAAATGCTCCACTTGTTTACAATTGACATTAAAAGTTATAAGAAAAATATTAGTCTTGTATAATAACTCACCCACAAACAATCAGCTTAGCATTCTAAATTACTAATGTATTGTGCTACTGCTATTTTGTTATACTTTATTTATGAATACAAATTTTTACCTTAGTATTTTTAAATCAAGAATTTATGATATATATGATATTAAAAGATTTTCAAAAAAATTATATGTAGTTATAGGTTTCAATAAAGTTTTATTTCTAAAATAATAAATACTAGGATTTTTCTTTTAAATTTTTTTAGTATAAAATATTATCTTAATAAGAAAAAATTGAGAGGGGCCAAGCTACATAGGAGATTGTGGTTGAATGGGAATGTCAATGGGCAAGGGCTAGGAATTCCCAAACCTAACCCAAATAAAAATTTGGAAAAATCCCAAAAAACAACCTGATATATGAAACATTATCTTTTTACCAACTAATATTTTATTTTTATCTAAAATCCCATAAAAGTTAAATTTAATATAAAAGTTTTAGAAAAATTAAAAAGAAGTTTTAACCCTTGAATTTTTATTTAAAAATATAATAAAAAAAAACTTAATAAAAATTTGAATCAGATTAAAAAATAAAATATATATATTAAAAAAAAAACAAAAAAAACAAAAAGTAAGTCACCAGCTATGAACATTTAACATTCATCATTCAACAGTAAAAAACATGTATGAACAATAGATCCTCATCAACATTCAACATCATCATCATCCATTCAACACCTTCATCATCTTGTTGTTGGAAGCCACCGTCCACCTCTTTCATTCTCTTCGCTATTTCTTCCCTCTTCCCATTTGTTGGAAACCCAAAAAAAATCCCCCACAAACCCATAAAAGATCCCACACACAATCATCATCAATCTCACAAACAAAAAAATCCCCCACAATAATCATCAATCCCACAAACTTCCACCACCAATTGCTCCATAAATAAAAAATATATATATAAAATAAAAAAGTCCATAAATCTTTAATGAGGTAAATTGAAGAAAAAAAAAAAATCAAAAACACTGAATACTTGGGTGATGGAGACCATTGTTGAAAGAACTTAGGCGGTGAAGACCACTATTGAACGAATCATTAAACGATTTGGTATGAATCCACCTGGGTTCGTTGTCGAATGAACCTAGGTGGGTTTGTACCAAACTTTTGAACCCACCATGCAATCATCATAGCGCCACCATCATCATCGGCCAAAGGAAAAGAAAAGGGAGAGGTAATTGAGAGAAACCCAATTGCCATGAAGACCAATACATCGAACGCCAAACATCATTGATCTCTGTTGGAAATAGAGAGAGAAAAAGAAAAGAGGAGAGAGAAGAGTTAAAAGGGAAAAAAATTTTGATCTTATATATTTTTTTATTTTTAAATAAAAATTTCTCTTTTTTATAATTTTATATTAATTTTTTTTTTATATTTTAATTAACATTGTTTTATTAATTTTTCATTGTTTTTCCCTTTTTGTCTTTAGAGTTAAATGGTCAACAATGTCAACCTAACTGAATCTGTGACAGTCAGAGCCATTGTCGTTTCGTATGCCTCCAGGGGGATTTTGGATATTTATGTTAATGTCAAGTTGTATTTAGATAAATATGAAACAATGGGTTGCAAAATAGATATATTCTCATATGTCAAATTCTTTATTGGGATTTTCCCTAAAAAGTTACCCCCAAACCCGATAGTTGAAGATCAAAATTGGGTCAAGGCGAGCGAGGTTCACTCACCACTAGTTCGCCTTTACCACATTTTTTTTTTTATGAATATTATAAAATTCTATGCATTTAATAGTTATGTTTGTATAAAAGATACAAAAGCTCAATACCAATGAAACAAAAATAGTTAGAATATACAATAATTGACTGTTAAAAAAATAATTAAAAAAAATAAAACAATTATCAAGAGACAACAATACAATTAAAGTTTGAAAACATACATGAGTATTTGGTAAATATTTATTTGATAATTTTTTTTGTTTACATGTTATTTTTTATTAATTTTAAAATATTTATATGTATTTTGTGATTACAAATATTTTGTAATTCTAAATTTTAAAATTATATTGATATTATAAACTGTAAATTAAAATTTATTTATTGAATATTAATACAAAAATAATAATAAACGGGTTTGGGATGTGATAACTAACCCCAAACCTACTCCGTTTCTAAAATGAGTTCAGAAATCAACCAAAACCTGCCCTAAACTCATTTACTTTTATTTAACCCCCATTGGGGTGGTGTCGGTTCCACGGGTTTGGGATTTGTGTTATTACATCCCTATGGCCAAATAATACAATTCATATAAGAAATTAGAACTCTTCTAAAAAAAACTAATCTAGTGAATTAATTAAAATTAAAAGGTGAACATAAGGTGCACATAAGTTTACAGTAATGCTAAAATATTCACTCACCGAGATGAAGAGTAGATTTTTGAAACTACGCAAATTTGCTACGATCCAATATCAACAACAACCACTAATTAGCACGCACATATATATATGTATGTAAGTAAGTATGTATGTATATATCTATATTATCATTCCATGGTAAGAACATGTCCTGAAATTTTTATTTTAAAACACATTAATTAGAATCACATATTTTCAATGGATCTTATTGTTATGATATATAGTTAACTGAAAATGAGTAGTTATAATTTATGACCCTGAAATAAAAATTTAAAGATATTCTTATTGAAAAATTATATATATATATATATATATATATATATCGTTTAGCCATAGCCATTACTCTAGGTCAAGTATGAGGTGCAGACTACTATGATAACTTCATCTTATGGTATGGATTATAATAGTGATTATATAGCATGGGGATTTTATTTAAAAATACTTTTTCTTTAATTTCTAGTTATATTAAAGTTGGTGAAAATTTTCCCAAATAAAAGAGAATGGAAAGGCTGGAATAGAAGTTACAACTCGGAATTGTACCAATTTCCTTGCATAAGTTTTGATGGAACTTCAATTTATTTGAGCTTGATGAAACTTGCAGTAACTTAATGGTATAGTTTCTCATACTTATGAATGACATCGTAGATTTAATTCATGTTTTCCTCCACAAAAAATACTGATTCTTACTTTGCATAGATTGTTAATTCTATGGCTTGGGCTTGGGCTTGGGCTTCCTAACCCTTGAACCCATTGCAACTTTATCCAAGGTTTTATATCTGTTGATGAATAGCATTCTTGTTTTATTTCTTACTTTTTTTGAGTTATTGACAATTCCAATTGGTCCTATTTTTCCTGTCCAGTTCATCAGAGACCGAATGGGGACATGGACAAAACCAAGAGGCAATAATTATTATAAAAAAATGATAACGTTGTTATGAAGCTTTTGGATGCACCATTATATAAAATAATAATATAAAAATCTTATTAAGTCGGTTATGTGACCGACTGTTTTTGTGTATAAATAGAAAGCTTAAGTGATGAATAACATATGCTTTTATATTCTTTATCTGTGCTTTTCTTTTCTATCTCTCTCTCTTTATTGCTTTTATTAAATTTATTGTTTTTTGATTTCTCTCGCATCTCTCTCTCCTGCTCTCATTTTCAATTGTCAAAATTCATATCAAGTCCCTGGTAAATTTCTCTTTAACCCCTTGATTTTATTTATTTATTTATTTTAATTTTATAACACGTTATCAGCACGATCTTGAACCTGAAGTTCTTGATATGCTGACTCAATCAATGTACGGCTCTGCCGACTCAATATATGTACGGCTCTGCCGACTAAATATATGTACGGCTCTGCCGACTCAATCAATGTACGGCTCTGCCGACTCAATTATTATACTAACCTTATTGATAATTCATTATTATTATTATCATGCATTACAGATCTAACTATTTAATTTTATTTATTTATTTATTGTTATATACTATATGTACAATCTTACCTCTATTATTTACTGGTTTTATTGCATATCCCATGCACGGCTATGCCGGCTCAATATAACATTTATATTAACTAATTGCTTAGTTATTTCTTTTCTATTTTATGTTTTTCTATTCTCTTTAATTTATAATGTACTAGAACCTGAAGTTCTGGATCTGAATCAATAGAACATGAAGTTCTAAATATATATTACTAAAACCTGAAGTTATTATTTTTGACCTGAAGTTCTAAAAATATAAATGAAATTTTTGGCAACCTGAAGTTTCAAATATATTATTTTGATTATGTCACTAACTGTGATATTTTATGTGTATAGTCATGTCAAATATCGCAAAACCAGAATTTGCTCTACTGGATATCTCAGGAAATAATTATCTTTC
Organism: Dimocarpus longan; assembly: GCA_022984855.1. Classification (NCBI taxonomy): domain Eukaryota; kingdom Viridiplantae; phylum Streptophyta; class Magnoliopsida; order Sapindales; family Sapindaceae; genus Dimocarpus; species Dimocarpus longan. The sequence continues at coordinate 6,427,721 of CM041022.1, forward strand.
ATGGATCCTTGATGTAGAGCTGTATCTGCAGTCCAAGGGCTTAGCTGATACAATTAGAGATAATAATGAAACATCTCTACAGGATAAAGCAACTGCAATGATCTTTATCCGCCGTCATTTACATGAGAGCCTGAAGACTCAATACCTCACAATTAGAGATCCACTGACTCTGTGGACAAATCTAAAAGATAGGTATGACCATCAGAAAACCGTCGTCCTCCCCAGAGCCCAGCATGAGTGGAGTAATTTAAGACTCCAAGATTTCAAATCAGTCGCTGATTATAATTCTGCCCTGTTTAAGATAACCTCACAGCTGAACTTGTGTGGTGAAATACTGACTGATGCAGATCTGTTAGAAAAGACATACACTACTTTTCATGCATCTAATGTGCTCCTGCAGCAGCAATATAGAGAACGCAGGTTTACAAAATACTCTGAATTAATCTCATGTCTCTTAGTGGCAGAACAAAATAATGAGCTTCTGATGAAAAATCATGAACTTCGCCCTGCTGGCGCAGTTGCACTTCCAGAAGCAAATGCTAGCACAAGTAAAGGCCGTGGACGTGGACATGGACGCGAACGTGGTAATCATGGTCGTGGTGGGTATAAATTTTCAAGTAATCGAAACCAGAAAAACATCTCTCATAAGTGGAATGTTTATAATGCTAAACATAACAAGGGCAAAAATGTAGAGAAACATACCCCTAAACATTATGAAGATGTTTGTTTCAGATGTGGTATGTCTGGACACTGGTCTCGTACCTGTCGTACGACTAAGCATTTGGTTGATCTGTATCAAGCCTCTGTAAAGGGGAAAGAAAAGAAAATTGATACAAATTTTGCAGATCAAGGTGATGATCCTGAAGATATCACAAGCCTGGATTTATCAGATTTTCTTGATAATGCGGATGAAAAAGTGGATTACTCAATTGGTGATGGAGATATCCATACCAATTAGAAAGTTGCCTAGTTAATATAGTCATATTAACTTTTGTTATATTAGTACATATTTTTATAATCTTCCAGAAGTAAGATAACTTATTTTGCTTTATATTTTGTTATCAATGATGTACTAACATATGGTTTATATGATGAAAGACGGATATGGATGAATTATCTATTCTCAAAAAGGAAGGTGCAGATATATGTATTGTCAACAGTGCAACAACACATACTATTCTTCAGAATAAGAAATATTTCTCAAATTTGACAGTAGCCAAAGCCAAGGTAAATACTATATCAAGTCCTGCAGATCTGGTTGAAGGTTCTGGAAGAGCCATAATCTTATTGACAAATGGTACTAAATTATATATAAATGATGCATTATACTCTAGTAGATCTAGAAGAAATCTACTCAATTTCAAAGATATACGTAGTAACGGATATCATATTGAAACTACAAATGAGAAGAATGTTGAATATTTATGCATTACTAAAATTATCTCAGGCCAGAAGCTAATTGTAGAAAAACTCAGAGCTTTCTCATCTGGGTTGTATTATACAATTATGAGATCAATTGAAACTTATGTAGTTTCAAGCCAGAAGCTGTTTAAACCAATAATATTTCGACTGTGGCATGACCGTCTTGGTCATCCAGGATCTACAATGATGCGTAGAATCATTGAAAATTCTCATGGGCACCCATTAAAGAACCTGAAGATTCTATTATCCAATGACAATATATGCACTGTCTGTTCACAAGGAAAATTGGTAATTAAACCATCTATTTCTAAGGTTGGTTTTGAATCTCCATCTTTTCTACAAAGAATACAAGGAGATATATGTGGACCTATTCATCCGTCCAGCGGACCATTCCGTTATTTTATGGTATTAATTGATGCATCAGCAAGGTGGTCACATGTATGTTTATTATCCAGTCGTAACATTGCTTTTGCTAGATTGCTTGCTCAAATCATTAGACTCCGAGCACAATTTCCAGATTATCCAATCAAGAGTATACGACTAGATAATGCTGGTGAGTTTACATCAAAAACATTTGATGATTATTGCACATCAATCGGAATTGATGTTGAACATCCAGTCCCACATGTACATACCCAGAATGGTCTAGCAGAATCATTCATCAAACGTATCCAGGTGATTGCTAGAACTTTATTGTTACAAACCAAATTACCGGTTTCTGCTTGGGGACATGCTGTTTTACATGCAGCAACATTGATTCGACTTAGGCCTGCAGCTTATCACCAGTACTCTCCATTACAACTTGTACTTGGGCACCAACCTGATATTTCTCATTTACGTATTTTTGGTTGTGCCGTACAAGTCCCTATTGCTCCTCCTCAAAGAACCAAAATGGGACCCCAACGTCGTTTAGGAATATATGTTGGTTTTAATTCACCTTCAATTATCAGATATCTTGAACCATTGACAGGTGATCTTTTTACTGCCCGTTTTGCAGATTGTCATTTCGACGAGACAACTTTTCCACCATTAGGGGGAGGAAAAATTTCTCCTGAAGAGAAGCACAAGAAAAATATAACTATTGAAGAGAAAAATGAGCTGTCATGGAATGTGACAACAATATCTCATTTGGATCCTCGTACTACCCAATGTGAAAGTGAGGTACGAAGAATAGTTAATCTTCAGATGATTGCGAATCAGTTGCCAGATGCATTTACTGATGCTGCTAAAGTGACAAAATCACACATACCAGCTGCCAATACACCAGCTAGAATAATTGTTCCTGTAGAACAATGTAATCAGAACGCAGCAAATGAATCATCTACTGCACGCCAGAAGCGTGGTAGACCAATGGACTCAAAAGATAGTATTCCCCGGAAACGGAGAATGAAAAATTCTGATTATTCTGAAAATAATACTCAAACTACGAAATCCATTCTATCTGAAAAATCAACTCTCGAAGAGTTGTCAATCCCTGAAGAGACTAAAACCTCTAAAGAGGTACAAACAATTGATGAGTCACAAAATTCTGGAAATCAAGAAATTTCAATCAATTGTGCTGAAGGTATGTGGAATCGTAATGAAATAATCATCGATGATATATTTTCATATACAGTAGCTTTGACAGTTATGAACCACATACTGTTAATGAATGTAGACAAAGACACGATTGGCTTGAATGGAAAAATGCAATTCAAGCAGAATTAAGTTCCTTAGCCAAACGTAAAGTCTTTGGACCTGTAGTCCAAACGCCTAAAAATGTCAAACCTGTTGGATACAAATGGGTATTTGTACGGAAACGTAATGAAAAGAATGAAATTGTAAGACATAAAGCAAGGCTTGTTGCACAAGGTTTCTCGCAGAGACCAGGGATTGATTATGATGAGACGTATTCACCAGTGATGGATACAATTACTTTTAGATTCTTGATCAGTTTAGCAGTCTCAGAAGGGCTCGAAATGCGGCTTATGGACGTAGTGACAGCATATTTATATGGGTCACTTGATACTGATATCTATATGAAAATTCCTGAAGGATTTAAAATGCCTGAAGCATACAAATCAAAAGCCAACAATGTTTATTCGATTAAATTGCAACGATCCTTGTATGGATTAAAACAATCTGGGCGAATGTGGTATAATCGTCTTAGCAAATACCTGACAAATGAAGGATATATTAATAATCCTATATGCCCATGTGTTTTCATAAAGAAAACAGAATCTGGATTTGCTATTGTTGCAGTTTATGTTGATTATATGAATTTAATCGGAACACCTGAAGAGCTCCGAAAAACTGCTGATTATTTAAAAAGAGAATTTGAGATGAAAGATTTGGGACAAACGAAATATTGTCTCGGCTTGGAAATCGAGCATAAATCATACGGAGTACTTATCCATCAATCAGCATATATTGAAAAAATCCTAAAACGGTTCAATATGGATAAAGCTCACTCTTTAAGTACCCCTATGGTTGTTCGATCTCTTGATCCTAAAAAGGATCCATTTCGACCTAAAGAAGATGATGAACAAATACTTGGTCCAGAAGTACCATATCTAAGTGCAATTGGTGCTTTATTATATTTAGCACAATGTACTAGGCCTGATATTTCTTTTTCAGTGAATTTGTTGGCCAGGTTCAGTTCTGAACCAACACGGCGTCATTGGAATGGTATCAAACATATTTTTCGTTATCTTTGTGGAACAACAGATTTGGGGTTATTCTATTCAAAATCTAATAGTGGTGCAGGTTTGATTGGTTATGCTGATGCTGGATATTTTTCAGATCCTCATAAGGCTCGTTCACAAACCGAGTATGTTTTAACTTATAATGACACAGCAATTTCATGGCGCTCAACAAAACAGACTTTGGTTGCCACATCCTCCAATCATTCTGAAATTCTTGCACTGCATGAAACGAGCCGAGAATGTATATGGTTGAGATCTGTTATTCACCATATCCAGAGTACATGCGAACTATCTACTGCTTCAAGTTCTCCCACAATCATATATGAAGATAATGCTGCATGTATTGCTCAAATCAGAGGAGGATACATCAAAGGAGATAGAACCAAACATATCTCACCAAAGTTCTTTTATACTCATGAGCTTCAACAAACCCAGCAGATTGATGTTAAGCAAGTCCGCTCCCCAGATAATCTCGCAGATTTATTCACCAAAACATTACCAACATCAACATTCGAGAAATTGATTTATGGCATTGGGATGCGTCGAGTATGTAAATTACATAATTAATTTTGAAGTATTTTTCAGGGGGAGTATATTAAATCAATGTGGACATATGTGCACTGCACTCTTTTTCCCTTCAATCAGGTTTTGTCCCACTGGGTTTTCCTGATAAGGTTTTTAATGAGGCAATCATTTTAAGCACATCCAAATATTATTAAATCCAGAAGATTATAATATTTTGATCCTGCAGATCACAAAATATCTTTTGTTTAAATTTTTATTAAGTTTTTACAAATGTAATATAATGGTATCATCCAAGGGGGAGTGTTATGAAGCTTCTGGATGCACCATTATATAAAATAATAATATAAAAATCTTATTAAGTCGGTTATGTGACCGACTGTTTTTGTGTATAAATAGAAAGCTTAAGTGATGAATAACATATGCTTTTATATTCTTTATCTGTGCTTTTCTTTTCTATCTCTCTCTCTTTATTGCTTTTATTAAATTTATTGTTTTTTGATTTCTCTCGCATCTCTCTCTCCTGCTCTCATTTTCAATTGTCAAAATTCATATCAAGTCCCTGGTAAATTTCTCTTTAACCCCTTGATTTTATTTATTTATTTATTTTAATTTTATAACAAACGTCTATATTTACTTTGTAGATATATGTTGACTTTGTAGATCTATGTTAATTGAAAAGTTTTGCTTTTGAAAAATTTCTAAGCTGGTGGATTTTAATTTAATTCAATTAATATCACAGGGATAACAGACAGAAAAGTGAGCCCTAGTTATCATTCATTCTTCCTTCCTTCCCGCCTTCCTTCCTAGTTCCTACCTTCCTTTCTTTCATTTTAAATTTTGGAAAGTGTTAAAGTGACAAAAAGTTGTAATTAAAGGAGGTGGGTGGTTTTTAACTTTTTATTTTTTAATATATTATATATGTTATAAAATAGGGAAATTTATAAAATTTACCTAAATATAAAGAGAATATTTGTTTTTACCCCAATATTTAATAAAATTTGTTTTTGACCTCTCAAACAAATTATTCCTATTATATACTCAAGATTACGAAATTATCCTTAAGATTATATTACCCAAATGCTCAATATTGAAATTACCAAACTAACCTTCATCTTCCTCCCAAAACCTCCATATTTCTCCTCTCCCTACTTTTCCATTGATGATTTCTGAGATTTGATTTTGAGTGTCTATATTTTCTCTTCATCTTCTTCCCACAATATCCATTGAAGGATTTTCAACATTAGTTTCATCCATTGGAGGATTTGATTCTTGAAGAATTTGGTGATCAAAGGTAATGTATATGTTTATTTGTTAGTTTTTGGGTTATTTAGTTCATATTTGCATGGTTTAGGGCTGTAAGATTGTATTGGTTTTTGATGGTTTGGAAATCTGAAAATGCGATGGAAACTGCACAAGCTGTGATGGAATCGGTTTTTCGTGACTGATAATCGGTTTTTCAGTCCCTGAAAAACCGATTGACTATTCAAATCGGTTTTCACTGACTGAAATACCGATCGGTTTTTCAGGGGAGAATAACGGCTGAAAAATCGATTTCGATTTTTCAGTCACATATCGAAGTTTTGCAGCGGCCTAAAAATTGATTTCGGTTAAAAATCGATCACAGAAAGACCGATAAAAATCGATCGACTTTTGTGTGATCAGTTTTTCAGTGGCTAAAAACCGCTAAAAAACTGGAAAACTGTTCTGCTTTTCAGTGGCACTGGAAACCGTTGGTTTTTCAGTGCCACTGGAAAACTGATTCAGTATTTCAGTGGCACTGTAAAACCGATTTGAAAAACTGTCGATTTTTCAAGGGACTGAAAAACCGATTCGGTTTTTAAGCCAGTTTTTCAATAAGTGACTGAAAAACCCATTATTAGCGATTTTTTAAAAAACTACTATGGATATTTTGTGTTTGGAATGCTGGAAATAAAATTTCGGTCTTATATGTTGTTAGATTCATTGTATTTTTATTTAACGGATTATATAGGAGTGAAGAGTATTAAGAGTGCACAATGAAAACACTTTAGTGGAGAAAAAACCTAGTTAAATGAATTATTAGCATAATTTTGATATAGTGTTTAATTTGATTATATAAGATTGTATTTTATAATGTTGTCCGATTGAAAGGAGATTAATTTATTATTTTATTTGAACGTTACAGGAATGACTCAAGAAACAATTGTAATTAATTTTGACGGAGAGTGGAATGAATGTAATTACGTAGGAGGGGAGTCGATCATGTGTGGGGTTCATAGTAATAATAGTTTTTCATCATTAATGGGTATTGTGTACAGAGAGGCTGGTATTGATAGAAGAATGTGGGATATCCGTATACATTATTTACTACAAAGTGCGACAAGTGGTAAAATTAAAAAGATATGTATCATGTCCGATCTTGGTGTTATTGGTTTGATGGCAATAAAAAATATTGATGTTAAAGAGATTTATGTGGATAAGATTGTGAAAGATTGTGGAGCTGAGATTAATAAGCGTATCGTTTTTCCGATTGTCACCAACTCAAGACCAGAAAGAAAATACGACGAGGCAGATACGTCAAGACCTGTAAATCCTCAAATGGTTGAAAGTCATTTTCATCAAACTTCAGAAATTGGGAGCAATAATCCGCTTGATGCTGCTGGCACCCAATTTACATGTACAGAAAGTCTAATTTGCGACGTTAACAATGACTATATGAATTATGGTACTGATGATGAAGATTGAGACATAAATGATAATGGTGGTGGGATACGGGATAATGAGTCTGAGAAAACTGGAGATAGTGATAACGAGGGAACTCGATTTGATGATGTGTCTGAAGAAGAAGGGTTTCCAGAAATAAGATTTTCAGGTTTACAATTTCAGAACAATCTTTTACAACCACACTGGATTGTTCCTGGTGTTGAACTGGGCGACATTGAGCCTGCTTCAAGTGCTATGTCAACCGTCTACTAACTTGGTTTATTATACAAGGGAGCATTTTTTAATAGTAAAGAAGAAATGAGTATAGCTATTGGAGAATATGCTCTAAAAGTGAAATTTGAATATCGGGTTAGACGTTCAGACACGGAGCGATTTTAGGCCAGTTGCAAGGACAAAACTTGTAGTTTATAGTTCGTGCCAGATGCAAGAAGGGTTGCTCGATGTGGTTTGTGTTGAAGTATGAGGCGGAGCACACGTGTCGTCAAACAGCCATGGAATCACATATGAAGAGTGTGAAGGCCATTGTCATCGGAAAGTTGTATGCAGGAAAGGTGGGGAGAGATATGTATACACCTAATCGATTGATTGGAGAAATGCTAGAGCAGTATGGAGTTCAAATCTTGTATAGCAAAGCTTGGAAGACTTTACAATATGCAAAGAAACTTACATATGGACAAGCGGATGAGTCATATCAACAGTTTTCGTCCTACTTTGAGATGTTAAAGTTAGCAAACCCGGGCACAATAACAGCAATTGAGAGAGATGAAAACGACCGGTTCTTGTATTCCTTCGTTGCACTTGGAGCTTCGATTGAGGGTTTTCGATTTTATATGAGACCGGTTGTTGCTGTTGATGCAACTCATTTAAAAGGTGAATATAAAGGGGTGATTTTTTTTGTTGCATGCAAAGATGGAGAAGAGATGATTTATCCCATCGCTTATGGATTTGCTGACGGAGAGTCAGACTGTTTATGGACGTGGTTTTTAAGAAAATTACGATTGGCGATTGACGTGTCGGACGATTAGCTTATTGTATCCGATCGTCATAAAAGCATATCGAATGGGATGAAAGAAGCTTTTCCAGAAGTTTCACACGTGTTATGTTTTTTTCACTTATGGCAAAACCTTAAGCAGCATTGTAAAAAGCATTCGGATGTGGAAAATGCATTTTATAATGCAGCATACTGTTATAGGACTGAGGAATGCAACAGAATATTAGAAGAAATACGAGCGTTACATCCGAAGACACATGAAACTTTGGTTAAAGTTGGGGTGAGCAGGTGGTCACGATCACATTGTCCAAAAAGAAGATATGAAATGATGACCACCAATATTGCAGAGTCGCTCAACAAATGCATGATGCAAGCACGTCGTTTGCCAGTAACAACTGCATATGAATATATAAGAAATGTGTTGCAGAGATAGTTTAATAATAGACGTATTGCTGCTGCTCAGTTGACAACTTATGTTACCACCGCTGCGTACGATCGCATCATGTTGGCAAAAAATCTAGCAATGAAAGGTAGTGTACATCCCATTACAGAACCGTTAACGTACAGTGTAATGCATCCTAGTAAAGGAGATGCGGTGGTTAATATTGAAGAGCACACATGTACATGTAAGCAATGGAACTTAGATCAGTTGCCATGTGTTCATGCATGTGCTGTGGCCTGGTATGATATTTCGACGTTGTTGCTTTCGGCTTTTCATGTTATGTGTATACACTTAAACTTGGGTTTACTGATAATTTGCTAAGTTCAAAGGCGTCAGTTATGATACATTTTCCAGTCAGTATTACAGCACAGAATGGTTGAAAGCTGCATATGCAAGTCTGATCAATCCAGTCCCTAAATTAGCCAGCAGGAATGTTTCTGAGGAAGTTAGAAGTATGGTTGTACTACCACCCATAGGAAAAAGACAACCAGGTAGGCCGAAAGAAGTTCGGATTCCTTCAGCCGGAGAAGATCGTCGTAGAAAAAAGTGTGGAAGATGTGGTGAGAGGGGGCATAACCGTCTTCGTTGCCCTAACCCCCCCATTTCTACCAGGGGTGGGATGAGCTCAAGTTCAGCGGATGCGGAAGCTGGCATGAGCACAACTGTTATTGACAATGGCCCATCGTCCCACAGATGCCGCTTGTGTCATGAGACTGGACACAACCAACGTCGATGTCCTCTGCGATTTCCTGTTACCAATCAAGAAATGGATAATGATGAAAACAATGAGTAGGAATCAAGTATGAACTCTCTGAAGCATGTATAAGTTACCTTGTTTCATTAAATTGATTTATTATAATCGGAATGGTCTTTCTTTTAGTTTTGTTAAACGGATTAATAGTTTAGTATCTGTTATAATTGCTTGAATCTGTCAGCACACCACATTCATCTGTTACAATTGCTTGAATCTATTACAATTAATAGTTTAGCGGAATCGATTTTCCATACAAAGAAAAACCGATTCGGTTTTTGGTATCTCTGAAAAATCGAACCGGTTTTTAGGAGTCCCTAAAAAATCGAATCGGTTTTTCAGATCATCTGAAAACCGAATCGGTTTTCCAGAGCAATCTGAAAACCCGATTCGGTTTTTCAGAGATCTGAAAAACCGAATCAAAAACCGATCTTTGCTTTCAAAATTACACAATAATATTATTGATGTTATTACACAATAATATTTAAATTACACAATATTACACAATAATATTTAAAACTAAATCATTCAAACCAATTGATTAAATATTTCTTCTGATTAACTAAAGGCCAATGATTTCAGTTGAATTGATTTCGATTGATGAAATATTTAGTGTTGGATGATTCAAAACCAATTATTTCATGATTTCATTATTTATTATTCGTCTGTTTCAATTAACTTAAATTGATTTCAATTGATGAGATATTTAGTGTTGGATGATTCAAAACCAATGATTTCAGTATTTATTATTCGTGTGTTTCAATTAACTTAAATTGATTTCAATTGATGAGATATGTAGTGTTGGATGATTCAAAACCAATGATTTCATGATTTCAGTATTTATTACTCGTCTGTTTCAATTAACTTAAATTGATTTCAATTGATGAAATATTTAGTGCGATTGATTTCATGATTTCATTAAGTGGAATTATTTATGTGTTTGCAACTAATGAAATTGATTTCAATTGATTAACGATTTATTACGCTTGATTCAAATTTATTGATTTCATTATTATACTCATTATTATTCATGTGTGAAACACTAAATCATTGCTTTCAACTGATGAAATATTTAGTCTGATTGAATCAAAACCAATAACTTATCGCATCATTAAACAAATTATAAAAAACTAAATTATTGTTTTCACTGATTGACATAAATAATTGAAGTCAGAAATTGAATAAGAAATGGATAATTAACTGTTTATTGATTTTACTTATATACAACTTTCTCATAAGAATCAATCGTCCATTTTCCAAAGTTATTTACTTTATACAAAGGACACGAAAATGAATCAATATCTTGTGCAAGCTCTGCCCTCAGTGCGATGGCATCTGCAGGTGTATCACGTGGTCTTGATTCCAATGTACTTTCCCTGGACTGTAAAATATCTCGTACATATATGACGACATATGCTCCACAACTCGTCTTGTTTCATAATTATATGTCAATTAACTAATAATAACTAAATATTAATTAACAAGTCCCCAAAAATTAAATATTTTGGTTTAAACTTACTCACCCATCGGGTTGCTGTGGCACAACTGACACATCAATACGCTCAACCTCCCACCGCTCATCTACAGCTGGCATATCTAATTGAGTCCTCTCATAAAACCCTATAAAGCGAAGCATAATAGGCATAAAACACACCAACGGCTCAAGTGCCTGGAGCCGTACCTCTATGTCAGTGGACGCCAGGGAATTATATACATATATTTTCTTCTCTTTGAAGCACACCCGACAGAGGATCCAGTGTTGTTGATTCAAACTACACGGCAATAGCACCTACAGTTTCTCTCAATGTAAGTGTTATAGGACTAGTTCCAATTATCAAATAAAAAATATATATTTTCAAACAACACTTACATTGTCAACACACCACCAAGGGACCGATGCATCTATCTTTCCACATCCGAATGGCAACCATTCTACGGGTATAGTGGCTGTAGCCGGATCAAATCTTTTTCCTTGATTGACGTATTGGTTATTATACTCCATTGTCATAATGTCCTGTAGGAAAAAAATTAATAATGTTATTTGATTCCGATGATACATTGGAAGAAATTATCAACCAATAACTTATAAATAAAGAAGTGCCATGAAGGGCGTATCTTCTATCCTCATCCTCATTCCACCACCCGTTTCATATGCACATTAAATACGCATCGATGTGCTCACTAGTCAACCAACTATTTTCGTCCTCCAGGGTCACCAATGTGGCTGGTATCATGCACCACCCGCAACGATCAACCGTACGTCTAAAATAAAAAATTTAAACAAATTGGTAAAAATTAAAAGTTACGGCAACAACTACGATTGTAGGAAATTATTACTTTGTTTTCCATACCTAAGGTCCAAATGTGGTGAAGCTTTATATTCATTATAGATGGTCTCTATGGGATCTACAGACTGTGCAACCTCTTTCACCTGCTGTTGGACAATTTTTTTTTTCTTTTTCGCCGGCCTAGGATCCGTGTATGGAGTTCTTAGAGGTGCTGCTGGCTTGGTCTTTCGTTTGGCCCGTTCGTGGAAGTCTTCTCCTTGCAACTGCACTCAAATTCAAAGACACAAAAGAATATTTATAATTCAATCGTCAACGTTAAACACACTGTTTAAACTATGTCTACCTGATCATCACCCCGCGCAGCCTCTGCAGCGGCTACATCTCTTATGGCCGTCATCAAGTCAGACTGTATCTCTTGCTCCTTCCGCTGATTGGGTGACTGGTGAACCCCCTGTACCAGAACGACATCCTGAATCTCCTGCTGGATGACTGACTGGCCCGCATCAATAGGTGACTGCTGGACCAGCTCGTCCTCAGAGAGAGATGTATAACGAACCCCCTCATCTTGATGTAGAGCTGATGGTGCTGGCTGAACTGTAGTCGCAACAGAAATGGGCTCCTCTGGGACAAAGCTCCCACCGCGATGATCGTCGTCGTCACCGTCATCATCATCTGAATCATCGCTACTGCTGAGATACCTCTTAATATATAAGAAATACTGTTCCACCCATCTCAGTCTCTTATCGATGTCCTCAACGATCTTTACAGTTGCCTTCTACCTCTTCTCCATCCTACTTAACTTCTTATTACTTGTCTTCTGTAAATTTATAATATACTCAAACAACTGATTCACCTGTAAAAAAATTTCGACACAGTTAACATATTTAAAATAAATTTGACAGAGTCTCCCCTGTATTTTTAAGGATCCAAAAAAACATAACCTGCTTATAATAAATTATACTTCGTCTATCATGTTTAGAGACTCCGTCTCTCCGTCAAACACCGTACTACCACACAACAATGTTCATATTTTTTACATTAAATACAATGAATATTCAGTAGATAATCATATAAATAGTTGATTTGTACCTCAGGATGGACGTTTGGGACATCGTGTATCTTTTTTATTCGAAACTCTGAAAGGGAATCCTTTGATTCTGATTGCATGCTTTGAACGTCTTTATTTGCGATAGAGTCACCCTCCACCACATCATCACCCTCCACCCTGACATCATCAACCTCGTCATCATCATCATCACCATCACCATTACCATCATCATCACCATCATCGCCATCATCCGCATCATTATCATTTTCACTGTCACCCTCACTCCCTCCCCCGCCAAATTTATGTACTTCACCCGTTACCAAATTATTAAGGTTGAAGGATTTCCAATAAGCCGTTTGTCTTTCGGCGTCGATAGGCTTAAGGGTTTGCCCAAAGCCAACTATCTGTATTATATACATGTATATAGTTACATTATAATGTTATACTTCATATAAATAAAGATAATTAAAACAAACAATAAATTTACTAAACCAATTTAGTTTACATTTGCCACTTACGGGAGGTAAATCATCAAGACTTTTTCATAATTATCGGTGTTCTTTTAAGTGACATTTTCATGCATCTTGGCAAATCATTTTGCAAATTTCGGACACTTTCTGATATTTTCTCTACTAACATCGGGAACACTTCTACCAACCACCACTATAATATCAAAAAAAATAAAAAACTACATATACTTAATTTAACCACATTACAAAGGAATAAATATTAACGGTATTGGTTATACCTGAAACGCATAGACATAGCCATAAATATTGATGTTACGCGGTGGCTTTCTGATCCGCTCTTCAGTCAATGCCATGCGGAGGCACTGGAATATGACACTATAACATAATGTGCCCCAAGGGAATGAGTTCCACCTCTCCATATCCTCAATTATGATCCACAAAAATAGCGAAATCTTCACCCTGTCATCCTGCCCCATAAACAGATGAAAAGCGATCCCTATATTCGCTAACTTTAAAATATCTTTATCATTTAATATATCCTCGCCTTCACGATCCAAGTGACTTCTTGCCTCAACAAATGTAGTAAAGTCGGATATATTCGGCAATACTCTATTGAACCATCGCTGTAGGAGACTGTTCGGGTCATTTTGGGTTGCATTGAAAATTTCACGGTCTATGCCTCCAAAATGAAGTCCTGTAATCAATAAAAACTCCTGTTTCCCAAACCTATATATTCTCCCACCAATTTCAAACCACATTTCATCTTTACGTCCACTCACCTCCACTTCTCTAGCAAGAACCCATAATAGAACGGAGCCGACAGCCGTATGTTTGGTATTCCTTAACATATATCTGAATAGGCACTCTCTTATGAACCAGTCATACAACTTCCTTTTAGTCAGAATATCAAGTATTTTCTTAACCATCCTCTGACCAATGTGTGTAATCCCTTTCGTTTCCTTCGGAATTGTTTGCAAACTATATTTATAATTGAACTCCATCTATAGGACACAAAAACAGTGACAAAAAGATCAGTATCAGGATTAAAAGTCATTCTGCCACTACATTAACAATCGGTTTTCCATAAGCAGTGAAAAATCGAATCGGTTTTTCACTGCTTGTGGAAAATCGATTCGATTTTTCATTTCGGTTTTTCACCTGAAATGAGCAGAACTCAAAAACCGATATGATTCATTACATTTCGAAAAACCGATGTCAAAGTGCATGACGAGATTCGGGTTTTTAAAGATCTAAAAAACCGAATCGGTGTTTCATATGTGGAAAGCTAATCATCGATTTTTCGTATCGATTTTTCACTATTCGGTTTTCTACACATATTTAAAATCAGTTTTCCACACCTATCGGTTTTCCACACCTATCAGTTTTTCACAGGTGTGGAAAACCGATCCGTTGCCGACGAGGCTCATATGGTCGGAATCGGCCATATCAGCCACAAATCAGGCCAAACCCAATCAATACCAACCTAGTCTAAACCAAATACTCATTACCCAACATCCATATTACACAAACATGTCCAAATCGCGAATGAAAATAAAAAAACAAAACAACCTAACCCTTTCACTAACCTTGGTAAAAACATGCAGGTCCCTCGCGATCGTAGCTCCTCTGGGCAAGTCAAAAACGTCGCGGTTGTGGCCGAAAAATGTGGATGTGCGTCGGGTCTCGTTCGGTTTTTGGGTCTCCTTCGGTTTCTGTCAAAAACCGATTAGTTTTCCGCTTGGTCGGTGATGGAACACTGTTTTCCATCACTTTCTGGTAGTTATATAGGTAGGGGCATTGTGGGTAATTTGGGTATAACATATAATTAGTTTGTTTGAGGGGCTAAAAACAATTGTTTTAAATTTGTGGGTTAAAAACAAAATTGAGGTTTTTTTAGTGGATATTTCCTGTAATTTTCACTATAAAATATGGCCTAAAAGTAATAAATATAAAAC
Organism: Dimocarpus longan; assembly: GCA_022984855.1. Lineage (NCBI taxonomy): Eukaryota > Viridiplantae > Streptophyta > Magnoliopsida > Sapindales > Sapindaceae > Dimocarpus > Dimocarpus longan. The sequence continues at coordinate 6,443,000 of CM041022.1, forward strand.
AATAATCAAATAAGAGAAACAATTAAAAGTAGGAGAGAAAGAGAGAAAATAATTCAATTGATGTGTATTTTCAATGGTTACAATATAGGTCTATTTATAGGCAAATTGGAGAATCATTTTCATAATTGAATATCAATAAATAAGGTAAAGAATATAGATCATTAATATATCATTCTTTTGTGAGGTATTCACTAAGACGGTTATATGACATCCATCTGGATTGCTTTAAGCCATATAAAGATCATTGTAACTTTATTGAAAACAAGTTATGAGAATTTGAATTATATGCTTCAGACATTTTAAATCCTTCAGGGATTTTTATGTATACATTGATATCTAATAACTCATGTAAATATGTCATTATCACATCTATAAGACACATTTAAAGTCTTTTGGAAACTGTCAAACTAATTAAAAATCGAAACGTAATTGTATCCATCACAGGTGAATACATTTCATCGTAATCAATATCAGGTATTTATGAGAAACCCTATGCTACGAGTCGTGCCTTATATCTCAGGATTTCATTTTTCTCATTACGTTTTCGAACAAATACCTATTTATACCCAACGGGTTTGATATCTTCAGATATCTGGACTACTGGTCCAAATATATCACGTTTGGCTAATAAAGTCAATTCTGTTTGAATTGCTTTATTCCACTTAGGTCAATCATACCTTTTCAATACTCATTGATACTATGTGGTTATGATCATCATTTATAATCATGACTTCACAATTCTCCAAGGAAAATTTTTTCCGTATTTCCAAGATTTTATATTTCTTTGGGAGATTGTATCACTTCTGAGGCACTAGCCTCTGTAAGAGCTTTTAATTCTCATCATATGAAATTAACTATGAGACAATTTGTTTTCACATTATCAATATTAGGTTTCTGCAGTAAACCTTTGAGATATAATTACATCTCACCGTCTCAATTTTCATATGAGTAATTATTTTGATCAAAACATATGATGTCTTCAAGCATCCAATATAACTACATAAGTATAGTTCTGCTTTTGTTTTGATCAATAATTTTTATGTCGACATTTATCCACAATATGTTATTCAATATCCTCACCATTTTTCTGTAATATGCAGAGCAATAAAATATAAGATCTTAATTTTCTTTAAGTTCTTAGTACATATGCCTCTTCAGGGGCAACTGTAAACTTTCACATATGCTTAGGGCAAACTATTTATAGTTTGAGCACATGAACTTTTCTATATGTAATTAAGATCCCTTTTGAGTTTTATAGGAGGAGATTTAAAGAGTTATATCTCTTTAAAAACATTCAACTTCTTCAAGAGTTGTATTTATATGATGAGGATTATATACAGCTTGAGTGTGATCTTTAAAATGATCATGATCTTTTATTATTCACTTCAGGGAATAATAACTTTACAACTAAATTTACTTTTCACACTTCTATGTATAACGAATGATTTATTTGTTACCATTTACATAAATTGTTCTTCAGGAACAATCACCCGGGTTAATATATTGGCAATCAGTATAAAATCATTCGGATATACAATTTTCAAATAAACTATTATTTGAACTTCAAGTTCATATGACTTATACAATAATCGTCACAATGAATGATGCATACCAATTATAATTTCACGTCATTAAATTTTCTAATTTTATCCTTATTCTGTCCCTAACGACAAGAAAATTTATTTGTTGGCATCATGAATTTATTTGCATCATCATAATGTCCTTCTGGGACTATACTGTCATACTATCCTTCAGGGATATATTAGACTATCATATTATTCTTCAATGACTAAAATGTCATATAGTGTCCTTCAGGGACCAAATTGTGATATCAATTATTGTCCTTCAAGGACATTTACTAGGTAAGAATCTTCAGATTCTATAATGACAGTTATCATAAAATATGCTTCTGGCATATGACAGTATGTGGCATATGATAGTAGGTGAATAATACAAATATGATATACTTTTATTAATGTATATCTAAATAGATTTCTTCAGGATCTATTAAAACAACAAAGTTTCACATTATTGTTTTTCACATTATTGTTTTTCACTTTGCAATATGTATATTTGCTCTTCTGGAGCCTTTATATATCGGTAAAAGATTAATATAATATTTATGTATACTTCAGATACATAATTATTATAATTTCATATTCTACCAATAGTAAACATTTTGTTTACTTTGCTTTGGTGTGAATTGCACTTCAGGTGGTTAAAATTTATATGATCACCAAAGCTTTATTGACCATAATCATCGTCATGACTATTAGATAATTTTAACATTCACTTCAGGGAATGATATTAATCAATTTACCCATGCGAGATAAATAATTTTTCACCTCATAATCATTAACATTGCTACTTCAGGAGAAAATTTGAAGTACAAATTATTTCAATCATCTGACTTCATTTATTTCACCAAAATATATAAATCATAATCACAGTGAATTAATGAACAATTTTTTAAAATACAATTACGACGAATTGTAACAAGTATTTAATAATCAAATAAAGTATAAGAAAATATATCTCATGTACATTATTTCGCATCTTACTTTGAGGAGCGAAAATAACACGACCTTAATCATCGCCTCTATCTGGTTTTCACATCTAATAGCTGATGCCACTATCAGACCCATGTCGTCACTAGAGAGATAATGACTTAACCATAATACCAATAGATTTTAATCGTATAACATGAGACATGAGATCGTTATATATATATCCGATCAAGTAATCCGTATTAGATACATAAATATGAAAATACATAACTCGATGCGTTGAAATTCATAAACAGAAAATAGAACATTTTAACGTATTTATGAATCTAAATTTCACAATTTATATCCTGAAATCATAAACAAAAGTTAGTATAAAAGATTTTCAAGTCTCTACTCAACTTCGATGAGGAGACATATTTTCAAATCTACATACTTGAGTTCGAGACGTGTTCTTTTTGTATCAAATTCGAATTGATTTAGTTTTTCTCATTTTTCTCATTCGTAATTTTGAAACTTCTGGTTCCAAAATCTAAATAAATTATAAACTAGAACTGAATGAAAGATCTAAAACTTCAAGTTTTAAGATCCAAATAAAATTGAGAATAAATTTATTTAGAATCTGAAACTTCTGGTTCAGATTTAGAATATAAAAATTCGGATTCAAATCGTTCATCGAGAATCCAATCAATTAAAGCGAATTTGATGAAACCATTATGTCATATGTAGAAAGCAAGAACATACATTACAGGATCAAATCTGTACGATCTTTATTTAATTTTTCATAACTCGAAAAGAGTCACATTGCTTTCTATTTATATGTATATGCATAACATTGGTTTCATGCACAAAATACAAACTTGTATTTTTATTGCCTTTTGTGTTTAGATCCATGGTCTAAGACACATTCTTTTTATACAATAGGCAAGGGACGATTATGTTGCTTCAAGCAAGCATAATTTATTTGATATATACAATTGTCCACATTAAGTGTGAAAACTATCAAAATTTATAATTCTAATTAAATTCAAGTTTAGAAACTTCTGGTTCTAAACAAATTTATAATATAGAACTTCTAGTTCTATTTGAAAACTAAAACTTTTAGTTTTAATTATCGCTTGCAAACTTCAGGTTGCAAATTAGAAAGCTAGACTATCACTTGCAAACTTCAGGTTGCAGATTAGAAAGCTAGACTTCCGCTTGCAAACTTCAGGTTGCCGATTAGAAAGCTAGAAAAAATATCATATTAAACAAAATATTAAAATAAAAGTTCAATGATATTAAACTTACTTTCAAATGTAGAAGATCCAAAAATTGCAACTTTCATATAGCAATGTTCATAAAATATTTTCTGCATGGTACCTAAATAAGGAAAATATTGCATATCTCATCATGGCAATTTCTGATAAAATAAGAATATTAAATCAATGCATATTTCAATGGCAGGCAATACTTAATGAATGAGTTTAAAATATAAAATATTTCCTCTTTTTCATAGACATATATATAAACACATATGCTACAATATATTATTTGAATTATAAAATCAAGAGTAAATAATTTTTAATTACAATCGATTTTTAATATTTAGAACTTCTGATTTTAAATAATTTAGAAATCTAAAAACTTCTGGTTTTAGATCATTATAGGAATTTTAGAACTTCTGGTTCTAAACAGTTTAAAAATCTAAAAACTTCTGGTTTTAGATCATTATAAAAATTTTAGAACTTCTAGTTATAAAATATCTCGAAAACTTCAGGTTCCAAGAATTATATATATTCACACCATAAGAATTATATATATTCACACCATAAGAAATATAACAAAAATAAAATAAAAGCAAGAATGATAATACTACTTCAAATAATACATTATAGTAACAGAATTATTATAATAAAATAGTAGGAAGTAGATCATATGAATGAAATCTCTCATACTATGTTATTTGAATCAGATAGTAGGAAGCAAATCATATGAATGAAATCTCTCATACTAGACTCGTGCTGATAACGTGTTATAAAACATGGCCTAAAAGCAATTAATATAGAACAATAATCAAATAAGAGAAATAAGCAAAAGTAGTAGAGAAAGAGAGAAAATAATTCAATTGATGTGTATTTTCAATGGTTACAATATAGGCCTATTTATAGGCAATTGGAGAATCATTTCCATAATTGAATATCAACAAATAAGGTAAAAAATATTATCAAAAAGGAAGTGGTGTTAAAACCATATATTTATAACAATATAGATTAATTATATTTATCTTTTGAAGAAATACTTTTCTTGGTGTGAGAAAAATGAACTTGTCGGCTACTAGCTGTATGACATGATCAACTAATAATATTAAATAAACACGCCATGTTGGTAAACTCTTTCCTTAGATAAACCATATATCATCAAGTAACCCTAGTTATATTTCTCTCTTTTATTTTATTATTATTTTTTTTTTTTAATTTTAAAAATCATAAAGTTGACAAGCTATAAGGAAAATGATTTTTTTATATATAGTATATAAAATAAGGAAAATGATTTTTTTTGTATACAATAAATAAAATATTCTTTTCAAACCACAATGAGACACACCATTAATTATATTTCCCCATTATCATTTGAGCAATGAAATTCTTTTTGGGGTCATTTGGCTACTGGTGCAGTTGGTTAGCATCAGTAGCCCTAATGTCTCTATCTTAAGTGGCAAGAGTTCGATGCCCAACCTGTCAAATCCAAAAACCATCTATTCATGCATATATAGTAACAATAATAATAATAATATAGGTGAGGTTCTCTCTCTCCCTCCTCTATAAGGGTAATCCTTTCACTTATGTGAGTGTCTCTTCTTTCATTTGGGAGTCTCTATATGGGCTATACATTTCAGTGTATATTAATCTTATTTGATCTCGATTGTGTCTTGGACTCATCCCAATTGACTATAGTTCAAAAAAAAAAAAAAACAATCTTTTTAGGGGCTAGCACTGAGCAATAAGAATACACTGATTGCCCACTATATGATCTTATCAGCTAATAATATTGGATGAACATGCTAGCTCGATAAACTCTCTATATAGGTAAACTGTGTTCTGCAACCTTGGTCACCTTCATTCTTCCTCTTATTATTGTTATTATTATTATTATTATTATTATTTAATTTTGAGAAGTCATAAAGTATACAAGCTGCAAGGAAGCAAGAGGGGTTTGTCTTTTTCAATGTATTATATATAATATTTATTTCAAGTCTCAATCATAATTCATACATATATAAATTAGATTTCTAACGCACCATGATAATCAACTATTTCGTTAAGTAACCTATGTATCATCAGCAACCCCTCTTCCGAAATAAGGAAGCAAATTGTTTTTTTTTTTTCTTTTTTTACTTGGATTCAAATATGATATCTCAGTTTTATTAAGACTTGTGGTTAATAACTTGATTATATATATTTATAAGTACATCAATTGTTTAAGAGAAAATTTTATTTTAGTTTTTAAGGTTTGAAAAAATATCAAGTTTTTAAAGTTTTTTTAAAAATAGTTATTTTCATTCTGTTATGGGTGTTTTCATGACCGAGACAAGTTGGCTGCTAAAAACCCAAAGGATGAGCCCAATAGTTAGAAACCCACAAAGTCCAGCACTCTGGTCAACCAACTGCTCGTCCATCTACTCATCCCTTTGCATGTGCTCGTTTATCAGCTCGTTCATAAGCCCATTCAAGAGATCAATTAATTGCTCATTCATCAGATCGTTACCTAGCCCACCAATCATCTCGATCAGAAGCCTAGAATGGGATCTGCTTAGTAGAGGACCTTATTCGTTCGTTAGCTTGACAAAATATTCTTCTCGCTGAAGAGCTCGCAGTATTAATCTAGTTGACATTCTAAAAGCCTGAGGCAGTTTAGCCAAAGAAGAAGTCAACTTTCCTGTTTCGGCCTAATGTTTCAGCCTAACAAAAGGAACGCCTAGCAGGCCCAATAATCCAAAGCCGAAGAACAGCTCGCGAAGAACAAATAACGCTATGCATTACCAAGTTCATAGCACGTCGACCTTGTGCATCTCTGCTCGCAAGAGTGAGCTCATTTCTGTCACACCTCTCAAATTACAAGTCATCTACAGTCAGAATTGTTAGACCGAATACAGCTCAAGGCGTATCGTACATGCCTAACTCATCAGAGATTACAACATGAATTAAGGAAATCTCACCTAACCAGCATGAGTTTAGCGTCTAAACCATGCTCTGTCAGAAGACTTTGACAAATGTTGCGGTTGTCAGTCTCGGGAATGTAATTAATCATCATTACTTTATTTTTGTCTCATTATATATTACTGTAGCATCTCCATTTTACTGAAAAGGCTGTTACTCTGACAAAATATAGTGCGAAAACAGTGGACGTAGGCATTCTGTGAGCCGAATCACTTAAAAAATCTTGTGTTTGCTATTCTTCCTCTTACCTTCCTTATCCGTTTCCTTTGCTTTTCATCATCCGATAAACCTAAGTTGACCGATATTGAACATCAAGATCTTTGGCGTTATAAGGAGAGCCTATCTACAGTTTCATCACCTTTGCTCTTGACTTCCAGAGCTCATTCATTATCCACCATGGTCAAAGGAAGAACCATCAGAAGTTCTGACGCGGTTGCTAACCGACCTGAGAACTCAAACCAATAGCGAGACGTCTCGCCTATCAAAGGACCACCTAACATAGGCGTAGGAACGTCTAACGCCCCTATAGCTGAAAATGCTCAATGTATGCCTTCTCTTCCTTCCCGTCAACTTGTACCTAATATTGCTGGAGAAGATGCCATTTAGGTCTTATAGCAACGCCAGAAGATGCAAGAGAATACCATGGCACAACTGGCAAATGAAGTTAGGGTGCTAATTTAGACCCGAGTTTAGGCCATTCAAAGACCACCTCAGGCTGCTGTGATGAGGGATATCCCGCAGCGACAGCATATCGAGGCCCCTACCTCGAATGAAAGAACTATCAAGGAATCAGCTCAAACGGGGTTGACCCATTCCTCCAGCATGTCGTCCAACACTCGTTTTCAACGAGCTCGTAATGAAGAAGATGCAGCTTATCCTTCAAGGTTAAGGGCGAGGGTGAGCCAAGATGAACACCGATCGGTAGAGATGAACAGTGGTTATGTGCAAGTTTCAACCCGCAGAGATGAAGCCAAGTAGAGGCATTGTCACAGAGGTTTGCATAGAGAAGTTATGTCAAACAAATTTGACCAGAGAGATGAATCTAGTCGTTATGCCCCCGAGTTTGAATATATAATGAGACATGGGGCACAAGGCCAAGGTTCCCCAGACAGGCAGAGCAGGCAAAATAAACCATCTGCTGTCAGACGAGTTGAAGCTTAGGATCCACTCATCGAAGAACTTCTTCAGAGGGTTCAGCAGCTTGAAGCGAGACTTGGAGCCCGTGAACAGGGGAGTCAGAGCAGAGAAAGGACTCCATTCACCTCAGAGATAGAGTTGGAGCCGCTTCCCTCTAAGTTCAAGGTCCCCAACATCCCGCAATATAACGGGGACACTGACCCTTATGATCACCTCGATACATTCAACATCCAGATGGACCTATAGACCACCAGCTCGCTAGTTAAGTGTCATATTTTCCCGGCAACACTTAGGGACATTCAGTAGACGTGGTTTAGAAACCTTACAGCTTGCAACATTAATAACTGGGAGTGCCAACAAAGATTTGTAAACCAACACAAGGTGCTGAAGAGGTAACTCACGCCATCTTGCCACCTCGTTACAATCTTTCAACGTCCTGGTGAACTGTTAAATAACTACATAGGTATATTAAAAAATGAAGTGAACAACGTGCAAAGCTTTACGGACTAGAGGATCTTGACAGCTATCTCAGCGGGACTAAGGAAGGACAGGAAGCTGTACGAGAACATTTATAAATCCCCAGTAAAGAAGCATTTAGTCCTAAGAAGGCGAGTAATTAAAAAGATGAGGCTGATAGTTCCAATTAGAACAAGAAAATGAGCAACGGAGGGAATAACCATGGGGGCCACAAGAGTAACAATCAGATTGTGAAGAAGGCTAGAAATGGGCCTGTGCCAAGGAACAACTAGAAACGAGAATGACCTCAGTTTTAAGGCTGTTACGGGAGATATAACACCCTATCTGGCACTCGGGAAAGAATCTTCACAACAGAAAGGAACAGGGAGAATTTTGGGAGACCTGCTCCACTTTAGACTCTAAAAGAAAACAAGAACATGAATAAATTTTATGCCTACCACAATGAGACGGAGCACTACATCTTCGAGTGTATAGTATTAAAGGACGCCATAGAAGGCTTGATCAGAAAAGGTTGCTTAAGAGAGTATATTGTGCGACCTGCAACGCAACCGCCCCAACAATAACGTCCTCAACAGTGGCAGCCAAAGCCACAACCAGCCCAACAGGACCCTGACTAAGAACATGCACTCGTCGTGAGGACAATTCTTACTATTCATGGAGGCCTTTATATAAGAGGAACATCTAACAAATCGCATGAATGGTATGTAAGTGAAGCTAATCACATCCAATTCGCAAGTCGAAATGGGCTAGAAGGATCTACAAAGAAGGCAAGAAGGGCATATAAGGAGATTGTTTTCATAGAGGAAGATGTTAGGGGTGTTCACTAGCCCCATAACGATGCTCTAGTGATCCGAGCTCGTGTCGGGAATGCAGAGGTAAGGAGAATAATGATCGACATTGGGAGTTTGGTTAACGTGATGTATAAGGAGTGCTACGACTTGATGGAGATTGGCAATAAACAGCTGAAGCCTTCCCCTGAACCTCTGTATGATTTTACTGGAGACAACTTCATTCCCATTGGACAGATTAGACTACTTCTTACTCTTGGAGATGAGATTTGCCAATTAATTGTACTTGCGGACTTCCTGATCATAGATTCCCCCTTAGCATACAATGTGGTGTTTGGAAGGTCTGCAATAAATGATCTGGACATGATCACATCCATCAGAGCCCTTACAGTAAAGTTCCTAACTCCCAGTGGAATAGGGTGTGTGCGAGGTGAGCAACAACTAGCTCGTTGTTGCTATGCAGACGTAGAGAAGATGGAAGCTAGAGGAAAAAAGTTGAGTACGGTCTCAAGGCATGAGCTATAGACCATCAATACTTTAAAAGTGAGTCATGACCTAGATCTCAGGGAGATTGATGCATGCAAGACCGTAGGTCCAGTAGAAGAGCTGGAATATATTCAAGTTAGTGAGACAAATACTGAAAGATGCCTGCGAATGATATGATGTTTTGAAGGAAGAGGTAGACAAGCTTTTGGCGAATCAGTTTATCTGTGAAGCGCGCTATCCAACCTGGGTAGCTAATCCTCTGCTAGTCAAGAAGAAAAATGAAAAATGGAGAACATGCATAAATTTTACAAACCTGAACAAAGCTTGCCCAAAGATAGCTTCCCGCTACCCAAAATTGATCAGCTCGTAGATGCAACCACTGGTCATGAGCTCCTTAACTTCATGGATGCTTATTTAGGCTATAATCAGATCCCAATGCACCTTGAAGATGAGGAGCATACCTCGTTCGTCACAGACCGTGGTCTATACTACTATAAGGTCATGCCCTTCGAAGTGAAGAATGCAGAGGCGACCTATCAGAGGTTAGTAAATATGATGTTCAAGGAATAGATTGGCAAGACTATGGAAGTCTACGTTGATGATATGCTGGTAAAGTCCAAGCAAGCGGCTGACCATATGCGTGACCTCGAGGAGATGTTTCAAACTTTAAGGAAGTATCAAATGAAGCTCAATCCCTTCAATTGTGCATTCGAAGTAGCCTCAGGCAAATTTCTGGGCTTCATGGTGAATAATAAAGGAATCGAGGCCAACCCAGAAAAGATAAGGGCTTTGCTAGACATGAGATCGCCAACAAAGTGAAGGACGTGCAGAGCTTAAATGGTCAGGTCGCTGCATTTAACAGGTTCATTTCCAAAGCCACAGACAAATGTGTCCCTTTCTTCAAAGTCTTAAAAAAGGTGAAGAGCTTTGAATAGACAGAGGAATGCGAGAAGACATTCCAACAACTGAAGAAATATATGGGGCGAGCTCTGCTCTTGTCAAAACCAAAAGAAGGGGAAACTATGACAGTCTATCTCGGGGTATCTCAGCATGCATTGAGTGTAGCCTTAGTCTAGGAAGAGGATAGGACGTAGTTCTCTATCTATTACATCAGTAAGAAGTTGGGTGATGCTGAGATGAGGTACACCCCAATAGAGAAGCTCGTCTATTGCCTTATACCACAATAGTGTTCAGGAAGTTGCATCCTTATTTCTAGGCGCATTAAATTGAAGTGCTGACCAGATATTCTCTTAGGTAGATCCTCCAAAAACCTGACACCTCGGGTCGCCTCCTCAAGTGGGCAATTGAGCTTACCTAGTTCGATATAGAGTTTAAACCAAGGTCGGCGATAAAGGGGCAGGTGCTGGCTGATTTTATAATCGAGTTCACAAGACTTATGGAAGAAGAAGCTGAGTCTTCAGAAGATCCATATTGAGAATTGTTTGTTGATAGGTCTTCCAACAGGTATAGAGCCGGAGCATGAGTGTTGCTGATCAGCCTAAAATGGCATAAAATCCTCTGCGCGGTTAGATTTGGGTTTCGGACCACAAACAATAAAGCTTAGTATGAAGCTTTGTTAGCCAGACTTCGCCTAGCCAAAGAAATGCAAGCTGAACGTCTCAGAATTTTCAATGACTCCCAGCTCATGACCTATTATATAAGGGATGAATACCAAGCCAGGGGGGTAAGGATGACAGTTTACCTGTAGAAGGTTCGAGAGCTATTGGGAACGTTTGAAAAATATGAAGTAAACCAGATCCCACGAGCTCAAAAATCCTTTGCAGATGTTTTGGCTCGCCTAGCCACGGCACAAGACGTAGATATCCACGGGGAAATACTAGTAGAATTCCTGCCAACTTCAAGTATAGAACCCAAAGACGAGGTGATGGCCATAGCTGTGGAGGAAGACTCATGGATGAGTTCTTTGATCGATTATTTGCAGAATGGAAAGTTATCCGATGATAAACTAGAAGCACCTCATCTGCGAGCGCGAGCAGTAAGATATTGCATCTATAATGATAAACTTTATAAAAAGGGCTTCTCGGCTCCATTGTTGCGATGTGTTGATGTGCAAGACTGCACCACGATCTTGAAAGATATTCACACCGGTCATTGTGGCAATCATGCTGAGGGGCTTTCTCTAGCTCAAAAGACACTTAGACAAGGGTTCTACTGACCGACGATGAAACAAGACGCCATTGATATGGTGAAGAGGTGCGATAAATGCCAGAGGTTTGCAAAGATTCCGCGAGCTTCACCAGCCTACTTGTAACAAATGATCAGTCCATAGCCCTTCACAATTTAGGGCATGGACCTGATAGGATCTTTTCTAATAGTTCAAGGTAGATATAAATATGTCATCGTTGTAGTAGATTACTTCATAAAGTGGGCTGAGGCAAAAAAACTTGCTGAGATTTCCACCAAGAAAGTAGAAAAATTCATGTGGGATAAGATCATTTGCAGATTTGGAGTCTCTCAGTAGCTCGTCACGGACAATGGGACCCAATTCACCAACGAACAGTTCCTCGAGTTTTGAAGTGACCTCGGCATCACAAAAAGCGTCTTAACTGTAAATGACCCCCAAGTCAACGGATAGGTTGACGCGGTAAATAAGATCATAAAGCAAACACTGAAGACCGGGCTTGAAGCCAAGAAAGAGGCGTGGGTAGACGAGCTATAAAAAGTACTATAGGCTTATAGAACAACAACTCGCAGCGCCACTAAAGAAACTCTTTTCTCAATGGTCTATGGATTCGAAGCCATAATCTCTGCAGAATTTAAGGTGACCAACCAACAAAGAGCCAACTTCAATCCTTCAGAGAATAATCAGCTTCTGGCTGCGAACCTGGATCTCCTCGAAGAAGCAAGAGAAACAGCTCGCCTAAGAGTAGCCGTATACAAGGTATTACAACAAAAGGGTCCGAGTTCGAAAGTTCAAACCAGATGACCTTGTGCTACGACTCGTTCTTCTAGGAGCTTGCAAAGCTAGTGATGAGACTCTAGGACCAAACTGGGAAGGACCCTACATCATCAATGAGATCTCGAGAATAGAGCATACCACTTAGTAAATATGAGCGGAGCAGTACTTCTAGGAGCCTGAAACACCGTATTATCAATAGAAACCTCGCTTGTATTTTCTTTGTTAATTCAAATATATAATATAAGCTCTAGATTTCCCACTGAATTACTGACAAAAATTGATTATGTGTTTATTTTTGTAAAATACGAAGCTATGAAATGTAGGGAACGAATCGAAGATTCAAACATTTAGTTACCCTATGGGGATAAGGAGCTTAATATCAGTGCAACAGCCGACGCCACTCCTACTCTACAAGGTCAAAGGGTTTATAAGGCCACGAGCTCGCGCACCTAGTCGTCGCTCACTGTTAAGCCATCCTCCCATTGATCATTCCAAATATTTCATGATTCCGGTAGCCACACGATGGTCTGCCTGACAAAAATTATGTTGTATATGCTCGGGTTACGACCCTGTATGCACAGCAAAGGTCCCACAACCTCCATAACTCATTGTATATGCTCGGGTTACAACCATGTGAGCGCAACAAAGGTCCCACGACCTCAATAACTCTCACTATATGGCGCGAGTCCCGACCCTATGAGTGTAGCATGCTGTAAATGCTCATATTCCGACCTTTCGAGCATAGCTTACTATAGATGCTCGGGCCCCAACCTTTTGAATGCAACGTATTGTAGAAGCTCGATTCCTTATCCTTTGAGCACAGTTCATAACCAATAGAAGGACGTCTATGATAATCCACGAGCCTGGAATGCTAAAATGCTCCAGTCATACTTCATTATACTAGTTAGCTCCCTTTCAATCCTCATATTATTTTGCAAACAGTCAATTACTTTGCAATTCTTATTATTATGTTAATATGCAAGTTAGTTTGTTTCATTTTAAGAGATGTTATCTGCTATTATGAAGAATTATTTTATTTGTTTGTTAGCTGTGGATTTTCTTCTTTATAATCTATATGCTCCTTCAAAGCAATTATAATATAGCTCTAAATGGAGCACTCACGACCTATGAAGTCTTTATACTCTGGAAGATATTCAAGCGATCTGTAAGCCAACAAGCTTTAAGAAGATATCTTATCGCCTAAAAGCTTATTTTCTACAAGTAAGCTAGCCTGCTCGGTTAGTTTCTCGATCTGATTCACTACTTGATTATTATATCGTCTATTTTACCGCTTGGTTATGCATGGTCATGATTCATTCAATTATGCAACGAGATTTATTACTCTATGATGCATATGAGACTTAGAAAAATAAAGAAAAATTAATTGAAGTCTCGCAAGATGCCAATTAGGTTACAAAATCATTATCATCATTAATGTTCAAAATAATTACAAAAAAAAAATTAATATTTAAGAGGCTTGTGAGGAGCTGGCAGAAGTTTTCTTCGAGCCTTGGTCATTAGGGGCTCCTTTTAAAGTTGCATCTTGTGCCCTAAGAGTTGTCAGCTACAAAGAGCTTAAAGAAAGCCCTGGTTAAGATGACAAGGCAGTGCTCGGTAGAAGAGCTGATAAAGTCAAGCCTTAGGCAGCTAAATGAGCTGGGCCCTTAGGAGGAGTTGGAGGAGTATTAGCTTGAGAAGTCGTGGCCTGAGTAGTTGGAAGTGTTAAACTCATTTTGGGGGCTGGAGGAATAGTCCCCTGCTGGGTTACCTTCGTGGTTCCAGCCTGAGCGATCTTAGCAGCACGAGCCGCGTATTTCTTCATGTCCTCAACTGCCTCTTTCCGGAAGAACGAGACGTCCACTTCTGGATGATGTTTCCACAAAGTGTATATAAACGAACTCCTCGTCTTCAAGGTGACATCATTGCGAGCCTATTGATGCAACCTTCGACCTGACTAATTGTCTCTTGAATGCGAGCTAAATTGTTCCTCATTGCATCTAAATCTCGCAGCACCAATTCGGCCTTTTTCTCGATAGTCTCAGCCCGTTTCTGGTGCGAGCTCGTCTCCTGCTTCAGTGAGCTCACCTCTCTCTTCAATAAGAGCATCTCCTACTTCATCTTTTTATTCTCCTCGGCAGCCTTATTAAGTGAGGAGACTATGCTTTCTCGAAGCTTTATCTCACGAGCTAAAGCTTCCTCTCCGCCTTAGCCTTTTGCTTATGAGCACTTTTAAAATTTTGCTTGAAGTCATGCACGGTCTTTTTCGCTTTTTGAATTCCTTGTGAAAGACCTAAGTCGGCTTTAATCTTATTGTTATTGCTTTTGAGCTTCTTCATCGTTGTCTCAAGCGAAGATTTCTCCTATGCAAAGTCGGGGAAGTCCTTGAACATTTCATCATGCTCATAGTAGCCTGAGATAGAGGTATGTTAGTGAAGAATATGAAGAGAACAGAACTTTAGTAATCAGGTTTAAGGCTTACCAGCACAAGATAACGAGTAACGTAACTGATTAATTGGTCATCGCGTATGTGACTCTCGTAAACGGTCGATTTTTTAGGCCCCAAGAGCCGCGATAAGTAATCCAAGAGATCGATGAAGTATTCCAAAATCGAAATCCTAGGTCTGCTCTTCATAGCTCTCTTCAGCAACGAGCTCCTTACCCTTGGTTTTCTGGCTTTTGGGAGGGGGCTCTGCGATCCTTTTACCCTTATCTATAGCCCCAGATCGTCCTGATGATGAATTGCTCGGGGCTGGGACGATCTGGCTAGAGGGCTGTCTTAGTAAGGTAGCATCTTTGCTTGGAGGCTTCTTTCCTACATATTTATACCTCACGCCTTGCTTCTTTAAGGTCACTGTAGTTTCTGGTTGAGAAGACGACCCTGTAATAGCTTTCAGGGTAGTCTGCGAACTAGGCTCCTCCCGAGGTCTGGCTGGGTCCCATGGTTTGTGGAGGAGGTTCTGTAGACCCCGTCATCTGTACATCAGGATCTGCAACTTCAGCCACTGGAGAAGATGGTGACGTTTCTAAGTCCAGTCACACCATGGTAGTGAGCTTTCTAGAGGTTGGATCCGGAGTTCCCTCTTTAAAAATTTTGAAGACTGAAGGGACCTCCATTTTTCCGTAGACCCCGATGTCCTTGTGAATACTTAGGCGATTGGTCTCAAACTTGGCTGCGAGCCCGTATTCTCGCAAAAAGTAGTCGCTTGGTGGCTGATCGTCTAACGGGCTCTTTAGCTCAGAGAACTTTTATAGCGCCTTTACTTTCTCGTCTGTTAGCTCGATCGAGCTTTTGGCTACGTCTGCACATAAAAATGAAGATCAGTAAATGTAGTAAAAATAATATGCATGTGTGTGTGAAAGTAACGAGCTGAAAACATACTCACCAGGATAAAGAGAAAATAAAAAAATTTTAAGGTCGAAAAGAGATGGGGCAAGACGCGTAAAATCAGCGGGTTTTGTAATTGCCCACATTTGACTTGCCGGCCCCCTTAGGTAAGAACACTTTGTAAGGCGATCTGCGGGCCATGATGTAATAAAACTTGTCCCGCTTGTCCGCCTCGGTGCTTGTGGTAGACTTGAAGTGGAAAAGGTGTTGGATCAAATTGGGGGTTAGAGGTGGAAGTCCGTTTTTTATGAAAACGGAAGCTAGAGAAGTCAGGTGGGTATAAAAGTTCGGTGTAAGCTGAAATAGGGCTAAGATTAAATCGTTTAGGAGGTTTATGAGGTAGTAAGGGACAGGAAACCTAAATCCGGCCTCCAAATGTTGGTGGCTTGTCACTATAAATCCTGGAGGAGGGTGAGCCGCGTGGTCATAAAGGGTCGGCACCATTGCACAACATCTTATTGGAAAAGTCAAATTTTTAGGCTATTATGATGAGCTCGTTATGGGGAATAACAGAGTCGTATTGAAAGAAGAGCTCGCAAGCAGGGGAATCATCTCGCCCTGTTGACTCCAGTGCACTTTCATTGCTTTGGGAAGTCGTACTTTGAGTATCCTTGACTTGTTGAGCAGGTTGCCCCTCAAAGTCCTCATCGTTAGCCCCTACTCTATGGTTGCGGTGTCCACGACTTGACATCTACAAAAGAAGTAAGAGGATTAGGTCGCTAATAGCAGACCAAATGTAGAAGATAGAATCTTCCTGAATCCATTTTTCTAAGCGTCAAGTCGTGTGCCTAGGGGAGCTACTAAGGACAGGAGAGTTTTAGGTACGAGCTCAGCAATACCTAGTAAAATTAAAAAAAAAAAAAAAAGGAATAAGAAAGAAGCAACAGGCACCTTAGGATGGTGCTGAGCGACCATAAACAACATACAGCACACATATGTACTCCTAAGACGATCAAAAACACATTTTATTCAGGGTTTTCACGCTCTCTCAAGCAAGAAATGCAAAGGGCTGCAGAATGATCAGATAAAAACAGAAACCATACTCGAAAAGGCAAAAAGCCCCATGCAAACGAGAATAAATATAGAAGAATCAGGGATAAAGGTAAAACTCACCTTGAATGCAGTGGAGTCTAGTGGTTTGAGAAAGAGAACGACGAACAACAACAACAGAAAGAGCAGAGAAACTTGGAAGACCAAAGGGCATATGAATTTTGAAAATGACAGATAAGAAGAAAATTGAAGCGTCTCTATCATTATATAGCTGCTGAGTCATAGCCGTTAGATTTAATAGCTATATAACTGCCTTTGATCTGATGATGCTGCGTAATTTTTGGGATTTTGTCATCATGCGTAGTCAGTTGAAAAACGTACCCATTAAATACGTACAGCATAAGGTCTGCCCTGTAACCGTTGTCTAGGGTTATGCCACATGTCCAGAAGATAAAACATAATTTGAAAAGGTAGAGTAACTGATCCCGCTAGGCAACCCGTGTGTAAGCTCGTAGCTCCCAGTCCATAAATGCACCAAGAGTTGGGAGGCTAATGTTATGAGTGTTTTCACGACCAAAACAAGTGGGCTGTTAAAAGCCTAAAGGATGAACCCAAAAGCCAAAAGCCCACGAAGTCCAGCACTCTGGTCAACCAACTGCTTGTCCATCTGCTCATCCCTTTGCATGTGCTCGTTTATCAGCTCGTTCATAAGCCCGTTCAAGAGATCAATTAATTGCTCATTCATCAGATTGTTACCTAGCCCACCAATAATCTCGATCAGAAGCCTAGAATAGGATATGCTCAATAGAGGACCTTATTCGTTCGTTAGCTTGACAAAATATTCTTTTCGCTGAAGAGCTCGTAGTATTGATCTAGTTGACATTCTAAAAGCCTGAGGCAGTTTTGCTAGAGAAGAAGTCAACTTTCCTATTTCGGCCCAATGTTTCAGCCCAACAAAAGGAAGGCCCAGCAAGCCTAATAATTTAAAGCCGAAGAACAACTCGCGAAGAACAGATAACGTTACGCATTACCAAGTTCATAGCACATCGACCTTGTGCATCCCTCTGCTCAAGGGAGCGAGCTCATTTCTGTCACACCTCTCATATTACAAGTCAACTACAGTCAGAACTGTCAGACCGAATACAACTCAAGATGTATCGTACACGCCTAACTCGTCAAAGATTACAGTATAAATTAAGGAAATCTCACCTAACCAGCATGGGTTTAGTATCTAAACCATGCTCTATCAGAAGATTTTGACAAATGTTGCGGCTGTCAGTCTCGGGAATGTAATTAATCATTATTACTTTATTTTTGTCTCATTATGTATTATTGTAGCACCTCCCTTTTTCTCTATAAAAATAGAGGAAATTCTTTGTAAAAAAAGAAGAGAAAAACACTTTTACGTAGAAGGCTATTACTTTGCCGAAATATAGTGGGAAAACAATGGATGTAGACATTTTTTAGGTCAAATCACTTAAAAAATCTTGTGTTTGTTGTTTTTCCTCTTACATTCCTTATCCGTTTTCTTTGTTTTTCATCATCTACAGTACTAGGCTTCGACAAACCTAAGTTGATCGGTATTAAATGTCAATACATTCTTAATTTTTTTCAAAACTTTTTCAAAAGGTTCAAACCATAAATCAACTAACAGTTAAAACAAATATAATTCATAAAAAAATATTTTTACCCTTGATGGTATATAAATTACCAAATTACTTTAATAAAATAATGAATTTACAAATTAAATTATTTAAAATATTCTTGAATTTAAGATGTTAAATTATAATTTAAATTACCAATAGTTGATTAATAGTTTGGATTTTTTTGAATAAATTTTAAAAAATTAGGGATAATAAGAGCTGTTTTAAAAAAAAAATTAAAATTTGATAATTTTTCAAATCTCGAAAATTAAAATTAAGTTTTTTTCTTTGTTTGATAAGGTTAGTGACTGATTTGACATAGTATTGTTTAGTAAATTTATTCTTTTAGCAAAAATGATTAACGTTTAATCAACTACTTTTTGCTATTTTGTAGGAATATGTTGATTGAGGAGAAGTATTTCTTTTGAAAATCCTTAAGTTGGTAGATTTAACCCTTAACTTAATAATCTACACCAGAAGGGTAGCAAAACAGTAAATTGAGCCCTCCTTTTCTTTTATTTAAATTTTGAAAAGTGTTTAACGCTGACAAACTACCAGGAAAGTAAGTGGGTGGTTGCTATGTCTTTTTTTTAATTTTTTATTATTATTATTTTTTTTTTGTGAAATATATTAGCAAGTGGAATACACTGGTTACACACCGTATGACATGATCAACTGTAATAACATTTGGATGAACACGACAGCACAATAAACTCCTTTTATAGGTAAACTATGTTCTGAAACCTTGGTTACCTCTTTTTTTTTTTTTCTTTTTTCCTTTTTCTTTTTTTTCCCCCTCTTATTTTGAGAAGTTATAAAGTAGACAAGCGATAAGGAAGCAGGTGGTTTTTATTTTTTATTTTTTTTCAACGTATCATATAAAATAGGGAAAACTTTATTGTGGTACCTATATTTTTAAAAAACTTCTCATTTTAAAAGCAACTCTATTTATAACATTTATGGTCCCTTATATTTCAAAAACTCATCAAATTAATCCTTATAGTTTAATCAACAGGTGGCCAAACGTTACACATAAAGGGTAGTTTTGTCTTTTAATATTAATTGATAACACAAAAACACGTATTAGATGGAAAAAAAATTAAAAATTAAATAAAAACAATAATTAAAGGTGTATATAAGGTTAAGGACAAAACAATATTTTATCATTTTCTATTAATATTGACAATAAAAAATCACATCAAAATGACTAATTTGATGAGTTTTTGAAATATAAAAGACTATGAAAAATATAAACAGATTTACATTTAAAAATAAGAAATTTTTTAGATATAAAAGGATTAAAGTAAAATTCTCCTTATAAAATATTCATTTCAAGCCTCAATCATGCAATTATGAATTAGATTTCTAACACACCATGATAATAACCTAATCACATCAAAATGACTAATTTGATGAGTTTTTGAAATATAAAAGACTATGAAAAATATAAACAAATTTACATTTAAAAATAAGAAATTTTTTAGATATAAAAGGATTAAAGTAAAATTCTCCTTATAAAATATTCATTTAAGCCTCAATCATGCAATTATGAATTAGATTTCTAACACACCATGATAATAACCTATTTCGTTCAGTACCCTATGCATCATTAGCAACCCTCTTCCAAAATAAGCAAGTAAATTGGTTTTTCCATTTTTACTTGAGCAAATATGAGATCTCAGTTTTGTTAAGATTTGTGATTAACAATTAGATTATGTTTGCAAACACATCAATTGTTTAACAAACAACATATGGATAAGTTGTTACCGGCTAATTTGATATAGTTTTGTTAATTTAGCTTATTTTTTTAGTGAAAATGATTGAAGTTTAATCAAACATTTTTTGCTGTATCTTTCGTACGAGTATGTTGATTGAGGACAAGTATTTCCTTTGAAAATCCTTAAGTTGGTAGATTTAACTTAATAATCCTTAAGTTTGTAAGAGGCTTGGGTCGACACCCTTCCCAACAATCCAAAAAACATATATTAATATATAGTATATAATATAATAATATTTATAATAAATATACTAATATTCGATCTCTCATTAATATATATGGGTTGATCTCCCACCTTCATGTGAGTTTCTCCCCTATCTCCGTATGAGTGTATTCCTTCTAATTGGGAGTGTAGTCATTCGGGTCATACCCTTAGTGTTGGACTATTTCGATTGGTCCTAATTATCATCTGGGTCCGTCTCAGTTACAGTTCATTTACTCAAATATATATATATATATATATATATATATTGCATTAAAAGAATAAAATTAAAAAAAATAAAAAAAAAAAGATCGTAAGAAAAGATCGTGCTCTGTTCTCAAAAAGAAAGGTTAACCCTGGAAACATGTAATCATGTACCTCGTTATTTGCGACTCAAACTATGTACAGTAGCTTTAGGAACCTAAAAATATAGGAAAAACATATTATTGTGACCACGAAGTCTAAGAAACAAATACTGCATTAAAAGGATAACATAAAAAAGGTCGCACTTTGTTATGAAAAAAGAAAGGTTAATCCTAGAAACAAGTAATCATGTACCTATTTATTTGAGACTCAATTAGGTATATAACAATCCACCACCTAATGGCGGACCTAAAGATTAATATTAGGAGGTAATTCAATAAATTATTAAATTAATATTATAGTAGTTAAATATAAAGTTTTTTGCTTGGTTGATTTCTAAGTAATCTTCATCAACTTCGGAATAATTAAAAATAAAAATAAATAATACACGTAATTTTATATATATAATCTTATAATTTTAAAAATTCATTATAAACATTCGAAAATAATAATTTTTTTTATTTGCGATCATAATATAATGTTTGACAATCAAATTATGTAAACTTTATATTTAAATTAGAAATTAAGTTTTTGCTAGAAATAAAACTTAAGCAAATATAACATAAAATATTTTTTATACAAAAGAGTTTTTTTATATCATTTTTTTGGTTATAAACAGAGATAAATTATTAGAATAATTTAAAAATAAGAAATAAAAATTAAATCATGATTCAATTTTAAGAAATTAGAAGTAATAAATTAAAATTTATACTTCGTAATTTTAAAATTCATTGATTTGATTTTCATGTCAAGTTAAAGATGTTAATATTACACTTAGAATGTCTAAGAAGATATTAATATTTCATTAAAAATGGTAAATACATTTAAATATACTTTTATCATTTATATTATTATAATAAAGATTTGAATAAATAATGGATGAATGTTTGAATAAAAATAAAAAAAATAATAAAAATTAAATATTAATAAAGATAAAATAGAAAATTTAAATTAATAAAATGATATTAATAAAATGATAAATCCACTCTTTACTTTTATATTTAGTGTATTTAGGGATATATATAAAAAAATTTAATAAAATTTTGTAAAAGATAAATTTGAAAAAAAAAAAAAGAAAAAGAGTTTAAAATTTTGAAAAAATTGTGGGTCAAAATTGGTTGGGGGGGGGCTGTGGGGAATCCAGGTGGTGGCGTTGTTGGGGTGTACTTGCTACTCTTTAGTGGCCACTGTTTGCAGTCGCCTCTTCCAGCTAGCTTCAACTTTTGAATAAAAATGTAGCCATCGCATGCACTGTCCTAATTGGAGGACACATTTTCCACGATATGACCGAGTCTTCTACAGTTTGGTGATTGATTTTCAAGTTATTTGATTGGTATTCTCTTTTATCTAGATCACTTTTGATTCACGGACATGGTGTTGTCGAGTCAATCCCACTCTGTTGCCGCTTGTGAAAAAAGATAAAGTTTACCTGCAATAACAGTGATGGCTATCGAGCAAATGGGTGGTAAATGGTCTGCTTTGTTTTTCTCTGTAAGGACAGAGTTAGACTCTATTCCCCAACCACTGAACATAAGAAGTAATTTTTTTCATACGATGCTGAGTGTGTTTTTCTATTTCTAGAAACTCTAATTTTAAATTACGCCGAACCTTGATAAGAATGTTCAACAAATTATACAATATGACTTGTAATAGGTTTAACAAATAAAACACAATGATGGCCATCGATTGTTCTTTGTTAAAGTAATTAATTATGTAACTTTTTTTTTTTTAACTTAATGATGTAATATTTTGTAAACTCTAATAACTACTCTTCGTGTTGCTAGCTATTGATTGTCCTTCACTAATAGCTAATAATGTGTGTTAAGGTATAAATATATCATAACTTTAAATTTTAAATACTATAATTAAATATTTTTCTATCAACTTAAATTTTTAAATCTGATGATATAATATGGTAACAAATTTTAAAGATATTTAGTTTGAACTCTTTCTTTTTTCTTTATCTTAAATTCTTGTTGCACATATTTAGTTCAAACTTCATCTGTCATCTGTCTATATTGTACATAAAAAGACATGTTAATGTGTCATAACCTCAAATCTTAAATATTATAGTTTGACCATTTCTTATTAACTTAAACTTTAGGTTCGGTGGTAAGTAATGGTGTGACTTTTAATAAACTCTAACAACTCTTCACATTATTAATTACTTTGTATAAGTTTATCACTCTAGTTAAATATAGAGTGCAAGAAAGTTCTAATAAAATTCTCTTTTATATGATTTTAATATTTAATTTAAAAATAAATTTACTTAAAAATTCTAATCAAATTATCTCTCTTATTGTTTTAATATTAATATTTAGCTAAAATAAAGATAAATTATTTTTTATTGTTATTTTAATATTATTGTTTAGTTAAAATAGAGAAAGTGATGGGGTAACTTACTCAAAAATTGTTAAAATTTAAAAAAAAAAAAAGTTTTTTTTAAAAATTATTTTAACTGAAATTTAGTTAAAATATAAGAAGTATGATTTGGAGATCCTCTAACCAACACCATGGGACGACTTTAATTATTGCCAGTATTCTCCTGTCTTTTGACTGACTGCCTTTTTTTTTTTTTTTCTTTTTTTAAGGTTTTGTCACACTGCTTTATGCCCCACTCATTCATTTCATTTCAAACTTCTCTCTGAGATGACCATTTACCACATAATTATGTAGCTGATGACGACACCTTTTTTCTTAGAGTTCACGCCTCTGCATCAGAAGTTCATCAAAATTTGGTGAATCCAGAATGAAGTACAACACGTGAAAATTTCATTACATTTGTTGATAAATAAGTAAAGTATGTTATTTGCATATTATTACATATCTAACTGCTAATGTAAATGTAATAGAGAAATACACAATCGCTAGACCAAAAGTTTAAGTGCCAGCAAATAATGAAACTTGTCTGCATAGGTAGGAAAAAAAAAAAAAGGATAATCACTTTTAAAATCTATTCCGTCTTAAAATTGTTATGAATTTTACTCAAATTATCAAATAATCAATTTCCACAGTTTTTCAAAACATCAATTTTATCTCAAAATTATTAAATTAAATTTCAATTCATTCAAAACAATAAATACTACACAAGATCTCATTTGGGTATCATCCATATATGCGAATATCCCTTTGGCAATCAGCCTTCAAAGGCAAATAATGTAAAAACATTAACAAACTATAAATGAGACCATACATAGCAAAAGTTGGTTTGTAAATGCGATTGAGATTTCCATCATATTCAAACATGAATTTAGATCTAGATACAGAAACAAGCACTTCAGTCCCTCAAAAGTACCAAAACAAAATACAATTGGAAAGGGAGAAAAAAAACAGAATGAGCAAAATTTAGTAAGAATCAGTTGGGCAGAAAACCACCATATATCGACAGAGGCTGGAGAATGGAGCATATAGAAATTGCATAATGCCGTGAAGTAGGCATGAGGAAAGCAACACTGCCATCTGCAGTTCTGTACTGCTCAACTTCTTTATCCGGGAATTGGTCGAATGCGGAGAATTTTGATCATCTCAGAATTGTTCATATTCAATAACATTTTGCTGCAAGCTCGGGCAAAAGAAAGAAATTAATCAGCAAATTATAAATGATATAGACTAGGTCTTAACAAAAATGTGGAAAGCCAAGTGAATTTTGAAGGACTAGGAGAAATTAATTTACGATTAAATACGGATTTGAGCAAGTTCTTGTGATTCTCTTCAATTTAATGAAGAGTGAAATAATTAAGAAATGAAATGATTCTAATGTTGAAACTACCATAATTATAGCGCTTATGTAATAAGTTCTTGAAAATTATCAATAATGGCTGGTAAATGATATGAAAGCTTGAGACGTATTATCAGAATACAAAAATAATAATAATAATAATAAAATCTATATATGTTTAGTGAATACATCAAGGAAAACAGAAAAATGAAGTTATCCAAATGTTTCTTCAAGAAAACATTTTGATGTTTTCACTGAAAAACAGAAGAGATTATGATCATCAATAAAAAAGATGTTCAATTGAGAAACTTCAGACTTGATTTCTAACATGCAAAGAGGTGAGAGGAATCCGTCAATAATCCTCAAAACAAAACTGTGGCAACAATACTAAATGGACAAGTATGAACCAACAGGGCCGATGATTGTTATAGTTTAAATGAATCTGAAAAGCAATGCGTGATGTGTAATATAGAAACATACAAGTACCTGGCCAAAAGTTTGGTTTATTCTTCTGCCTTCACTGCTTCTCTTCCATTTGAAATGCTCAAGGCAAATCAATGCCGTTAATAATCTTGACGTGGATATGAGAAATTTTGTTCCAATATTTGCCTTGGCAGTTGTGTGTCAGTGATGGACGCCCAGTGATGTTCAAATGAGAAAGAGAGTCGGGCAGAATCCCGCCTGACAAAATTTCAAGTTGTTTACAGTTGATTAGCAGTGATTTCAGCGCATCAAGCTCCCGAAGTCCATCGAGATTCAATGTTTTGAGCACCTTAAAATTCACGATCTGAAGATGACTAAGGGAAGCGGGGAGTAGACCATCAGGCGGAAATATGGACACATTTTCATATGCACAATCAATTCTCAAATCAGTGAGTGATGTCAAGTTTCTCAGACCCCAAGTAGTCTGGGGAGTGAGTTTGTCACAGTTTATGATGGTAAGTGTCTGCAAGCTCACCGGCAGTGAGAGATATCCTCCTCCTGTAACTGGCGATGATAACCACTTTTCACAATTTGGCATGTCCGTAACATGAAGTCGTTGGAGAGAAGATAGCTGCCTCAATGATGGCAAAAATGAGCAATTTCTGCAGTCACTAAGACGTAGAAGCACCATTTTAGAAAATGATAAGTCTCCCAACCAATTTGGTAATCTTGTACCACCAAAACCTGCAATGGAGAGCTTTTCTATATCTTCATGGGGCCGTAACTTTTCAAGAACCTCTTCCTTATCACGCTGACCATTGCTGTTCCACTTGAATTCCATCTCTTTGACATCCTTCTTCTCATTCAGTTTGGCTTTCTCAGTGTCTTCATCATCTCTTACATTCTGCAGCTTTAAAATGGACAGTTTGCCATGAAGAAGCGACAGTTTACCCAACTCTTCAATGCTCGAAGCTTTAGGATGGTTGAACAACTCTCTCGAAGCTTCAAGATGGTAGCCGACAACAAAGTCTGTGAGTATTCGAAGATTCTTTAATTTACCAAATGCAGGTGGCATCTTTTCCAGGGCCTCGGTTCCGGTCAAATCAAGATGACTCAAATAAATTAAGTCTGCCATCTTTTCTGGCAACTTTTTGAGCTTCATACAATGTGACAATATCAATGTTTGTAAAGTATACAACTTACTTATTGTCTCCGGTAATTCTACAATTTCACTGTTAGAAAGGTCTAAATAGCGCAAGAGCGGTAATATTCCAAACTCATTAGGCAACTTAGCATTCTGATAACACAAAGATAACACTCGCAACCGTTTCTGTTTCTTTAATTCTTTGATGACTTCCGTACCAATGTAACTTGATCTAATACAGCTACTGAACAAGCTTGATGGTAAGAAGGTCGACAGAAACTCTGCCTTTCTCAAGACATCAACTAAGTCTGCCTCATTGTCACGCCCATCGCATACATATGAAACATGACGAGTCTTCTCGGAAATATTGGGTGACTTCCCTTTTTCAACTAAACAAGATTGAATTGTAGATGCAAATTGAGCTAACTCATTGATAATATCATGCATCTCGAAAAGTGATTTATCATCATCACTTGCTCGTTGAAAAAATGAATTTGTTAATAATTCTTGAAAGTATTTGATGCCTACCTCTTCCATTGTTCTGCCAGCTTTTAGTTGCAGCAAAAAACCTTGGGCCATCCACAACAAAATCAACTTCTCCCTGTCAAATGAACAACCTTTCGGAATTATTGAACAATAAGCAAAACATTGTTTTAGAAAAGGAGAAGAAAGATGGTTGACGCTCAATCTGAACCAAGCAAGAATATCGATCTTATTACTGGACAGATCAAATAAATTGTCGTTCAAGATATTTTCCCATTCTTCAACATCTACTTTAGAGTAAAGTAGACTCCCCAGTTCTCTTGCAACTAAAGGGAAGCCTCCACACTTCTTTACTATGTCTTCAGCAATTGGCTTCAGCTTTGGAGGTGGGTCAATGTGAGGACTTCCAAATGCCTGCTTTGCAAACACCAACCGACAATCTTCATTATTTAATGGCCGAAGATGATGTGTTTCATTGGCACGCATGGTTGATGCTACCTCTTGACTACGCGTTGTCACAATGATACGACTTTCAGGTGCTCCACTTTTTAAGACTTTTTGCAGCTCAACCCATGTATGATGATGCTCATTCCAAACATCATCGAAGACAAATAAAAATTGCTTATTTTTGAGTTTTTCAACCAACTTAACTTGCAGTGTATCAAGATTTTGTATGTCAGATGTCTGATCAGTGACTTTCTCATAAAGAGTTTTAGTCACCTTCAACACATCCATATCTTCAGAGACGTGTACCCAAGCTCTAGTACTAAAACGCAACTTGACATCAGAGTCATTGAACAACAATTGAGCCAGGGTTGTCTTTCCAATTCCAGCCATCCCAATTATTGCAATTAAAGGGATGTCCTTTCCATTTCTCTGATCGGATTCCTCTCCATTTGTCTGATCAGATTCCTCCCCATTCCTCTGATCAGATTCCGCCACCACCCCATTCCTCTGATCAGATTCCGCCACCAAAAAGTTCTGAATCTTCTTTTTATCCTCCACCAAAAAGTTCCGAATCTTCTTTTTATCCTCATCTCTACCATATACTTCAGATTCGTCCACCAAGGATGTTGATTCCAATCTCAAAGATTTCTTTTTGCTGGAACTCTCTTTCGAACCATGGACATCTTTGAGCTTTGCAATGTCTTCAAGGCTTTTAGTCATCTTTTCAAGCTCACCTTTTGATTTTTGAATAATTGTATGGAGAGCAGATTCGCCAATTGGTTGAGATTCAGCTAAAACCTGGGAATAAATCTCATCCAATAAGTCAGCAGTTTGGTTGACAGCATCTGTAAGACGCTCAACCCACTCTCTATTGGTCTGGCTTGTAAGCTGCTTCTCCACTGCATCGTCACTAAGGGCTTTCTCTAGTAGCTTCAGTGCGCTCGTCAGATTATCGAAGAGAATCTTACCGTTTCCATGATTCGGCAGAAGCTTACCCAGGAAGAACTCCGTGACATTATTCCGTGGCACCAGTCTCTCGAACAGACCTTGAATGGTAGCTTGTAGTACTGCAGCGATCAATGCGGAAATAAAATCCATGATCTCCTCTATGCGGACACAGCGAGAAAGGTAAAGGCTTCAACAAACTGATTTATGAGAAGAATAACTCAGATCAACTGCAATTTGAAAGAAACAAAAATCAAACCGTTTCAGTCCCCTGTTTTCATAATCCAATAAACAAATTAACCAAACAAAAACACAAACAACCCAAGAAAACAGTTACACCAATAAATGGTTCACCGAAATAAACAAAATTTCCATGCACATTGTTCAAAGCCCCAACCTTTAAACCCTCTAGCAGGCCACACAACACTAACTTATTATCTTCCATATCCATCAATCACCACAAAACTCTGTAATTTGATAATCCATCACATTAAAAAACGAAAAACCAAAAAGGAAAAAAATCCAGATATAAAATAAAATTTAAAAAAAAAAAAACCGAGTTTCAGTTCCTCTACCTCACTTCTTGAAACCCCAAATAGAAAGAAGAAGAAGAAGAAAGAAAAAAAAAAAAGGAAAGAAGAGAAGTGAGTCAACTGATGGTTAAACGGCGAATGGTAACCGACGGAAAGTGAAATTCTTACCAGGCGACTGATGAGAGACGAACGGCTAGATGCACGGCAACAGTGACATGAGATGACACATGAGAGTGACTGGGAGTGAGGTGACGTCGGTGCATTAGGATTGCGAACTGTGGATGTGAGGCTTTATATTTTTAGGATTTCTCTTTTTTGGGTAAATTTGATTTACGTTCCCATACTTTGGAAAATATCACATTTTTAGGTATATTTTGAAAATACATCAAATTTTTTTAAAATTTTGAGAAAAAATCAAATTAGTCTTTCTCGTCAATAGATTAACGATCACTTTGATTGTTAGGGATATTTTGGATATTATATAATTTAATTAATAGATAAAAAAACATAAATATAAAAGAAGACAGGTGTTAACTAATGAATGGTAAAATAATAAAAATAAAAAATAAAAAATTTTGACAAATTAAAATAAAATTAAAAAAACAAAAGGAATTTTTTTTTAAAAAAAAAAGAAGTTCGAACAAACCTAAGATTGGGTTCATTTATAAAGAAGAAGAACCCAATTGCCTGAGTTAAAAAAACAAAAACTTAGAAAAAAAAAAAGTTCAAACGAAACCATGTGTGACTTACATTCATTCATCTTTGAATGAACTCAAGTTATCTGGGATTGTCCATCGTTGACTGAAGATGATCTGTGTTTCAAAACTCAGATATAATCTAGGTTTTGAAACCCTTTGAAATGAGATGAAATCTGATTTTTTGGTTTAATTGGGTTCAAAGCATAGGACTTCGATTGGGTGATGTTGTGGTGGTTACTGTGGTTGGCAATGGAGGTGGTGAGGAGGCTATCAATTCGATTGATTTTGAAACCTGATGTTATGATGGTTTGTAAGGTGGTGATAGTTTGTCCAGCAATAGAGGTTGTGATATTATGGGTTCAAAGTATCTGGGTTCGATTAGTGATGTCATAGGTTCCAACCTAAAGTTGTGGCTTAAGGTTTAAGACAAACCCAATATGATGTTTTTGGATCTTACTGTGGTGGTGACAATTTGGTTGAAAATAATCTCGTAATGCCTGGTCTTGACTTGAATATGCTGCCTCATTCTCTGAGTTCATCTCCAAGTCGTTGTCCTCTGGCGCAAATCAGATCACAACAATCTAATGATATATTTTTTCATTTTTAAATTTTTTTATATTCATATTTTTATTTTTAAGTTTGTTTATGTTTAATCTTCATCATGCATCTTAAATATGGACAATGAAGATTTTCTATTTTTTTAGATTTTACATATCATTTTAATTTTGGTTTTTTTTAAAAAAATATTTTGAAGGTTCTTTTTTTTTTTTTGTATTTATGATTTTTTTTCTTGATATTATCTTGACTTTCAAATGATTTTTTATTGAAGTGGTGATAGATAAAATATTAAATTAGATGTTATTGGTGTTGTTTGATTAAAGATGAAGGTTGATGTGATGATTGGCTTGAAGATAAAGATGTGAGGGTTAGTTTAGTTTCAATTTTTAAATTTATTTTATTTTACGGTTTAGTTTTAATTTATATTTTGTTAACTTTTAACTTGTTATGAGTAAAAATGTCATACGAAGTTGACCTAAGGCTTTGAGATGGATCACTACTTCGCACGAGGGTTAGCCTTGCTTGTCTCTCACAACTAGACTTAAAAAACAAGTAAGCACCTACGTTAAGGTGACCCAAATATTATCTTTAAAAGCACATTTTGATGCTTAAGTGAAAGCTTATTTAACTTATCTCTTTAAAATCCATTTATCTCACTAAAACGGATGGTAAAAATTTACTCTCATTTTAAAAACCTGAAAAGCTACCTTTTATAAGGGGTAGCCTTTTAGTTTGTTTATGTTTTACAGGTGTTGCCGTGCATGCAAGGGTACTTGTCACTTGTCGCTTAAACTAACTCTATGCTGACAGATGTTCGTTGTATGTCAGACATCTGTTATCACCTTGTTGATACAATTTCTTTCTAAAGTCATTGGATGTCATTGAAAGTCAGTGTTCTCTACCTTTGCTAATGAAACTTAGCATAATCTAGAGTACCCGTCATCACCTTTACTCAAAGCTCATACTACGTGTCATGTGTCATATTCCTATTAGGCTGACGTGTCCTCTTACCATTGGCTCCATCTTATTTCCATACATAACTAATTATAATTTTTAGTTTTATTAAAGATAAAATGATCATTGTATGCATTCTAATAAAATGAGGGGTAAACGAGTCTTTTCTTATTTTTTATTAGGTTTGACCGTTAATCAACTGATAAAAGAGTATTTGACATTTTTTAGGAACATTAGGGAAGATTTGATATGTTTTGAAAATATAGTTAAAAATTTGACATTTTTCCACTACATAAAGGCAAAAATGATTTGAGATGAGAGATTATGTCACCTAATCTGTCTTCACTAGTCTCCGTCGTCGGAGATCAGATTTGGTCTCTGGCACTGGAGACTAAACCGTCTCCATTACTAGAGACCGCATCTCCAGTGATGAAGATGAATAGTCTTCATCGCTAGAGAGCGATAGATGTCTCCATCGCTGAGACCGTTTTTTCCATTTTTTATTTTTAATTAAATTAAATATATATTATATTAATTTTAAAGTTATTGAAAGGTGTTTTAGTCTTTTTGCACCTTTGACCATTCATCGTGAGAATTTAACTTTATTGACAGACGATAGGAGAGGTTTGTGATGAATGTTTAGAATCCTAAAGGAGATTAGTGCGAGTTCCCCAAACATTATCATTTTATGTAATTATGTCAAATCTCAAGGGTACTCGTACAATTTACCCTTTTATATATATATATATATATATATATATATGAGAATGGAAAGTGCAGACTTTCCATATTGTAAATTTATCAGCGTAAGATACAATCTAACCTAACTTATCAAAACAAAGTTAACTTATTTGAAAGAAAAAAATCCAAGTTAATACCTTTGATTATTCAACTAATTATTATCATATAATATTATATAATGAATTGACATCTCAATCCATTTCCAATCTTATTCTAAAATACATGAATAATTTTTTTTTATTTAATTCTCTCATCTATTAAAAGGAAAAATATATATATATATATCTTGGTTGACACTCATTCACGATCAAGTAGTAGCTGTCAAAATATGAAAAGACTGAAAAATTAAAAGAGAAAGAAAGAGCAGCAAGAAAAATATTAGAACATAGGCTATACTGATGCTAACAGGGTACAATAGTTGAAAATTCAGACCCATCGGCTTATTAATTTCCACAGATAAAAGTTAAAAAATCCGACCCAATGGGCTTATTAATTTCCATAGATAAAGTTAAGAAATAATTGCAAAAGTAACCCATTTTTACATGACTCACCTCAAAAATAACTTTTATATTCAAATGATCTCAACTCTAAGATTGAGATGATTTGAATTTATATTAGAATTCACAATCTATAAGTTGGGATTTTCTACATTGAGGTTGAGATTTTCTACATTGAGGTTGAGATTTAAATGAGTTATTAAAAGTGAGTTAGTTTTCAATAAAATCCTAAAGTTAAATTGAACCTGATATCTTGTTTGCATTCGATAGAATTAGCTTTATTTATGGAAATTAAATTAACTCCATTAATGCAAACAAGATATCACATTCAATTTAACTTTATCTATGAAAATTAATAAACCCATGGGGTAAGATTTTTTAACTTTATCTATGGAAATTTATGAACCCATGGGGTCAGAATTTTCTATTATTGTACTCTGTTGGCATTAGTATAGCCTATGTTCTAATATTTTTCTTGCTGCTCTTTCTTTCTCTTTTAATAAATCGACGGGGTCAGATTTTTTAACTTTATCTATGGAAATTAATAAATCGATGGGGTCAGAATTTTCAATTATTGTGCCCTGTTAGCATCAGTATAGCCTATGTTCTAATATTCTTTGCTTGTCTTATTCATTTTTTTTTTCAGTCTTATTTAAAATATATTTTTGAAACTAGTCATCAATATTTCATTCGTGAATTCTAATGGCATTTAACTAACATTGGTTCAGTTATCACAATTAAGCTATACTTTGAAACATTAACAAAAAACTTCCCTTATTTTGAAAAAAATTAAGAGACACGAAATTAGTTACATTAAACATTTGGACAGGGCAGTGTATTTGATTTAATTTTATTGATCGAGACAGTAGGATTTATACTAATCAAGACTAAGATTCACGCTATAATATTAAAACTAATGTGAATTTTAAAACTAGTACTAAATTTGTAAACAAAAATTAATAGGGATAAGTCTATTTGGCTCCTATAGTTTGACATAATAGCAAAAAAAAACCCATAATTTTAGAAAACACTAAGGACACCCCTGTAGCATGTAAAATAGTAAAAAAAAAAAAAAAACTCCTATTATTTATAAAAATAGCCAAAAAAAACTCTCTATTGACGTTAAAATCTGGTCAAATAATCCAGATCCCTAGTCAACGAGGTTCATTTTGCGCCCAAACTGCAATCAACAGAAAATAAAGAGAGAGGGAAGAAAATAGAAGCAAAGAGGAAGAAAAAATCGAGAGAAGATAAAAAGCACAAAGGATCTACGTGGTTCGGTCAAGAGGAAGGTCTATGTCCACGACGTCGGCTCCGACTAGGGGGGGCAGTCACTGTTATTACTGTTTATTTTTGTTACAGCTATAGAGAGAGAGAACAGTAGAGAGAGAGCAGAAAAAGAGCTATCTCTGCTTACAATAAAACTCTCCCCTATTTATAGAGAAGGGGATGAGTTACAGTAATAGTACAAGTATTAAATACATATTACAATTTTTAAAGTCTTCTGTCAAAAATTCTGAGTTTTTTGACATGGTAGGTGAGATCCGGAAATCACGTTGCTAACATTCTAAGAAAGGGCTTGACGCGTGCACATCACGCTGTCTGCGAGTTGGGGCTGTTCTAGGCGAGCAGATCTGAGCGAGCAGATCCGAACGAGCAGATCTGAGCGATCAGACGGGCGAGCAGATCTGAACGATCAAATGGGCGAGCAAATCTGGGCGCCTTGTCGTCGCTGGTTGCTGTCAGAACTTTTAGACAGCAAATGTAAACCTCAAGAACACATCCATTAAAATAATAATTTTGAGGATGTAAACGACATCAACCAAGGCACCCTTGATTGTCATGCTATAGAGCACGAAAATCACTTTCCGAAAATATATTATAATAGGCAATCTGATAACTGAGCACAAAGTTATGTCCGTTTCTTGGAACCAGTAACTTGGGCCTCTGTTTGTCGCGACGGTTTTAGTAGGTTATCTTACTGGACTTCTAAGCTTTTACCAGCCTATTTGGAGTAGCCCAAAAATACATATAACACTCCTTAATTTCAGAAATCACTAAGAAGTTTTTTTTTTACTAATTTTATAAATGATAGGGGTTTTTTTTGTTATTATGCCAAATTATGGGGATTTTTAATGATTTTTGAAGTCAAAGAGTTTTTTTGGCTATTATATCAAACTAGAGAGGGACATTAGACTCATCCCAAATTAATGTCATCGGTGTTTGTTAATTTTTATTCTTGAATAAAGAACCAGAAAGGGCTATAATTTATATTTGTTATTTGCAAAAAATAGTTCGTGGAGATTGGTGGTAATAAAAAAGATTCATTTTAAAAAGCTCGATATCATTTCAAAATCTTGGACTAATTTTAATGTTATTTTCTAAAATTTTCACTAAATAATAATTAATTTCATTATTTATCAAAAGTCAAAAAAGGACATAACATTGCATAGTTTAGATAATGGAAACCAAGACAGTAATTATGGAGACAACAGAATGGACCAAAATAGAGCTAAAAATGGAAAAAAAGTCGTAACTTATGGTCCACTTTTAGCATAGATAGAAACTGATTTAGAGAAAGTCTTCAACATGAAAGTTGTAGCCTTCATCTTACCCTTCCAAAGCACTGAAAATCACATAATTTTGACATTGGACGCGAAAGTTATTGTCAAAATACTGAAATAGGCTTTTGACACCCAAGAGTCGCATACCGGGTTGAGTTTTTTTATGTGAGTTCATGTGAATTGTTATTTTTCTAGCGAATTTTGAAGTTAAACTTTAATTAATTAAGATATATCTAAAATAGTATAAATAGGGGTGCTCATGTGTATGTAAATCAATCCATCAATCTATCAATTCATCAAGAAAGATTCGATTCTAACCTCTTTTGATCAAGCACTATTCACAGCCCTATACGGGGCTTTTCTTCGTTCCGTTTTCGCTCCGAACACCTTCCCCACTCGCACTCTAGTCGAGTCAAATGTTGGTACAAAAAGAAACGGTCATCAGGTAGACGTGTTAGGCTAAAACCTCTTAGTTTTCAATACTAAAATTTGGGTACTTTTCCAACTTTTGATTCCAAAATTTATTTTTTTGATTCTAATAGTCTATATACACTCAATTAACCTTGCTAGGGTTATCGGTACGCTTAACGGAAGTGGCATAGCTCAATTTACGCATATGCCCTTAAACTAGTCAATTAAATCTATTTCATTTCCTTTGAAATTTTTACCACTTTCCTTTGATTTCTTAGGTTCAAATAGGTTCAAAACGAAGCTTATTTCGTCCAAAATTTTATTGGACCATTTAACCCCTACATAGAGCTAAAATTCCCTAATTGACCTCGGTTCGAAATTCTTTCATTTTAGCTTCTAAAACTCACTCAAGCTTTGCTTCAAACACTAGGCATGCATTATTTTTCATTTCATTTTTTTTTTCCAAGACTTGACATCATTTCTACTTAACCCTAACCATGATTTCTACACAAGATTCAAGCATGGTTTTGATCCTTTTACAACACTAATCAAGTCCATATACAAACTCAAATTAAAAGCCATCCAAATCCTAACTAAAACCCATCAAAAATCTCACCAAAACTCAACTTAAAATCCATTAAAATCCATCACTAACCATTGTTTTCTTGCCTTGATTCTCTATCTTATCTTACTTGCTTGCCTAGCCTTGGATGACTTGAAGACTTGATTTGCAACTTGAAACTTGAAAGAATTGAATTGATGTTTGCTTGTTTTTGCTTGGCCGTGAGCACCCCTTTCTTGTCTTGGTTTGGTCTTTCACCCCTTTGTCACCGTATGCTTCTCTTGCTTTGACATATTGCCAGACAATTTATTTGTCTTGACTTGTTATATATATATATATTACATTTTATTTTATTTAATTCTAAGTTTCTTTGCTTTTAAATCTATCATTTCTTGCTTATTCTAACTTGACCACATCTCATATGTTTCTAGTTCACTTGTACCCTTACTTTGTATACTTTCAATTATTATTCTATTGCCCAATTTTAATTTCTTAACTTCACTGATTTTCTATTCTATCGTTTTTCGATACGATACACTCAGAATTTTCATATTCTGCAGTCCCTCATTTAAACCCTATCTAAGGGATCTAATTAACTTATGATTAATTTTCGTCATCTCTGTTTCATTCGGATTAGTTTAAATCCGATAAGTTTTTTATGGAAAATATCTACTATATCCCTCTAGTCTCTTTTGTCTCTAATCGCGTCCTATCGACTCCAGGATTGTCCTTATCTTATCAAGGCACTCTAATGATTCACTTGGGTATCTAATCTCGCCCTATGGACTTACACTGGAAATACTGTAACATGAGAATGAGGGCTTACATTATCTTCCTCAGCTCTTGGGGCCTGAAAAGCCAGCTCTTTATCAGGATCACAACCGTGGCCACCAACTGGTTTACTACGTTGGTCATCATTGTTTGCTGGTAAGTCTCGATCTTAGTTGTTAAATATGTACTTTCCTTTTTACTTAAATCCGAGCTCATCACAGTAGCAAACAACTCTAAGGACACAAGGCGTTGCTCCAAAGGAAGGCCCCAACGACCACGACTCGAAAAAGTCCCTTGCCAGTTCTTCGTAGAACCCTTAGACTTATTAATTTCCTTGAAGCTATTTTTTTAAGATTAATAATATTGATTTTGTAATGTACTCGCTTCTCGCTGGACAAGGTCGTTATTTTATGTGCGATATTTTCAATGCTTTCTTTCTCAATTAGCTTTTATTTTTATAAATTCGACATGCATCATTGAGCAATAAATTCTATTGCATTACTAATTACATCATGGTTGTGCATAGCCGAATAACAAGATGAATTTGACATAATTATTAATAATTAATCAGATCATGGAACAAGCTAGCTTAGTTGTAACGTAAGTAAAAGTGTCTATAGGTCACAAAAAGATTAGCTCGGATGCGCCTTCCAGAGCCTTTAAACATGAGCTCACAAGCAATATGACATCCTTCTAGAGCTCGTTGGTTCACAGGTCGTCCATATGCCTTCCAGAGCATTAAGATAAAGGTTCACAGGTTACGAATATGCCTTTCAGAGCATTAAGATAAAGGTTCACAGGTTACGAATATGCCTTCTTGAGCTCATATGCTTACAGGCAACATTGGTACCTTCCAAAACTTTTTATACAAGGGTTCACAAGTCGCAAATGCGCCTTCCAGAGCTCACATGCTCACAGGCAGCATTGGCACCTTCCAAAACATTAAATTGAGGGGTCCACAAATTGCGAATGCAACTTCCAAAGCTTATATGCTCACAGACAACATTAGCATCTTCTAGGATTTATTAATTTTGGCTTACAGATAATAATCGCACCTTCTAAAGCTCAAGTGCTCACAGGTAGTGACTATATCTTCCAAAGCTTATAAGTATTAGCTTACAGGTAACAATTGCATCTTTCAGAGCTTGAGTGCTCATAGGCGACAAATGTGCCTTCCAAAGCATTAGGATGCGAGCTCACAGGTATCAATTACACATTTTAGAGCCTTAAGTGCTCACAAGTAACAATTGAACCTTTCAGAACTCAACTAAGGTTATTGTGGCAAACAATATGCATAAAAAGGCTCCATAGTTAACAAATTAACAACTTCTCATAAATGGCATAATTGCTAATCAACAACTCACAAATGAATATATTAATTTATGAAATAGAACAAATCAGCTCGTTCAATAAAAGAATTGCTAAAATAAACAGCTCATTAATAACTGCTAAATAATGTAAGAGTAGGGAACGAGCTAACTCGATCAAGTAAAATACAGCCAGAGATGTTCTGCATTCCAAGCTCTTAGGACCTCGATCCACTTATGCTGGCCAAGCAATAGGCTGCATTTTCCAAGCATCCTTTGACAATGTAGAGGTTTTCCCAATTTTGGTCAAGAGTTCCATCACTAGCTTTGCGAGTTGCGGTAGGATGAGTCGTAGAACCAAATCACCAATTTTGAAGCCTTGAGCTCGAACTTTCTTGTTGTAATACTTAGCAATCCTTCGCTGGTAAATTGCAACTTGCATACAAGCTTCATCTCTTAACTTTTCGAGCAGATCTAAGTTGGCAGCGAGTAATTGGTTATTATCTTTTGGTCTAAACATGGCTCTGTGCTGACTGATGACCTCAAACTCTGCTAAGATCATAGCCTCTGATCTATACACCATCGAGAAGGGATTTTCACCTGTGGCGTTGCTAGCAATTATTCGATATGCTCACAATACCTTTTGCAGTTCATCTACCTAGGCTCCCTTCCTCACTTTCAGCTTAGTCTTCAAGGTCTGCTTAATGATCTTGTTGACAGCTTCTACCTGCCTATTAGCTTAAGGTGGCCTACTGTTGAGAAACTCTTCGTGATTCCAAGATCCTTGCAGAACTTCTTAAACTACTCGCTGCTAAACTGGGTCTCATTGTTAGTCACGATTTGCTGTGGAACTCTAAACCTACAAATTATATTCTCCCAAACGAACTTCTCAACCCTTGCAGTAAATATCTCAGCAATCTCCTTTGCTTCTACCCACTTAGTGTAATAGTTTATTGCAACAATGACATGCCTACATTTTCCACGAGCTGTTGGGAGGGGTGCTATCAAATTCATGCCTCAAATGGCAAAGGGTCATAGGCTAATCATCTACTATAGGAACACTAGCAGAGCTCGAAGAACCTTAGCAAACCTCTGACACTTATCACACTTCTTGACCATCTCAATCGTATATCGCTTCATCGTTGGCCAATAAAACCCCTGTTAGAGTGCCTTCTAAGCTAAAGATAGTCCTCCAGCGTGATTGCCACAGTGACTAGCATGTATTTCCTTCAAGACAGTCTGACAGTCCAACTCATCTATGCACCTGAGTAGTGGAGCTGAGAATCCCCTTTTATAGAGCCTATCATCATGAATGCAGAATCTGGCTGCCCGAGCTCAGAGGCGACGAGCTTCTAACTTGTCTTCTGACAGCCTTCCCTTATGTAGCTATTCGAGAAGGGGACTTATCCATGAATTCGATGCTACGATAATCGCCATCATCTCATCATGTGGCTCTGTGCTCGGGACTGATAAGAACTCCATAAGTATGGCACCCATAAATTCTACTTATTTTATTGTAGTGAGGCGAGCTAAAGCATCTGCATGCGAATTTTGAGTGTGTGGAACATGATGTACTTGATATCTTTCAAGAGTTTCTAACAACTTTAGCACATTCTGCAAGTAGATTACTATCTTGGAACCCCTGACTTGGAATTTTTCACTGATGTGACACACCACGAGCTGGGAATCACTGTATATTCTTACCCGCTCAGCTCATACTTCCTTGGCTAATCTTAATCTTACCAACAGTGTCTCATAATTATTGGTAGCTTGGAAACCGAACCTCAAAGCACATAAGATCCTGTGACCCTCCGGGCTTATTAATATCACTCCTGCCCCAGTCTTCTACTTGCTCAAAGATCCATCAACATAGAGCTCCCAGAACGGTCCTTCTGAGGATTCAGCTTCTACACTTGCTGGCCTTATGAATTCTCCCACAAAATCTGCTAGAACCAGCCCTTTTATCGTTGTTGAGGGTTTAAACTTGATCTCAAATTGTGCAAGCTCGATGGCCCATTTAAACAAGCGGCCTGAAGTATCCGGCTTCTGAAATATCTACTTCAATAGGTATTTGGTCGATACTTCAATTGTGTGAGCTTCGAAGTACGGACGTAATTTCTTTGAAGCCACCACCAGGCAATAGGCGAGCTTCTCCATAGGGGCATACCTAATCTCCATGTCAAGCAGCCTCTTACTTATATAATAGATAAGAAATTGCGTCTTACATTCTTCCTAAACTAGAGCTGCATTGAGAGCGTGCTGACAGACTCCCAAATAGACAATTAGCCTATCTTTTTCCATTGGCTTGGAAAGTAATAGAGCTCGACCCATATATTCCTTCAATTGCTGGAAAACCACTTCACATTCTTCTGTCCATTTGAAGCTCCTCGCTTTCCTTAAGACATCGAAGAAAGGGATGCACTTGTCTGTTGCCTTAGATATGAACCTGCTAAGTGCAGCGACTTGGCCGTTAAGGCTCTGCACATCGTTGATCCTATTAGGCGACCTCATGTTAATCAGAGCTTTAATCTTCTTAAGATTCACCTCGATTCCCCTGTTATTAACCATGAAGCCCAAGAACTTGCCTGAAGCTACCCCAAATGCGCACTTCAACGGTTTCAACTTCATTTGGTACTTCCTTAGAATCTGAAACATTTCCCTCAAGTCACGCACATATTTAGACATCTGTTTTAACTTCATCAGCATGACATCCATATAAACCTCCATTATTTTGCCAATGAGCCCTTCAAACATCATGTTAACTAACCACTGGTAGGTTGCCTTTGCATTCTTCAACTCAAAAAATGCATGACCTTGTAACAGTAAAGCCTACGATCTGTCATGAAAGACGTATACTCCTCATCCTCAAGGTTCATTGAGATCTGGTTATACCTTGAGTATGCGTCTATGAAACTGAGGAGCTGATGGCTAGCAGTTCTATCCACAAGTTGATCCTTGGCAAGAGAAAACAATCTTTTGGACTTGCTTTATTGAGGTCGGTAAAGTCGATGCAGGTTCTCCATTTCTCGTTCTTCTTTTTGACCAGAACCGGATTTGCCACCTAAACCGGTTAATGAGCCACCCTTATAAACTTGTTTACTAGAAGTTTATCTACTTCTTCCTTAAGTGCGACGTAAAACTCTCTGGTCATTGACCTCCTCTTCTAGCGAACTGGTTTGTAGTGGGGATCACTATTCAATCTGTGCAACATCACCTGCAAGTTGATCCCTACTATATCCTCGTGATTCCAGGCGAAGACATCTAGGTTAGCTTTCAAGAAATCGGTGAGCTAAGTTTTAACATTCGGAGGCAAATCCTTTCCCAATTTCAAACACCTCTCAGCATCTACCTCACTGACCTGTACATCATCGAGTTCTTTAACAGGCCCCGTTGCCATGTTTGCCTCCACCTCTGTCAAATCCAGATCCTAGCTCACCCTTTTTTCACTCACTGGTCGCGGCTCTCTCCCGGCTATTACATTCACATTCTTTCTTTTAACCCGTACTTTTATAGCATCTTCATAACAATGTCGTGCCAAGTGCTGCTCTCCTCGCACACATCCCACTCCACTAGGCGTTGGGAACTTGATGGTAGGGGTTCTGCTACCGTGTCCAAATCATTCATAGCCGGTATTCTCAGGATAACATTGTAAGTCGAATGGCAGTCAATAATAAAAAAAATCCGCCAATGTTATTGACTGACGACTTGAGTCTCCAATAGTAAGGGGGAGCCTGATTTTCCCTATTGGCACGATTGCATCTCCAATAAATCCATAAAGAGGCTCAGGGGATGGCTTCAACTGTTCAAGTCCCAAGCCCATCTGCTCAAAACAGTTCATGTACATCACATTTACTGAGCTGCCAGTGTCTACCATGATCCTCCGCACCTCAACATTTCCAATCCTAGCACGAATGACCAATGCATCATTGTGAGGCCAGTACACTCCTCTTGCATCTTCCTCTATAAAAATTATGTCATCCAAGGTCACTCTTGCTCTTTTCGCAGGTCCTTTCATCTCACTGTGACTTGTTAGAATAACATGACTGGCCTCGCGCACATATCGCTAGTGGGACCTGTTCGACGTCCCTGTGATATAAGACCCACCATGTATTGTGAATATGGTCCGTACTGCGGGCACATGATCCTGCTCAATGGCCTGCTGAGGCAATTGTTGTACAGGCTGCTGGGCTAGATTAAGACGTTGCTGCGCTGGTTGAGAACGCCGCTACTGGGGTCGCTGATTTGCTAGTCACACTACATATTCTTTCAAGCGACCTATTCTGATCATCTCTTCAATAGCATCCTTCAGCTCTTTGCATTGCGAGGTAGAGTGCCCAGTTTCATTGTGGTAGACACAGTACTTCATTGGATCTTTAAACCTGTTGGGGATATTTATAGGTCTTGACCTCCCGAAATCTTCTCTACTCCTCTCTGTCTCAAAAATCCTGTTCTGCCTATCTGACAAGACACTGTAATTCTCATAGCGACCTCGAGGATGAGGAAGCCGATCTCTTTTGGGCTCATTCCTAGTCCGTTTCACCACCTGATTACTGGAGCGACTCTTCTGATTGCGATCCTCACTCCCACCATGACTTCTCTTCTTCCCTTGGTGAGAACTACTTGTCTCACTCTTCTGATTGTTGGGCTTCTTCAACCCATTCTCACCTGATTTCTTTGGCAGCTCGTTCATAGAACTCACCTAAGTTCTTCACAGGGGACTTGTAGATGCTCTCGTAGAGCTTTCCCTCTTTTCTAAGCCCCGCTAAGATTGCTATAAGAACGCTTTCATCAGAGGGACTCTCTACATTGTTCACCTCATTTTTTAACCTGGTAATGTAGTCATTCAATGATTCATTCTATTGCTGAAAAAACGTTACCATGTGGCAAGGCGGCGCAAGCTACTTCCTCAATGCCTTGTACTGATCGATGAACCTCCGCTGGCATTCTTTCCAACTATTGATACTGTGAGTTAGTAGACTTCCCAACCAGGTCCTCAAAATGTTCCCTAGTATAGCTGGGAACACACAGTATTTCACCAAGGAATTGGATGTCTGCAAGTCCATCTGGACGTTGAATGCATCGAGATGGTCATACGGGTCGCTATCTCCATTGTAGAGCGAGACACTAGGGAGTTTGAATCTGGACAGCAACGATTCCATCTCAATTTCCCTTGTAAAAGAATTCATCTCCTCTTGCTGCTCTTAGCCTTGAGGTCCAGGTCGTGCTTCCAGCTGCTGAACCCTCTACAATAACTCCTCTAGCATTGGGTCCTATGGTTCAGCTCTTTTAGTAGGAGATCGCCTGCTTCTCCTACTTTTTCGGTCACCAGAAAAATGATCACGCGATCTGTGTCTTCTATGTGAGCTCTCAGCCTGTTGCGAAACTTTTCATGGCACATGCTCATTGTGTTCAGGAGCGCGCTTATGCTCATAGCTGGCCTCTACGTGGCGGCTTCCATCATGGCTCACCTTTATACTCATACCTGCCGGGTAAGGTGCCACTTCCTTTTCGCGAGCTTGTCATCTGTCTCCCCTTGAATGTAAATTTGAGGAGCAGACTGAACCTTATGGCAGTACCCTCTCTCTAACAGCTTCCTCTCTTTGGATCGGTGTGTCATTAGCCAGCTATTGCTGAGGTTCTGCGTTCCTCTGTGCTGTCTGGGCCTGCGCCTATGTTAAAGTTCTAATCACCTCTGTTAACTGTATTACAGTATTTTTCAAAGCCTCCTGACGTTGCTGCCAAATTTGCACTGTATCACCTCTGCAGCGACAGTAGGCAGCTGTCGTGGAGGAAACGGAGGTAAAGCAGAAGTGGATATTCCTACCATGTTACCCCCAGCTTAGGCATTCTACTGCTCCGGATGGCCTTCAGATTGATCTGCCGCCACTTCTGTACTCCTAGTTGTTCTTATCCTGGCCATAATGACAAATCAAAATTGCAAAATTCATAAAAAGGTGTAAAATCACAGTTTGGGCCCTTCCTCTAGCGTTAAAATGTCGACATTATATTTCAGTCGATCTGGTTCTTCAAGCTCAATACCTACGAATCAACAACCAACACAACAAAACAGAGAAAAGGGGGTAGGAAATAAGAACAACACACTCACAACTTTTAACGTGATTCGACAATAACAGGCCTATGTCCACGACTGTCCCTTCCTATTTTAGTAGAATAACAGTATCATATTTCTCTCGTGTCCTTTACAATGAGTTTGATCTCCTATTTATAGCGAAAGTATGATACAATTTGAGTAAGTTTGAATTACATACAAATAAGGCAAAAAATAATTTACATTTATTTCTGATAATTATGATACCAAGATTCTCTCTAACAAATCAGTAAGGTCTCCGAGAATATCGAGATTTGATTTACACCGAAATAGGAAAGTTGACTTCTTCTCTAATTAAATCGTTTCAGGCTTCTAGAAAGTCAACTGCACCAGTTATGACAAGCTGCTATTTTGGCGAGATGATGTACTAGCAAATGGGCGAGCTGTCCATGCATGAGCTAATAAACGAGCAGCTTCTATTCTAGACTTATTGAACAAGATGATGAGCGAGCTACTAATCATATTGTGAGCTCGCTAAGTAATGATCTCGTGGGCTTGGACACATTAGCTTGCACTCCTATGACGTCGTCTTAACTTTCAGGTCCGATGGGCTTTTGTTTACTTAAACTGAAGCGTGGGGCTTAACGGCCCATTTTCTTAAGTCTTTAAAATATATATAACAAGTTTGAAATACTATTCTGTTACTATACCCTGTAGTTTCACCAAATTATAATAGACCCTATAGTTTGAAACATTAACAAAAAACATCCCTTATGTTGAAAAAAATTAAGAGACACCAAATTTGTTTCTAGTTTTGTTTAAGAATTCTTAAATTCCTTGTTTGTTTAGAAGTGACAGCTTTATGTTTGACTTTAAGCCGTTACTTTTTAATCTCTTGTATCTCTTATATTTAGGTTTTACATGTGTGAGACATAAAAGTGAGAGAGATATGAGTTGAAATACTAATATTCTTCATAAATATAAAATCATATTAATTGTTGAATCCAGTAAAAATCATAAGTACTTTTATTTTCTACGGTGTATGCTTGATTTTGTGTTCCATGATTGCCTTATTTCTCAATATGTACTTGGAAATTAACTTATTCATATCCGATATTTTTTTTTCTTTTGACAACGATAATTTAA
The DNA here is from genome assembly GCA_022984855.1 of Dimocarpus longan. Taxonomy (NCBI): domain Eukaryota; kingdom Viridiplantae; phylum Streptophyta; class Magnoliopsida; order Sapindales; family Sapindaceae; genus Dimocarpus; species Dimocarpus longan. Next base: position 6,487,822 of record CM041022.1, read on the forward strand.
TATGTAATTTTATATGATTGAATTTGTGGAATGGATTTTCCAATACTTTCTTCATAAAAGTGGTAGGTCAGTTGGAGATATCATCATTCAATAGAGGTTGACAAAATAAGCAGTTGGGTTAGATTGACCTAACAAGTCAAGTCGTCGCAACAAATTTTAATTTTGTAAAATCTACTTGTAAAACACGTCAATTGCAATCTGAACAATTACTTACAATATACGAAAAACATTAAATATAGAATTTTCTATATTTGCATATTAATAATAGAAAGAATTTGCTTTTGTTTTCTTTTTTTTTTTTTTTTCCTTAAAAAAAATGTGCAGATTTGACCCTTGAACCATATTGTAAACTTATTAGTTGAAGATATAATCTGACTTATCTTAACCTATCAAATCAAAGTTAATAACTCTGATTAATCAACCAATTATTGTCATAATTCTTACATATTATATAATGAATTGAGATCTCTATTGGTCAGAATCCAGTAAGTTTATATCCTTGTTTAACTGTGCTTACAATTATCAGCATGTGCTAGCACATGTACTCTTGGCCAATGGGTTATGCATCTCCCTATGTAGTTGGATAATAAAATGCAAGTCACGCCTTATAAATTCACCAATAATTGTAATGAATTTTTTTCATGTATTGTTTGTATTCAAGTTATGCTTTCAATGTTTGACTTTATTAATTCCTAATAGATTTTAATTTGTTTCCCATGACCTCTTAAGAAATATTTATTATCATTAGCTACCTAATTAATTATATGGTGATCTCATTGCATGCCTAAGAGACTTTGTCTTATCCACGAAAAAAATTTTGAAATGAATGAGGCATTTTGCAGTGAGAAAAAAGTCGAAAATACAGGCTCTTAGAGTAATATTATAGAGGAACCGTTCTTCGTTTCAGTATATACTGACTACCGCTGACTGTTAATTTCATTTGCTGTATCAATTCTCAAAATACTTTAAGTTGCACAGTTCTTCAAGATACCCAAGCCCAACCATGAGAAATCAACAAACCATATACTACCCAAACCCATAACAGTTCGGAGATCATGCAAGGACATTGTCTTAATTATAACCAACATTCCGCCCTCTTTTAACGTAATTTGGACAATTTGCTCAACAAGATAAATAAACAAAAAAAAAAAAAAATCAGGAAAGACAGTAATCAGAATAAAATCTCCGTACTATATATAGTTACTCATAACTTTTGCATAACTTGGTTACTGATGATTCAGGGTCTTAGACCAGCGGACATAGTTGCGCAACTTCCATAAGTACTGAATTTTGATTAGGATTTTAAATGGATATTCTCTAAAATCGTATCCAGATAAACACATTTGTTTGCATAAAGGCATTTTCAAATAAACATAAAACTGTAAGGTCCAAAAAGTATAGAAAGCATGGTTATTTGTTCAATATACTGGCCTGCTTTTGAGTCCATGGTATCATGACCAAGTCAGGATAATTCATAAGCCTGTCAAATGAATATGCATTTTTATGTTTTGGAGATTAACCTGACTAATCACATATTTATTAATTGGGTCATCTTAGCCTGTACAAGTCAGGATAATTGAGTCTATCAATGAATATGCATGTCTGTGTTTTGAAGATTAACCTGACTAATCACATATATATTGATTGGATCGTCTTAACCTGTACACCATATATATAGACTACAGAAAATTTACATGTTCTAAATTCAGATTCAAAAAGAAAAATTGCATTCTCATATTTTAAAAAAATAAGAAAATTTTCGTTTTGCAATTATCAGGATTTTAAAGATTCCAAATCAGTTTTAACCTATGTATGTGGCCTATAAATTAACATTTTTCTAAAATATAATGGCATCCATTAAACATATGACAGTACATGTCATTGAAGTTTATTTATGTTGCATATTATCAAAATTAGACCATTAAACATCTTTAGTTTTATCAAGTTATAGTATTCCATCACTGCGTGATTCAATTCCGCTATCAATAATTTAATGAAAAAAAAAAAACCAATAAAATATATATGCTATCATTTATTGAATAACATGTCATAAGCAGGTATTGAGACAGAGAATTACATTGAGCAAATGTCCTAACATAGATTGAAAAAATGAGAAGAAATCATGGCATACTAAATACTAACAAAACTTTAAATAATGTTTGTCATCCTAAACTATTAGAAATAGGAATCATAATTTAATCTTAATCCTAAACTAAAAGATAATAACATAGAATAATGAATCCTAAACTTGTAGGAATCTTAAAACTCCTAGAAGAATATAAGATTAGGAAAATCATAATTATAATCACAAATTATGAATTTCCTTTATTATGCTCCCTTAAAATGGAGCTTTGAGAGGAGTCCAATATTGGCTTGAAAAAGTTGAAACTTGGGCTTGCGGAAATGGTTTGGAAAGTGCTCTGCTAGCTGACCAGCGAAAGAGACATGAGCCACCCGAAGATCAGTTTGTCTTGTGTTATGGGCATTTTGACGATCATAAAAAATGGGCTGATAAAGGTCCAGGGATGGGCCCAGTATGCTATTATATGAGAAAAAGCCCAAGAGGTTGGTCAAATTAGTCAACGATCAAAAGACGGAACATGCAGTTGTTTCTTAATCTGTGAACCCGAGCGCATCTGAATGTATGACTGATCGTTTTAATTACTGAGTGACTAATCGTATCATTTGAACGTATGTTTGATCCATGTCTAATTGCATGAAGGTTTAACCACATGTTATAACGTTAAGCCAATTTGGTCGTGGTCAAGAACTGCTCAATAATATTCTTCAAAGGCCATCGGAACGATCAAGAGGATTTTATCTTATCGCTAGTCATAGGGGTATATCACTTGGACAATCTACTTATTGGATGCAATATCTGATCGCTTGAGTAATCTATTTGCTCAAGGTGCTCGTTAAATTTGACCAGTTGACCTTTTAGAAGGCCGAATAAGTTTAATTCAGGAAATGAGTCAACTTGCTTATTTCCATGCAAATCAAATCACGACATTCTCGGCAATTGTTACAGATACAGTGGAGATAATCTTAGGAGATATTATCTCAATTAATGCATATTATTTTTTGCCTTATCTATAAGATTCTTAAAGCTATTCAAATTGTAACATCTCCTCTATAAATAGGAGATGAAATTTATTGTAAACAACTAACTAAGAAATATATATTATTACTCTGAGAGAATAAGAGTGACAGTCGTGGACATAGGCCATTACTTTACCAAACCACATAAAAATCATTGTGTCCTGCTTGTTTTGACTATAGTTATTGTTGTTTTATTTGTTAGTTGTTGTTTTGTAGGTATTGGGTTTTAAGAACCGGGTTGACCAAAATTAAGTGTCAACATCTTGGCATAGCCATGTTTGATACTCCAGATTTTGAGAGAGAACATTGTTGATGGTGAGATAGTTGGAGGAGTCCCAGTCCCATCGATGAACTTGTAGAGACCTTACCCAGTTAAAAGTGTTTCCATATGAAGATTCCAAGAAAGATAGTTGGTGGAGGAAAGTTTAATAGTGTTGTTGATATTGATAATGATGAGGGGTTTTGCAGGTTCATGTATGTTGAGAATTGTGAGTTGATTATTGTCGTTGGTCATGGTTGATGATGAAGCTATTGTAGGCATGGAGGAGAAAAGGGAAGAAGAAAGGAGAAGATAGAAGAAGAAATTTCTTTGACCTTCAGGAATAAGGCTCTGATACCGTAAAGAGATTGTGAAAATGAGAATAAATTATCACATACTAAATACAAACAAACCAAACATTTAAGTAAAGATTCTAATAATTAGAAATCCTAAACTTGTAGGAATCCTAAAAATCTTTGAAGAATATAAAATTAGAAAACCATAATTATAATCACAAATTATGAATTTCCTTTATTAGTTCACTTATTGAAAATATCCTAGAAATCTCTAGCTTTTCAATTGCAACCATAATATCAGATATGGTTCTTTTCGTCTTGAACACCTATAATCCTTTGATAACAATTCTTATTCATTACTTAAATGCACCATCAAGTTAAACAACTAGAAATTCCTGTGAACTTCATTTTTACACAATACCATGCTTAAATATCAAATAAACAAATTACAGTCTTGATGTCACCACAATTAACAAACAACTGACAAATCATAATCCGTGTAATAAGAAAATGCAAAAGCGAGCACATATTTGTAAAGCCTTCAAGCCTCCATCTGTAAAACACATGGTGAGAGGAACCAAAGACGGTAAAAGAAATTGAAGTGTTTCTCTCTTTTGTTCCATTAGTTGGAGAAGTCCACGTCCGCCTGCATCATTTGGAAAAATTAATAGATAAGAAATAGTACACAAATAAAAATAAAAATTTACTACTGCAAGTTCCATATGTTTCTTTGAACTTCTTTAAACTACTCATATTTGTCAAAGTGCGCACAATTTCTTTTTCTTAAAATCTCTACTCTAATTCATAGTAGCAACATTCATAACACTTAAAGATAATATAGTGGCAATTGAAGATGAGAATGTCAAAACCACTGTAAACTAATAGTTAATAACTTCTATTGTTCGTATATGATAAGCACAAATATATGTATGTGTGTGTGTGTTGCACTTAATAATGGAGAATATTCCAAACTTACTTATGAGATTTCTTTCCCATTGGTTTGTATGTGAGGAATATGAGCTATTTTGAGCCACTCTTTTCCTCTCCTACTTTGTAGTTTTGAATTCAGCAGAGGACAGTCACTGATGTACAAATAACTTAGAGAAGAGGGTAGGCCCTCTTCAGCCAAGGAATGAAGTTTTTTGCAGCTGTTGATCTTCAGTGTTTCAAGAGATGTCAGGTGTTGAAGTCCCTCGTAGTTCAAAACTTTGAGACTTGGGAGTCTGCTGATTCATAGAGAGATGAGGTTCCGTGGAAGCAGGTTCTGCTCTGGAAATGACCCCAAGTCTTTACTTCCATCTTCAATTTCGATACGACTAATATCATTTAACTTATGCAATCCCCACTCAATACAGGGTGTGAGTTTGTGGCAAAAACCGATGCAAACTAAATTTAAGCTTGATGGAAGACCCCCTTCTGGAACTGACTCTACTTCTGGACATTCATTTATAAATAGTGACTGAAGAGATATGAGCCCATGAAGTTGACCTGGAAGCACTTTGAGATTCTTGCAATTAGAGAGCAGGATTGATGTGAGATTGGGAATAAGCAATCCTTGTTCAGGGAAAGATCTAAATTGACCGCAATTCCTGATTTCCAAGGCATCTAGGAACATGTGATCTTCTGTGATCAAGAGGGAATTAAAATTTGCACAATCCTAGATTGATAAACTTCTGAGCTGTAGAAAAATGGCTAATGGAAAAGACTCGAGGGAATCACAACTGCTTTCTATGCACGAGTTTTCCAGGAAATTATGCCTTTCTGCAGTGGAGAGGAATTCTACTTCTTTACATTTACGAATATGTAGAGATTTCAAGGCTACAGGTAAATAGCTCACTTGAATCGACTTGAGCAAACGACAATTGATGATATGCAAATGTTGAAGCTTGTTAAGCTCATTCAAGTCTGCAGGAAGGGACCGAAGGGCATCACAATTTACATGCTTCAATTTCAAGACTATACAGCATTGGCGACAAGCTTTCTAATTGTGAAAATGGTGAAATATTCATGCTCTCTTGTTCAAGACTAGGGATGTCCTCCTGACTATCTTCGCCATAGTCAGCATCAGTATCAAATGAAATTTCAACTTCAGCCGAAGGAGGGAGACAAAAGGATAAGTGATTCTCATACTTGGGACAACTTTCAATGCACATTCGCTAAAGGCAAGGAAACTCAACCGGTTGCATTTCAGAAGCAATCCATCCTTCCCATTCTAGCAATTCCCGAAAAACTAGAATCTTTAGTGAAGGAAAAGGCTCGGCTGAAACATTATTCAGCCCGAAGAATTCTGTACCAATTTTTTTTACTCTTTCTCATCCCTTCAATTATGGGTTCCTTAAGAGACGGTAACTGCCCAAGTGGAGGCAGGTGTGAGCAGCTATTACAGTCACTAAAATGCAAGGACAGTAATGGTACAATAGAAAACAAGAGATTTGTAAATAGCCAATGTACAATTTGATGCTAAAGTTTTGGAAATAGAATAACTAATTTAGGAAAGAAAAGATACTTACAAGAATAAATAATTAGTAACTACAATGGTCAACTAATTACTGGAATAATGGTACAAGAGTCAACAAGAGAGGCTTGATTTTAGGACAATATTCTCGCAACACTCCCCCTCAAGTTAGTGCGTAGATGTCATTCATGCCCAACTTGTCGAGACACCTACTACATGTTTGGCTCGATACTGCCTTGGTGAGTACATCCGCTAGTTGATCTTCAGATCGAACATGAGGAACCTTAATGAGCTTTGCTTCTAGTTTCTCCTTGATAAAATGTGAATCAATTTCAACATGTTTAGCTCGATCATGTTGAACTGGATTATGGCAATATCACATGTTATTTTATTATCACAGTATAAACTTATTGGACCGACCTGTTGAATATGTAAATCTTGCATTAAATTTCTGATCCACAATAATTCACATACTCCTTTAGCCATTCCCCTATATTCAGCCTCAGCACTAGATCTAGCTACAGCCTCTTGTTTCTTACTTCACCATGTAACTAGATTCCCTCCTACAAATGTGAAATAACTAGATATAGATCGTCTATCATCAATTGACATAGCCCAATCAGCATCAGTATAACCTTTAATATCCACGTTGTCTCGTTTTGTAAATAGAATACCCTTTCCTGGGGATGACTTCAAGTATTGCAAAATACGAGTTACAGCATTCATATGTTCTTCTTTTGGGGAATGCATGAATTGACTAACAACACTTAGCGCATATGCTAAATCAAGGCAAGTATGTCCGAGATACATTAATCTCCCCACTAGTCTATAATAGCGTTCCTTGTTAGTAGGGACTTGATTTGGACCCATACTTAGTTTCAAATTTTCTTCCATAGGAGTGCTGATTGGACTGCAAGCTGACATACCAGTTTCACTTAACAAGTCTAAGGCATACTTTCGTTGTGACAAATAAATACCTTGTTTTGATTTTGACACTTCAATTCCTAGGAAGTACTTCAACAGACTAAGATCTTTCATTTCAAACTCTTGGGCAAAATGATTTTGTAATCCATTCTTCTCTTCCGAATCATTTCCTGTTACTACCATATCATCAACATACACAATAAGAGCAATGATCCTTTCTTTATTATATTTCAGGAAGAGATAGAAGTGGCATATAGGTTACGACACGACAAGTCGACACGAATTCGTGAAAAATAAATGGGTATGAGTTAGAGTTAAATGAATTCATGTTATAATCGTGTCAACCCGTTTAACCCATTTATTAAACGAATCAATCTATAGAAGAACTAAAGGACCAGAGCAAAGAATCATTAGGTTCTCTAAGCTTTTGGCAAGTTCTCTATGGAAGAAGTGATTAGAAGAGAATCACTGGGTTCTTTGTGGAAGAAAAGAACAAGAGAGATTTAGGTTTTTTGAGATTTTGTCTTGTGGAAGAAAATATGAAAGGAGATCTTAGGTTTTTGGAGATTTTGTGTTTGTTGAAGAAATGATGATATGGCTATTAAAGATAAGTATTTTTCCTTTTTTAAGTTTTATTGTACAAAAGAAAATGGTTTTAAAAACGATAGAAAACAAAAATAAGTCATTTTTTATTTTTACTTTAAAATTTTTAAAAACATGTTTTTCATTTCAAAAAATATGTTTTTGAAACAAGCTACTAAACATACTTTCATCCATTTTTATTTTCAAAAATAAAGAATCATTTTTGAAATTGGAACCAAACAACTCGTCACTTTTCAAGTGGCTTAACAAAGTTATAAATGGGGGTGGATGTAAAAATTGTTGGAATTTTGGATTCATGAATAGTATAGTGACCATATGTTTTTATGATTATGTGATCTATATACATATGGGTACTTATAATTATGTGCTATAAGTATGTATATCACATACCATGACGGCCTTTTGTGTTGTCTTTGTTATGTATGTAATTTTATGGAATTGTATGTAATGTTGGTGATAGATTATGAAATTAATGAATACAAAAATTTCTTTACAAATTGAAATTAATATTGTAAACAATATGATATATATATATGCAGCAGCTCTTTCATTCATTTTTGAAAAAAAAAAAAAAAGTGCAATTTTGCAACGTATTCAACATGTTGCGTTATAAATCTATAGTGACGTACAATTAAAGTTGTTATAAATATATGATTACATGACATTGTGTGTTGATGTAAACAAGCATGAAATCTTCAAGTTCATGTTGCAACGTGCATTGCATGTTGCTATAATATTTATATCAACATACAACATGATGTTGTTAGTATAAAGCACGTTGCTAAAGGGCTATTCTTTTTGACAACATGCTCATCCACAACAGAAGAATGTATATTACAAAAAGCTTTAGCAACACATTTTACATGTTGTCATTTAGTTGATTTCTTATAGTGACTATTTTTAATTAACGACAAAATAGACAAATTTTCTACTTTGGTGCTAAAAAATCAACTCATTAAACTAGAAACAATACAATAAATGGTCTCACTAAAAATGTTATTTACCCTGAATTTCTCATTCCAACATTGCTAAAAAAAAGTTGAATTTTATGTTTATGTTTTTAAGTTTTCACTAAATTTGTTTTTAACCTTCAAATTCATGTGTTGAACTCCATTTATTTCATGTTCAATGATATTTGAACTGAAAATCGAGTAGCTTTGTGTTTTGGTTATGAAGATAATGAATAAACACATTCTACATGGAAACTCATTGTTTAATTGTCAAGACTTATCTAGTGTTGTGTCTTAGAGAAGACTTCTATATCTTTTAAGACTTGATTGTGCCTCTAAGACTTATTTTGTACCTATGAGATTTAATTAACGAAAAAACTTATTTGTGCATTCGACACTTAGTTTATTCCATCATGACTTATTTTGCCTTTGAGACTTATTTTGTGCAAATGAGACTTAATAATTATAGGACTCATTATGACTTCAAGACTGACAATATGCATTTTTTATTTAGTTTATTATTTGATATATACTTAATGTCTTTAAAACTCATTGGACTAATAGTAAGCCTTGATAAGAAATACTCAACTTATTAATTGTTGTGAACTTTAAGGGTTGTTAAGATAATTGCTTGAGTTTAATCAAGATAGATAAACTAGAGATTAATAAATAATGGAAGCAAATCAAATAAATAAGCACAAAATAAACACAACAAGCATTTTACATGGTTCGGCAAATTGTGCCTCATCCACGACAACAAAGAAAATATACTAGAGATTTCAATATGAAATATGAAGATTACAAGTTGCAAAATGTCAGTTTTTCTCTCAACCCCATGCCCAATTATACTTAAAGCTCATTAAAACATTACATCATATTACAACTCTAGGTTTCTCTTTTTTATTTTTGGTGTAGCCTAAAAACAAAGAGTGATTTATTCCTTAATTAAGGATAATCACAAGAGTGATTTCCTTCCTAATCAAGGAAAATCATGATTGATTTTCTTCCTAAATCGTATTGGACAAGAAAACAAAACCTCCAAAATAGGAAAAATCTTTTATTTACTTGTTTGAGAATAAAGCCACTTTTCAAAAATCTCCATCTTGGATTGATTCTCAAACACATCAATCAAATCAACTGAAAATAATCTCACATCACATCTTTCTACTACACTACCCATAAGGGTAAATCAACCTCTGTAAACATGATCCAAGCAACACTTGAACTTGTCTTTAGGAAACGACTTAGTTAACATATCATCTGGATTTTCTGTTGTGACTATTTTCTCCACTGCAACTTTTCCATCACTAATGATCTCTCTAATGAAACTATAATGACTTCAATGTGCATGGCTTTCTCATGATATATTGGATTCTTAGCCAAAAGCATTGCACTTTGGCTATCGCAAAACATTGTAGGAAACTACAAACTCAATCCAAGACTATCAATAAGACCTTGCAGCCATATAGCCTCCTTCACCCCTTTGCTTAATGTCATGTACTTAGCTTTGGTAGTAGATAAAGTAATTGTAAGCTGAAGAGTTGCTTTCCAACTTATGGTACATCCACGAAGAGTAAAAACATAACAAGTTAATAGCTTTTTGTTATCAAGATCTCCAACATAATCCGTATCTACGTAGCCAATGACTCCACTCGAAGACTTGCTACTATCATAAACCAAACAAATATTCGATGAACTCTTCAAGTACCTCATTATCTATTTCACAACTTCCCAATGTGGTTTCCTAGGCTTACTCACAAACCTATTAACAACACTTATAACATGTGAAATATTATGTTCAATACATACCATGGCATACATAAGACTTCTAACTACATTCGAGTATGAAATGTGCTTCATATACTCCATCTCTTCCTTAGTTTTTGGTGACTAGTTACTAGATAACTTGAAATGTGCGGTGTATTCATGGGTTTTGAATTCTCCATAACAAACTGCTACAAAACTTTCTAGATGTACTTTTGTTCTGACAAGTACAAGGTCCTTGCATGTTTGTTCCCATCAATCTCAATTCCCAAAATCTTCTTAGTCACACCCAAATTCTTCATCTTAAATTCACCACTCAACTGAGCCTTTAACCTATTGATTTCGGACATTTCCTTGGCTACAATCAACATACAAAAGTAGATACACATAAGAATTATCAGAGAGCTTTCTAGAGCAAACACAACTATCATATTGATTTATGATATAACTATTATTAATCATGAAAGCATCAAACCTCTTGCACCATTGCCTTGTTGACTGTTTCAACCTATAAAGAATTTTTTAAGGAAACACATATAATCCTCCTTACCAAGCACTCGGAATCCCTATAATTGAGTCATATAAATTTGCTCATCCAATTCACCATGCAAGAAAGCAATTTTGACATCTAGTTGTTCCAACTCATAATAAAAAATGCATATCATGGCAAGAATAACTCAACTGGAACTATGCTTCACCACAGACGAAAACATCTCATGACAATCAACGCCTTCTCGCTGAGTATAATCCTTCACCACGAACCTAGCTTTGAACTTAAATGGTTCAACATTAGGAATTCGTCCCTTCTTCTTGAAGATCCATTTACAATCAACAGTCTTCTTCCTCTTTAGCAATATAACCAACTCTTGCATTTTGTTCTTCTTAAGAAACTTTATCTTTTCTTTCATCGCTCCAAGCCACTCCATAGACTCTCTATATTTAACTACATCATCATAGTCAAGTGTTTATCATCCAAAGTCAAAGCACAAGCCATAGAATCTATGTACCTCAAAGGTTTCTTCACGTTTTGGCTTATTATGCCTTCATCCTTGCAAAACCTGTTGAATTCATTATGACAAAACTTCATGCTATTATCAATTCTAAGCAACTTAAAATGCTTATTGCTTTGTTTTTTAACCATTGCTTTCCAACCTTTGAATTTGATAAACACCTAATCTTTATACTTTAGGAAATAGACCCATGTTTTTCTTGAGTAGCCATCAATAAAAGTCATAAAGTACCTGTAACCACCATGTGTGGCATTCAACGAAGGACCCCAGAAATCTGAGTGAACTATTTGAGAACTCCTTTGGTAGAATGAGTATTAGTGTTGAACTTCACTCTATGATGTTTCCAATAGACATAATTCTCGCAAAAATCCTCTTTTTTTTTTTTTTACCCCATCTAACACTCCACATTTACTTAAGGTTAACAACCCTTTTTCACCAATATGTCTTAGCCTCATATGCCAAAACCTTATACCATCATTATCTGACTCATCTGATGAACAAGAAGAAACAACTATTGCATCATATATTGAGCTTCCAAGTAATTTATAGATCCTTCCATGTTGTTTCCCTTTCATTACTACAAGAACACCCTTGTATAACTTTAAGATCCCATTATCTTTATAAAATCTATACCCTTCTTCATCAAGTGTACCTAAGGATGTCAGATTTCTTTTGAGATCAGGAACATAAATCACCTTCAAAGATCTCGTAATACCATAAAATCTTAATGTTAAGAACCCCTCCACCAATCACGACAATCCTCATGTCGTCTACTAATCTGACTTTTTCTTCCCTTTTGTGATAAGAGTTAACAAAGCACGATTACATATCATGTGGTAAATGGCTCCAGTATCAAGAATCCACTCGTCCATAGAGTTATCTGAATTACCTACGAAAGCTAAGTAATAATAGGTATCATCATCAAACCCTTCCTGCAGTGTCACATTTGCATCAATATCCTTATTGTCCACCTTTGTCTTTCATTTCCTTTGTGGACAATTTCTATGAATGTGCCATTCTTTATGACGATAAAACATTGCATACTTTTAGTTCTAGACTTGGATCTAGACTTACCTCTTGAACTCGAACTCTTCTTTTTACTTCTTCCCCTATCAATAGCCAAAGCCACACTGTGACTCTCTTCGTGCAACGACCAAGACATTTTTTCTATAATTCTTTCAACTGCAAGGCATCTTTGGTGTGGTTAATAGAAATTGTATCTCTACTATACAACAATGTGTTCCTAAATGTATTACATGAATGAGGTAAAGAGTTTAACAAGATAAGAGCTTGATCCTCTCTTTCTATCTTCGAACCTAGTCCATTCAAATTTAGGACAATTTTATTAAAATCATCCATATAGTCTTTCATGGACATACCTTCTTTCATCTTGAGATTATACAAGCACAACTTCAAATACAAACTATTGTTTAACGTCTTTGTTGATACTTCTTCTCCAAGGCATTCCATAAACCCGAAGCCGATTTCTCTTCAATGACTTCCCTCAAAACCTCGTCTACTAAATTCAACAAAATTGTGCTATGCATTTTCTCTAAAATTGAATCTCTATCTTTCAAATTTGTAGGCAAAATTTCAGGATTCAACGCCTTTTCACATCCTTATTGTACAAGAAAAGCTTGCATCTTGACCTTCCAAAGATTAAAGTCATTGGACCCATTAAACTTCTCAATTTTGAATTTTGTCAAAGACATCTTCAAAATTCCTATTGAGAATAACTAACAATCAACCAGGTTCTAATACCACTTGTTGTGAACTTTTAAAGATTATTAACGTAATTGCTTGAGTTTTAATCAAGATAGATAAACAAGAAAATAAATAATAAAAGCAAATCAAATAAACAAGTATAAAATAAACACAACAAGAATTATACGTGGTTCGTATATTATGCCTACATCTATAATGGCAAAGATAATACTAGAGATGTTACTATGAAATATAGAGATTATAAGTTGTAATAAGTTGATTTTTCTCTCAACCCTCTGCCCAATTCACCTAAAGTTCACCAGAACACTACATCAGATCATAACTTTAGATTTCTCCTTTTTTATTTTGGTGTAGCCTAAAAGCAAGAAGTGATTTCTTCTTTAATCAATGATAATTATAAGAGTGATTTTCTTCTTAATCAAGGAAAATCACAAGAGTGATTTTCTCCCAAAATCATGTTGGACAAGGAAACAAAACCTCCAAAATAGGAAAAATCTTTTACTTCCTTGTTTGAAAATAAAGTCACCTTTCAACCTTAATTGTTAAGAATTATAACATGTTCACATTTATAACTATTTATAAAAATATCTATAAAAAAAAATAAAAAAATAAAAAAATAAAAAAAAAAAAAAGGAAAGTATTTACAAAAATATGTTGATGTAGAAAATTAGGCTACCACACTTCAGGTGTTTGAGCTTCATTCTAGATTTTAGTAGCTTAGCATTTCTCTAAAATAGATTGGCTCTTTGTAAAAAAAAAAAGCCATGGCTAGAGGTTGTTGGCATAGCTAACGAGAACATACCTACATTCAATTCAAAAATTTAAAAGCATTGAAGTAAATATATGGTTTGTAAAATAACAATTGTTACTCAACACATGCGCGGAAAGACCAATGACTTTGAGGCAATCCGAATAGTATGAAGATACTAACTCGCTAGGGTGAGATATGCTAGCAATAGTGAAGGAAGAGTAGGTTCAACACCACTGTGTTCGGTATGACCAACCCTGGCTGAACCAGACATCAGTGATGGCTTATTAAGGCAACAATCGGATCTTTATAAATGCCTCTACAATATGATTGAAGAAGTTAACGAGGTCAAGTCAAGTTATGGCAAAGTCAGGGAAAGTTTAACGAATGTTGAAGCCTCGGAAAAAACTCATGCTTAAGTCATTACCTTTCCCTTGGAAAGGATAATGGCTCAATAACAATCACATTAATTAATGCATTAATTATCGCAATAGGTGTAATAAATGTGTCGTTAAACATCACATTAAATACAATAATCAAGGATAGCATTAAATGAGGCATATGATGTTCCATTAATGTTTGTATAGGGTAACAAAATAATCATTATTGACAATATCCGATCACCAACCCATCAATTGGACTTACCACATTAAATATAATAATCAATTAGAGCATTAAATGAGGATTTAATGCACTATTAATGCAAGTATGGATAGTAAAATAATCATTATTGACAACATCGAATTACCAGCCTATCAACTAGCATTTGTCCAAGAAAATGAGGTATTAGGCTCATGTCGTTGTAGCAGACCTATATAGTAGGATAACAGAAATACTCAAGTATTCCACTAGACGGTCATCTATAAATAGAAGCTTTTTATTTATTTGTGAGGTCTAATCTTTCTTCTCGCAAACTCATATATGTTCTCTTTGTTATTTGTTGTCTTTAGTTTCAACACGAGAATTAATGAGTTTTTGTCGACAACATTGTTGGCACTCACTAACAATTCCTTTGTTCATAATATCATTGATCAATCAAAATTCTAGAATGTCACGTTTGCCTAACATAAGTTTTCTTTGTTAATATCACAATCATAAGCAATAATCTCTCAATGCATGATCATTTTCAACACTTCATCTGATCAATCATCTGATATTGACCCAATCAACCTTTGACTTTATTGTTGGTCGAATTCCGAATGTCAATACTTGGTACTAGAAGAAGGGTCTAAACACACTCTATGGAAATTCTCCAAAACTACTTAGAGATCAAAAGTGGAAGATTTATAAGAATCCATTGTGGGTTAATACTCTTAAGAGATGACTATTAACCTAACCCTTAACTAGAATAGAGAAAATTGAAGTGAACCCTTAAAAACGGATTAAGCCAACAATGGTAAGGGGAAGGAACAAGAAGATAAGCATCTTCGCAAAATCTCTAGATCATCTATGACTGCAAGTTCCTCGACAGCATGACTAGAAAATGAAGGAAACAAGAAAAGTAAGTAGAAACCCTCAATTAATTTTCTTTGCATCCTTGGGAAGTAACCATATAGGAAGAGAAATCAGCAGTAAAACCAATAGAGCAAGTCTGATTAAGCGATGAGGAATCGGAAAAAAGGGTAAAAATTGTGGCAAATTAGCACCCCGACTTAGGAAAAGAGCTAAGCAAATTTTTGAGGAAAGATGCAATGGTATTTGCTTAGAATCATAAAAACATGTTTGGCGTAAACCTAATCAATCATTACCCATTAGCTGTTCATACATAAAAAAGCCTGAACGATAGTACAAAACAAAAGATGCTTTAATGCAAAATGAAACACGACTATAAAAAAGGAAATAAAAATTGTTAGCAATTGGTTCAATCCGTGAGATTTAGTATTCAAATGGATCGTTTATGTGGTATTGGTGAAAAATAAAAATGGTAAGTAGAAGATGTGTGTGGACTTCACAAACCTTAACAACGCATATCCCAAGGACAATTTTCCTCTTCCTCGTATTGACCAATTGGTAAGTGCCATGACCAGACATGAACTATTGAGTTTTATAAACGCATATTCAGAATGCAGTCAAATCCAAATGCATGAGTCAAGCCAAGAGAAAACTACATTTATCACCGATCAAGGCTTGAATTGTTATAAAGTCATGTCTTTCAGTCTTAAAAAAATAAAAATAAAAATAAAAATAAAAAAAGCTACATACCAAAGACTGATCAATAGTTCTCTCTCATAAAAATACATCTCTTATTCTTTATTTGTTTATTTTGTAAGAGCTTTGTGAGTTTCTTTTTTTTTTTTTCTTTTTAATTGGTTCTTAAATCTAAATAATTAATTATAAGCATAAATTGCATTCAGGTTCATATAGTGTATTGATGAAGCATTTTATACGTCTTGCATACATCTTTGTTGTGTGTGCATCAACCTTCATTGGTGATCAACTTGCAACCTTGCTTTTTGCTACAACAAAAATTGTTGAGGATTTGTCAAGCTTGCACATAAGATAGTAAGGCAAATTCGAGGAGTCATACAAGATTTAAAAGATAGATAAAGTTATCATTTTAGCTTCATGAAGAGCAGAATGGATGATTATTTATTATGTGAAGAGGGATCAGGGGTTCTAGGTAAGGGGTGTTATGAACAAAATTTACAAAATTTATAATTAATTAAATAATAGTGGGGATTCATTTGAAAGTAGCTAGATAGGGTCCTAGTCTTGTGGTTTTTACTTTATTAGGTTTTCCACGGGGAAAATTGTATGTCTATTTTCTTATTTTTCTTCTCTATTTTTTATTTTTTTTTTCCATTGTGTATAAACTTTGAAAATCCATAAAAGATTGCTATAACCTATTCATTTCCTCTAGGTTGTAGATTAGAAATGATTTAAAACTTCCACTTTGTTTTCTTCCAATGTTGTTCACCAAATTGGCAAATCGGTGGACCACATATTATATATAAAAATAGAATGGCCATATTTCCATCCCTCTAAGATTGTATATACACCCCTTTAGTATGTTCATGCTATTCCATTAAATAAGTTACAATTCTAGGGGCAAATTGCATACGCCCCTTTAAGGTTTGGTAAAATTACCCAAAAATGACAATGTTTAAGGAACTTGCATTGATATTCCTCGAGGTTTCAAAAACTCAATACAAACCTCTCCTACTGTTAATCAACTATTGTTAAATTCTCATGGTCAACAATCAAAGATACAAAATGACTAAAATACTCTTCAAATTAAATTTAAAGTCAATATTTTATTTTTTATAAATTCAAAACTAATATAATATATTTTTTAATTTAATTAAAAAAGCAAAAATTGTTTTAAGAAAAAAAATTCTTGGCGATGGAGACTAGATCTTGGTCTCCCATAAGGATTAGGATCTAATCTCCCATGGAGACCTTTTTTTATTTTTCTTTTGTTTTATAATTAAATTAAAATATTTATAAGCTGTGTATTGATCATTTTACAATTTATAATTTTGATTTAACGAAGTTTGACTAATAGTAAAGGAGGTTTATGCTAAATTTTTAGAACCCTAATTAGCGAGAATACAAGTTATCCAAATATCATCATTTTTTTTTTTTTTTTTTTTTTTGTAATTTTATCAAACCTCAAGGGATGTATGCAATCTACCTTAATTATAAAGATAAATTACATAAGACCCTCAAGTTTGGGTGTAATTGCAGTTAGATGAGAATGTTATCATAAGTTGATTTTCGTAAACTCAAACTTATAAACACAATTTCAATGTAAAATGACTACAATACCCTTATTAAAGGTAAAAATATCTTTTAGAGGAAAAAAAACATAATTAATCAATTAATAATGAAAATAATTTTTTAATAAATTAAAAATATTTAAAAAAAAAAAATCACTAGTGAGGATATCCACTAGCGATGAATCAAATATGCTCCTCTGATGGAGCATATTTGCATTGGAAATCTAATTCATACCAGATCTCCAATGGAAATCTAGTACTTTTGTTTTTTTTTTTTTTTCAAATTTCATAAAAAAAACTAAAAATTATGTCTCCAAGAGATCTGCAATAAGAAAGTTTTGTTTGTTTTCTATACAAATTTTCTTAGAAGATTTTATTAAAAATGTATTTTTTTGAAGGATTAAAAAATTAGTTTATCTAATTAATTATTTAAATTACTTATAATTTTAGATGTGGCGTGACTATTTATGATTGGATAAAATAATTTTGACATATAAGAAAACTATTTTACTCTTGGAATGTTAATATTTTTATTAAGTTTTCATTAGATAAGGGTATTGTAGTGGTCAACCGTTTGATTTTATGGAAGTCAACAAATGATAAAGGATGTCTGTGTAATTACAATCAAAATTTTCATTTAGTTGCAATTACACTTAAATTGAGGTGTTTATGTAATTTACTTTTATAATTATGACTTATTTAATGAAATAGAGGAACGTATAAAGGGTTGTATAAATGGACAAGGATTCTCTATCAATGTTGATATAATACTAATATTTTTATGAGAACAATTTAAGTTTGAGTGATGTATGAGAAAGAAAAAATCTATCAATCTTGATCATTCATTTTTACAAATGTTGAAGTGTCACTTGATTATAAAAAGTTTAACAAAAATAAAAAAAAAAAAATGATAGAGAATCATTTCTCTGTATAAATAGTTTTAGAGTAGAAATATTGACACTCATAAAAATATATCTTATTTCAACCATCAAACTTGGGCCTCCTCTTTTAATAAAAACTTTTGGGCTTTTGGATCATTAAACATGAGAAAAGCAATTCCAATTTGTTTTGAGCTTGGTCAAATTTCAAACAAATCGGGTTGCTTGTTTTAAAAAATCTAATTGGGCCTTAAAGCCTTAGTCATTATAAAGGAAAGTAGGCCTTCCAACATTTATTTTCAGAGCCAAATCGTAACATCTCAAATGAATGAGTTTGAGACTTATATTTTGAATACAAGTTATTGCTTTAATAAGCACCAATTATAGTGATATTACAAATGGGATCTTCATCATCGATGATGATAAAGTAAGTTCCCATCGTTATGAATTTGAAATTTGAGTTTTCATCAATAGAGACCCCATACACTTTTCAAACTTCATAGATTTCTCAAAGGGAATGACCCAAAAAGCCAACTACAGTCCAACCCACCCATTGAAACAGTAGGCTGGGAGGCCACCCATTGTAACGGCTGCTGAAAAGGATAGGACAAAGTCAAGGTCTTTATTGCAATGGAAACCTATATAGAAGAATGCATCTTCAGTAATAGACCTTTTGAAACTTTATTGATGATGAAACCGCAGTAGTGGGATCTCTCATATCTCCCGTATAAATATCTATGGAGATGAAGATGAAGATTTAGTGGAAATCCAATCCCATATTGGATCTCTTTTTTTTTTTTTTCTTTTCATATCCACCATCTATCAAATCAAAATATTATTTTATTTTTTTAACTAATTTATTAATTTTAATCATTAACTATCGTAAAAAGAGAATGATATATATTTTTTTAATATTAGATATGAGTGAGATTTGAATCCTTAATCTTTTTGGATTAAAAAGAACGCTCAACTGACGGGAACAAATACGATGATGAGGGATTAAAAAGGGAAAAAAAAACAGAATTCATGGTTGTACAATTGTACTAAATGTGGGGCAGTTTTGCAATTAGGCCTAATAGCAATAAATTGAAAATGGGAATAAAAGGAGAGTGAAGAAATTAAGAGAACCCTATCTCTCTGACCGTGTCTGATACAGAGAGGGGAAAAGCGAGAAGAATGAGGAGTGTAATATCAAGGATGTTAGGATTTTCAAAATCGAAAGCATGCTGTCGTTCATACAGTCTGATACCAATGGTGATCGAGCACTCGTCGAGAGGAGAGAGAGCGTACGACATCTTCTCGAGGCTTCTGAAGGAGAGAATTGTTTGCATAAACGGACCCATCAACGACGACACTGCTCACGTCGTCGTCGCTCAGCTCCTCTTCTTAGAGTCCGAGAACCCTTCCAAACCCATTCACATGTATCTCAACTCCCCCGGCGGCCACGTCACTGCAGGTCTTTTTTTTTTTTCCTTTAATTAAAACATTTTCAATTGAATTGAAGAAGCGCAAGTATTTAGTCTACTGGAGTTTCATGGTTTTGTATTTGGATTTGTATGAATTGGGCATATGGGTATTGCCATATTTTGAAATCTGTGATATGTGGTTTGATGGTAGAGAGCGGTAATGCAGTTTGTATATGATATATGTAGTCTGGTGGTATGGAGCGCTGATGCAGTTTGCATATAGTATTTGGATTTTTATGAATTGGGTATATTAGTAATGCTGTACTTTGAAATATGTGATATGTTGTTTAATGGTAGAAAGCAGTGCAGTTTGCATATGATATGCGGTCTGGTGGTAGAGAGCACTGATGCAGTTTGCATATAATATTTGGATTTGTATGAATTGGGTATATTGGTAATGCCATACTTTGAAATCTGTATGAATTGTATGATATACGTGGTCTGGTGGTACAGAGCGTTGATGCAGTTTGCATATGATATTTTGATATATATGAATTGGGTATATTGGTAATGCCATACTTTGAAATCTGTGGGATGTGGTTTGACGGTACAGAATGTTAATGTAGTTTGCATATGATATATGGTCTGGTGGTGTAAAGGTGTTAATTCAGTTTACATTTGTCATGCAGGTCTTGCGATTTATGATACAATGCAATACATTCGATCTCCTATTAATACCATTTGTTTGGGGCAAGCTGCTTCCATGGCTTCCTTGCTTTTGGCAGCGGGTGCCAAGGGTGAGAGGCGGTCACTACCCAATGCAACTATTATGATTCATCAGCCATCTGGAGGGTACAGTGGGCAGGCAAAGGATATGACAATCCACACGAAGCAGATCGTTCGGGTCTGGGATTCGCTGAATGCTTTGTATTCAAAGCACACTGGACAGTCTGTGGAGGTGATTCAGAAGAATATGGATAGGGATTATTTTATGACCCCAGATGAGTCCAAGGAATTTGGGATTATAGATGAGGTTATTGATCAAAGACCGATGTCTTTGGTTACTGATGCTATTGCCAAAGAAGCCAAAGAAGGCAAGGATAAAAGTTCAAAGTAGGATTTGATGGTAAGAGTTTCTTGAGCTGTTTTCAATTTAATGTTTAATTTTTGTAGAACTTTTATCTAATAGTTGATGGTGCTTGCATCTGGAGTTATGGATTTTTCTTGTTTTCGGAACTTGTAGGCTTCCCTTTTTTTGGCTAATCGTTATTCTTTCTAATCTCATGTTTCATTTTGTGATCAAATAAAATTTTCTTGTCAAAATTGAGATTAATTTTACTAGATTGGATGTGCATCAGATTGTTTCAGGTTGAGATCCTCCATTCACCTGTTGTGTTGTAAAACTTGGGAGTAACGATGATTATGGAGATGAAAGGGTTATCCAGCTTTGGTTTATAAAACTTGATTTTCTTTTCAAATTTCCATAGCGCAGTTTTGGCAGCATCATGGTTTGCTGTTGAACTTTTAGGGCGTTTCTGTTTAAAATTCATTTCAGTGGAAATGACTGGAGGAATTGTTGACAGTTACACATAGTTGATCTTGGCTATTAGTCCTTACCATTCAGATTATGCACTTTTGATACAGACGCAGCATTTGGAAAAGGATTCTGGACTAAGTTATAAGTAAATCTAAAGTTTTGGCATTTAAGGGTTTATATTTTGTTCGTTCCCTTATGATAATTGATGTATGTGGGATTTACTTGGTTTCAAGATTAAGTCACGTTGACTCAATGAGTATGGGTCAAATGTGTTTCTAATTTAGTTTAGGAGCTACTGGTACTTTTTTCGGTTTTGAAAGATCAGTAATTTCTGCAATCCAGCATATTAGGGGTATTTGGTAGATTGGAAAGGTGTGATTTGAATATATATATATTTATGTGAATTAAGTTAAGCTTTATTAATAGTCAAATTATTCCTATGTACTTTTACAATAACTGGAGTTAAGTAACAAGAATTTGATTATGTTCTAGTTTCTTTGAATGGTGTCTTTCTTCTGGTTCTTCTCTTGTTTCTTCAATTTCTAAACTCTAGCTACTATCCTTACTCACTGAGTTACTGTGTATGCCAGTATTCATTGTACTAGTCACATTTACTTCGTGCTTAACAATTCTTGATTGTCATCAACACCATTCATGCTAACCAAAACCTAGAATACTTTTTCAAACAGATACTTTTTAATTTTTCTTTTTTCAAAAGTGTCTTGTTTCACATGTTTATAAATATATGTTATGGACAATTAGCAAAAACTTACATATGTTTGTGGGGTTCATGTCTTGAATTATTGAGGATTTTTGTGTGTTTTGTGAACTACTTGAAGCACTTGAAGATATGGGATGACTTTGGTAATAATTTTACTAGGTGCCAAGGTAAGGTTTTAAAAATTTATAACTCCATTAGTTTTGTGCAGTCTCCTCCGTCTTGGTCCAAGGCTGGGTTTCAAGTATCTCAAGGCTGATAACAATATAGGCTTGTGAACTTTTAGATATATTTTTATGCAACCCATTTAGATTTGAATTAAAGGTGTATTTTCAACATTCTTCATCAATGGTTCTTCATATATGTGTGAAGGATTAGGTTTCAAGAGAAGAAGACCAAACTTTTGGCACAAGAGATTATGTAAAACCAGACTGTATGAGATTTATATGGGATGGGCTTGTAGAAGAGGTTCTCTAGGTGCCTGCTACTTTAGTTACTTTCCTCTAGAGAAGGTGGGAGACTGGGAGATTCGTTTGGGGTTAGAAAACATTTGGTAATTGAAAAATTATCCAGTCTATAGTTGTTCTGCTTGAGCAGTCACAACCCCTGTGTCAACGATTCAAGTAAATATGGAAGAAATGATTTTTGTTTGTTGGACATCTTTTCATATATCTGGATATCAGTGGTGGAGGCTTTCTTTTACAAATATAAGAAACATGATCAACAAAGCTAACGATAATATTTGTAGTAAACTAATGATATGTCTTGTCTATGGATAAGGAAAAGTTGATTTTTACATGCCCAACATTATGCCGCTTGTGATTTTGCATTTGTGTGGATTCAAATGCTAATTTTTAGGTTGCTTCTCCTGTGAACATTTGGATGTTTCTCCTTTCTTGTAGAGAAGTTTCTTTCCCTTTCTGCCTACTCATTTTTTATTTTACTTACCCTTAAAAAACGCTGCTTCTATCTTATCTCTTTCCCACTACAATTTGTTTTGGAATTACACCTTAGAAAGAGAAAATATCCCAAAGTAGGTTTTTATTAAGGTTCGTTTTTGTTTTTGTCATCTTTCTTCCATCATAGATTTATAGAGGTTGTCAGACCTCCATCACAGATCGATGGAGGTCATTAGATGCCCATCACTCGAAGCTCCTCGATGAGTGATTTGCTCTTTTGGGGAGCAAGTCCACCTGCATTGGAGTGGAGCTTAGGTATTTATTTTTTATTTTTTAAATTAAATGTGGAAATGATTCATAGGCAATATTTGGGTCTGTTGAGGAGAAATTTTGTTCTAGAGGAGGTAAAAATTGTAAAATTATCAAGAATGGTTAAATTTAATAAGTGCACTAATTTTTGACTCATTTTTGCTCTTCAGCCTTTTAAGAATATAGTTTCCTTCAATCACAGAAGAGGTTAAAAGAAAGTATCAAACTTGGATTATAGTTTGGAAATAGTGCCTCGTGTACTTTAGGTGTAGATTATAACTAATTAATATCCTCCTTCTTGAGAAGAGTTTTGGTCCGCTGTGGTACACTTTTTGTTCATATTTTGTTATGTGACATGAGATATATATTATATGAGTGGGAATAGCATTTTAGTGTGGATACGCTAAGCATTATTCTTTCTTCTCTAGTTTTTTTTTTTTTTTTTTGGGAAAATTTAGGTAATTGTCAAATTGCACAAACATCCTATTAAATTATATATACATTCAATTTTTCATTATATTGTGGGATAAATACCATTTTTTACCTTGTCTCATAAAATATTATGACTTTTACACCTAACAGTTTAAAAATTGGTCAAAATCCATCCCAACGTGAAATATTAGTAAATAACTATCTTATTATTAGGAATCTATTAAAAAAAGTTAAAAAGACAGTCTTGCTCTTGATTATCAAATGAAATTCCTAATTTACTCTTGAACATAGCTAAAACAATAGTAAAATTGATACATATATATTAAAAAATAAAATTAAAATTTAACAAAAAATTTTATATCTTCATTTTGCAACCCCATTCATGTGACCTCAATCTTTACCAAACAGGAAACACCCACAGCATCACAACCCATGTTCATCTTCACCAAGCACCCAAAACGAAATTCTTAATCGTCGGCAATCAAAACGGTAGCCATCGTATTCACAACTCCAACCCCGATAACCTCTCTGGCCACCAATCAAATCAAGACTGACTTGCGTCGAGTCAAACCATAATCTAGCACCACTCCCCATCTACCAACCACCCTAGCGGCATACAAGTCCGTGGTACTCCTTACCTTACAAAATCCTAAAAGACGTCAGGAGACCATTCGTCACCACTTAAACCCCACCAACATCATAAACACAAACCGTAACATAAAACCAAACACAAATACCAAATTGCAAACTCCAACCTAACACCAAATCAATGAAAGAGAGACGTGAAAGAGACGTCCTAAATACAAGTAGCGATTTTAGGAGTTGACTTGTTGGGGTAAAAATAAATATAATCATATTTATAATTGTCTTTATTAGTTTTTAAGAATCAAATCTAATCATTGGATTAAATGGATGCTTAGATTTAAATGTTATAATGTTTCATTATATCAGTGCACACTGATAGGTGGTTATTTATATATCCACCTTTGGTGGCTTCGCTTCTGGTGAAGGTTTACCTAAAGGGGCAGAGTTGATCTGGGCAATTTACTCTGCATTTGGGAAGAGTTCGACACGATCTCTCTCTGGATGCGATGGAGATTCTCCTCCATGTCTGGGAGGAGAAATTTGCACTCTCGTCCTTTGCGTAAAGGAGATCATCAGTCTCCTCCCAGGCTCAAGAGGAGATTAACTACAGCCGGTGGTTAAAGAACCTCCATTACAGATGGAGGTTTACTTTCTGTTTAGTTTTCCATAATTATTTTAATTTTTATATTTATAATTTCTAATAAGGGCATTTGTGTCATTCTATTAATAGCACTAATAATAGGGTGTGTTCATATAATTAATGGTGAACTAGCATCATTTATGTAATTGTATAATATGTCAATCTATCTTAGCTTAATTCACGCAAAAGAAAATTGTTTTAAAATTAATTATTCTATTAAATGAATATAATATTCTAAAAAAGTATTGATATAATAAATTCCAAAGCAATGGATCTTTTCCTCTATATCATAATCAATTAACTGTTGTTAATTATTAGTCAACTATCGTGAAGATGTTAGTGTAGGTCTGTCAATGGTCAATACTTCAGTGAAATTACAGTTGACATGAGAGTCGATAGTGCAATTGGTCTTTTTTTTTTCTTTTTTAAATGGGAAAACTTCATTATAGTCCTTATATTTTTGAAAAATTTCTTGTTTTTAAATATAAATCCGTTTATAACGTTTATGGTTCCTAAAATTTTAAAAACTCATTAAATTAGTCCTTACAGTTAGTCAATACCAGAACACGTGTCAATTGGGAAAAAATTAAAAAATTAAATAAAAACAATAATAAGAAGTTTTCTTAAAAGAGTAAACACATTATTTTAATGTGTGTAAGTGAAGTTAAAAGTAAAATAGTTTTTTTTTACCATTTTCTATTAATGCTGATTGTCTATTAATCGATGATAGAGATTAATTTGATGAGTTTTTGAAATAAAAATGATTATAAACGCTATAAATATATTCGTATTTAAAAACGAGAAGTTTTATAAAAATATAGGGATCAAAATAAAGTTTTTTTTTTTTTTTTAACATAGGGATATTTCTAAAAAAATTCCTCCCAACTTAAAAAAAAAAAAAAAATTCCCAAGTTTCGTAATTTGCAAATTAGCATCCCATTGTTAGTGTTTCTGTTAAAAGGTTGACTCCGAGCCTTAAATGATTATTTGCTTTTGGTTTAAAACTTAATTAAAATAAAATTAAAAAATCAAATTTAAAATCAAAATTAATAAAAGTTCTCTATTGTTCATCTTTAAAATGGACATTGGGAGATCAAAATAAATTTAATATTTTATTAAATTATTAAACAATATTTAAAAAAAAAAAAAAAAAAACCAAAGAATACGAAATAAAAAAACAAAAAGCATTAACTAGATGAAGATGTCCACCATCCATTGATCAAAATCAATTTACTAAGTTATTAAATTATTAAAAAAATAAAAATAAAAATAAAACAATAAACCAGATTGATTGTGGATTAAGTTTCTAGATTCAGCAGTCGATCAAGTTGGAATCAATTTGTTGACCGATCTGGTTCCAAATCTAGATTGTTCAATGATTTGAAACCAATCAATGTAAAAAAAAAAAAAAAAGATGAAACCAAACCACAACCATGTCTTCTTCTCCAACCAAACCATAACCTTCATCCGTCTACTCAACCATGTCTTCTTCTCCATTAAATCAAATCAAACCACATCAAGGGAGGAAAAAAAAAGAAAAAAAGAAAAAACCCACATCAATAAATGAAACCACTCAATCAAACTAAATCGCATCAAGAAAACCACATCAACTAAATCTGAGTTCCAAGTTACGAAGACCCAAAATTGGGTCTTCATCAATCGAGATCCAGTTCTAAGTCTCCAACAATGGAGACCTAACATTGATGTTACTTGATCATGGTAGAAATGTAATGGAGGAGAGCGGCGATGATGGAGGAAGAAGACTGAAGGTGGAGGAAGAGTAGGTAAAAAACGGTGGTTGATGGCGTCAGATGTGGGTGACTTGTGGATAAGGGTGGCAACTTGGAATCCGACACAATAGATCAATACGAATCCGACACGGTTATTACGGGTGAGGGTTGAGCATAATCGGGTTGGGTAAATAAACGAGTCAACTCGCCTAACCGTTTAATAATCGTGTCGGGTTCATGTTTCGTTAATCGTGTCACAGATTGACCTGTTTAATTAGGGTAAAAAAAGTAATTTTATATTAAAAGGCTATTCGTGTAATTTCAGTTGTTAGTATATATATCCTTGATCCTTTAAAACCCTACTTGACCACACTTATTCTCCATCCAGCAGCAGCCACCCACACCTATACCACGTGGCCATACTAGTCACCATGTCCACGGTCTACACATCTTTCATTCGGCAGCCACACCCAGAGCACAGTTCATCTTTTTCATCTCCAATGCCAGCCACTGCATCATCATCATCATTAGTTCTCTATCCATCTAACAGTAACCACACTCACACGTCCACACATCCTCCATCTAGTAGCCACACCCAGAGCACAGTTCATTTCCTTAATCTTTGAGGTCGATCATTGCATTATCATCATTAGTTCTCTCTCGCCTCTATTTTCGACACTCAAACGCTGTGTTTCGATCCCACTCCTTTTTACTCTTTTAGCTGTTTAATTTGTTTATTTGTTTGTTGTAAATCTGGATGTGTTAATTCATTAACCAGTTTTTTGGTTAACACTCTAGATATCAGGATATATTTTATTTGGTTTTTGTACTATGTTTTTATTGAAATGTTGAAGTATGATTTATTTGTTAGATAACTGTTTGATCAAATGTCTTTATGAATGTTTTAGGATGGTTTGTGGGTCTGTTTGATATAAAAGAGAAAAGAAGGAAGTGATGGTTTGTGGTTGAAAACGAAATATCCCTATTTTGTTTTTCATTCTTTTTTGTCTCGTTTTGCTTGCTTTGTATAGGTTATGTGTTTAGTCGATGAGTAAATATGTTAAAGTTTTATTATTAAGAGGAAAATAGTGATTGTGAGTTGGTTTGGCTGGCTTTGAGCAGTGTGGTTTTAACTTGATTTTTTATGTTTTAAGCAAAAATATAGGATTTTTAATGTGATCAAATTTGATGAAATTCGTAACCCTTGGCCTTGGCTATTATTAATGTGTAATAGAAAGCACAGAAATATGAATATGCAATATTTTTCTTTTTTTTTTTCAAGATTTTTTATAAAATTAATTTTAAGTATATAATAAAGTATTTAAATTAATTTTATTTTAATCCAATTTCAAGTTATATCAAACATAATATATGACATTTTTAATTCAATCTTAAGTTCTACCAAACATAAAACATTTTTTATCCAATCCCAAGTATATAATAAATAATTTAAATTAATTTATGTAATGTTTTGAGGATTCCGGTATCTACGGTGACATCCAAATCAGCATTTAGTGTTGGTAGTCGAGTCCTTAATCAATATCGAAGTTCATTTAAACCACACATGGCGGAGGCTATAGTTTGCACTCGAGATTGGATATATGAAGTTAAAGATAATTTTTTACTAAAACGTGTTAATTGTAATTTGCAGATGTTATATGATTATGAGTTTTAGTTTTCTTTTATAATAGGTTAATCTTAATTTTTTTTTTTTTTTGTTATTATTGTAAAAAATCTAAATCTTGGATTGAATGAGCTTACCAAGACATTATGAACGTGAATGTTGATAGTGAAACTATTAGCACTAGTAATCACGCTAATCAATCTATCTCATCACAAATTGCCGTATAATGATAAAATTTTATTGGTTTTGATAAAATATTTGTTAAAATATCTCTTTTATGTATAAATATATAATTTATTAATTAGCTAATTTTTAGTTATTATTTTCTAACAGGTCGTAGTTTGGTGGATACAATCAACAGTTAATATTGTTTTTCTAATATAAAGGACAATATTTGTGGATATATTTTTTATGTTGTTTTTTTAATATGAATGACTGTATTTGTAGATATGTTTTTATACTCATCTTTGTGGATGTTTGTATGTTATGTTTTGAATTGTATTTGTGGATGATTGTATTTTTAGGTTTTGGATTGTATTTGTGAATTTAAGAGGTCATATGTATTTTTATTTTAATTTTGTTTTTTTATTAGTTTTATATTAAAATTAAAATGTATTATATATGGTTAAATAGATTATAAACGGGTCATTAAACGAGTTAATAAACGTGTCAATAAACCTGCAAATAAACAAGTTAATCGTGTCATTTCTATGTTGATCTATATATAATCGTGCATGTTCATATTGAAGGGGTTCCACCCGCTTTTTAATAGTATCGTATTAAAAATAATTATGTAGTGTTCAACTTAGCCACCCTACTTATGGATGGGTTTAGATGGTGGTGGTGGTGGTGGTGGTGGTGACGGTGTTCACTTCGTAGAGAGAGAAAGAAAGAGAGTAAAGTTTGGATGATGAAAATGATGAGAGATTTTTTTTTTAATTTTTCCATATAAAATTAATTTTTAATTTGGCATCTATTGTTTAGATAGACGATAGAAATCAATCATTCATTTTAATTAATTTTTTGAAAAATAAGTTATCATTTTTTATTTATTTTATTTATCCAAATTTTTACAAACAAGATCACCTTCATTCATAGAACAGAAGAAGTACAAGCCTACAAGTTGGCTTACCATCAATTAGAGTCTTATCTTTATTTGAGGAGAAAGCTAGAGCTACAAAGGTATATGCTACCTGATTACAAGATTTAAAAACATAATGACAGTTTATAACCCCAGCACCCTTACAAATACTAGATATCCATATACTAAAAAACATAATTGGAATCAGTAGCACTCAAAATTACTTATACAAAACATCCTCTAGGAGCTAAAGGCAAAAACAAAGAAGGCTACCAGGAGACAGGCAAGACGTATCAGATGGGAACATCCCTACGACAATCAAACTCTTTCCTTGAGCTTGAAAAACCATCCTTAAGGCACAACAAGACTATGATTATAGTGCCAATATCCATCTAAAACACTTCAGATCTATCACTGTTTTCGACCATCAAGAAGGTTATCTACTACTGATATCCAACCAACACCTAAAAAAGAAACACACAAACTAGATGAACTTAGAGCTGGATCTAGTTATCAATTGAATCCAACCTTAAAACCTCAAAACCAAGGAAAACTTTAGAGAAAAACCAGAAAAGAAGAACCACAATGAAGATAGGGAGAAGTATGAAGCAAAACGACTCGAAAAACTGTTCCGATCTAATCAGGAATCACCTTCTACGGTACTCTATTTCTCTAAAGACGAGAAGATTTTCTCTCTCCAGAGAAGAAAGAGAGTATTCGAGAAGACGAAATTTAGACATGTTTCCATTGTTAGTTTACAGAAAATGCCATTTGCTGTTCACTATAGGAAAAACCATACGGCCATTGCTCAACATGCACACCACACATAATCTATTACCAACAAAAACTCAAATTATATACCACACTGTACATAATCTATTACCATAGGAAAAACGCATTTTCTGTTCGCTATAGGAAAAACTATATGGCCATTGCTCAACATGCACACCACACATAATCTATTACCAACAAAAACTCAAATTATATACGACGGTACATTTACAATGAGAAGATTTCTCTCAAATATTATGAAATTAAATACAATTTGATTCTAAAAATTAAATATTTCAATCACGTCAATTATTTTCTCACATACCTTTAATTTATTGGATTTAAATTTTTTTCTTTTTAAATTAAAAAAAAAAAAATCACAAAGTAGCCCGGTGATTCTCTCTCTCCAGAAAACCCTCCAAAACCACCCTCTTCTTATATTCGTCCGAATTCAAATCCGGATCACCCGAATCCGATCCAAAAGCTCCCACCATATTCTCATTTGTTCTTCCGATAAAATAAAAACATGCAGACGTACAAAGAATCGCACATGCTCTTCCCCATACGAACAATGTGACCAGTGTCACCATAACAATCGACAAACCCACCACCACCGGATCATTCCTCCTATAAGATGGTGCGTTGACCCGCTTTTCCAGGGTTGGATCCGGCTGAGAAAAGGACTCCGACAACTTGGCGTCCCGACCTGATTTGAGACAACCGGGCTGGCTGGATCCGGTTTTTGTAGGGTCTATTATTTTCCGGAGCTTATGGAACGTGCCGTCCACGTGATCAAATGATTGTTGACTTTCGACGGTTATGTTTTGTTGGCGTACTCCGTGTCTTGCCTGAACGAAAAATAAACAAAATGTAAGTTGACGCTAAATTGCGCCGAGTGAAACTGAAATTCTGCTAAAATACGCCAATACGGGTATGGTACATATTACCTCATGATCTGCTGCCGCTTTAACAACAAGTGGGATTTCGTTAAACGAGGCCGTTTGTTTATTGATGTGTGATGGTTTGCGTCGAGCAGCTCTTTTGAGCTTGGAACAGAAGCATTTGAACATTGAATTTGATGGGTTAGATTGACTTGGACTGTGTTCTTTGTACTGCTGCTGTTGTGATCTTCTAATGGAACTGTTTTTCTGCGTACCAATTATTTTACCCGAAACCACGATTTGTTGTTACCGAAACAACAAACGAAGCAGCCCATGGAAGAAGAAAGAGGAGAGTTGTGGAGTCGGCATGGAAGACTTTGACTAGTTGCAGATTTTGGTCATCGGGGTCACCGATAAAGAATTGTCATAAATATGTATGATTATTCTTTATTGATGAATAATAATTAAGATGTTATGAAATAATTTTTAAAAGAGTAATATTCAGTTTTTCAAATATTTTGTTCAAATTCTTGTTCAAATAATGTGGTATGTATGAGTTATCAAGATCTTGTAAATCATTCAATGATGTAATAATTCATAAGATTTTGACTATTCATATGTTAGATTATTTAAACTTGAATTTGAATAAAATATCTAGGAAACCTAATATTATTTATTTTAAAATTATTATATAATATATGAATTTAAAAAAAAATTATATTTTGGACAAAAAATATATATATTTAATTTTTCTTTATACTGACCTATAGATAAACAGACTGTCAGTATATATTGAGATTGATCACTAATTATACGAATTGGATGACTACTCCCTCCCCTACTAAGAGATGACTTACACTCATATCTTATGTTTTAATAGAATAAGGATAAAACTTGAACCCAGATTAGATGACTACTCTCATACCAAGAGAAGATTCATACATATACTTTATATATTAATAAAACAATAATGAAATTCAAACATTTGACCTCCTAAGGTCAAGGAAGATATTTAATCGTTCCTAATAAAAAATGACATGTAAGTCAACCATGTATTGAATTAGTTAAAATCAATCATTATTTACATACAAATTCTATTTCAATTAAACAAAAAAACTTACTTTTTTTATTTAGAGAAAGAAAATTACTTATATAAAGAATATAGAATATTTCAAAAAAAAAGAGAACAATTGTAAAATACTTTTGATTGAATTGAGATTTAATAATAAAGTGGATGAAATGCACCACCATGTATTAGTATGGAATTATAAAATATATAGAAATTATGACAGCCGTTTTCCACCTTGTGTGAGTTGTTTTCCATCCTCATGTAAGTCGTTCTTCTACTCTACTGTGGACCGATCCCTCCTATATGAAAGCTATTTTTTAGATTGTGTAATTAGTATTTCATCCCATTTGATTCTAATAATTTTTTAAATCAGTTTCAGTAATATATATGTAGAGAGAATTTACAAAGCATAGAAATGCAAAATAAAAGTGGCCGGGTCACGGGGGAGAGGACTTGGACTTGGTGGTGGCAGAGTGGCTGTTCTTACACGTTTACATGTCCACGTTTGCATTGCAGCTCTCGGTTTAAGGGTTGTCCTCGTCAACGCAACACGTAACACATACATGCAGTTAGTCAAATTTCGTATCAATTTGTGGCATGCATGTTTGATTGTTATGGGGATACGCCACCTGTCATACCTATGTCATGCATGCATAATCATTTTTATATTTACTTTTACGGTTATTTTTTCTTTTTTATAATTTAAGATCATTATATTCGTTGCAGTACACATGACTGAATTCTCATTAAGATGGATTATATGGAATTGTATTCCATAAAAATTAATATTGCATTATGTGTGGATTGTCTATTTACATTGTACTCCTTTTAAGGAGGAGATTTCACTCGAGTCCTTAACATTCAGTGAAAGTATTACTTTTTAAATCATAATACATTTCTAATCCCTAAAATTTGAGAAATTCATTAAATTAATCATTTTGACAAAAAAATAAACTAACAGCTGACCATCACAGAATATGTATAAAGACCAAAATATTCTCAATCATCTTATTTTTATTTTAATTAAATTAAAACAAACAAAAAATAAAATAGAAAATTAAATTTAATAATTAATTTTTTAAATTTAATTTAAAAAGCTAACAAAATTAAAAATAAAAATGTTGAAATATTTACTATCTATAATTGTTACGAATGATAGAGATTGTGTGAACAAATTTTAAAAAATCAATATTTTAAATAAAAACAGAATTTTTGAAGAAAAAGAAAAAGATTCTAGATCTGGGTTGAACGCACATCTTTAATGGTTGAATATCCAAGTTTGAAATCTCATATCTTCAAGTTTACAAACCCAGAGAATTGCAGAAGACTTAAAAAAAATAAGACAATTAGTGAGGAAAAAAAAAGAAAAAACCAAAATATGAAGTTAAGAGTTTGATTGAACTCGGAGCTTCATGTTCCTAGATTTCCATCTACATCAACCAACCAACCAAGCTACCTTCAACCACAAAAATCAACCCTCATCTATCATCTATTCAATATCTACCCACATCTCAATCAAAAATTAAAAATCATTTATGCAACAACAAATTTGAACTAGGTTTTATTGAACCCAGAATCAGAATGGTTTGGGTTCGATTTAACTCCATCTAAAACCCTCTTCATATGACTATTTTTCACCAAATTAACATCAACCTGAGTATTCTTCTTTTCTCCAAATTAACCCCTTTTCTCACTCCTAGCCCCTTTTATCATTCAAATCCCTAACCCTCATTTTCTCAACATAAACCTATCTTTCTTCAAATCACTATATCTAGGAATATTCTGACTCCAACTCTTACCTCTCGGGAAGGATGACATGGAGCGCCGGACGCCATCCCAAGCAACCTTTTCAACACGACATCGGGTAGATAATGGGCTTGTGAGAGCGAGAAAGGGGCATGGTAGTGTTTTCCTTATTTGAAAACTATATTTTAAGGGCTGTTTTATTGGGGATTGAAGTCGGAGTTAAGGTTTTGGTGGCGACGCTGTGGTCTCTTTGTCGATGAATTGATAAAGAAAAAGACGCGTTGTGTCTGTTTTTAATATGTTTAATTTTCTGTTTTTAATGTGCTGACAAAGGATAAAAATTATTTTTGTTCATAAGTTTTAGGAAATATTCAAAATTTTAATTATGTTTTGAAAAAACATCAAACCCTCTCTAAAATTTTAAAAAAATGTCAAATTAGTCATTTCTGTCAGTTGATCGACGGTCAAATCTAATTGAAAAAATAAAATGACTATTTTGCCCCTTACTTTATTTACAACACATCCAATGAACATTTTGCCATTAATAAAACTAAAAGTTACAGTTATTTAAAATTTAACAAGATAAAAATTAAAACTAAACCCTAAAATAAAATAAATTTAAAAATTGAAATAAACTAACCCTCACATCTTCATCTTCAATCCAATCACCACATCAATATTCATCTTTAATCAGACAATACCTGTAACATCTAATTTAATCTCATCCATCACCACTTCAATAAAAAGTCATATAAAAATCAATTTAATATCAAGAATTTTTTCTTCTAAAAAAATTCAAGAAAAAAATTCATAAATACAAAAATGAAAGGAAAAATCTTCAAAATATTTAAAAAATAAAAAATGATATTTAAAATCCAAAAAATAGAAAATCTTTACCGCCCATCTTAAACATAAATAAATTCAAAAATGTAAACATAAATATTATTTTTTTAAAAAAAAAAAAAAAACAGGAATAAAAAATGCTTGTCTTCAACCTCACAATGAATTCTTCTTCAACCTTAACTAGATTCTTACCACCACTACAACGAGAATCACTAGATCGTCACCATATTCGAGCTTGTCATCAACCAGATTATCACCACTATAAGGAAACCCTACATATCACACTAGGTTCATCTTCAACCTTTGGGTTAGAAGCCATTATAAGAAAATTGACATAAATAACCATTTTCATGGTTAATTTTTGTATGTATTTTTAATCTTGATTATGGGATATTAAGAAAGATCTATGTCCTTTATTGTAAAGGCAATGAAATGAAATTTAATACATTCAAAATTATAATTAAATGAATGAGAAATTGAATCTCAAAATGTACATTTTCATGCAAGGAATGGTCATTAATCTCATATTGGAAGATGAAAAGGGATTTATGTTGTTTTCCATTAAAATTCTTTTGTTTAAATTTAAAATTAAATTGTCATTAATTAATTTTAATAATTTTTTGTTGACAAATCAAATTTTAAGGACAAATTAATTTTAATAATTTTGTAACTATTAATTGAATGATTGATAAAATTTAATTCTAATTTAAGGTGATTAAATTCTGATTTTAAATCAGAATTGTAACAATTAAAATAATGAAAATAATTGATAGAATTTAATTCTCCAAAGTTGAATTGATTTATATTGGTATCCAAGTTGATAAAAAGAGTTAGTGATTGAAAAATAATATTCTTTATTTACTTATAGCTTCTAACTCTAGTTTAGGCTTCCTGTGTAATAGAGATCAGATTCAATTCGGTTTGACGGACAGTTTTAGCTGCTGTATCCTTAGAGACAAACGCAATACACCGCAAATTTGTTTTAAAGACACTGTATTTCATACAGGTCTCGGCTGTTTCTACTTCTATTTAGAAATTTATTCACTATATCGATTATGTAATTTGTTGTTTTAGTTTTTTTTTGTCTTTATTCTGCGTATGTGCAATAGCATCATCTTGTAATTTGTACTCAACCAACAACTTAAAACGAATTCCTAACTTACTAACGATTACTAGATTGTCCTAACTTGTTTTCAAAACCTTGGCTTCAGTTCTTGTTGGCCACTGAAAAAGAAAAAAAAAAAAATTTACTGATGCTGGAATATTCATCTACTAATTTTTTATTTGATTTATTGGAAAATTTATTTCTCATACAATCTATTATTTAAAACAAATTTCTTAACAATTTTTTTTAAAAAAATTTGATTTAAATTTTTATTTTTCAACAATTTTTTTTTCATTCAATCAAACACTGAAATTTTAGATTTCGAGGTTTGATAAATATCATTGATTTCTTAGTTTTCGAGTTTGTATTTAACACTGGAATTGTGGTTTTCGAGTTTCATACATACACTAAAATTGTGGTTTGAGCTTTTTACAAATACTGAACTATTGATTTTGGAAAGATCGTATTTATATATTAAATACTAAAATTTAAGATTTTGGATTTGATATAAACACTAAGAGAAAAACATATATATATATTTGTTGGATTGGTTTCTTTGATAAGAAATTATTTTTTTGATAAATATTTTATTTATTTTACAGAAAAATGGCTTCAACTTCTGTTAACAATAATACTGAAAACTAAAATATGGTTCAAATGAATGCACCTGCACTTACACCTGCACCTGCACCTACACAAATGAGCGCTCTTGTAATGTCGGTTACCACTATGCCTGTATCGGTTCCAATGAATCATTTAGAGAAACCAGAAAAATTTAGTGGACAATTTTTCAAATGATGACAGCAAAAAATGCTGCTGTTTTACTTGACTATATTGAATCTTGCTAAATTCTTAACTGAAGAGGCTCCTAAAAAGAATGATGATGAGCTAAATATGCAAGTTATTAGTGCGATAGATGCTTGGAATCATTCTGATTTCTTGTGTAGAAATTATATAATGAATGATTTAGCTGATTCCTTATATAATGTATACATATCTAAGAAAATAGCAAAGGAGTGATGGGAATCATTGGAAAAAAAATATAAGATCAAGGATGCTGGTACAAAGAAATTTGTAGTTACCAAATTCTTGGACTATAAAATGGTGGACTCCAAAACAGTAATTTGTCAAGTTCAATAATTTCAAGTGATTTTACATGAGATACATTCTGAGGGAATGAATCTTAGTGAAACTTTTCAAGTAGCTGCTGTTATTGAAAAGCTACTTTCTGCATGGAAAGATTTCAAGAATTACCTTAAGCATAAGCGAAAGGAAATGAACATGAAGGAACTAATTGTTAGACTTCGCATTGAAAAAGACAATATGGGTTCTGAGAAGAAATCCTCAAAGTCTCAGGAAGTTAAGACAAATGTGGTAGAGCATGGTCAAAACTCCAAAAAGAATAAGGCATACAAGGGGATCAAATTGGAGCCTAAATAAGGAATTTCCAAAAAGATATTCTAAGGGAAGTGTTTTAATTGTGATAACGTAGATCACAAATCATTAGAGTGCAAGTTGCTACAGAAGAAGAAAAACTAAGAGGCAAACGTGGTTGATGATATTTCTAAGGATGTTTCTGATATCGTCCTCGCAGCAGTTGTGTCAGAGGTGAATCTAGTTGAATCGAATCCAAGAGAATGGTGGATTGACACTGGTGCCACCAGACATATTTGTTTTGACAAAGGGTTGTTCTCCTCCTTTCAACCTAAAGAAGATGGTGAGAAGCTGTTCATGGGGAACTCTGCTACATCTACCATTGAAGGTCAAGGCAAGGTGGTCTTGAAGATGATTTCTAGGAAAGAGTTAACTCTTAATAATGTGCTGTATGTGCCAGAAATTCGCAAAAACCTAGTCTCCAGGTCATTGCTTAGCAATCATGGATTTCGCATGGTGTTTGAGTCAGACAAAGTAGTGTTATCTAAGAGTGTGATGTATATGGGGAGAGGTTATATGAGTAATGGGCTTTTTAAGCTTAATGTAACTACAATTAAATGTGATATGAATAAGAATAAGTCTTCAGCTTATTTGCTTGAGTCTTTTAATTTAAGACATGGTAGATTAGGGTATGTTAATTATGATACTTTACGTAAATTAATTAACTTAGAACTTTTACCCAAATTCCACATTGATTCAAAGCATAAGTGTAACATTTGTGTAGAGGTAAAATTAACCAAGTCATAATTTCAAAAAATTGAAAGAAATACTGAACCACTTGATTTAATTCACAATGATGTGTGTGACTTTAAATTTGTTCAATCAAGAGATGGTAATAAATATTTTATTACCCTTGTTGATGATAAAATAAAATATTGCTATATTTATTTACTTAAAAAGTAAAAATGAAGCTATAGAGAAATTTATTCTCTATAAAAATGAAGTTGAAAATCAACTCAATAAGAAAATTAAGATGTCAATAAGTGATCGTGGTGGTGAATATGAAGCGTTATTTGCAGAATTCTGTGCACAACATGGAATTATACATCAAACTACTGCACCTTATTCACCTCAACAAAATGATGTTGTTGAACGAAAAAATCGTATATTAAAAGAATGATGAATACGATGTTGATAAGTTCTTGGTTGCCTTAGAACATGTAGGGGGAAGCTATTTAGAGTAGTAATTATCTTTTAAATAAGGTTCCCCCAAAAAAATAAAATAAAACTCCATATGAATTATGGAAAAGTAAGAAGCCTTCCTATGTATATATTTACGAGTGTGGGGGTGTCTTGCCAAAATGACTGTACCTATATCGATGAAGGTGAAAATAGGTCTAAAAATAATTAATTGTATTTTCATTGGATATGCAGAAAATAGTAGTGTTTATCGGTTTCATATGAAATTTTAGATATACATGAAAATTCGATAATGGAGTCTAGGAATACATCGTTTTTTGAACATGTGTTTCCTTGCAAATCTAATGAGGAGTCAAGTTCATCTAAACGAACGTGTGAGACTCTTGAAAAAGAACAAGAATTTGAGAATGAACCTTGGCATAGCAAACGAGTTAGAATAGAGAAATCCTTTGGTTCAGATTTTTTGACTTATTTACTAGAAAGTGAGTCTCAACTTTCATAGAAGCAGTAAACTCTCCTGAAGGACCATTATGAAGGAGGTCATGCAAAGTGAAATTGATTCCATATTACAAAATTATACTTGGGAACTAGTGGATCTTCCTCCGGGATGTAAACCACTTAGTTACAAATGGATTTTTAAGAGGAAAATGAAAACAGATGGATCAATAGACAAGTATAAGGCTAGATTTGTTATTAAAGGTTATAAATAACAAGAAGGCCTAGATTATTTTGTCACGTACTCTCTTATAACGAGAATAATGTCAATTAGAATGATACTTGTAATTGCTGCTTTACAAAATCTTGAAGTACATCAAATGGATGTGAAAACAGCTTTCTTAAATGGAGATTTAGATAAATAAATCTATATGGAACAACCTGAGGACTTTTCTACTCCAGGACATGAGAAAAAAGTCTGTAAATTGGTAAAGTCATTAATGACTTAAAACAAACACCAAAACAATGACATAAGAAATTTGACAATGCAATGATGTCAAATGGTTTTAAAATCAATGAGTGTGACAAATATGTTTATGTTAAGGACACAGAAAATAGTTATGTTATTTTGTGTCTTTATGTTGATGACATGCTCATTGTTAGTAGTAATGATAGGATGATAAAAAAATATTAAGAAAATATTGAATTCAAATTTTGATATGAAGGATATAGGATTATCTGATGTAATATTGAGAATAAAAATCTCAAGAACATCAGATTGGCTCATCTTAAGTCAATCACATTACGTTGATAAAATACTTCAAAAATTCAACAAAGATGATTTTTGTTTATCTAAGACTCCTATAAACGTGAGTTTACATCTCTCTAAGAATAAAGGTGAGAGTGTCTCTCAGCTAGAATATTCTAGAGTTATAGGGAGCCTAATGTACTTAACAAATTGTACAAGACCAGATATAGTTTACACAATTAGCAAACTGAGTAGACATACGAGTAATTCGAGTGCTAATCACTGGAAAGCAATAGTTAAAGTACTAAGGTACTTATGGTTTACTCGTAATTATGGGTTACACTATGGTAGATATCTCGTTGTTTTAGAAGGATACAGTGATGTAGACTGGATATCTGATATGAAAGATTCTAAATCTACTGGTGGATATGTTTTCACACTAGCAAGTGCAACCGTATCATGGAAATCCTCTAAAAAAGCATGTATAGCTAGATCCACAATGAAATATGAATTTATTGCATTAGATAAGTGTGGAAAAAAGGCTGAATGGATACGTCAATTTTTAAAGGATATCTCAATGTGGCCAAACCTAGTTCCTACAAGTTGCATTAATTGTGATAGTCAGTCTGCAATAGGAAGGGCACAGAGCAATATGTATAATAGTAAGTCTAGACATATACGTCGCAGACATAATACCGTGAAATAACTACTCTCAATTGGAGTTATCTCAGTTGACTATGTAAAGTCAAAAGATAACATTACAGATCTACTAACCAAAGGGTTAAATAGAGAGTTGATTGAGAAATCATCTAAGGGAATGAGACTAAAGCCTTTTAAAGAATAAGTTATACAAAGGAAAACCCAACCTATATGATTGGAGATCCTAAGATCTAGGTTCAATTGGACAACCTAACTGTAAAAACTTAGTTGTATCACTATAGAGGTTATCCTCGTGTCCAATCATATGATAAAAATAGTGATGCCCGTAAAAGTTAGGGTAAGCTATACTTTCAATGATCCTTATGCATCGAAAATCCGAGCGGAGTGATGCGAGTTACTCTAAATTAAGAGATTACCTATGTGAAAGAGAAGTGAGGCCGCTTCTAAAGAAAATTATGGGGGTTTAATTCTTTAGAAACTTTCACAGAACCAGACATATATTCATGGCCAAAACGAATATAATAATGAGAACCAATTTGTGTCAGGAAGACATTTATGTGAAGTATATATCAGTTACGCAAACAACAGAACAGTTCAAGAACATCATGTCTACTAATCAGCTAGTAAAGTAAATATATTCTTATGAGGGAAGGTTCAATGGTAAACACCTACTTATCCTATGCAGATCTTGACCATTGAGCTCTATCACTAAGTCATAAGTGTCCTTGTGTTATAGTTTTATTTTGTTTCCTTTGTCAATTTCATTCATGTGGGGATTGTTAGAAAATGAACATAAATAACCATTTTCATGGTTAATTTTGAATGTATTTTTAATCTTGATTATGGGAGATTAGAAAAGATCCATGTTTTTTATTGTAAGGGCAATGGAATGAAGTTTAATACATTCAAAATTAGGATTAAATGAATGAGAAATTGAATCTCAAAATGCACATTTTGATGCAAGGAATGGTCATTAATCTTACATTGGAAGATGAAAAGAGATTCGTGTTGTTTTCCATTCAAATTCTTTTGTTTAAATTTAGCAAAAAATTAATTTTTGGTCCTTAATTTTTTAGAAATTAACAATTTTTTAAATATCTTTAAGATAATTTATCAAACATCCCTAAATTTGTTACAAATTCATCATTTTAATCCTACTGACCAGTTTTTTAACAGTCAACGTTAACAGAAAACACTTAAAAACCAAACTACCCCTGCTTTGTTGGAAATACCTTTTTACCCCTGATGCATTAAAATATAAGATATTTGGAAAGGCCATTATACCCTTCCATATAAAAATAAATTAGATTTGAAAAGACCAAAATACCCTTATAATTTTTTATTAAATCTTTATTGATGTTGCATGTTGAGTGAATGAATTGCTTGTTGCATCATTTGATGGGTAAGGAAAATACACTTTTGCCCTTAACACATAAAACCAATATAATAACAATTTAATATTAAATTTTTGTAATAAAAATCTTCTTGTTATCGTTGCTCAACGGTAACAACAAAATGGGTTTAAAAGGGGTGATATTGGTTGCTAGTGGCTGCAATTTTGCTACCCAAATATACTGCTTTTTCTTCTCTAATTTGTTTGTCCATTTTTTGATCTCCCAATTTTTGCGCTCCAATTTTTTACCTCCAATATTCTTCTCAAATATCATCAACCCACAGTGATACAAAAAATTCAAAGATAGTATCATCAAGTAGTACAAATGAAAAAAGTAATTGGATAAAGGTAAAAAATAGATTTTGTAGATGTGGAAATGGCAAGAAAGCATTCTTACGCGTATTTGAGACAAGTAAAAATCTTGGGAGATTATTTTTTTGTTGCGATGCATGCAAATATTTTAAGTGGTGGACACCTGATCGTGAAGAATGGCAAAGCATAGTTGAAGTTACATCATGCGAAGGTTACATACCATCAACCAATGCAACTCATTCAAATGAGGAAATGCATTATGCTTTATTGAAATTGAATGCAAAATATGACCATGCTCAAACAATGATAAGTTGGCTTAAAGGTGTCGTCCTCATTCACACAATGTTGATTGGTATTTGCATAGGAATAATGGTAGGTAATGTATAAAATATGACATGTCTATGTAGTAGTTAAGTAGAATTAGCTTTAGAATGCATGTATGATGTATTGTTTGCACTTCCAAAGTGCATAAATGAACTGCTTTCTGTAGTAATTAAAATTAAAATAGTGCATAAGAAGTACATGTAGCTATAATATGCATGAAAGATGTTATGTTTTCCACCGTCAAAGTGAATAGAATAGTTATTTTATTGAAACATGGACCACTGTTACTACACCAACTCACCAATCATATAAGTTTGCAAACTTTGAAACATTATATATATTAAAAAAACAATCATCCATTGATCCAAAGTATTTAATATTACAAGTTCTCTAAATTTGACAAAGTTTCCTGCAAAGTGACAGACAAAAGCATGCCCCACTAGATTGGGACATCACATAAAGTGATGCAAAAGCTTCATGTGTTATCCAAATCTGACCAAAATACACAAAAATTATAAAATATACCCAAAAGCTACCATCCTAACAGACAACAGCACACAATTTGCCACAATCTGCCATCAACTAATGCATACCATCCTAACAGCATCCTAATAGCTTAACACATAACATAATCTGCCACTTTGCTGTCATCTACTAATAGAAACCACTAACATAAATAAACATAAACTAACAGTAACCAACATAATATAAAATATAATGGCATCCTTAAGGTTAGGAAGTGGAACCTATCTGTGAGCAAATATCCATATGAATTGGTGCTGCCCGTGTTCCACTTTCTCCTGCATTATTTAAGCTGACTTGTGTTCCACTTGCTCCTACATCATTGTAACAAACTTCAATTCCGCTTACTTCTGCCTCGTTGAAACTGACACCTGGAGGAGATTGCAAGCTGCAATATGGCATTAAGTAAGCATTGAAACCATTCTAAATTAACTAAAGCATTGAAAAAACTCAAACCTCATTACAAAACTTACTTGACAAACTCCTGAGTAGTAGCAATACAAGCTTGTTCTTGAGATGTATGGCAC
This sequence comes from Dimocarpus longan, assembly GCA_022984855.1. NCBI lineage: Eukaryota > Viridiplantae > Streptophyta > Magnoliopsida > Sapindales > Sapindaceae > Dimocarpus > Dimocarpus longan. The sequence goes on from CM041022.1 coordinate 6,531,123, forward strand.
CTGCAATGACATAAAATTAATAAAAAAATGTAATATGAAGCTATTTTTATTTTTTCAAACCCTGACAGTATTTGACGAATGTATTTACTGTTGGGTGCTGTTGGTTAGTGCAGTTTTCTGCTTCATAACAGCTTTCTTCTTGCCATGTTGGGTTGCCTGTAAAGTGCTTGTAGGTGCTTCTTGAGCAGCATATGTTGAAGAACTGGAAGCAACAGCAAGTGTTAAAACACTAAAATAGTTAAATGTAATATATCAATATGGATTATTAAAAGAGAATATCAATAATGCAGCCTATTATATATTCAGGTACTGCTTTTTAAATACATACATTCTCTGCTTCTTGTGAGAACTTGTTGCTTGTGAAATGCTTGCTTGTGGTTGAGAGGGGCTTGCTTGTGCTTGAGTGATTGCCTATCCTTGAATGCTTGCTTAGGCTTCAGAACTATCACACCTGGCCTGTATATAAACATAAAAATCAACAAAAATCAATTAAACTTTCAATTAAACATGAAAATCAAAAAAAGTTGAATGAGGAAACAAACCCGCAGAGGACAAGTGGACTTGTTGTGGCCAAGAACTTTACAAATATTACAACGACAGGAAAATCTTTTACTGGCTGTTGGTGGCTCATCTACTATTCTTTTTCTTGACTTTTTAGGCTTGCTGACTTTAGGAGGTCTCATCGGAGGTTCAATTGACTCCGACGGAAACTTAGGCCAGTCGGCTTCATCTGATATTGGGTTAATAGAACCACCGTATGTTAGTTGCAGCGCTTCCTTCGAGTAGTACCAATTAACATGATCATATGGATTTTCTTCTCTACGCATTAACACTGCAACAACATGTTTACATGACAATCCACTTATTTGCCAGTGTCCACATTCACAAATCCTCTGCTCAATGTTTACAAGAACCTTCTTTTGTCTGTTTTCAATGGTTTCATACCATTGTCCTCTCCTATGAAGAACAGTAAGCTTTGCTCCATCCTTCTCATTTTTCTGTAAAGTTGTAATTGCATACTTCGAAATCGGTTCTGTTATCTGTTCAGCTTTTTCCCCTTTCTTATAGAAACGAACCATTACCTTCCTTCGTACGTGCTCAAAGAGAGTTAGAATGGGCTTATCCCTTTCATCCATCACCCAGTTATTGAAGCTCTCAAACATATTATTTGTAATATGATCTGACTTAATACGTGGGTCAAATGCATGTCTAGCCTATCTGGAATGAGGCTCTTCTATAATATCCCATTGGTATGCTTCTATAGATTCAGTTTTAATTTGTTCCAATATTGCATTATAATCAACAATACAAGCAGCCCTAGCAAGATTATAAAGTCTTCCATGCATTGAATTGCTCTTAAAAGTAGCTTTAAAATTAGCAAGCATATGCTTGAAATAGAACCGATTCCTACATGTGGCCACTCCTTCTGTATAGCTGCTATTCCTCCCTTTTGACGATCACTCATGAAGTAGATAGGTCTCCTATCATCCCACCTAAGTGATTCACTTAACAAACTCAAAAACCAACTCCAGCTGTCTATGTTTTTAGACTCACAAACACCAAAGGCAATTGGAAAAATCTTGATGTCACCATCCAATGCTAATGCACATAACATTACACCCCCAAATAAACTGGTTAAATGGCAGTCATCCACACCTATTAATGGTTTACATCCCCTAGTGAACCCCACTTGTGATGCATGGAAGTTGAGAAAAAACCTTTCAAATTTGACCACTGGGCCTACATTAGGGTTCACTTTAACCTTTGCCATTGAACTTGGATTCATCGCTAAAATTGCATTGGCATATTTTCGTACTTTATTATACGATTTCATATGATTCACGTTCAGATTCTTTAACACTAGCCTCCTTGCACGGTAAATGACTTGCTTATCAACCTAAACCACGAATTGGTCTATCAGTAGCTGATGTAGGGTCTTCAAGCTAACTTCAAGATCTGCTTCTATAGTAGAAATAGAACTGAAGCTACCTAAGAAGACTTGGCCTCCTTATTTACTGACACTCTTGCACACATACGATGGCTACCGGTAATACTTTTCAGCATCCACATCACTCCATCAGGTAGTCAGGATGTGTGTACTCTCCAGTCACAACTTTCATTCTTGCACATAACAGTATAGCGCACAAGGTCATTCTTCACATTCTTCAACTGAAATCCCTCTTGAATAGCATACTGGCGTATTACATCTTTAACCATTTTTGCAGTCCTAAACATATGTCCTTCTCTTAAGTCAACCGAACCATCTGCATTGGCTGACCAATAATTCTTACTACAATACCTTGCCATTTTTGACAATCCAATCTCCTCTTCATCAGATGACACGATGATGACATTATCATCACCATGTGGAGAAATAAAAGCTTCCTCCTCCTTATCTGATTCTTCACCTTTGTCTATTAAACTCATTGACGAGCCCCCATCTGACTCTAATTCTGCTTCATAGTCTTCATCCGCTTCATTTTCTTCATGTTCCATTTGCATATTGTTTTCAACTTCTAGTTCCGTAGTGTTTTCATCCCTTCATTTCAAAATCGGTACTATAGTTGGTAAAGCATCAACTGATACAAGCACCGGGCCTACTTCAAACTCTATGTCCTCATACTCAAAATAGCTGAATATTTCGAACACGACCATCAACTCTTCATCCGTTCTTAGCACAAATATCTCCTCATTCCAATGGTAAGTAACTGCCAGCTCGCAGGTTTTCCAATCACGAACGAGCTTATCAATCCATGCCTTTTTAGCATCATTAATTATCCTAATCACACTACAATTTTGGGGAATTAAATCTCTTAAGCTGACAACCTCCCCACCAATATTAACTGTCATGCCAAATATTGGTACAATCTCTGAAATTTACAAAAAAAAAGAAAAAAAAGAAAACATATTTTAACCAACTATTATGATAGCTTATGTATATAGCCAATACATAATAGCATGTTTCATAAACACAACATATTACTATCTATGAATGTAGTAGCAGTATAACAAATATCTAAAACTAATTAAACCAATTAAACTACAACAAAATCACTAAACAAATTTGGCAACTAACCAATACAGTAAATTGGCAAATAATTAAAAAAATCCATTAAGCTGATTCAACTAACCAATACAGCAAAAACTGATAATTGGAAACAAAACACACAAAATGGACAAAAACTGAACAACAAACCAAAGATACATTTACATACACAGTACACAAAAAACAATGAATACCTTTTCTAGAGTTGTCTTGACAGTGCAATATTCTTCAAGCTTCAAACAAGCAGTCCTGTTACACAGAAATTAAATAACAATGGACAAACTCTCCAAAAGGATATTCAGATTAAATGAATAACAACCACTTTATACACATCAAATTACACGCATCAAGATTTCCTATAACTTAGAACATATCCGTATGCACAAGAGCAAAAAAAGCTACGTTACGAAGACCTGTTTTTGGTTTTATCTATTAGTTGAATGCATTTTACATCAAACCAACAAAAAAAAAAAAAACCTCAACTTCCCATGCAAAAGTACCATGCAAACCCCTAACATGTATAACCAACAAAACCCATAACAAATTACTCGTGAAACACCAGAATTTCAAAACCAACAACACTTTTCAACATTTTTGGAAACCCTAGAAACTTAAACAGAACAAAACCACATCAAAAATGCACACCCAACACTTATTCACTCTCCCATTCTTGTCATAAACCAACCTTTGCCAAAACCCCCAAAAAGAGCCTAAAAAATTTTCAGTTTTTAACAAACAAAACCCTTGCTCAACAGAAAACAGAGGCATGATTACCTACCTATGTTGGCGACGTATAAACAACAGCCACGAAGTCACGACAGTTGGTGGTCGACGGTGAGGTTAGGTTCTAGTACGGGCAGAGTCGTGGGTTCGAGTGGAGTGGATGAGGGTTTGTGACTTCTGAGTGAAGTTTTTTTTATTGTGAATAGAGTAAAGGGGACCATAGATCAACCTTGACTTCTTTAATATAAAAGGGGGTAAATTCGTCCTTCAATTTTGTTTTTTTCTTTTTTCAATTTTTAATTTTTAATCTTAATTTTTCTGGACCACACATGTGTTACCTTGAAAAATTTTAACGCAAGATTACCATTTTAACCTTCTTACCGTTAATTTGATATACGGTAGGGACTAAAATGATGAATTTTTAATAAATTTAGGTATTTTTAGTATATTATTTTAAAGATATTTAAAAATTATCAATTTCTAAAAATTAAGGACCAAAATGAAATTTTCCCATAAATTTAAAATTAAATTGTCATTAATTGATTTTAATAATTTTCGATTGATAAATCAAATTTCAATGACAAATTGATTTTAATGATTTTGTAACTGTTAATAGAGTGATTGATGGAATTGAATTATGAATTAATGGAGATGTTTAAATTCTGATTTTAAATCAGAATTGTAACAGCCATGATTTTAATGATTTTCGGTTCACAAATCAAATTTTAATGACAAATTAATTTTAATGATTTTGTAATTGTTAATGGAATGATTGATGGAATTGAATTATTAGTTAATAGAGGTGTTTAAATTCTGATTTTAAATCAGAATTGTAACAGCCATGATTGATGACCATTAATTGATAATTGTAACAGCCAAAATAATGACCATAATTGATAGAATTTAATTCTAATTTGAGGTGATAAATTCTAATTTTAAATCGGAATTATAACAACTAAAATAATGACTATAATTAATAGAATTTAATTCCTCAAAGTTGAATTGATTTAATTTGACATCCAAGTTGAAGAAGAGAGTTAGTGATTGAAGAATAATCTTCTTTCTTTACTTACAGTTTTCAACTCTAGTTTAGGCTTCTAGTGTGATAGAGATCGAATTCAATTCAATTCGTCGGACAGTTTCAGTCGCTATATCCTAAAAGACGAACGTAATACATAATACACCGTGAATTCGTTTTAAGGACACTGTATTTTGTACAGGCCTTAGTTGCTTCTACTTCTATTAAGAAATTTATTCATTGTATCGATTATGTAATTTGTTGTTTTAGTTTTTTTTTTTCTTTACTCTGTGTATATGTAGTAGCATCATCTTATAATCTGTACTCGACCAACAGCCATAACATCACTAATCGAACCCAAAAGCTTTGAACCCACAACATGACCATCTCCATCACCGACCAAACTATCACCACTCTACAGAGCACCACAACATCTAGTTTGTCAATCAATCAAACTAGCAACCTCTATTACAACCTCCATCATTGGCCATAGTCATCACCACAACCATCACATCACCATCTACATTGTTAGCCATAATCACCACCACAACATTACCCGATTAAACCCATATGTTTTGAACCCAATTGAATCTGATCGCCGACCAAACTAACAGTCTTCATTCGATAATGAACGACCCAAGTGATCAGGGTTCGTTGAAACAACGAATCCAGACCTAGGTTCATCTATTTCATTCGAAAAAGATAACCCAAGCAACTAGGTTCATCTTCTTGAAATGAACCCATTGTTTTCATTTTGTTCTCTTTTGTTTTTTGTTTTGTTTTTAATTTGTCAAAATTTTTATATTTTATATTTTTATTGTTTCACCATTCATTTATTGCCACCTATCTTCTTTTTTTGTGTATATATATATATATATATTTATCTATTAATCAAGTTACATAATATTCAAAATACCCCTGAAAATCATAGTCAATATTAGTTAGAGAGAGACTAATTTGACACATTTTCGAAACTATAGGGAGAATTTGATGTTTTTTCAAAATATAGTTAAAAATTTAACCATTTTTCAAAACTTAAAGACCAAAAATGATTTTACCCATTGAGAAAATAAGATGAAAAAGAATTTCGGATTTTTTAAAAAATAATTATATAATTTTTTATTTTTAATTATTTATTAAATCATAATTGTACACTTGTTAATCAAATAGCTAGTAGAATGAAAAGTGTTAGTGCACGTGTCAAATGCACTAATGTTGGCATCTTATAACATTGAGATTTGATTTTGAAGTAGTAAGTGTGTGTAGCAAATGTAATGGATTGCAAATGTATTCATGGACTATAGATGCTCTAAGTGTTGAATTAGTTACTTTTTATGTTATAACATCAGAATCAATGTTGTAACATTAGTTATAATGTTACAACAATTTTTACTGACAGTACTTGGTATAGGTTTCAGTGCAGGATTCAGTATCTTTCATGGTTGACTCAATTTCATGTTTAATAATTCTTGTCCGATTTATTGAATATTCTTGTGGTTATTAGACAAGGTTTTTTCCAAGAATAAAATATTTCCTTTCCTTATAGTTTGGGATTAATGATGATATTCATAGAAGGAAATACATTGATTGTTTGACTTATTCTTGAGCAACAAACTTAGAAAAATATCTTTGTTTTGGAAGCATTTTTTGGTCAATTAATGTTCACAGGTGCAAAATGAATCAAGACTTCTTATGAACCAAATTTGGTGGAGCACAAATACTTGGAGTTGAAGATATTTTGTCAATGCTAAAAAATAGAAGTTGACTAAATATTTTTTAGCTGATTTTATTTCTACTTTTCAAAGATGTTATCAACTAATTTTTATCTCTAATTAAGGACCAAATTCGGTCCAGCAAGAAACTTGAAATTCAAATGAATTGGTCAACAATAAAAATAGGAATTGACTCACTATTTTTAATTAATCTTATTTCAGATTTATTTATGAGTTTTAGTAGACTTTATCTACTGATTTTTATCTCTAACGTACTACTGTTTTTGTGTTTCCTTTACAGTTATAAGCTGCACATATCAAGTATAAATAAAGATCTTTATAGTGCATATAAACTAAGCAAGCAGTGCGATTAGAAAGTAATATTGAGTGTTTGCCTATAAAACTTAGAAAGTCTATTCTATAAGTTATTTTTCATGAGATCAAGTGAGTGAGTTGAATTAGATTTGTGCCCAGATGCTTGTCGGGATGACAAGTAATTAAGTCTTTGAGAAGAGATAAGTTTGCAACAATTAAAGAGAGTTTAAGGTGTTATCAACCATTAAAGTCGAGGAGAGTTTACTGTAATTTATGAAATGAATGAGTACTCATCTTGCGTTAAGTTTAGGAAAGAGTTATAGGTTAAGTAAGACAAGATTAGGTTGTACTTTGAAAATGTTTATTAATGAGTTGATATCTCTAGACAAGGTCTCATAGATGTGGAGTTAAAACGAACTACGTTAAAAATGTTCTTATGTTCATTTTTATTCTCTATGTTGATTATATTGCATCATATGAATTGTATGTTATAACGTATTTATTCTATTACAACCTTAAAGTTAGTGTCATAACATTGTTTAGTCTCAACAACTACAGAAATTGGGTAGCCTACATCAAACAATTAATTTTAAAAAGAACCAAAATACATCTCCAACTATTAATTTTGTCTAACGGTCAACTAATTTAAGGACCAATTTGATGAATTTCTTAAATCTTGATGATGAATATTGAAAACTCAAAAGTAAGTGAAAAAGTAATATTTCGCTAAATACTAAGGATTAAAGTGAAATTTTTCCAAAAAATCCAAATCCATGGAGATCTAATCCCGTTCTACCCTAAATGGGACATGATTAAAGTAAAATAAATGGATTTTAGACAGGTTTATTATTGATTTTATAACTTGTTTTGAAAATAGGGCGGGTGTGAGGTTAACTTCCTCTACCTTGACCCCAAGTCCAACCCCGTTTATTATCTATTTATGTATTAAATAAAATATAAAATATAGTTTATTAATTATTAAGAACTTAATATATCTATATTTTGGAAAAATTGCACAGACATTCCCTAATTTTTGGAAAATTGCATGGAGACATCTGGTCACTTCCACTTTGGAAGAGATCAGATCATTTTCTTAAGTCTCCACATTCTAGAAAAGGATTGGTAAATCAACTGTCCTTTTTTTTTTTAAAAAAAAAGTAAAATAAAATTTTAATATTGATTTACCTTTTAATTTATGTTTTTAATTAATTTTCAAGTCCATAAAAAAATTGTGGGAGATGAAAGGGCATGCTATCATTGTCTCATTTTTTTTTATTTATTTAATAATTTGAAATGACTATTTTACCCTTCTCATGTTTAGCTTTCCGTTAGCCAACCATGTGGTCAACGAAATCTCGGGGAAGTTTATGTAACTAAAGAATATTTTGATATAGGTGCAATTTCACCTAAAGTTAGGGGGTGCAATTTCCTTAGATTTTTTTATTAATATACATATATATATATTTACTAAATATGAATAAATATTTCATAATCAATAAAAAATAATGTATAAACTGTTATAAAATTAAAATAAATGAATATAATAAAATTAATAATCATCAGGGGCTTAAAGAGAATTTATCAGGGACTTGAGCTTATATTTGACAAGCAAAAGTAATGGCAGCAGGAGAGAGGCGAGAGAAACAAACACAATAATAAATTGAACAAAAGCAAAGAGAGAGAAATGAGAAACAGTAAAAGTATTCAGTAAAGACACAAAAAGAAGGCAGAAGCATATTCTTTATTGCTGAGGTTACACACGTATATATAGACAAACTGAGTCGGTTTAACCGACTTAAACAAAATATTTTATATTATTATAATGGTGCATCCAGAAACTTCATAACACTCCCCCTTGGATGATACCATTATAATATATTTAAAATTTTTTACCAATAAAATCTAAACAAAATATATTTTATGATCTGCTGGATCTAAAATATTATAATCTTCTGGATTTAATAATATTTGGATGTGCTTAAAATGACTGCCTCATTAAAAACCTTGTCAGGAAAACCCAATGAGATAAAATCTGATCGAAGGAAAAAAGAGTGTAGTGCACATATGTTCACATTGATTTAATATTCTCCCCCTGAAAAATACTTCAGAATTCATTATGTAATTTACATACTCGACGCATTCCAATGCCATAAATCAATTTCTCGAATGTTGATGTTGGTAATGTCTTGGTGAATAAATCTGCGAGATTATCTGGGGAGCGGACTTGTTTAACATCAATCTGCTGATTTGGTTGGAGCTCATGAGTATAAAAGAACTTTGGTGAGATATGTTTGGTTCTATCTCCTTTGATGTATCCTCCTCTGATTTGAGCAATACATGCAGTATTATCTTCATATATGATTGTGGGAGAACTTGAAGCAGTAGATAGTTCGCATGTACTCTGGATATGATGAATGACAGATCTCAACCATATACATTCTCGGCTTGTTTCATGAAGTGCAAGAATTTCAGAATGGTTGGAGGATGTGGCAACCAAAGTCTGTTTTGTTGAGCGCCATGAAATTGTTGTATCATTATAAGTAAAAACATACCCAGTTTGTGAACGAGCCTTATGAGGATCATTCCAATGACGTCGTGTTGGTTCAGAACTGAACCTGGCTAACAAATTTACTGAAAAAGCAATATCAGGCCTAGTACATTGTGTTAAATATAATAAGGCACCAATTGCACTTAGATATGGTACTTCTGGACCAAGTATTTGTTCATCATCTTCTTTAGGTCGAAATGGATCCTTCTTAGGATCAAGAGATTGAACAACCATAGGGGTACTCAAAGAATGAGCTTTATCCATATTGAACCGTTTTAAGATTTTTTCAATATATGCTGATTGATGGATAAGTACTTCGTGTGATTTGTGTTCAATTTCCAAGTCGAGACAATATTTCGTTTGTCCCAAATCTTTCATCTCAAATTCTTTTTTTAAATAGTCAGCAGTTTTTCGGAGCTCTTCAGGTGTTCCGATTAAATTCATATCATCAACATAAACTGCAACAATAGCAAATCCAGATTCTGTTTTCTTTATGAATACATATGGGCATATAGGATTATTAATATATCCTTCATTTGTCAGGTATTTGCTAAGACGATTATACCACATTCGCCCAGATTGTTTTAATCCATACAAGGATCGTTGCAATTTAATTGAATAAACATTGTTGGCTTTTGATTTGTATGCTTCAGGCATCTTAAATCCTTCAGGAATTTTCATATAGATATCAGTATCAAGTGATCCATATAAATATGCTGTCACTACGTCCATAAGTTGCATTTCGACTCCTTCTGAGACTGCTAAACTGATCAAGAATCTAAAAGTAATTGTATCCATCACTGGTGAATACGTCTCATCATAATCAATCCCTGGTCTCTGTGAGAAACCTTGTGCAACAAGCCTTGCTTTATGTCTTACAATTTCATTCTTTTCATTACGTTTCCGTACAAATACCCATTTGTATCCAACAGGTTTAACATTTTCAGGCGTTTGGACTACAGGTCCAAAGACTTTACGTTTGGCTAAGGAACTTAATTCTGCTTGAATTGCATTTTTCCATTCAGACCAATCGTGTCTTTGTCTACATTCATTAACAGTATGTGGTTCATAATCATCGTTCATAACTGTCAAAGCTACTGTATATAAAAATATATCATCGATTATTATTTTATTACGATTCCACATACCTTCGGCACAATTGATTGAAATTTCTTGATTTCCAGAATTTTGTGGCTCATCAATTGTTTGTACCTCTTTGGAAGTTTCAGTCTCTTCAGGGATTAGAAACTCTTCTGGAGTTGATCTTTCAGAGATAATAGATTTTGTCGCTTGAATATTATTTTCAGAAGAATCAGAATTTTTCATTCTCCGTTTTCGGGGAATACTATCTTTTGAGCCCATTGGTCTACCACGCTTCTAGCGTGCAGTAGATGATTCATTTGCTGCGTTCTGATTACATTGTTCTACAGGAACAATTATTCTAGCTGGTGTATTGGCAGCTGGTATGTATGATTTTATCACTTTAGCAACATCAGTAAATGCATCTGGCAACTGATTCGCAATCATCTGAAGATTAACTATTCTTCGTACCTCACTTTCACATTGGGTAGTGCGAGGATCCAGATGAGATATTGTTGTCTCATTCCATGATAACTCATTTTTCTCTCCAATAGTGACATTTTTCTTATGCTTCTCTTCAGGAGAAATTTTTCCTCCCCCTAATGGTGGGAAAGTTGTCTCGTCAAAATGACAATCTGCAAAACGGGCAGTAAAAGATCACCTGTCAATAGTTCAAGATATCTGATAATTAAAGGTGAATTAAAACCAACATATATTCCCAAACGACGTTGGGGTCCCATTTTGATTCTTTGAGGAGGAGCAATAGGGACCTGGATACGTTTGATGAATGATTCTGCTAGACCATTCTGGGTATGTACATGTGGGACTGGATGTTCAACATCAATTCTGATTGATGTGCAATAATCATCAAATGTTTTTGATGTAAACTCTCCAGCATTATCTAGTCGTATACTCTTGATTGGATAATCTGGAAATTGTGCTCGGAGTCTAATGATTTGAGCAAGCAATCTAGCAAAAGCAATGTTACGACTGGATAATAAACATACATGTGACCACCTTGCTGATACATCAATTAATACCATAAAATAACGGAATGGTCCACTGGGTGGATGAATGGGTCCACATATATCTCTTTGTATTCTTTGTAGGAAAAATGGAGATTCAAAATCAACCTTAGAAATAGATGGTTTAATTACCAATTTTCCTTGTGAACAGACAGTGCATATATTGTCATTGGATAATAGAATCTTCAGGTTCTTCAATGGGTGCCCATGAGAATTTTCAATGATTCTACGCATCATCGTAGATCCTGGATGACCAAGACGGTCATGCCAAAGTCGAAATGTTATTGGTTTAAATAGCTTATGGCTTGAAACTACATAAGTTTCAATTGATCTCATAATTGTATAATACAACCCAGATGAGAAAGCTCTGAGTTTTTCTACAATTAGCTTCTGGCCTGAGATAATTTTAGTGATGCATAAACATTCAACATTCTTCTCATTTGTAGTTTCAATATGATATCCGTTACTACGTATATCTTTGAAACTGAGTAGATTTCTTCTAGATCTACTAGAGTATAATGCACCATTTATATATAATTTAGTACCATTTCTCAATAAGATTATGACTCTTCCATAACCTTCAACCAGATCTGCAGGACCTGATATAGTATTTACCTTGGCTTTGGTTACTGTCAAATTTGAGAAATATTTCTTATTCTGAAGAATAGTATGTGTTGTTGCACTGTCGACAATATATATATCTGCACCTTCCCTTTTGAGAATAGATAATTCATCCATATTCGTCTTTCATCAGATAAACCATATGTTAGTACATCATATAAAGCAAAATAAGTTATCTTACTTCTGGAAGATTACAAAAATATGTACTAACATAACAAAAGTTAATATGACTATATTAACTAGGCAACTTTCTAATTGGTATGGATATCTCCATCACCAATTGAGTAATCCACTTTTTCATCCGCATTATCAAGAAAATCCGATAAGTCCAGGCTTGTGATATCTACAGGATCATCACTTTGATCTGCAAAATTTGTATCAATTTTCTTTTCCTTCCCCTTTACAGAGGCTTGATACAGATCAACCAAATGCTTAGCCGTACGACAGGTATGAGACCAGTGTCCAGACATACCACATCTAAAACAAACATCTTCATAATTTTTAGGGGCCTTTTTCTCTGCATTTTTGACCTTGTTATGTTTAGCATTATAAACATTCCACTTTTGAGAGATGTTTTTTTAGTTTCGATTACCTGAAAATTTATACCCACCACGACCATGATTACCACGTTCGCGTCCACGTCCACGGCCTTTACTTGTGCTAGCATTTGCTTCTGGAAGTGCAATTGCGCCAGCAGGACGAAGTTCATGATTTTTTATCAGAAGCTCATTATTTTGTTCTGCCACTAAGAGACATGAGATTAATTCAGAATATTTTGTAAACCTGCGTTCTCTATATTGCTGCTGCAGGAGCACATTAGATGCATGGAAAGTAGTATATGTCTTTTCCAACAGATCTGCATCAGTCAGTTTTTCACCACACAAGTTCAGCTGTGAGGTTATCTTAAACAGGGCAGAATTATAATCAGCGACTGATTTGAAATCTTGAAGTCTTAAATTACTCCACTCATGCCTGGCTCTAGGGAGGACGACGGTTTTCTGATGGTCATACCTATCTTTTAGATTTTTCCACAGAGTCAGTGGATCTCTAATTGTGAGGTATTGAGTCTTCAGGCTCTCATGTAAATGACGGCGGATAAAGATCATTGCAGTTGCTTTATCCTGTAGAGATGTTTCATTATTATCTCTAATTGTATCAACTAAGCCCTTGGACTGCAGATACAGCTCTACATCAAGGATCCATGAAAGATAATTATTTCCTGATATATCCAGTAGAGCAAATTCTGGTTTTGCAATATTTGACATGGCTATATACATAAAATATCACAATTAGTGATATAATCAAAATGATATATTTGAAACTTCAGGTTGCCAAAAATTTCATTTATATTTTTAGAACTTCAGGTCAAAAATAATAACTTCAGGTTTTAACAATAAATATTTAGAACTTCAGATTCCATTGATTAAAATCCAGAACTTCAGGTTCTAGTACATTATAAATTTAAGAGAATAAAATACATAAAATATAAATATATAACAGAGATAACAAATCAATTAATTAATAATATATTGAGCCGGCATAGCCGTGCATGAAATACATAATAAAAATAGTAAATAATAATAACAGAGCTGCACATATAGTATGTAACAATAAGTAAATAAATAAAATTAAATAGTTAGATCTGTAATGCATGATAATAATAATTGAGTCGGCAGAGCCGTACATTAATTGAGTCGGCATAGCCGTACATTGATTGAGTCGGCAGAGCCGTACATTGATTGAGTCGGCAAAGCCGTACATATATTGAGTCGGTAGAGCCGTACATATATTGAGTCGGCAGAGCCGTACATATATTGAGTCAGAATATCAAGAACTTCAGGTTCAAGATCGTGCTGATAACGTGTTATAAAATTAAAATAAATGAATATAATAAAATTAATAATCATCAGGGGCTTAAAGAGAATTTACCAGGGACTTGAGCTGATATTTGACAAGCAAAAGTAATGGTAGCAGGAGAGAGGCGAGAGAAACAAACACAATAATAAATTGAACAAAAGCAAAGAGAGAGAAATGATAAACAGTAAAAGTATTCAGTAAAGACACAAAAAGAAGGCAGAAGCATATTCTTTATTGCTGAGGTTACACACGTATATATAGGCAAACTGAGTCGGTTTAACCGACTTAAACAAAATATTTTATATTATTATAATGGTGCATCCAGAAACTTCATAACATAAACTATAAATTTATCTGGTATTAATGTTTTTGATAAATATAACAATTTTTTTTACATTGAAAAAAAAAAAAGAATAACGATGTATCTCTATGATCTATCTTTGATATGAACTATTAACATATCATAACCTCAAGTTTTAAATACTATAGTTAGACTATTTTCTATCAGTTTAAGTTTTAGGTTTAATGGTGACTAATATGATATCAGAGTTTGAAGGTCTCTGGTCCAAATTCTCTCTCTCCTATTTATCTAAAAATCTTATTGTTACTCATGTTATATGATAAAAGACATTTAGTATGTTTCTCTCATCTGTTACCTGTCCATATTGCATGTGAGGAGACGTGTTAATTTATCATAACCTCTAATCTTAAATATTATAGTTGAGTTATTTTCTATTAGTTTAAACTTTTGAATATGATGGTAACTAATATGGATAACTGTGATAAAAAAAAAAAGAAAAAGATAAAAAAAAAAAAAAAAAGAACAAAAAATTAGATCTCCACTATTTTCATCTGCATGGAGATTTCCACGGAGATGGAAATTGATCTCTCTCTATTAGCGATGGAGATCCTATCATCATTATCTTCATCGCAATGGACATGGAGATGTAGGTTTGGTTCTATTATGATTAAGACCAAATTTGGGTTCTATCACAAATGAAAGTCTCGATTTACTCTTCATAGAGATGAAGATTTGATGGATTGGATCTCCAATTTTTTTTTTTAACTAAAAATATATTTTCTTTATCTTCTTTGTCCATCACAATGATGGATATATATATATTTTGAAAAAAAGCATGTTTTTCAAGAACTCTCAAATATGGACATTGGAAATCCTACATTTTAAAATTTTTGTAATTTTGATTTTTCTTTAGATTAATTTTTTTTGCCCCACAAAATCATCAAAACATTTCTAACTGTTAATAGGCATTTTGATCATTCCAACTGAAACAGTTATTCAACCATTAGTTTTTAATTTTCTTTGACTAATGTAATGAGTATATGGTGTAATTAGCAAGTTAAATTCGTGTGTCAAAAATAAACCTTTAGGGGATAAAATAATACATACACATATGCCCCTCTATTATTACGAATGAAATCGGATTATCTTGCTTCAAATCAACAAGTTGAAGTTGATCAAATTATGATTCAATTAAATATCATTGGATTGTTTTCACACATTTCCTACTATTCACAATGAAAGTAAGAATGATGTGAACAATGACGAGCATGGTCTAATTAGGTTTGATTAATCAATATATTTTTAGCAAGTTTTTCATATTTATTATTTTGTTTAATTTAAATGAAATTGATGAATTTGATTGGTTGTTTTGTATATATTTTAATGATTTAGGAAAATGGGCTGTTTAGGTCCAGTGCTTCAGCTCAAGTAGATAAAAACCTAGCAGACCAGAAAGTCAAGACGACGTCGTAGGAATGCAAACTGTTGTGTCTGAGTCCACAGACCGTTATTCAGCGAGTTCATAATATGATTACTAGCTTGCTTATCACCTTGGTAAACAAGCTTGGGATAGGACAGTTTGCCCATTAGCTCGTACAAGGACTGCTCATCTATCAGCTCACACATTAGCTTGCCAGAATATCATTCCAACTTATGAGCTCGCTGTGACTAGTCCAATTAACATTTTAAAAGCCTGAAGTAGCCTAATTGGAGAAGAGGTCAACTTTCTTGTTTTGAAGTAAATTTAATATCGAGATTCTCGGAATCAGTTGTTAATTTTGTGAAGATAATCATGACATCATAATTATCATAAGTAATGTAATTTATTTTTTGTCTTATCTGTATGTGATTTAAATCAATTCAAATTGTATCACCCCTCGCTACAAATAGGTAATAAAATTCATTGTAAAAGACAACAGAGAAATATTATACTGTTACTCTGTCGAAATAAAGAGGGACAGAAGGGGATGTAGGTTTGTTTTTAGCTGAACTACATAAAAACTTGTGTGTGTTGTTTTTCTTCTTGGCTTCTTTATTTGTTTTTGTTGCATTTGTTGTTTAATTGCATGTATTGGGCTTGAAGAATTGGTTCGACTAAAAAATAATGACGATATTTTGGCGTTAGAAGGAGGGCTCAGACTGTGATTCTATGGCTTTTTCAGATTCTATAATTCAGATTTATTGTTATGGTTAGAATAAGAACAACAAGGAGTACAAAAGTAGCGGCTAACCAATCTGAAGGTCATTTTGAGCAGTAGAATCCTCAATTAGTTGGGGGTAATGTGGCAAGAACTTCCTCTGCTGTTTTGCCTCCATTCCCTCCATGTTAACCACCCACTATTGCCGTGGGAGGAGACGCCATGCAGATTTAGCAGCAATGCCAGGAAGCTTTAGAGAATACTGAGATATTTGGCGGATACAATTAGAACTATGACATAGGTGTAGACCCAAACAGCCTTAAGGAATATAGAAATCCGAGATCAGCCAGTTGTTGAGGTATCAATCTAGAGAGAAGGGGCTGTCAGGGAAAGGGTGTTGCCAAAAGGTTTAGTCTGCTCCTCAAATTTGCACTCAATGGGAGGCTGACGATGAACTCATGAAGAAGAAGTGATACCTCATTCAGCAAGTTTGAGGATAAATTTAAAACATGATGGGAGCCGTCACGTGAAGGCCAATCACGACTATGAGCAAGCTCCCGAGCGTGATGAGGAGTATGTGTCGCAAAGAGCTTAGCAGCGAGCGGAGAGCTTGCATAGGAGGCACAGGTCACAAGATCGATTGTCAGGTGAGCGAGAGAGTAAGAGGAGTAGATGATCCCCTACGAGGAGAATTGAGCCACATGACCCAATGGTTAAGGAGTTATTACAGAGGGTCCAGCAGCTGGAGGCACGACATGGGCCCTAAGGTCAGAGAGAATGGCAAGAAGAGATGACCCCATTTATAAAGGAGATTGAGATGGAACTATTGCCGCCTAGGTTCAAACTTCCTAGTGTCCCGCTCTACAACAGTGATAGTGACCCCTACGACTATCTCGATGCATTCAACGTCCAAATGGATCTGCATACATCTAACCCCCTGGTGAAGTGTTGTGTGTTTCCAGCCACATTATGGAATATTCCAAGGACCTAGCTAAGGAGTCTTCCAACTCGCAGTATCAATAGTTAGGAAGAATGCTAGAAAAAGTTCATTAACCAGTATAGGGCGTTGAGAAAGTAGCTCGTGCCACCTTACCACCTCGCGATAATTTTTCAGCGGCAAAATGCATCGTTGAAGAACTATATTTTCAGATTCAGAAACAAGGTGAACAATATGGAGAATCCTTCGGATGAAAGTATACTCATAGTAATCTCGACAGGGCTCAGAAAGATAGAAAGCTCTACGAAAGTATTTACAAGTCTCATGTGAAAGATTTGGGTGAGTTTTATGAATGAGCTACTAAGGAGATCAGATGGGAAAAAGCTTTCAGGCCAAAGAAGCCCAGTGATCAGAAGAATGGAGCAGGCAGTTCCCACCATGGGAAGAAGAGAAATCATCGTGGAAGTGAAGATAGTGATCAGAAGAATCGTTCCAGCAATCAAGTAGTGAAGCGGGCTAGGAATGAGCCTAGAAGAGATTGACCTCCTTCTTCTTCTCAGGGCCGTTATGAAAGTTATAACTTCTTGTCAGACATACATGACAGGATTTTTGAAACAGAGAGGAATAGGAAAATTTTCGAGAGGCCGAGCCCCATAAACGTCCCTAACAAATTTCGGGATTCGAGAAAGTACTGTGCCTATCACAATGAAACTAGGCACTTTACTTCACAATGCAAAGAACTCAATGACATCATTGAGGAGTTGATTATAAGAGATCGCTTAAGGGAGTATGTAGTGCGACCTGCAAACCAACGACCTCAGTAGTAGTGTCCCCAACCAACGCAACAGCATCCTCAGCTAGCCTAGTAGCCCTTACAATAACTGCTCTAACAGGTCGCTGAGCAGGATCATGTGCCCGCAGTACGGACTATATTCACAATACATGGTAGGCCTCATATCGCAGGGATGTCGAACAGGTCGCACGAGCGTTATGTGGGCAAGGCCAGTCATATCATGCTTACAGGGCATGGTGAGACAGATGGACCTGTAAAAAGAGCTGGAGTGGCCTTAGACGATATTGTGTTCACAAAGGAAGATGCTAGAGGAGTTTACTGGCCTCACAATAATACGTTGGTCATTCGTGCAAGAATAGGCAACATTGAAGTGTGAAGGATTATGGTGGATATCGACAGCTCGGTGAATGTTATATACAGGAACTGTTTTGAGTAAATGGGCTTAGGGCTCGAACAGTTGAAGCCGTCCTCGGAGCCTCTCTACGGATTCACTGGAGATACGATTGCACCAATGGGGCAAGTCAAGCTCCTCCTTACTATTAGAGATTCAGGTCGTCACTCAACAACATTGACAGATTTTTTTATTATTGACTGCCCTTCGGCATACAATATCATTCTAGGAAGACCAGCCATGAATGACTTGGACATGGTAGCCTCGACCAGAACCCTCACCATCAAGTTCCCAACACCTAGTGGAGTGGGATGTGTGTGAGGAGAGCAGCACTTAGCACGGCGTTGTTATGAAGATGCTGTAAAAATGGAGGTTAAGGGAAAGAAGGTTAATGTGGTAGACAGGGGAGAGCTGTGACCTATGAGTGAAAAATGAACAAGTCAGGATTTAGATCCAAGGGAGGTGGAGGTAGACAGGGCAACAGATCCTGTAGAAGAACTCGAAGACGTGCAGGTTAGTGAGGCAGATGTTGAGAGGTGCCTCAAACTGGGTAAAAATTTACCTTAAGAGATTAAAACCCAGCTCGCTGATTTCTTAAGGGCCAACGTGGATGTTTTTGCTTGGAATCATAAAAATATGGTGGGGATCAACCCGCTGGTGATGTCGCACAGATTGAATATTGATCTGCCCCATAAGCTGGTTCGCCAGAAGATGAGGCCAATGACGAAGGAACGATATGTCACTCTTAAAGAAGAGGTAAATAAACTTCTAGCAAACAAGTTTATAAGGGTGGCTTATTACCCAATCTAGGTAGTAAATCCTATTTTAGTCAAGAAGAAGAATGAAAAATGGAGAACCTGCATTGATTTCACCAACCTCAACAAAGCATGCCTGAAGGATAGTTTTCCTTTGCCCAGAATTGATCAGCTCGTGGATGGAACGGCCGGTCATTAGTTCCTTAGTTTCATGGTTGCCTATTTGGTTTATAACCAGATCCTAATTAATTATGAGGATGAGGAGCACACCTTTTTCATGACAGATCGTGGGCTCTACTAGGTCATGCCTTTCGAGTTGAAGAATGCGGATTCGACCTACCAATGATTAGTCAACAAGATGTTTGAGGGTCTCATTGGCAAGACGATGGAAGTTTATATGGATGACATGTTAGTGAAGTCGAGACAGATGTCCGAGCATATGCGCGACTTGGAGGAGATGTTCCGGATCCTGAGGAAGTACTAGATGAAGTTGAATCCGTTGAAGTGTGCATTTGTGGTAGCTTTGGACAAGTTTCTAGGCTTCATAGTCAATAACAGAGGGATCGAGGTGAATCCCGAGAAGATTAAAGCTCTGATTGATATAAGATCGCCTAACAAGATCAAGGATGTGCAGGGCCTAAACGGTCAGGTCACTACACTTAACAGGTTCATATCAAAGACTATGAACAAGTGTATTCCTTTCTTCGATGCCTTGAAAAAAGCGAAGAGCTTCCAATGGACAGAAGAGTATGAAGTGGCCTTTCAGTAGTTAAGGGAATATATGGGCCGAGCTCTCTTGCTCTCCAAGCCCGTGAAAAGGGAGAAGCTGATCATTTATTTGGGGGTCACTCAACACGCGCTCAGCGCAGCTCTGCTTCGAGAAGAGAACATGACTCAATTTCCTGTTTATTACATAAGTAAAAGGCTGCTCAATGCGGAGACCAAGTATACTCTTACGAAGAAGCTCACCTATTACCTGGTAATGGCATTAAGAAAGTTGCATCCCTATTTCTAGGCTTACACAATTGAAGTACCCATCAGATACCCGTTGAAACAGATTCTTCAAAAGTCGGACACGTCAGGTCACTTGCTTAAGTGGGCCATCGAGCTTGCCCAATTTGAAATTGAGTTTAAGCCTCGAATAGCAATAAAAGGACAAGTTCTAGTAGATTTCATAGCTGAATTGACAGGGCCAACAGATGAAGAAGCTAAATCCTCGGAAGGTCTATTTTGGGAGCTCTATGTTGACAGATCCTCTAGCCAGCAAAAGGTTGGGGCAAGAGTGATGTTGATCAGCCTGGAGGGTCACAGGATTTTATGTGCTTTGAGGTTCAGTTTTCAAGCCATCAATAATGAAGCAGAGTATGAGGCACTACTGATAGGATTAAGATTGGCCAAAAAAGTACGAGCTGAATATGTAAGAATATACAGTTATTCCCAACTCGTGGTGTGAGAGTTACTGGAGACTTTTAAAAGATATGAAATGCATCATGTTCCACGAACTCAGAATTCGCACGCTGATGCCTTAGCTCGCCTTGCCACGGCGAAAGATACAGAATTTATAGGAGCCATACCTATGGAGTTCTTGTCAGTCCTGAGCATAGGATTCATGGATGAGTCCCCTTCTCGATTACTTACAGAGGAGAAGACTGCCAGAAGACAAGTTAGAAGCTCGTCGCCTCTGAGCTCAAGCGGCCAGATACTGTATTTATGATGACATGCTCTACAAAAAGGGATTCTCAGCTCTACTGCTCAGGTGTATAGATGGGTCGGATTGCCAGACTGTCCTAGAGGAGATACATACTGGTCACTGTAGCAATCACGCTGGAGGGCTATCTTTAGCTTAGAAAGCACTTTAGTGGCGGTTTTACTGGCCAACGATGAAACGAGATGCAATCGAGATGGTCAGAAATTGTGAAAAGTATCAGAGGTTTGCTAAGGTTCCTCGAGCTTCACCAACTTTCTTATAGCAGATGGTTAGCCTATAGCTCTTTACCACTTGGGGCATGGATCTGATAGGACCTTTCCTAACAGCTCGTGAAAAATGCAAGCATGTTATCGTTGTAGTGGACAATTACACCAAGTGGGCAGAAGTAAAAGAGTTTGCTAAGATATCCACTAGGAAGGTTAAAATGTTTGTTTAGCAGAATATAATTTGTAGGTTTGAAGTTCCACAGCAGATCGTGACTGACAATGAGACCCAGTTCAGCATTGAGCAGTTTATGAAGTTTTGCAAGGATCTTGGAATCACGAAAAGTTTTTCAGCGATGGACCATCCTCAGGCTAACTGGTGGGTAGAAGTTGTCAACAAGATCATCCAATAGACCTTGAAAACTAAGCTGGAAGCAAGGAATGGAGCCTAGGTAGATGAATTGCAAAAGGTGTTGTAAACCTATAGAGTAACTGCTCGCAGCACCACGGGGGAAACTCCGTTCTCGATTGTGTATAAATTAAAGGCTATGATACCAGTAGAGTTCAAAGTCATCAGTCAGCGCGAAACAACGTTTAGACTAGAAGATAATGACCGATTGCTTACTACCAATTTAGATCTACTCGAGGAATCAAGAGAAGAAGCTCGTGTGAGAGTTACGATTTACCAGCAAAGAATTGTCAGATATTACAACCAAAAAGTTCGAGCTCAAAGCTTCAAAGATGGCGATCTAGTTTTGAGCCTTATCCTACCTGCAGCTCACAAAACCAGCGATGAGACTCTCGGTCCGAATTGGGAAGGTCTTTACATTGTCAAAGAAAGCTTGGAGAATGGAGCTTATCGCTTAACCAACATGAGTGGCGCCGAGGTCTAAAGAGCTTGGAATGCAAAGCACCTCCGACCGTATTTCACTTGACAGAGTTAGCTCGCTCTCTACACTTGTATTATTTAGCAATTATTAATGAGTTCCTAATTTTTGCAATTCTTTTATTGTGAGAACTTATTTGCTCTAGTGTACGAGCTGATTTGTTCTATCATATGAACTTATATATTCATTTACTAGCTGATTTATTGATGGATAACCTTATCTAACCAATAAGGTAGCCAAACCTTTATAATAAACTGAAGATTATTTGAATCAAATAATAAAGAAGCAAGCTATGTGAATGACATCTCAAATACTAGATTTGTATTAATAACGTGTTATAAAATAAAGTTTAAAAGCTACAACATAAAGCATATAATAAAGTGAAAGAGGAAAATAGGAAGAAATCAATTCCATTAATTCAATTGATTCATCTATGAATAGTTACAAGTATGTCTATATATCTCTTCCAAAAAAGAAAAAAAAAAAAAAAAACAAGTATGTCTATATATATAGACATTTACAGAATTAAAAATATAATTAAACGAATAACTAGATTGCCTGTGAGTAATGCACCAGAGATAATAGTTACTAATTAACTAGGTGGTGTGATAAATCATAAATCAATATAATCATTCTATCATCTCATTTGAAATAACTTTCATTTTTGACTAAAACTTTTAAGTTACTATTTGGATTATATATTAACAAAAAATAAATAAATAAAAATTAAACTCAGAAGAGCTTTTAAGACTGTTTAGTTGAAACATGATACGAACTCCGTATATAAAGATACAACACCTATGATCAAATTAAAATACAACCCCAAGAAAAATTAAAACATGTTTATAAAAAAAATAAAAAATAAAAATAAAAATTTTGACCCACTGATTATATGTTAATTAAGAACCAAAATTATAAAGAACTTTCACTCAATGATTAGAACTCAATTAAAAACCAAAATTATAAAAGAATGATATTAACACCACTCCCAAGACATAAACGAGAAGATGGGAGATAAGTTATAATTTTAATCGCCACAAACATAACTTGATAAGATTATATGTTCATGAAATAACAAAAGAGAAAATTTTATCTCTCAATTAACTATAATTGGTTGCATCTTCATTCATTTTCTTGTTTAGGGTTACAAACATTTTATAGGCAAAGAAATAAAATATAACATGAAATCCTAGCCTCCTAATAGTTGAGCTCATTAAACATTCTCATGGACTTAAAATAATTAAACATGGGCTTAAGTTAATTAAATGTTTCAGCTCAATACATAAATTAAGACCCAACATGAAATTAAATAAACAAACTTAATTTATAAACTCATTACGATTAAAATAAACTTAGCTTAAATTATTTAAAATCCAATTAATTCAAGTTTGCCTCCAATTGTCTTCAATTAACTCCCAAAGCCTTCCAGATTAACCCGATTCCCTTTAATTGCCTCATTGTTCAATTGTGTCGTTGTCCTTCATGATTGCTACCTTGGTTTCTATCAAAACATTTAAAAGACTTTATAAATTATAACATGACCTTTCTACATTTTCCATAATAGCTTTTGAAACTATTCATTAGAATTTATTCCACTTATAATATAATACTCACATCGTAATTAAAATAAATAAATGATAATATTTATCTTAAATGTTATATTAAGATATTTTTAACAAATAAGAGATTAAAAAAACAAATTTCACTTTAATAAAGATATTTTTCTTCTCCCTCGCTGAGCTAATTGGGTCATAGGTCGAGTTCATTCAAAATGACCCAAACCCAAACCTAAGCTCATGATCCCAAAAATATTTTGGATAAACTTAATTAACTATGTAAATAGTTATGAGAAATTATCAAGTAACTGTCTTTGGTAGTTATTCCACCTACACTGAAACACGAGTAAGTGTTATGTGTTTAAGTAGTTGTTGAATACTTGATTTTTCTAGTTCTACTATACAAAAGAAAGAGACCAAAAACCAGTTAAGCCAGAGAGCAAAAAGGCATATATTTACACTACGGATTAAAGATTTAATTCCAAATAGTGGTGATCAAATTTTGCTTGATTGAATAACAAATTTTTGGACTTTTAGATCAATTCGGGTTCATATTATTTTTGTTTATTTACTATTTTAAATATACAGTATGTTAACGTTTCAAATGACATTGGTATCGGAGCTTTCATATGTTGTTTGCTAGTGGATTGATCACTAATGGCATGAGACTTAATTTTGTGACTAGAAAAAGATAGTATAAGTAGATTAGGGCATTAGAAATTGAAGAATCATGTTATCACAACAAACCCAAATCTGTTATTAAAGATTAATGTCATCTTAACTTTTTCTTCTTTGTGCCTTAGATAGAGCTTGAAAAGAGTTTTCCATCAGTATATTACAACCTAATTTGGATTAGAAACGAAGGGAAAAAGTTGTTTTGAATCAAAATTTAGAGAATTAAAATATGGAAAAATGGTTGACATTTGATACAGACAAAGAACTTGATTAACATAAAAGTTGGGCCACATGGCGGAATAAGGAGAAGCCACGTAACACATGAGATGATAGTTTCTGATGAGGCCACATAAAATGTGAATGTGGCCGAATCAGATAAGACCACATGTGACACGACGTGGTAATGTTTGGAGCAACCATGTGTCACCCAATGTAGACGAATCCGATTGAGCCGTGTAATACAACATGGCAATGTCTGAAGTGGCCATATCTCATTAACATGTGGCCACACTAGAAGCAGCCACATGACACGCCGAAGCCAAGATGCATTGGTGCGCATGCGCAACACGTGCAGTCAACATGTCACGGCTATCGATGCGTAGCTGAGACGGTCATCAGTATGTAAGGTCCATGTGCTGCCGCTGACGGCAGTTTTCAACAACTGAAAAAAAAAAATTGTTCTTTATTTTTTTTAAACCTTTCAATAATAAAATTTAAGAAATATTCGCTCAAGTGGGAGTTAAATTGCATACCCTAATCTATTAATTTATTTAATTGTATTCAATCTAATTGAAATAAGTTGTTTAATATGATGATAAACAAAATTTACAATATCTTGTATAAAAGTGCAATTAAAATTTGAAAAGTAAGTCCTATTGTATATACTATTTATAGATCACATGGTGTATTTATCTATATGAATGTCTTAACACCTTATCATAAAGGAGTTGCAAATGTTTTTTCTCTGTGGGATCTATTTGGGTCTTCTTATGTGAGTGAGAGATATTAGGATAACTGGATTATAGATCGAGTCCATCCAAGATGACACACATCCAAATCCAAGCCCGGATCCAAAAAAAGTTTTGGATAAATTTAATTAATTGCATAAGCAATTATTGGGAAGTTATCAATTAAACTGTCTTTGGCAGTTATTCCATTTACATTGAAACAGGTATAAGTGGTATGTGTTTAAGTGGTTGTTGGATACTTGATTTTTCTAGTTTTAATGTACAAAAGAAACAGGGCAAAAAACCAGTAAAACCCGAGAGCAAAAAGGCATAGTGTTGATTGATCTTTTAATAAATCAATTTATTTAAACCTTATAAGTGCACAAATCTTTTTATTAAGTATAGCGATAAGCAATGGCCGATATCGTGAGGAGTTTCAACTTAAGTTCATTTAATTTTATTTAAGACCTAATCTAATAACAAATAAATTAAATGAAAGGGTTCTTGAGATTGAGTTTAAAAACTAAAAAAATTAAATTGCAATGGGAAAACTAAATTAATTAAAAAAAAAAAAGAAAAATCAATGGATAAAAACTTAGTTAGACATCCTATCTACTACTAAACAGCCCCTCAATTTATTAAAAAGATTAATAAAACAAATTTACGATAATAAATGATAAAGATATTCATAATAAAGTATGATTAACTCATGTCATATAAATTATTCCTTTCTTAGCATGTAAATCGCATTATATCTATGTAGATGTGTATGTTTCTACTTATAATGTAGCATGATATCTACTTAGATTTATTAATTGGAATCCATTAAGAACTAGAAAAATATGAATATCATATAAATCCTATAATATGATGTCTATCTTAGATATTTATGAATTAATACCCTTCAATTGGTTCGGAAGCAATTGATTGTTGCTAACTAAGAATATGTTCGTTTGATGTGCTGTTTATATTCTTACAATAGAATCCCAAAAATATGCTTCTAAGATAATCAGTCAAAAATAAAATTAAGAAGAAAATATATGCTTACAACTTACAATAAATTACAATATGCTTACAATACAATAAAATTTATGAGTTCACGTTTAGGACTCCAAATTAACCCTGATTAATAAAATAACTACATAAAAATTAAAATAAAACTACGAAGAAAAGATAAAATTAAGAAAGAAAAGATAAAACAGAATCTTCAGCCTTGCCACTTTGCTTCTCTCTTTATCTTCTAATGTGCGTAAACTGGTATGGGGAACTTCAAATTTATAAGCATGGAGAAGAAATATGTTAAAAAATATTTCTAAAATATTCCAAAGAATATGTTTTTTGAATTAAATACTCTGGACACATCATCAACACACAATAGTGCATCATAAAAAACGTATGGGTCAAACGCGACCTATGGTCGCCAGTGAGGGTTTAACTCGACCTGGAACGACTACGCAAAAACATATGGGTCAAGTGCGACCCGCTAGGCGATCCGAATCCCTGTACGATTCGATTTTACAGGCAAGTGTGGCCCGTTCTTGTGCGACCTGAACGCGACCCAGATCAGCATCACATGCGCGCGAATCTGCTTCTCCAAAATGCGGGCTTGGCCTGCTGTTTTACACTAAGCTACACCCCTTTCCTTGCTTGGTATCCCCACCTCACCAATTGGGTGAGGCTCATCTGCGGCCCACACCATGAGTGTCCACAATACAATTGGAAAGCTTCAATTCAATCCCTCCACTTCTCATTAATTTTTCTTTTACCATATATTCTCCCAAAATTAAATTAAGTCCCTAAGCTTTATAAAACTACACTCTAACCTAACAATTTTCAAAATTTATAATTTAACCCTTGACTTCCACAATTTGACTTTTATCTTCCTGTGATTCTCCCTTGAGCTAAAACAATTTTCAAGGCGGATCTTTGATGTGCTAAAATAAACTTTTAAAAAATCCTTCGATTCCTTTTTTTTTTTTTTTTTCAAAACCTATAATTAAACACAAATACACTAAACAAAATAAAAGTATCAATTTTGCTAAAAAATATAACATAAATAATAGATAAAATGAAAATAAAACAATGATAATTAATGATATTGTGGATTGAGGATTTGAATACAAATCATGGCGATCGAATTCTGTTTGATTGAACAATAAATTTTTGGGACTTTTGCATCAATTTAGGTTAGTTTTATTCTTGTTTATTTATTGTTTTAAATAGGAAGTATGTATACATTTCAAATAACATTCTTTATCTTAGAAACCAACCAATCAACCTCTCTAACTCTATTCTTCATTCACCTTATCTCTTTCTCTCTTCTCAATTCTCCCACATCTCCTTTTCTTCTCCTACCAATCAACGCTCTCTCTTTTTATCCTTGCTTCATGAACGACGTCTAGGACTCCAGATACCTCCATCCATTTTTCCAAAATCTTTCTCCCTCTCTGATTTGTCTCTCTCCTCTTTTTTTTGGTTGGTCTCTCTTCTCCCTTGTCCTTCAACTTTGCTGTCTAGGCATCTAGATGCTTTCAGTTTTGGGTGGGCTTCAATTAGTAGTTTTTGTAGTGAAGTAAATTGGGTGTTTGTGGGGTTTAATGGCGTGGGTGTTCGGTGATAAAAGGATGGTTGCTAGGGTGGTTTTGATGATGAATTAAGTGATTGATTGATTTGATAGTTTTGGATGCTTAAAGGAGTAATGTTTAGGTTAGTGCTTGGACAATCATTTAGGCCTAGTTTGGTATACGAGATTGAATTGGATTATTTTAATGAGATTGGATTGGAATTGATAGGATATGATTTGATTGAATAAATTAATATTATAATATGTTTGGTGTAGTATGCGATTAGATAAAAAATAATACTGTCTTTTATTTGGTTGAATATGAGATTGGACTAAAAAATATAAATAAAATAAATATATTTTATATTTAAATTAATTAAATTAATTTTGAAATAATATAACATAACTTATCTATGTAATGGAGAACTACCATACCAGCGACCTAACCACCACTATAACCGTTGATGACATCACACTCCACTGTATATCCATTCCACAACGTGACGGCACCCACCACTCTATCTACTTTGGAGTTTGGAAGCGGTGATGGGGCAAATGGGTCTCTAAAATTCAAGAGTCGCACAAGAAGTCACACAATTGGCTTTAGTCATTCTTGATGTCAGAGATGGCCACCAGAGGAGGTTGATAACCGGGTTGATGTCGAAGATGTCAAGAAGCCCCAAAGAAGTTGACGAATGCCACGACCATCGATATGTACAACCAAGAACATCCAGGCCATGGCTGCCAAGACTACGCGACGACGACAACGATTTTTGGGGCGAGATTAAAGAGCTTGTTGGCTTGAAGAAGAAAAGGTAAATAAAAAATAAAAAAAGGATTAAATAAACTCATGTGTTGTGGTGGGTTTAAACAAATCCACTACAGCTACTTAAGACCAGTGACATGGGATTGGCTTTTCTAATCCCATCCAATCCCATGTCACAACCAAATAAGAGATTGAGTTGGGTTTTATCCAAATTCAGTTCAATCCAGCGAAACAAACATAGTCTTAGGATGTTTAGGGTTCAGATGCTTTTAGGAGGAGAAAAATGTTCAAATCAGATATGAAAGAAATTTATGGTTTAGGCTAAAATAGGAATTAGGAAAAATTCATTTAAGTTCAAAACAGTTTTCTATCTTTCCTCAATTCCTCAGAAAACTCTTTTCAAAAAAGCTACAAGAACTGGCTTCCAATAAAAGAGCTTTTAAATATCCGAAAGCCCTTTTTAATTTTGACCCAAAGAGTTTTTAAATGGGTTTTGTTGAAATATAACCCATTTTGGACGACCCTGTTGGGAAATGAACTTTTTATTTTAAGGCAGTGCACATTACGTTTTTATGGACGAAATTGCCCTTGAGGACCCTGTTCTTGTCTGCCGGTTCAATCGCTCTCCATTCCCATCTATCCATTCCCAACGTAGTGCTCACATTTTTCTACAGCATTGAAAACAAATCGACAGACTGGATAAACCTGACCATCTTCTGTTATCGATTATCGACCTCAACCCCTGACCGACTGGATAAACGAGACACATCCACTGTCGTTCTCCCTCTCTGTAAGCATTTTATGTTCATTTTGTGAAAAAAACTCTAACCTTCAAACCTGACCTCTGCTTCGCCGAGTGACCCATCGATCGTCGAATGTCCTATCAATGACGACTCTCAGCTCGCTTCCACCTAGCAAAAGTCCGAACTAGAAGAAGAAGAAGACGGTAGAATAGGCAAAAAGGTGAAGGCAAAAGAGGCAACAAGTTGAAGTTGAGTGAGAGCCGCGACTATTAGAAGAAAAACTCCACAGTAAGAACACATTGCTTATGGGGTGTTTTTAGTGTAGTAGGTTTAGTGGTTATATGTTTTTTGGAACATAAAAAGTTTGATGTTGTTAAGATTATATTGAGTATTTCTTTTGAGTTTGTAAACGTTTTCGATTTGTGTAGTCTATTATGGGTATTGTAAACAGGTGAAGGTTGGGATTCCCAGCAAAAGTGGAAACCAACCTCGAAGGTGGAATTTCAAACTTGAAGGTTGGGATTGGCATTTTGGAATTCCCAACCTTCAAGGGAATTTCTAACTTCATTGGGAATTGATGTTGGGAATCTCAACTCCACTTTTGCAGTTATAGCATTGCCATTCCCAAACTTTCCACTGTGCATGTTGAGACCCATCCTGTAGGTTGGGATGTGTAACATTTGGTTGAACATATATATTATGTGAACTGTAGTTTTAGTAGACTGCCCAAATTGGCATGCCATGTTTGGGATTCCCAACTTCGATAGTGGGATCAAAGGTCGGGTCTGAACTTAGTGATTGGGATTGGCAATCTGTAGCTTGGGATTTCCAACTTACAAGTTAGAATTCCAAGTCGCGGTTAAGGATTGCCAACCTTAGATTGGGATTGACAAGTTTAGGTTGGGATTTCTAGCATCGGGGTTGGAATTCATCACCTCATGGTTAGGAATCCCATCCTGCTTTGGGTCATCATTCACAACCCTGGTTGTGATCCGTGAACCTTCCCAACCTTTAGGTTGGGATCCGTTAATCTTCCCAATCTCTAGGTTGGGATCCGTTAATCTTCCCAACCTCTAGGTTGAAATCCCAATGACAATATAGTTACTCCCAACCTTTGGGTTGGGATCTCAACCATAAGTTTGGGAATGGCAACTTGAGGTTGGGATCGTAGCTCTAAATTACGATTCACAACCACCGTGTTGTGATTTGATTGGGATTTCCAACCTTAAGGTAGGAAAATCCCAACTATTTCCAAACCGGAGCTAGGATTTGCAACCTCGAGTTAGGATTCCCAATCTATTCTCAACATCGGTGTTGGGATTCCTAATCTCCAGGTTGGGAGCGTTTGTAGCATTGTGTGTGAGGTTTCGGAGGCCCAACCTGATCCCAACCTGGAGGTCCAGGTTGGGATCAATTCTAGGTTGGGATTCCCAACTTACCAGATGGGAATTTTTTTACGTAACTGTTGAGAGGAAACGTTAAGGTAGGTTTGTCAACCCTAGGTTCAAAAGCTAGGCGTTGGTAAACCAAATCCATTTGTAGGGCTTTTTTATTGGTGTTTATGTTTGTTAGCATTTTGGTTACAGATATGGCTTTGTGCATGTTTATTTTATGTAAACATTGGTGTGGTGAATTTTGGCAGTGTTCTTCTTGTGTGTTTTCAGGTGTTAAGTCGATGTTGCTTTATCAAAAGTATTTGATTTTTATTGATTGTGCAGTGTACATGAAAAATGTATTGGTATAATATATGTTATATTACAGTTGAATCGTTACATGGAATAAACATTATTTAATGGGCTCTTTCATAATTGCAGGTCCCGATGGATGCTCCAGTAATTTTCAGGCTCATAGACAGGCAACATTTTAGTTCAAAAGTTACATGTTTCTCTAAGTTGCACGCCATAAAAGTTATAGCTGACAAGTTAACTCAGCAGCAACTGAAGATGTTCAAGAGATCATGCTTTGGTAAACTATTTCAGATAAATGAGCTTAGGTTCGCCGGACAGTTAATGCATAACTTACTGCTCTGACAGGTGGAAAGTGATGATTCTCATGAGCTATGGTTTGCACTTCCGAATGGCAGTGTCATTCGCTTTTCTATGCAAGAGTTTCCTATCATGATAGGGATGGCTTGTCGACCGTACCCGAAAAAGGAGTATGGGAATCAAAATACAGGCGCTGAGACGTTCAGCTAGAGAATGTTTTCAAGTACTGGCAAAGTTTCGAACAAACAGTTGGACGTCATGTTTAGGGGCGCTATTTCGGACAATGATGAAGACATGGTGAAACTTGCATTGTTGTACTTTTTAGAAATGGTGTTGCTTGGAAAGGATCCGAAGAATCAGATTCAAATGGGGAATGTTCGATTGCTGGATGATATGGATGCATTCAACATTTACCCATGGAGTCGTCGCTGCTACGATATGACCTTGCGTGGGATGAAAAAGGATTTCAAGAAAATGGTCGTGAACGTAGGAAATCGAAAAAAAGGGCAGAAGGTAGATGTTGCCTTCTATTCGTTGTCTGGTTTCCCATTTGCATTTCAGGTACATGTGTTTTGTTTGTTGATGTTAGTTTGTAACAGTCACCTCCTTTGTTGATAAGCTTTGATGTATTTGTTCTGTACTGGTAGATATGGGCATGCAAAGCAATTCCCAGCATTGGCCTACAAATTGCACTTAAATCCAATAACTTGCTACCCCGAATCCTGAGTTGGAGTTCCACTGCATTCCCAAAATCAGGAGAAATAGTTACATTGTTACATCGGTCTGATGTATGTAAATTCATTACTGCTTTTTAGAACACACGCTACATTCATTTTTCATGTAGATGTTTTAATACATTTATTTTTCATGTCATGGTAGCTTGAAGCCGACCCGACGTTGGAGCCAACGTCGATAGAGGAAAATGAGGAATTTTGCAAATATTTCGTGAATAAGGCAGAGGGTGCACCCCGGGTGTCTTCTAACAACTCTGCCTCTGACAGTCCTGGCAATGGTTGGGATGAGAAAATTGATAAGTCCGCTGCTTCTACATTTCTGAAGGTGCAGCCTGCCGGTAGAGTTCCGAATCATAAGGTACAATCATCTACTCAATGATTTTTGTGGTTGTTTGTTTGGCTTGTTTTTTGAGTATACAACGTCATGTTAACATAGAAACTTGTCTACAGGCTGCGAAGGATAACAATAATGGCAGAGATTATAATGAAAAACAAGCAGTCTACAAACAGTTGAAGCAGTTGAAAGAAGAAATGGCAAACCTACGACATCATAACAACCAAAATCTGAAGCCGCATGGCTGGAGCTGCAAAAAACATATGCACTCCTGCAGAAAACAAACAAGAAAGTTGATATGATTATTGACTTTTTATTTAGCAATAATGTTGTTCCTCCACAACAGCATCCACGTGCATGGATGGTACATGTTACAGACTGTCAGTGGCAGATATTGCTAATATATTTTAACATGTACTGATTATGATTGAAATTTCTTATGCAGGATAACGATGACTTAAATGGTGAAATAAACGATGATCGTACTGGGGCGAAAGGGTCATTGCCGGTCAGGTTACCTGATGGGCATCCAGCTGCCAAGCATGATGAAGTGGACAGCTTTGGTGACAAAATGACGTTCGACCCTATCGTCCCACCTCAACCAAATATAGGCTCGCCTTCCATTGGTTCGGATGCAAGTGTAAAGATGAGACCATAAACCACTGCTGATGTCAGAAAGCGACACGTTAGTGCACAAAGGACCTCCCTCTTTACAGAGTCACCGGTTGCAGGCTAAAAACGGACGCTGTTGTGGGCTAAGGCCGTGGAGGGGAGTGCGAAAGTTAGACCTGCGACATTAGACAGATTCAGGGGAAAAATGATATTGGACCCTATCCTGCCACCAGAAGCAATAGTAGGTTCGTCTTCTCACGGTTCGGATGGAAGTTTGAAGATCATACTGGAAACAAAATTTTTCAAGAGAATGCGTAAAAAAGGTCCTTAAATTTCCTCTCCATTTCAACAATTGGAAGTGGTTCCAAGAAAACGCACCAGATTCAAACTATTTCATAAACCGTCCGAAAGTAAGATTAACGCATTTAAAGCCTGGCGTAACACAGTTGTTCCGAATAAGTTCTATGTTCCATTAACTCTTACTCCATTCATATTTTCTGTTAAACATGTACATTAAATATGGTTATTATATAACATAATATCACTAACCCGAGTGTTTGCCATTGTAGACCAACGGTCCGGTTGCCAACAGGAGACTGTTCTCGGCAGTGGTTCAGGGAGTTGTGCACTGACAATTTCTAATTGACTGATTCGGTGTGTACGAACAACTTGTATATTACAAATGTCATACATATATGTGGTAATATATATGTATGCATACAACCTTAATGCAGCATATATTGCTTACCCAAAGCAAAAACCACTGATGTTTATTGTCTGTTATATCTTTTGATTTTTATAACAATTTTTTTACATGCATAAACACTGCTACTGTTTGATGTTTTGCAGCATATAGATGCTGCTTTATGCTTTATTCGATGGAAGTCACTCAATTTCCCTACAAACAAAATGGAAGCATTCACAACAACTGACATTTTGTTTAGGGTAACTACTTTTTTACTGTTACCTATAACGTCCTAGCGTTGAAGCAGCAAACATTTTGTTGTAACTAATTACTATTATTGCTTGAATATATGCAGCAACACCTGATTAGTAAATGGGATGCTTATACGAAGAACAAATGCGTTTGGGCAGACGATGACATCTGCGTAAGATACACAAGGGGGGAGGTTGCCAGCAGTACAAGCGCAGTAAGGGGGTAGCCTGGCGTCCATGGGCAAGACTTACGACGATATCATACCTTCTTACTTGCTTCGGCTTTGTCATTTTCTGTGTTATGTTATATGCGGCGACTGATTTCGACATTCTCTTCTGCTTCTGGTGTGCGTAGCTGTACATGCCCATGAATTACAGGGGTGCACATTGGGTCCTCGTGAAAGTAAATTTCAATGAGCGAACCATAACCCTGTATGACTCGCTGGGCACGTACATATGCAATTACATAACATTTTTGCAGCCCATAGCAACACTATTGCCATTGCTCCTTCAGAAGACGGATCACTATAGGATTCATGACGACATGATATATATGTGTTATAGGAAGGACGGATGGACATTGATACATTGCGACGACACGCCACAACAAGAACCTATGTAATGCATTGTTGGACAATAAATGCAGTTTCTGGTTTTGCAATGTTACTTACATGATGTGGTAACTCATATCTTGTCTTATTTTATGCAGTAGTGGTGATTGTGGGATGTTCGTAATAAAGTTGGTGGAACGATTGTCCAACGGTATACCGGTGGACTCATTCAACCAATCGTACATCTCACATTTTCGGGAGTAGCTAGCCTTTGACCTCTGGAAGTGGTCCAGTCAGTTTGTGGGGGGTAAATTTCTAATGGTTGCAATGCCACTGTAAATGTCAAA
The DNA here is from genome assembly GCA_022984855.1 of Dimocarpus longan. Classification (NCBI taxonomy): domain Eukaryota; kingdom Viridiplantae; phylum Streptophyta; class Magnoliopsida; order Sapindales; family Sapindaceae; genus Dimocarpus; species Dimocarpus longan. The sequence continues at coordinate 6,565,930 of CM041022.1, forward strand.
CGTCTATTTCATTTTTATATTGTTACATTCAAACATATTGACGATTGATGTTCCCACTTTACGGGCTGTTGACCAGGTGACTAAATCGCGGTGACTTCAATCTTGGCACACTGCTGCTACGACATTGACTTCGGATGAGTTGAGATGTGCTCTATTTGTGAGATTTTCATTTTTTGGCATCTAATGTTTTTGAGGTGTTTGTTGCATATGTTGCATAGAATAATGGGTCCAAACTACGTTCCTTAACAGCAACTTCAGATTTTTTTTTTTGTCAAAAGTGTACATAGGACTGGTATTTGGATGGGCATGAAGCATAAACCATCAAGGATATGCCCAATGGCAATACCGTGGCTATGGTTGGTTTCGATCAGTTCATTACCAAGAATGTTACATTGACAAATGAGAAGGAAGCAGATGCTTATCCTATTAGAGCATCAAAGTTTCCTGTTTCACTTGTCGGTCGTGTCCCTATTCAATGCAACACTGGACTGCATCCGAGCTACCCAATGGACTGCATCCGATCTGCCCAACCTCGATGAAGGTCTCAAACGTTTGGCCAAGTCAGATGCTGTGGTTGTCTGGTCAAGTTCATGTGATAATCAACTTTGACTCTGCCCGATGATGTTAATTTTATTGTACCTGCAATTCCAGGATGTCACCAATTGATGCGTAAATGGTGTTAATTCCATTTCGTTCAAAGTTGATGCACAAATTTTGCTTTTTGTTTGTTACACTGTCATTCATGTTTTTATAAAAAATGTTGGTACATCTTTTGATTATTAGATTCGGATGTTAAGAAGTTGGAAACTTTGAGTAGTGTTGGGGTGTGGTTTCTTAAGTGCCATATTGTCTTCATATCTTCAGTAAGGATCAATGAAATATGTAATGTCTTGATGTTAGTGAATTTGTTGGTTTGTTGAATCTATTTTGGGATGTGATGCTTGGTGGATATGCTTAGATCGAACGAAGATGCAGACCGTCAAATGAAAATGTTCATTTTGGTTGCTTCACTTATGATAAATGACTTCATGTATATTAACGGAAGGCAATGACCACTTTTTCATCATACATTGGTTAGGACTAATAATATATATGTAACTCAAGTAAAAGTTAGGAGTCTTAAAAAGCAGGTGGCGCCAACTGCATTATAATTAAAGAAGAAGATAAAAAGAAGAAGATAAATAAATGGAGCGTATAAGTTTTTTAAGAAAGACAGTTCAAAGCATATGAGAGTTGGTAATAACAGTTACGAGTTTACTTCTCTTGGCTTTTCTTGTCATTTCATCTCCTCAGTAGTTACACTGACATATATAATTAAGAAAGAAATCATATTACAGAGAAATAGAAATTTTAAAACAATAATAAGATCATTTTTAGAAGTGTTTTAAGACTAACACTGAATGGTCAATAGTATGTTGCGATTTACAAAAATTAATCACTACATGTATTAAACAGATTTTTAAATGATAAGGGAATCAGTTATTACAATAATAACTTGTTCTATGAAGTTAATGGCAATGACGACCGATCCATGCATTCAACTTCATAACTGACCTAAAAAAACTATACCATAAAAACAATATAAGTTAGAACAATAGATTATGTTCATCATGGCGGACAGCCATCTGGGCAGATTATGTTCATTTCATTTATGAAGTTGTTAAAAATACAAGTTGCAATGGTAATGCCATATTGGAATGAAGGACATAAAAAGTGTACAGACTGCGCAATGCAACAATGGACTGAGCATACTAAGTCCCAACGTACTAACATATCTGAAGTTGCTCTCTCGCTTGCAAGTGTTTAACTGGATGACATCCAATAGAAGAGACGGTGCAACGTAAAATGGATTTCTTAATTCTGACAAAGTCATACACTTGAGCAACACAAATGCCAAAACATAATTTGTATTGTTGTGGTTCCAAGTCAAACTACGAAATTGTTCAAAAGTGTGGTTCACAGTATGCTTCAGTCAAGTTACAGGGCCAAAACAAACTAATTACTGAAACAAAAAGGAAAACGCAGCTGTATCAAAAGTGCCCCTTCCATATTATATTTTTATGGAAGTGTTAATGTGTAACCGTTTCCCCAATCAGCAGTCAGTTTCTAGGCAGCAGACGGACTAACTGGAATTGGTGTCCTACACATTTATCTGTTGTGCCCGAAGCCACTACATCTACTGCACTTTGTTTGCTGCTTAACTTTACCTTTAGAAGGTTTTCTTTTTGTAGAAGATCGTTCACGAGGCTTACGACCTACAATTGGTAGGACAACAGAAACATGAAAATGGTCTGGCCAAATCCACTCATCTTCAAGCCCAACCGGATGGATGGATGCTGCATATGCTGCTGCTAATGCTTCGGTGCTGTAGTATGGCGCACAGTAGTCGTAACAAGATATATGGCGACTACTACAGACTGCTAGTGCATGTGCGAATGGCAGTTGGTCCAGTTGAAATTTTTTGTTCTATTCTCCATGTTCACAACTGGGTTCAAAAATTCATCAATGACGAGGTAGTTATGTACATCAATGACACGCACTGGATAAGAAGAAGCTTTAATCATACTCTCTTGTAGCTTGGCTTCAACCCATATTGTCATAGGCGTTGTCATTTTTGCAGCTTCCTCACGCCTTTTCCAAAACCATCTTTGAAGTACGCCACGTATATGCTTTATTAACTTCATTATCGGTAGCTCTCGTGCCTCCTTCAAAATAGCATTCAAACACTCTGCAATGTTTGTTGTCATAATGAAATATCTTCTACCATGAAACTAACATCTAGCCCATTTGGTAGAATCTATAAGAATCAAATACTCAACTGCCTTAACATTAACTCCAGCGATTTGGGACGTCACTTCATTGAACACTGAAACCCGATATGCTTTGGCTGCCTTGTAAAACAACTGATGCAGAAAACCTGAACCTTTACAATTCGCCTTCATATTTTGCCCCAGGTGATACATACATATTCCATGCAAAGCCAGTGGAAATGAATGTGCAATAGTTGTTGCTATACTTGTGTTTCGGTCGGAAATGAACAATAGATTATCTTATGTAATATTGAGAATAAAAATCTCAAGAACATCAGATTGGCTCATCTTAAGTCAATCACATTACGTTGATAAAATACTTCAAAAATTCAACAAAGATTATTTTTGTTTGTTTAAGACTCCTATAAACGTGAGTTTACATCTCTCTAAGAATAAAGGTGAGAGTGTCTCTCAGCTAGAATATTCTAGAGTTATAGGGAGCCTAATGTACTTAACAAATTGTACAAGACCAGATATAGTTTACACAATTAGCAAACTGAGTAGACATACGAGTAATCCGGGTGCTAATCACTGGAAAGCAATAGTTAAAGTACTAAGGTACTTATGGTTTACTCATAATTATGGGTTACACTATGGTAGATATCTCGTTGTTTTAGAAGGATATAGTGATGTAAACTGGATATCTGATATGAAAGATTCTAAATCTACTAGTGGATATGTTTTCACACTAACAAGTGCAACCGTATCATGGAAATCCTTTAAAAAAACATGTATAGCTAGATCCACAATGAAATATGAATTTATTACATTGGATAAGTGTGGAGAAAAGGCTGAATGGATACTTCAATTTTTAGAGGATATCTCAATGTGGCCAAACCTAGTTCCTACAAGTTGCATTAATTGTGATAGTCAGTCTGCAATAGGAAGGGCACAGAGCAATATGTATAATAGTAAGTCTAGACATATACGTCGCAGACATAATACCGTGAAATAACTACTCTCAATTGGAGTTATCTCAGTTGACTATGTAAAGTCAAAAGATAACATTACAGATCTACTAACCAAAGGGTTAAATAGAGAGTTGATTGAGAAATCATCTAAGGGAATGAGACTAAAGCCTTTTAAAGAATAAGTTATACAAAGGAAAACCCAACCTATATGATTGGAGATCCTAAGATCTAGGTTCAATTGGACAACCTAACTGTAAAAACTTAGTTGTATCACTATAGAGGTTATCCTCGTGTCCAATCATATGATAAAAATAGTGATGCCCGTAAAAGTTAGGGTAAGCTATACTTTCAATGATCCTTATGCATCGAAAATCCGAGCGGAGTGATGCGAGTTACTCTAAATTAAGAGATTACCTATGTGAAAGAGAAGTGAGGCCGCTTCTAAAGAAAATTATGGGGGTTTAATTCTTTAGAAACTTTCACAGAACCAGATATATATTCATGGCCAAAACGAACATAATAATGAGAACCAGTTTGTGTCAGGAAGACATTTATGTGAAGTATATATCAGTTACGCAAACAACAGAACAGTTCAAGAACATCATGTCTACTAATCAGCTAGTAAAGTAAATATATTCTTATGAGGGAAGGTTCAATGGTAAACACCTACTTATCCTATGCAGATCTTGACCATTGAGCTCTATCACTAAGTCATAAGTGTCCTTGTGTTATAGTTTTATTTTGTTTCCTTTGTCAATTTCATTCATGTGGGGATTGTTAGAAAATGAACATAAATAACCATTTTCATGGTTAATTTTGAATGTATTTTTAATCTTGATTATGGGAGATTAGAAAAGATCCATGTTTTTTATTGTAAGGGCAATGGAATGAAGTTTAATACATTCAAAATTAGGATTAAATGAATGAGAAATTGAATCTCAAAATATACACTTTGATGCAAGGAATGGTCATTAATCTTACATTGGAAGATGAAAAGAGATTCGTGTTGTTTTCCATTCAAATTCTTTTGTTTAAATTTAGGAAAAAATTAATTTTGGTCCTTAATTTTTTAGAAATTAACAATTTTTTAAATATCTTTAAGATAATTTATCAAACATCCCTAAATTTGTTACAAATTCATCATTTTAATCCTAATGACCAGTTTTTTAACAGTCAACGTTAACAGAAAACACTTAAAAACCAAACTACCCCTGCTTTGTTGGAAATACCTTTTTACCCCTGATGCATTAAAATATAAGATATTTGGAAAGGCCATTATACCCTTCCATATAAAAATAAATTAGATTTGAAAAGACCAAAATACCCTTATAATTTTTTATTAAATCTTTATCGATGTTGCATGTTGAGTGAATGAATTGCTTGTTGCATCATTTGATGGGTAAGGAAAATACACTTTTGCCCTTAACACATAAAACCAATATAATAACAATTTAATATTAAATTTTTGTAATAAAAATCTTCTTGTTATCGTTGCTCAACGGTAACAACAAAATGGGTTTAAAAGGGGTGATATTGGTTGCTAGTGGCTGCAATTTTGCTACCCAAATATACTGCTTTTTCTTCTCTAATTTGTTTGTCCATTTTTTGATCTCCCAATTTTTGTGCTCCAATTTTTTACCTCCAATATTCTTCTCAAATATCATCAACCCACAGTGATACAAAAAATTCAAATATAGTATCATCAAGTAGTACAAATGAAAAAAGCAATTGGATAAAGGTAAAAAATAGATTTTGTAGATGTGGAAATGGCAAGAAAGCATTCTTGCGCGTATTCGAGACAAGTAAAAATCCTGGGAGATTATTTTTTCGTTGCGATGCATGCAAATATTTTAAGTGGTGGACACCTGATCGTGAAGAATGGCAAAGCATAGTTGAAGTTACATCATGCGAAGGTTACATACCATCAACCAATGCAACTCATTCAAATGAGGAAATGCATTATGCTTTATTGAAATTGAATGCCAAATATTACCATACTCAAACAATGATAAGTTGGCTTAAATGTGTCGTCCTCGTTCACACAATGTTGATTGGTATTTGCATAGGAATGATGGTAGGTAATGTATAAAATATGACATGTCTATGTAGTAGTTAAGTAGAATTAGCTTTAGAATGCATGTATGATGTATTGTTTGCACTTCCAAAGTGCATAAATGAACTGCTTCCTGTAGTAATTAAAATTAAAATAGTGCATAAGAAGTACATGTAGCTATAATATACATGAAAGATGTTATGTTTTCCACCGTCAAAGTGAATAGAATAGTTATTTTATTGAAACATGGACCACTGATACTACACCAACTCACCAATCATATAAGTTTGCAAACTTTGAAACATTATATATATTAAAAAAAACAATCATCCATTGATCCAAAGTATTTAATATCACAAGTTCTCTAAATTTGACAAAGTTTCCTACAAAGTGACAGATAAAAACATGCCCCACCAGATTTGGACATCACATAAAGTGATGCAAAAGCTTCATGTGTTGTCCAAATCTGACCAAAATACACAAAAATTATAAAATATACCCAAAAGCTACCATCCTAATAGACAACAGCACACAATTTGCCACAATCTGCCATCAACTAATGCATACCATCCTAACAACATCCTAATAGCTTAACACATAACATAATCTGCCACTTTGCTGTCATCTACTAATAGAAACCACTAACATAAATAAACATAAACTAACAGTAACCAACATAATATAAAATATAATGGCATCCTTAAGGTTAGGAAGTGGAACCTATCTGTGAGCAAATATCCATATGAATTGGTGCTGCCCGTGTTCCACTTTCTCCTGCATTATTTAAGCTGACTTGTGTTCCACTTGCTCCTACATCATTGTAACAAACTTCAATTCCGCTTACTTCTGCCTCGTTGAAACTGACACCTGGAGGAGATTGCAAGCTGCAATATGGCATTAAGTAAGCATTGAAACCATTCTAAATTAACTAAAGCATTGAAAAAACTCAAACCTCATTACAAAACTTACTTGACAAACTCCTGAGCAATAGCAGTACAAGCTTGTTCTTGAGATGTATGGCACCTGCAATGACATAAAATTAATAAAAAAATGTAATATGAAGCTATTTTTATTTTTTCAATCCCTGACAGTATTTGACGAATGTATTTACTGTTGGGTGCTGTTGGTTAGTGCAGTTTTCTGCTTCATAACATCTTTCTTCTTGCCATTTTGGGTTGCCTGTAAAGTGCTTGTAGGTGCTTCTTGAGCAGCATATGTTGAAGAACTGGAAGCAACAGCACGTGTTAAAACACTAAAATAGTTAAATGTAATATATCAATATGGATTATTAAAAGAGAATATCAATAATGCAGCCTATTATATATTCAGGTACTGCTTTTTAAATACATACATTCTCTGCTTCTTGTGAGAACTTGTTGCTTGTGAAATGCTTGCTTGTGGTTGAGAGGGGCTTGCTTGTGCTTGAGTGATTGCCTATCCTTGAATGCTTGCTTAGGCTTCAGAACTATCACACCTGGCCTGTATATAAACATAAAAATCAACAAAAATCAATTAAACTTTCAATTAAACATGAAAATCAAAAAAAGTTGAATGAGGAAACAAACCCGCAGAGGACAAGTGGACTTGTTGTGGCCAAGAACTTTACAAATATTACAACGACAGGAAAATCTTTTACTTGCTGTTGGTGGCTCATCTATTGCTCTTTTTCTTGACTTCTTAGGCTTGCCGACTTTAGGAGGTCTCATCGGAGGTTCAATTGACTCCGACGGAAACTTAGGCCAGTCGGCTTCATCTGATATTGGGTTAATAGAACCACCGTATGTTAGTTACAGTGCTTCCTTCGAGTAGTACCAATTAACATGATCATATGGATTTTCTTCTCTACGCATTAACACTGCAACAACATGTTTACATGGCAATCCACTTATTTGCCAGTGTCCACATTCACAAATCCTCTGCTCAATGTTTACAAGAACCTTCTTTTGTCTGTTTTCAATGGTTTCATACCATTGTCCTCTCCTATGAAGAACAGTAAGCTTTGCTCCATCCTTCTCATTTTTCTGTAAAGTTGCAATTGCATACTTCGAAATCGGTTCTGTCATCTGTTCAGCTGTTTCCCCTTTCTTATAGAAACGAACCATTACCTTCCTTCGTAAGTGCTCAAAGAGAGTTAGAATGGGCTTATCCCTTTCATCCATCACCAAGTTATTGAAGCTCTCAGACATATTATTTGTAATATGATCTGACTTGATACGTGGGTCAAATGCATGTCTAGCCTATCTGGAAGGAGGCTCTTCTGTAATCGCCCATTGGTATGCTTCTACAGATTCAGTTTTAATTTGTTCCAATATTGCATTATAATCAGCAATACAAGCAGCCCTAGCAAGATTATAAAGTCTTCCATGCATTGAATTGCTCTTAAAAGTAGCTTTAAAATTAGCAAGCATATGCTTGAAATAGAACCGATTCCTACATGTGACCACTCCTTCTGTATAGCTGCTATTCCTCCCTTTTGACGATCACTCATGAAGTAGATAGGTCTCCTATCATCCCACCTAAGTGATTCACTTAACAAACTCAAAAACCAACTCCAGCTGTCTATGTTTTTAGACTCACAAACACCAAAGGCAATTGGAAAAATCTTGATGTCACCATCCAATGCTAATGCACATAACATTACACCCCCAAATAAACTGGTTAAATGGCAGTCATCCACACCTATTAATGGTTTACATCCCCTAGTGAACCCCACTTGTGATGCATGGAAGTTGAGAAAAAACCTTTCAAATTTGACCACTGGGCCTACATTAGGGTTCACTTTAACCTTTGCCATTGAACTTGGATTCATCGCTAAAATTGCATTGGCATATTTTCGTACTTTATTATACGATTTCATATGATTCACTTTCAAATTCTTTAACACTAGCCTCCTTGCACAGTAAATGACTTGCTTATCAACCTAAACCGCGAATTGGTCTACCAGTAGCTGACGTAGGGTCTTCAAGCTAACTTTAAGATCTGCTTCTATAGTAGAAATAGAACTGAAGCTACCTAAGAAGACTTGGCCTCCTTATTTACTGACACTCTTGCACACATACGATGGCTACCGGTAATACTTTTCAGCATCCACATCACTCCATCAGGTAGTCAGGATGTGTGTACTCTCCAGTCACAACTTTCATTCTTGCACATAACAGTATAGCGCACAAGGTCATTCTTCACATTCTTCAACTGAAATCCCTCTTGAATAGCATACTGGCGTATTACATCTTTAACCATTTTTGCAGTCCTAAACATATGTCCTTCTCTTAAGTCAACCGAACCATCTGCATTGGCTGACCAATAATTCTTACTACAATACCTTGCCATTTTTGACAATCCAGTCTCATCTTCATCAGATGACACGATGATGACATTATCATCACCATATGGAGAAACAAAAGCTTCCTCCTCCTAATCTGATTCTTCACCTTCGTCTACTAAACTCATTGACGAGCCCCCATCTGACTCCAATTCTACTTCATAGTCTTCATCCGCTTCATTTTCTTCATGTTCTGTATGCATATTGTTTTCAGCTTCTAGTTTCGTAGTGTTTTCATCCCTTCATTTCAAAATCGGTACTATAGTTGGTAAAGCATCAACTGATACAAGCACCGGGCCTACTTCAAACTCTATATCCTCATACTTAAAATAGCTGAATATTTCGAACACGACCATAAACTCTTCATCCGTTCTTAGCACAAATATCTCCTCATTCCAATGGTAAGTAACTGCCAGCTCGCAGGTTTTCCAATCACGAACGAGCTTATCAATCCATGCCTTTTTAGCATCATTAATTATCCTAATCACACTACAATTTTGGGGAATTAAATCTCTTAAGCTGACAACCTCCCCACCAATATTAACTGTCATGCCAAATATTGGTACAATCTCTGAAATTTACAAAAAAAAAAAAGAGAAAAAAAGAAAACATATTTTAACCAACTATTATGACAGCTTATGTATATAGCCAATATATAATAGCACGTTTCATAAACACAACATATTACTATCTATGAATGTAGTAGCAGTATAACAAATATCTAAAACTAATTAAACCAATTAAACTACAACAAAATCACTAAACAAAATTGGCAACTAACCAATACAACAAATTGGCAAATAATTAAAAAAATCCATTAAGCTGATTCAACTAACCAATACAGCAAAAACTGATAACTAGAAACAAAACACACAAAATGGACAAAAACTGAACAACAAACCAAAGATACATTTACATACACAGTACACAAAAAACAATGAATACCTTTTCTAGAGTTGTCTTGACAGTGCAATATTCTTCAAGCTTCAAACAAGCAGTCCTGTTACACAGAAATTAAATAACAATGGACAAACTCTCCAAAAGGATATTCAGATTAAATGAATAACAACCACTTTATACACATCAAATTACACGCATCAAGATTTCCTATAACTTAGAACATATCCGTATGCACAAGAGCAAAAAAAGCTACGTTACGAAGACATGTTTTTGGTTTTATCTATTAGTTGAATGCATTTTACATCAAACCAACAAAAAAAAACCTCAACTTCCCATGCAAAAGTACCATGCAAACCTCTAACATGTATAACCAACAAAACCCATAACAAATTACTCGTGAAACACCAGAATTTCAAAACCAACAACACTTTTCAACATTTTTGGAAACCCTAGAAACTTAAACAGAACAAAACCACATAAAAAACATACCTAACACTTATTCACTCTCCCATTCTTGTCATAAACCAACCTTTGCCAAAACCCCCAAAAAGAGCCTAAAAAATTTTCAGTTTTTAACAAACAAAACCCTTGCTCAACAGAAAACAGAGGCATGATTACCTACCTATGTTGGCGACGTATAAACAACAGCCACGAAGTCACGACAGTTGGTGGTCGACGGTGAGGTTAGGTTCGAGTACGGGCGGAGTCGTGGGTTCGAGTGGAGTGGAGGAGGGTTTGTGACTTCTGAGTGAGGTTTTTTTTATTGTGAATAGAGTAGAGGGGACCATAGATCGGCCTTGACTTCTTTAATATAAAAGGGGGTAAATTCGTCCTTCAAATTTTTTTTTTTTTTCAATTTTTAATTTTTAATCTTAATTTTTCTGGACCACACATGTGTTACCTTGAAAAATTTTAACGCAAGATTACCATTTTAACCTTCTTACCGTTAATTTGATATACGGTAGGGATTAAAATGATGAATTTTTAATAAATTTAGGTATTTTTAGTATATTATTTTAAAGATATTTAAAAAATTATCAATTTCTAAAAATTAAGGACCAAAATGAATTTTCCCCATAAATTTAAAATTAAATTGTCATTAATTGATTTGAATAATTTTCGATTGATAAATCAAATTTCAATGACAAATTGATTTTAATGATTTTGTAACCGTTAATAGAGTGATTGATGGAATTGAATTATGAATTAATGGAGATGTTTAAATTCTGATTTTAAATCAGAATTGTAACAGCCATGATTTTAATGATTTTCGGTTAACAAATCAAATTTTAATGACAAATTAATTTTAATGATTTTGTAATTGTTAATGGAATGATTGATGGAATTGAATTATTAGTTAATGGAGGTGTTTAAATTCTAATTTTAAATCAAAATTGTAACAGCCATGATTGATGACCATTAATTGATAATTGTAACAGCCAAAATAATGACCATAATTGATAGAATTTAATTCTAATTTGAGGTGATAAATTCTAATTTTAAATCGGAATTATAACAACTAAAATAATGACTATAATTAATAGAATTTAATTCCTCAAAGTTGAATTGATTTAATTTGACATCCAAGTTGAAGAAGAGAGTTAGTGATTGAAGAATAATCTTCTTTCTTTACTTACAGTTTTCAACTCTAGTTTAGGCTTCTAGTGTGATAGAGATCGAATTCAATTCAATTCGTCGGACAGTTTCAATCGCTATATCCTAAGAGACGAACGCAATACACCGTGAATTCATTTTAAGGACACTGTATTTTTTACAGGCCTTAGTTACTTCTACTTCTATTAAGAAATTTATTCACTGTATCGATTATGTAATTTGTTGTTTTAGTTTTTTTTTTCTTTACTCTGTGTATGTGTAGTAGCATCATCTTATAATCTGTACTCGACCAACAGCCATAACATCACCTAGAAGCTTTGAACCCACAACATGACCATCTCTATCACCGACCAAACTATCACTACTCAACAGAGCACCACAACATCTAGTTTGTCAATCAATCAAACTAGCAACCTCTATTACAACCTCCATCATTGGCCATAGTCATCACCACAACCATCACATCACCATCTACATTGTTAGCCATAATCACCACCACAACATTACCCGATTAAACCCATATGTTTTGAACCCAATTGAATCTGATCGCCGACCAAACTAACAGTCTTCATTCGATAATGAACGACCCAAGTGATCAGGGTTCGTTGAAACAACGAATCCAGACCTAGGTTCATCTATTTCATTCGAAAAAGATAACCCAAGCAACTAGGTTCATCTTCTTGAAATGAACCCATTGTTTTCATTTTGTTCTCTTTTGTTTTTTGTTTTGTTTTTAATTTGTCAAAATTTTTATATTTTATATTTTTATTGTTTCACCATTCATTTATTGCCACCTATCTTCTTTTTTTGTGTATATATATATATATATATTTATCTATTAATCAAGTTACATAATATTCAAAATACCCCTGAAAATCATAGTCAATATTAGTTAGAGAGAGACTAATTTGACACATTTTCGAAACTATAGGGAGAATTTGATGTTTTTTCAAAATATAGTTAAAAATTTAACCATTTTTCAAAACTTAAAGACCAAAAATGATTTTACCCATTGAGAAAATAAGATGAAAAAGAATTTCGGATTTTTTAAAAAATAATTATATAATTTTTTATTTTTAATTATTTATTAAATCATAATTGTACACTTGTTAATCAAATAGCTAGTAGAATGAAAAGTGTTAGTGCACGTGTCAAATGCACTAATGTTGGCATCTTATAACATTGAGATTTGATTTTGAAGTAGTAAGTGTGTGTAGCAAATGTAATGGATTGCAAATGTATTCATGGACTATAGATGCTCTAAGTGTTGAATTAGTTACTTTTTATGTTATAACATCAGGATCAATGTTGTAACATTAGTTATAATGTTACAACAATTTTTACTGACAGTACTTGGTATAGGTTTCAGTGCAGGATTCAGTATCTTTCATGGTTGACTCAATTTCATGTTTAATAATTCTTGTCCGATTTATTGAATATTCTTGTGGTTATTAGACAAGGTTTTTTCCAAGAATAAAATATTTCCTTTCCTTATAGTTTGGGATTAATGATGATATTCATAGAAGGAAATACATTGATTGTTTGACTTATTCTTGAGCAACAAACTTAGAAAAATATCTTTGTTTTGGAAGCATTTTTTGGTCAATTAATGTTCACAGGTGCAAAATGAATCAAGACTTCTTATGAACCAAATTTGGTGGAGCACAAATACTTGGAGTTGAAGATATTTTGTCAATGCTAAAAAATAGAAGTTGACTAAATATTTTTTAGCTGATTTTATTTCTACTTTTCAAAGATGTTATCAGCTAATTTTTATCTCTAATTAAGGACCAGATTTGGTCCAGCAAGAAACTTGAAATTCAAATGAATTGGTCAACAATAAAAATAGGAGTTGACTCACTATTTTTAATTAATCTTATTTCAAATTTATTTATGAGTTTTAGTAGACTTTATCTACTGATTTTTATCTCTAACGAACTACTGTTTTTGTGTTTCCTTTACAATTATAAGCTGCACATATCAAGTATAAATAAAGATCTTTATAGTGCATATAAACTAAGCAAGCAGTGCGATTAGAAAGTAATATTGAGTGTTTGCCTGTAAAACTTAGAAAGTCTATTCTATAAGTTATTTTTCATGAGATCAAGTGAGTGAGTTGAATTAGATTTGTGCCCAGATGCTCGTCGGGATGACAAGTAGTTAAGTCTTTGAGAAGAGATAAGTTTGCAACAATTAAAGAGAGTTTAAGGTGTTATCAACCATTAAAGTCGAGGAGAGTTTGTTGTAATTTATGAAATGAATAAATACTCATCTTGCGTTAAGTTTAGGAAAGAGTTATAGGTTAAGTAAGACAAGATTAGGTTGTACTTTGAAAATGTTTATTAATGAGTTGATATCTCTAGACAAGGTCTCATAGATGTGGAGTTAAAACGAACTACGTTAAAAATGTTCTTATGTTCATTTTTATTCTCTATGTTGATTATATTGCATCATATGAATTGTATGTTATAACGTATTTATTCTATTACAACCTTAAAGTTAGTGTCATAACATTGTTTAGTCTCAACAACTACAGAAATTGGGTAGCCTACATCAAACAATTAATTTTAAAAAGAACCAAAATACATCTCCAACTATTAATTTTGTCTAACGGTCAACTAATTTAAGGACCAATTTGATGAATTTCTTAAATCTTGATGATGAATATTGAAAACTCAAAAGTAAGTGAAAAAGTAATATTTCGCTAAATACTAAGGATTAAAGTGAAATTTTTCCAAAAAATCCAAATCCATGGAGATCTAATCCCGTTCTACCCTAAATGGGACATGATTAAAGTAAAATAAATGGATTTTAGACAGGTTTATTATTGATTTTATAACTTGTTTTGAAAATAGGGCGGGTGTGAGGTTAACTTCCTCTACCTTGACCCCAAGTGTATTAAATAAAATATAAAATATAGTTTATTAATTATTAAGAACTTAATATATCAATATTTTGAAAAAATTGCACAAACATTCCCTAATTTTTGGAAAATTGCATGGAGACATCTGGTCACTTCCACTTTGGAAGAGATCAGATCATTTTCTTAAGTCTCCACATTCTAGAAAAGGATAGGTAAATCAATTGTCCTTTTTTTAAAAAAAAAAAAAGTAAAATAAAATTTTAATATTGATTTACCTTTTAATTTATGTTTGTAATTAATTTTCAAGTCCATAAAAAAATTGTGGGAGATGAAAGGGCATGCTATCATTGTCTCATTTTTTTTATTTATTTAATAATTTGAAATGACTATTTTACCCTTCTCATGTTTAGCTTTCCGTTAGCCAACCATGTGGTCAACGAAATCTCGGGGAAGTTTATGTAACTAAAGAATATTTTGATATAGGTGCAATTTCACCTAAAGTTAGGGGGTGCAATTTCCTTAGATTTTTTTATTAATATACATATATATATATTTACTAAATATGAATAAATATTTCATAATCAATAAAAAATAATGTATAAACTGTTATAAAATTAAAATAAATGAATATAATAAAATTAATAATCATCAGGGGCTTAAAGAGAATTTATCAGGGACTTGAGCTTATATTTGACAAGCAAAAGTAATGGCAGCAGGAGAGAGGCGAGAGAAACAAACACAATAATAAATTGAACAAAAGCAAAGAGAGAGAAATGAGAAACAGTAAAAGTATTCAGTAAAGACACAAAAAGAAGGCAGAAGCATATTCTTTATTGCTGAGGTTACACACGTATATATAGACAAACTGAGTCGGTTTAACCGACTTAAACAAAATATTTTATATTATTATAATGGTGCATCCAGAAACTTCATAACACTCCCCCTTGGATGATACCATTATAATATATTTAAAATTTTCTACCAATAAAATCTAAACAAAATATATTTTATGATCTGCTGGATCTAAAATATTATAATCTTCTGGATTTAATAATATTTGGATGTGCTTAAAATGACTGCCTCATTAAAAACCTTGTCAGGAAAACCCAATGAGATAAAATCTGATCGAAGGAAAAAAGAGTGTAGTGCACATATGTTCACATTGATTTAATATTCTCCCCCTGAAAAATACTTCAGAATTCATTATGTAATTTACATACTCGACGCATTCCAATGCCATAAATCAATTTCTCGAATGTTGATGTTGGTAATGTCTTGGTGAATAAATCTGCGAGATTATCTGGGGAGCGGACTTGTTTAACATCAATCTGCTGATTTGGTTGGAGCTCATGAGTATAAAAGAACTTTGGTGAGATATGTTTGGTTCTATCTCCTTTGATGTATCCTCCTCTGATTTGAGCAATACATGCAGTATTATCTTCATATATGATTGTGGGAGAACTTGAAGCAGTAGATAGTTCGCATGTACTCTGGATATGATGAATGACAGATCTCAACCATATACATTCTCGGCTTGTTTCATGAAGTGCAAGAATTTCAGAATGGTTGGAGGATGTGGCAACCAAAGTCTGTTTTGTTGAGCGCCATGAAATTGTTGTATCATTATAAGTAAAAACATACCCAGTTTGTGAACGAGCCTTATGAGGATCATTCCAATGACGTCGTGTTGGTTCAGAACTGAACCTGGCTAACAAATTTACTGAAAAAGCAATATCAGGCCTAGTACATTGTGTTAAATATAATAAGGCACCAATTGCACTTAGATATGGTACTTCTGGACCAAGTATTTGTTCATCATCTTCTTTAGGTCGAAATGGATCCTTCTTAGGATCAAGAGATTGAACAACCATAGGGGTACTCAAAGAATGAGCTTTATCCATATTGAACCGTTTTAAGATTTTTTCAATATATGCTGATTGATGGATAAGTACTTCGTGTGATTTGTGTTCAATTTCCAAGTCGAGACAATATTTCGTTTGTCCCAAATCTTTCATCTCAAATTCTTTTTTTAAATAGTCAGCAGTTTTTCGGAGCTCTTCAGGTGTTCCGATTAAATTCATATCATCAACATAAACTGCAACAATAGCAAATCCAGATTCTGTTTTCTTTATGAATACATATGGGCATATAGGATTATTAATATATCCTTCATTTGTCAGGTATTTGCTAAGACGATTATACCACATTCGCCCAGATTGTTTTAATCCATACAAGGATCGTTGCAATTTAATTGAATAAACATTGTTGGCTTTTGATTTGTATGCTTCAGGCATCTTAAATCCTTCAGGAATTTTCATATAGATATCAGTATCAAGTGATCCATATAAATATGCTGTCACTACGTCCATAAGTTGCATTTCGAGTCCTTCTGAGACTGCTAAACTGATCAAGAATCTAAAAGTAATTGTATCCATCACTGGTGAATACGTCTCATCATAATCAATCCCTGGTCTCTGTGAGAAACCTTGTGCAACAAGCCTTGCTTTATGTCTTACAATTTCATTCTTTTCATTACGTTTCCGTACAAATACCCATTTGTATCCAACAGGTTTAACATTTTCAGGCGTTTGGACTACAGGTCCAAAGACTTTACGTTTGGCTAAGGAACTTAATTCTGCTTGAATTGCATTTTTCCATTCAGACCAATCGTGTCTTTGTCTACATTCATTAACAGTATGTGGTTCATAATCATCGTTCATAACTGTCAAAGCTACTGTATATAAAAATATATCATCGATTATTATTTTATTACGATTCCACATACCTTCGGCACAATTGATTGAAATTTCTTGATTTCCAGAATTTTGTGGCTCATCAATTGTTTGTACCTCTTTGGAAGTTTCAGTCTCTTCAGGGATTAGCAACTCTTCTGGAGTTGATCTTTCAGAGATAATAGATTTTGTCGCTTGAATATTATTTTCAGAAGAATCAGAATTTTTCATTCTCCGTTTTCGGGGAATACTATCTTTTGAGCCCATTGGTCTACCACGCTTCTGGCGTGCAGTAGATGATTCATTTGCTGCGTTCTGATTACATTGTTCTACAGGAACAATTATTCTAGCTGGTGTATTGGCAGCTGGTATGTATGATTTTATCACTTTAGCAGCATCAGTAAATGCATCTGGCAACTGATTCGCAATCATCTGAAGATTAACTATTCTTCGTACCTCACTTTCACATTGGGTAGTGCGAGGATCCAGATGAGATATTGTTGTCACATTCCATGATAACTCATTTTTCTCTCCAATAGTGACATTTTTCTTATGCTTCTCTTCAGGAGAAATTTTTCCTCCCCCTAATGGTGGGAAAGTTGTCTCGTCAAAATGACAATCTGCAAAACGGGCAGTAAAAGATCACCTGTCAATAGTTCAAGATATCTGATAATTAAAGGTGAATTAAAACCAACATATATTCCCAAACGACGTTGGGGTCCCATTTTGATTCTTTGAGGAGGAGCAATAGGGACCTGGATACGTTTGATGAATGATTCTGCTAGACCATTCTGGGTATGTACATGTGGGACTGGATGTTCAACATCAATTCTGATTGATGTGCAATAATCATCAAATGTTTTTGATGTAAACTCTCCAGCATTATCTAGTCGTATACTCTTGATTGGATAATCTGGAAATTGTGCTCGGAGTCTAATGATTTGAGCAAGCAATCTAGCAAAAGCAATGTTACGACTGGATAATAAACATACATGTGACCACCTTGCTGATACATCAATTAATACCATAAAATAACGGAATGGTCCACTGGGTGGATGAATGGGTCCACATATATCTCTTTGTATTCTTTGTAGGAAAAATGGAGATTCAAAATCAACCTTAGAAATAGATGGTTTAATTACCAATTTTCCTTGTGAACAGACAGTGCATATATTGTCATTGGATAATAGAATCTTCAGGTTCTTCAATGGGTGCCCATGAGAATTTTCAATGATTCTACGCATCATCGTAGATCCTGGATGACCAAGACGGTCATGCCAAAGTCGAAATGTTATTGGTTTAAATAGCTTATGGCTTGAAACTACATAAGTTTCAATTGATCTCATAATTGTATAATACAACCCAGATGAGAAAGCTCTGAGTTTTTCTACAATTAGCTTCTGGCCTGAGATAATTTTAGTGATGCATAAACATTCAACATTCTTCTCATTTGTAGTTTCAATATGATATCCGTTACTACGTATATCTTTGAAACTGAGTAGATTTCTTCTAGATCTACTAGAGTATAATGCACCATTTATATATAATTTAGTACCATTTCTCAATAAGATTATGGCTCTTCCATAACCTTCAACCAGATCTGCAGGACCTGATATAGTATTTACCTTGGCTTTGGTTACTGTCAAATTTGAGAAATATTTCTTATTCTGAAGAATAGTATGTGTTGTTGCACTGTCGACAATACATATATCTGCACCTTCCCTTTTGAGAATAGATAATTCATCCATATTCGTCTTTCATCAGATAAACCATATGTTAGTACATCATATAAAGCAAAATAAGTTATCTTACTTCTGGAAGATTACAAAAATATGTACTAACATAACAAAAGTTAATATGACTATATTAACTAGGCAACTTTCTAATTGGTATGGATATCTCCATCACCAATTGAGTAATCCACTTTTTCATCCGCATTATCAAGAAAATCCGATAAGTCCAGGCTTGTGATATCTACAGGATCATCACTTTGATCTGCAAAATTTGTATCAATTTTCTTTTCCTTCCCCTTTACAGAGGCTTGATACAGATCAACCAAATGCTTAGCCGTACGACAGGTACGAGACCAGTGTCCAGACATACCACATCTAAAACAAACATCTTCATAATTTTTAGGGGCCTTTTTCTCTGCATTTTTGACCTTGTTATGTTTAGCATTATAAACATTCCACTTTTGAGAGATGTTTTTTTAGTTTCGATTACCTGAAAATTTATACCCACCACGACCATGATTACCACGTTCGCGTCCACGTCCACGGCCTTTACTTGTGCTAGCATTTGCTTCTGGAAGTGCAATTGCGCCAGCAGGACGAAGTTCATGATTTTTCATCAGAAGCTCATTATTTTGTTCTGCCACTAAGAGACATGAGATTAATTCAGAATATTTTGTAAACCTGCGTTCTCTATATTGCTGCTGCAGGAGCACATTAGATGCATGGAAAGTAGTATATGTCTTTTCCAACAGATCTGCATCAGTCAGTTTTTCACCACACAAGTTCAGCTGTGAGGTTATCTTAAACAGGGCAGAATTATAATCAGCGACTGATTTGAAATCTTGAAGTCTTAAATTACTCCACTCATGCCTGGCTCTAGGGAGGACGACGGTTTTCTGATGGTCATACCTATCTTTTAGATTTTTCCACAGAGTCAGTGGATCTCTAATTGTGAGGTATTGAGTCTTCAGGCTCTCATGTAAATGACGGCGGATAAAGATCATTGCAGTTGCTTTATCCTGTAGAGATGTTTCATTATTATCTCTAATTGTATCAACTAAGCCCTTGGACTGCAGATACAGCTCTACATCAAGGATCCATGAAAGATAATTATTTCCTGATATATCCAGTAGAGCAAATTCTGGTTTTGCAATATTTGACATGGCTATATACATAAAATATCACAATTAGTGATATAATCAAAATGATATATTTGAAACTTCAGGTTGCCAAAAATTTCATTTATATTTTTAGAACTTCAGGTCAAAAATAATAACTTCAGGTTTTAACAATAAATATTTAGAACTTCAGATTCCATTGATTAAAATCCAGAACTTCAGGTTCTAGTACATTATAAATTTAAGAGAATAAAATACATAAAATATAAATATATAACAGAGATAACAAATCAATTAATTAATAATATATTGAGCCGGCATAGCCGTGCATGAAATACATAATAAAAATAGTAAATAATAATAACAGAGCTGCACATATAGTATGTAACAATAAGTAAATAAATAAAATTAAATAGTTAGATCTGTAATGCATGATAATAATAATTGAGTCGGCAGAGCCGTACATTAATTGAGTCGGCATAGCCGTACATTGATTGAGTCGGCAGAGCCGTACATTGATTGAGTCGGCAGAGCCGTACATTGATTGAGTCGGCAAAGCCGTACATATATTGAGTCGGTAGAGCCGTACATATATTGAGTCGGCAGAGCCGTACATATATTGAGTCAGAATATCAAGAACTTCAGGTTCAAGATCGTGCTGATAACGTGTTATAAAATTAAAATAAATGAATATAATAAAATTAATAATCATCAGGGGCTTAAAGAGAATTTACCAGGGACTTGAGCTGATATTTGACAAGCAAAAGTAATGGTAGCAGGAGAGAGGCGAGAGAAACAAACACAATAATAAATTGAACAAAAGCAAAGAGAGAGAAATGATAAACAGTAAAAGTATTCAGTAAAGACACAAAAAGAAGGCAGAAGCATATTCTTTATTGCTGAGGTTACACACGTATATATAGGCAAACTGAGTCGGTTTAACCGACTTAAACAAAATATTTTATATTATTATAATGGTGCATCCAGAAACTTCATAACATAAACTATAAATTTATCTGGTATTAATGTTTTTGATAAATATAACAATTTTTTTTACATTGAAAAAAAAAAAGGATAACGATGTATCTCTATGATCTATCTTTGATATGAACTATTAACATATCATAACCTCAAGTTTTAAATACTATAGTTAGACTATTTTCTATCAGTTTAAGTTTTAGGTTTAATGGTGACTAATATGATATCAGAGTTTGAAGGTCTCTGGTCCAAATTCTCTCTCTCCTATTTATCTAAAAATCTTATTGTTACTCATGTTATATGATAAAAGACATTTAGTATGTTTCTCTCATCTGTTACCTGTCCATATTGCATGTGAGGAGACGTGTTAATTTATCATAACCTCTAATCTTAAATATTATAGTTGAGTTATTTTCTATTAGTTTAAACTTTTGAATATGATGGTAACTAATATGGATAACTGTGATAAAAAAAAAACGAAAAAGATAAAGATAAAAAAAAAAAGAACAAAAAATTAGATCTCCACCATTTTCATCTGAATGGAGATTTCCACGGAGATGGAAATTGATCTCTCTCTATTAGCGATGGAGATCCTATCATCATTATCTTCATCGCAATGGACATAGAGATGTAGGTTTGGTTCTATTATGATTAAGACCAAATTTGGGTTCTATCACAAATGAAAGTCTCGATTTACTCTTCATAGAGATGAAGATTTGATGGATTGGATCTCCAATTTTTTTTTTTAACTAAAAATATATTTTCTTTATCTTCTTTGTCCATCACAATGATGGATATATATATATTTTGAAAAAAAGCATGTTTTTCAAGAACTCTCAAATATGGACATTGGAAATCCTACATTTTAAAATTTTTGTAATTTTGATTTTTCTTTAGATTAATTTTTTTTGCCCCACAAAATCATCAAAACATTTCTAACTGTTAATAGGCATTTTGATCATTCCAACTGAAACAGTTATTCAACCATTAGTTTTTAATTTTCTTTGACTAATGTAATGAGTATATGGTGTAATTAGCAAGTTAAATTCGTGTGTCAAAAATAAACCTTTAGGGGATAAAATAATACATACACATATGCCCCTCTATTATTACGAATGAAATCGGATTATCTTGCTTCAAATCAACAAGTTGAAGTTGATCAAATTATGATTCAATTAAATATCATTGGATTGTTTTCACACATTTCCTACTATTCACAATGAAAGTAAGAATGATGTGAACAATGACGAGCATGGTCTAATTAGGTTTGATTAATCAATATATTTTTAGCAAGTTTTTCATATTTATTATTTTGTTTAATTTAAATGAAATTGATGAATTTGATTGGTTGTTTTGTATATATTTTAATGATTTAGGAAAATGGGCTGTTTAAGTCCAGTGCTTCAGCTCAAGTAGATAAAAACCTAGCAGACCAGAAAGTCAAGACGACGTCGTAGGAATGCAAACTGTTGTGTCTGAGTCCACAGACCGTTATTCAGCAAGTTCATAATATGATTACTAGCTTGCTTATCACCTTGGTAAACAAGCTTGGGATAGGACAGTTTGCCCATTAGCTCGTACAAGGACTGCTCATCTATCAGCTCACACATTAGCTTGCCAGAATATCATTCCAACTTATGAGCTCGCTGTGACTAGTCCAATTAACATTTTAAAAGCCTGAAGTAGCCTAATTTGAGAAGAGGTCAACTTTCTTGTTTTGAAGTAAATTTAATATCGAGATTCTCGGAATCAGTTGTTAATTTTGTGAAGATAATCATGACATCATAATTATCATAAGTAATGTAATTTATTTTTTGTCTTATCTGTATGTGATTTAAATCAATTCAAATTGTATCACCCCTCGCTACAAATAGGTAATAAAATTCATTGTAAAAGACAACAGAGAAATATTATACTGTTACTCTGTCGAAATAAAGAGGGACAGAAGGGGATGTAGGTTTGTTTTTAGCTGAACTACATAAAAACTTGTGTGTGTTGTTTTTCTTCTTGGCTTCTTTATTTGTTTTTGTTGCATTTGTTGTTTAATTGCATGTATTGGGCTTGAAGAATTGGTTCGACTAAAAAATAATGACGATATTTTGGCGTTAGAAGGAGGGCTCAGACTGTGATTCTATGGCTTTTTCAGATTCTATAATTCAGATTTATTGTTATGGTTAGAATAAGAACAACAAGGAGTACAAAAGTAGCGGCTAACCAATCTGAAGGTCATTTTGAGCAGTAGAATCCTCAATTAGTTGGGGGTAATATGACAAGAACTTCCTCTACTGTTTTGCCTCTATTCCCTCCATGTTAACCACCCACTATTGCTGTGGGAGGAGACGCCGTGCAAATTTAGCAGCAATGCCAGGAAGCTTTAGAGAATACTGAGATATTTGGCGGATACAATTAGAACTATGACATAGGTGTAGACCCAAACAGCCTTAAGGAATGTAGAAATCCGAGATCAGCCAGTTGTTGAGGTGCCAGTCTAGAGAGAAGGGGCTGTCAGGGAAAGGGCGTTGCCAAAAGGTTTAGTTCGCTCCTCAAATTTGCACTCAATGGGAGGCTGACGATGAACTCATGAAGAAGAAGTGATACCTCATTCAGCAAGTTTGAGGATAAATTTGAACCATGATTGGAGTCGTCACGTGAAGGCCAATCACGACTATGAGCGAGTTCCCGAGCGTGATGAGGAGTATGTGTCGCAAAGAGCTTAGCAGCGAGCGGAGAGCTTGCATAGGAGGCACAGGTCACAAGATAGATTGTCAGGTGAGCGAGAGAGTAAGAGGAGTAGATGATCCCCTACGAGGAGAATTGAGCCACATGACCCAATGGTTAAGGAGTTATTACAGAGGGTCCAGCAGCTGGAGGCACGACATGGGCCCTAAGGTCAGAGAGAATGGCAAGAAGAGATGACCCCATTTATAAAGGAGATTGAGATGGAACTATTGCCGCCTAGGTTCAAACTTCCTAGTGTCCCGCTCTACAACAGTGATAGTGACCCCTACGACTATCTCGATGCATTCAACGTCCAAATGGATCTGCATACATCTAACCCCCTGGTGAAGTGTTGTGTGTTTCCAGCCACATTATGGAATATTCCAAGGACCTAGCTAAGGAGTCTTCCAACTCGCAGTATCAATAGTTAGGAAGAATACTAGAAAAAGTTCATTAACTAGTATAGGACATTGAAAAAGTAGCTCGCGCCACCTTACCACCTCGCGATGATTTTTCAGCGGCAAAATGCATCGTTGAAGAACTATATTTTCAGATTCAGAAACAAGGTGAACAATATGAAGAATCCTTCGGATGAAAGTATACTCATAGTAATCTCGACAGGGCTCAGAAAGATAGAAAGCTCTACGAAAGTATTTACAAGTCTCATGTGAAAGATTTGGGTGAGTTTTATGAATGAGCTACTAAGGAGATCAGATGGGAAAAAGCTTTCAGGCCAAAGAAGCCCAGTGATCAGAAGAATGGAGCAGGCAGTTCCCACCATGGGAAGAAGAGAAATCATCGTGGAAGTGAAGATAGTGATCAGAAGAATCGCTCCAGCAATCAAGTAGTGAAGCGGGCTAGGAATGAGCCTAGAAGAGATTGACCTCCTTCTTCTTCTCAGGGCCGTTATGAAAGTTATAACTTCTTGTCAGACATACATGACAGGATTTTTGAAACAGAGAGGAATAGGAAAATTTTCGAGAGGCCGAGCCCCATAAACGTCCCTAACAAATTTCGGGATTCGAGAAAGTACTGTGCCTATCACAATGAAACTAGGCACTTTACTTCACAATGCAAAGAACTCAATGACATCATTGAGGAGTTGATTATAAGAGATCGCTTAAGGGAGTATGTAGTGCGACCTGTAAACCAACGACCTCAGTAGTAGTGTCCCCAACCAACGCAACAACATCCTCAGCTAGCCTAGTGGCCCTCACAATAGCTGCTCTAACAGGTCGTTGAGCAGGATCATGTGCCCGCAGTACGGACTATATTCACAATACATGGTAGGCCTCATATCGCAGGGATGTCGAACAGGTCGCACGAGCGTTATGTGGGCAAGGCCAGTCATATCATGCTTACAGGGCATGGTGAGACAGATGGACCTGTAAAAAGAGCTGGAGTGGCCTTAGACGATATTGTGTTCACAAAGGAATATGCTAGAGGAGTTTACTGGCCTCACAATAATACGTTGGTCATTCGTGCAAGAATAGGCAACATTGAAGTGTGAAGGATTATGGTGGATATCGACAGCTCGGTGAATGTTATATACAAGAACTGTTTTGAGTAAATGGGCTTAGGGCTCGAACAGTTGAAGCCGTCCTCGGAACCTCTCTACGGATTCACTGGAGATGCGATTGCACCAATGGGGCAAATCAAGCTCCTCTTTACTATTAGAGATTCAGGTCGTCACTCAACAACATTGATAGATTTTTTTATTATTGACTGCCCTTCGGCATACAATATCATTCTAGGAAGACCAGCCATGAATAACTTGGACATGGTAGCCTGGACCAGAACCCTTACCATCAAGTTCCCAACACCTAGTGGAGTGGGATGTGTGTGAGGAAAGCAGCACTTAGCACGGCGTTGTTATGAAGATGCTATAAAAATGGAGGTTAAGGGAAAGAAAGTTAATGTGGTAGACAGGGGAGAGCTGTGACCTATGAGTGAAAAAGGAACGAGCCAGGATTTAGATCCAAGGGAGGTAGAGGTAGACAGGGCAACAGATCCTGTAGAAGAACTCGAAGACGTGCAGGTTAGTGAGGCAGATGTTGAGAGGTGCCTCAAACTGGGTAAAAATTTACCTCAAGAGATTAAAACCCAGCTCGCTGATTTCTTAAGGGCCAACGTGGATGTTTTTGCTTGGAATCATGAAAATATGGTGAGGATCAACCCGCTGGTGATGTCGCACAGATTGAATATTGATTTGCACCATAAGCCGATTCGCCAGAAGATGAGGCCAATGACGGATGAACGATATGTCACTCTTAAAGAAGAGGTAAATAAACTTCTAGCAAACAAGTTTATAAGGGTGGCTTATTACCCAGTCTAGGTAGCAAATCCTATTTTAGTCAAGAAGAAGAATGAAAAATGGAGAACCTGCATTGATTTCACCAACCTCAACAAAGCATGCCTGAAGGATAGTTTTCCTTTGCCCAGAATTGACCAGCTCGTGGATAGAACGGCCGGTCATTAGTTCCTTAGTTTCATGGTTGCCTACTCGGTTTATAACTAGATCCCAATTAATCATGAGGATGAGGAGCACACCTTTTTTATGACAGATCGTGGGCTCTACTGTTACAAGGTCATGCCTTTCGAGTTGAAGAATACGGATTCGACCTACCAATGATTAGTCAACAAGATGTTTGAGGGTCTCATTGGCAAGACGATGGATGTTTATATGGATGACATGTTAGTGAAGTCGAGACAGATGTCCGAGCATATGCGCGACTTGGAGGAGATGTTCCGGATCCTGAGGAAGTACTAGATGAAGTTGAATCCGTTGAAGTGTGCATTTGTGGTAGCTTTGGTCAAGTTTCTAGGCTTCATAGTCAATAACAGAGGGATCGAGGTGAATCCCGAGAAGATTAAAGCTCTGATTGATATAAGATCGCCTAACAAGATCAAGGATGTGCAGGGCCTAAACGGTCAGGTCACTACACTTAACAGGTTCATATCAAAGACTATGAACAAGTGTATTCCTTTCTTCGATGCCTTGAAAAAAGCGAAGAGCTTCCAATGGACAGAAGAGTATGAAGTGGCCTTTCAGTAGTTAAGGGAATATATGGGCCGAGCTCTCTTGCTCTCCAAGCCCGTGAAAAGGGAGAAGCTGATCATTTATTTGGGGGTCACTCAACACGCGCTCAGCGCAGCTCTGCTTCGAGAAGAGAACATGACTCAATTTCCTGTTTATTACATAAGTAAAAGGCTGCTCAATGCGGAGACCAAGTATACTCTTACGAAGAAGCTCACCTATTACCTGGTAATGGCATTAAGAAAGTTGCATCCCTATTTCTAGGCTTACACAATTGAAGTACCCATCAGATACCCGTTGAAACAGATTCTTCAAAAGTCGGACACGTCAGGTCACTTGCTTAAGTGGGCCATCGAGCTTGCCCAATTTGAAATTGAGTTTAAGCCTCGAATAGCAATAAAAGGATAAGTTCTAGTAGATTTCATAGCTGAATTGACAGGGCCAACAGATGAAGAAGCTAAATCCTCGGAAGGTCTATTTTGGGAGCTCTATGTTGACAGATCCTCTAGCGAGCAAAAGGTTGGGGCAAAAGTGATGTTGATCAGCCCAGAAGGTCACAGGATTTTATGTGCTTTGAGGTTCAGTTTTCAAGCCATCAATAATGAAGCAGAGTATAAGGCACTACTGATAGGATTAAGATTGGCCAAAGAAGTACGAGCTGAATATGTAAGAATATACAGTTATTCCCAACTCGTGGTGTGAGAGTTACTGGAGACTTTTAAAAGATATGAAATGCATCATGTTCCACGAACTCAGAATTCGCACGCTGATGCCTTAGCTCGCCTTGCCACGGCGAAAGATGCAGAATTTATAGGAGCCATACCTTTGGAGTTCTTGCCAGTCTAGAGCACATGATTCATGGATGAGTCTCCTTCTCGATTTCTTACAGAGGAGAAGACTGCCAGAAGACAAGTTAGAAGCTCGTCGCCTCTGAGCTCAAGCGGCCAGATACTGTATTTATGATGACATGCTCTACAAAAAGGGATTCTCAGCTCTACTGCTCAGGTGTATAGATGGGTCGGATTGCCAGACTGTCCTAGAGGAGATACATGCTGGTCACTGTAGCAATCACGCTGGAGGGCTATCTTTAGCTTAGAAAGCACTTTAGTAGGGGTTTTACTGGCCAACGATGAAGCGAGATGCAATCGAGATGGTCAGAAATTGTGAAAAGTATCAGAGGTTTGCTAAGGTTCTTCGAGCTTCACCAGCTTTCTTATAGCAGATGGTTAGCCTATAGCCCTTTACCATTTGGGGCATGGATCTGATAGGACCTTTCCTAACAGCTCGTGAAAAATGCAAGCATGTTATCGTTGTAGTAGACAATTACACCAAGTGGGTATAAGTAAAAGAGTTCGCTAAGATATCCACTGGGAAGGTTAAAATGTTTGCTTAGCAAAATATAATTTGTAGGTTTGAAGTTCCACAGCAGATCGTGACTGACAATGGACCCAGTTCAGCATTGAGCAGTTTATGAAGTTTTGCAAGGATCTTGGAATCATGAAAAGTTTTTCAGCGATGGACCACCCTCAGGCTAACTGGTGGGTAGAAGCTGTCAACAAGATCATCCAATAAACCTTGAAAACTAAGTTGGAAGTAAGGAATGGAGCCTGGGTAGATGAATTGCAAAAGGTATTGTAAACCTATAGAGTAACTGCTCGCAGCACCACGGGGGAAACTTCGTTCTCAATTGTGTATAAATTAAAGGCTATGATACCAGTAGAGTTCAAAGTCATCAGTCAACGCGAAACAACGTTTAGACTAGAAGATAATGACCGATTGCTTACTACCAATTTAGATCTACTCGAGGAATCAAGAGAAGAAGCTCGTGTGAGAGTTACGATTTACCAGCAAAGAATTGTCAGATATTACAACCAAAAAGTTCGAGCTCAAAGCTTCAAAGATGGCGATCTAGTTTTGAGCCTTATCCTACCTGCAGCTCACAAAACCAGCGATGAGACTCTTGGTCCGAATTGGGAAGGTCTTTACATTGTCAAAGAAAGCTTGGAGAATGGAGCTTATCGCTTAACCAACATGAGTGGCGCCGAGGTCTAAAGAGCTTGGAATGCAAAGCACCTCCGACCGTATTTCACTTGACTGAGTTAGCTCGCTCTCTACACTTGTATTATTTAGCAATTATTAATGAGTTCCTAATTTTTGCAATTCTTTTATTGTGAGAACTTATTTGCTCTAGTGTACGAGCTGATTTGTTCTATCATATGAACTTATATATTCATTTACTAGCTGATTTATTGATGGATAACCTTATCTAACCAATAAGGTAGCCAAACCTTTATAATAGGCTGAAGATTATTTGAATCAAATAATAAAGAAGCAAGTTATATGAATGACATCTCAAATACTAGATTTGTATTAATAACGTGTTATAAAATAAAGTTTAAAAGCTACAACATAAAGCAAATAATAAAGTGAACGAGGAAAATAGGAAGAAATCAATTCCATTAATTCAATTGATTCATCTATGAATAGTTACAAGTATGTCTATATATCTCTTCCAAAAAAGGGAAAAAAAAAAAAAACAAGTATGTCTATATATATAGACATTTACAGAATTAAAAATATAATTAAACGAATAACTAGATTACTTGTGAGTAATGCACCAGAGATAATAGTTACTAATTAACTAGGTGGTGTGATAAATCATAAATCAATATAATCATTCTATCATCTCATTTGAAATAACTTTCATTTTTGACTAAAATTTTTAAGTTACTATTTGGATTATATATTAAAAATAAATAAATAAATAAAAATTAAACTCAGAAGAGCTTTTAAGACTGTTTAGTTGAAACATGATACGAACTCCGTATATAAAGATACAACACCTATGATCAAATTAAAATACAACCCCAAGAAAAATTAAAACATGTTTATAAAAAAAATAAAAAATAAAAATAAAAATTTTGACCCACTGATTATATGTTAATTAAGAACCAAAATTATAAAGAACTTTCACTCAATGATTAGAACTCAATTAAAAACCAAAATTATAAAAGAATGATATTAACACCACTCCCAAGACATAAACGAGAAGATGGGAGATAAGTTATAATTTTAATCGCCACAAACATAGCTTGATAAGATTATATGTTCATGAAATAACAAAAGAGAAAATTTTATCTCTCAATTAACTATAATTGGTTGCATCTTCATTCATTTTCTTGTTTAGGGTTACAAACATTTTATAGGCAAAGAAATAAAATATAACATGAAATCCTAGCCTCCTAACAGTTGAGCTCATTAAACATTCTCATGGACTTAAAATAATTAAACATGGGCTTAAGTTAATTAAATGTTTCAGCTCAATACATAAATTAAGACCCAACATGAAATTAAATAAACAAACTTAATTTATAAACCCATTACGATTAAAATAAACTTAGCTTAAATTATTTAAAATCCAATTAATTCAAGTTTGCCTCCAATTATCTTCAATTCACTCCCAAAGCCTTCCAGATTAACCCGATTCCCTTTAATTGCCTCATTGTTCAATTGTGTCGTTGTCCTTCATGATTGCTACCTTGGTTTCTATCAAAACATTTAAAAGACTTTATAAATTATAACATGACCTTTCTACATTTTCCATAATAGCTTTTGAAACTATTCATTAGAATTTATTCCACTTATAATATAATACTCACATCGTAATTAAAATAAATAAATGAGAATATTTATCTTAAATGTTATATTAAGATATTTTTAACAAATAAGAGATTAAAAAAAAAAAAATCACTTTAATAAAGATATGTTCCTTCTCCCTCGCTGGGCTAATTGGGTCATAGGCCGAGTTCATTCAAAATGACCCAAACCCAAACCTAAGCTCATGATCCCAAAAATATTTTGGATAAACTTAATTAACTATGTAAATAGTTATGAGAAATTATCAAGTAACTGTCTTTGGTAGTTATTCCACCTACACTGAAACACGAGTAAGTGTTATGTGTTTAAGTAGTTGTTGAATACTTGATTTTTCTAGTTCTACTATACAAAAGAAAGAGACCAAAAACCAGTTAAGCCAGAGAGCAAAAAGGCATATATTTACACTACGGATTAAAGATTTAATTCCAAATAGTGGTGATCAAATTTTGCTTGATTGAATAACAAATTTTTGGACTTTTAGATCAATTCGGGTTCATATTATTTTTGTTTATTTACTATTTTAAATATACAGTATGTAAACGTTTCAAATGACATTGGTATCGAGCTTTCATATGTTGTTTGCTAGTGGATTGATCACTAATGGCATGAGACTTAATTTCGTGACTAGAAAAAGATAGTATAAGTAGATTAGGGCATTAGAAATTGAAGAATCATGTTATCACAATAAACCCAAATCTGTTGTTACAGATTAATGTCATCTTAACTTTTTCTTCTTTGTGCCTTAGATAGAGCTTGAAAAGAGTTTTCCATCAGTATATTACAACCTAATTTGGATTAGAAACGAAGGGAAAAAGTTGTTTTGAATCAAAATTTAGAGAATTAAAATATGGAAAAATGGTTGACATTTGAAACAGATAAAGAACTTGATTAACATAAAAGTTGGGCCACATGGCGGAATAAGGAGAAGCCACGTAACACATGAGATGATAGTTTCTGATGAGGCCACATAAAATGTGAATGTGGCCGAATCAGATAAGACCACATGTGACACGACGTGGTAATGTTTGGAGCAACCATGTGTCACCCAATGTAGACGAATCCGATTGAGCCGTGTAATACAACATGGCAATGTCTGAAGTGGCCATATCTCATTAACATGTGGCCACACTAGAAGCAGCCACATGACACGCCGAAGCCAAGATGCATTGGTGCGCATGCGCAACACGTGCAGTCAACATGTCACGGCTATCGATGCGTAGCTGAGACGGTCATCAGTATGTAAGGTCCATGTGCTGCCGCTGACGGCAGTTTTCAACAACTGAAAAAAAAAAATTGTTCTTTATTTTTTTTAAACCTTTCAATAATAAAATTTAAGAAATATTCGCTCAAGTGGGAGTTAAATTGCATACCCTAATCTATTAATTTATTTAATTGTATTCAATCTAATTGAAATAAGTTGTTTAATATGATGATAAACAAAATTTACAATATCTTGTATAAAAGTGCAATTAAGATTTGAAAAGTAAGTCCTATTGTATATACTATTTATAGATCACATGGTGTATTTGTCTATATGAATGTTTTAACACCTTATCATAAAGGAGTTGCAAATGTTTTTTCTCTGTGGGATCTATTTGGGTCTTCTTATGTGAGTGAGAGATATTAGGATAACTGGATTATAGATCGAGTCCGTCCAAGATGACCCACATCCAAATCCAAGCCCAGGATCCAAAAAAAGTTTTGGATAAATTTAATTAATTGCATAAGCAATTATTGGGAAGTTATCAATTAAACTGTCTTTGGTAGTATTCCATTTACATTGAAACAGGTATAAGTGGTATGTGTTTAAGTGGTTGTTGGATACTTGATTTTTCTAGTTTTAATGTACAAAAGAAACAGGGCAAAAAACCAGTAAAACTAGAGAGCAAAAAGGCATAGTGTTGATTGATCTTTTAATAAATCAATTTATTTAAACCTTATAAGTGCACAAATCTTTTTATTAAGTATAGCGATAAGCAATGGCCGATCCCGTGAGGAGTTTCAACTTAAGTTCATTTAATTTTATTTAAGACCTAATCTAATAACAAATAAATTAAATGAAAGGGTTCTTGAGATTGAGTTTAAAAACTAAAAAAATTAAATTGCAATAGGAAAACTAAATTAATTAAAAAAAAAAAAAAAATCAATGGATAAAAACTTAGTTAGACATCCTATCTACTACTAAACAGCCCCTCAATTTATTAAAAAGATTAATAAAACAAATTTACGATAATAAATGATAAAGATATTCATAATAAAGTATGATTAACTCATGTCATATAAATTATTCCTTTCTTAGCATGTAAATCGCATTATATCTATGTAGATGCGTATGTTTCTACTTATAATGTAGCATGATATCTACTTAGATTTATTAATTGGAATCCATTAAGAACTAGAAAAATATGAATATCATATAAATCCTATAATATGATGTCTATCTTAGATATTTATGAATTAATACCCTTCAATTGGTTCGGAAGCAATTGATTGTTGCTAACTAAGAATATGTTCGTTTGATGTGCTGTTTATATTCTTACAATAGAATCCCAAAAATATGCTTCTAAGATAATCAGTCAAAAATAAAATTAAGAAGAAAATATATGCTTACAACTTACAATAAATTACAATATGCTTACAATACAATAAAATTTATGAGTTCACGTTTAGGACTCCAAATTAACCCTGATTAATAAAATAACTACATAAAAATTAAAATAAAACTACGAAGAAAAGATAAAATTAAGAAAGAAAAGATAAAACAGAATCTTCAGCCTTGCCACTTTGCTTCTCTCTTTATCTTCTAATGTGCGTAAACTGGTATGGGGAACTTCAAATTTATAAGCATGGAGAAGAAATATGTTAAAAAATATTTCTAAAATATTCCAAAGAATATGTTTTTTGAATTAAATACTCTGGACACATCATCAACACACAATAGTGCATCATAAAAAACGTATGGGTCAAACTCGACCTATGGTCGCCAGTGAGGGTCTAACTCGACCTGGAACGACTACGCAAAAACATATGGGTCAACTGCGACCCGCCAGGCGATCCGAATCCCTGTACGATTCGATCCTACAGGCAAGTGTGGCCCGTTCTTGTGCGACCTGAACGCGACCCAGATCAGCATCACATGCGCGCGAATCTGCTTCTCCAAAATGCGGGCTTGGCCTGCTGTTTTACACTAAGCTACACCCCTTACCTTGCTTGGCATCCCCACCTCACCAATTGGGTGAGGCTCATCTGCGGCCCACGCCATGAGTGTCCACAATACAATTGGAAAGCTTCAATTCAATCCCTCCACTTCTCATTAATTTTTCTTTTACCATATATTCTCCCAAAATTAAATTAAGTCCCTAAGCTTTATAAAACTACACTCTAACCTAACAATTTTCAAAATTTATAATTTAACCCTTGACTTCCACAATTTGACTTTTATCTTCCTGTGATTCTCCCTTGAGCTAAAACAATTTTCAAGGCGGATCTTTGATGTGGTAAAATAAACTTTTAAAAATCCTTCGATTCCTTTTTTTTTTTTTTTCAAAACCTATAATTAAACACAAATACACTAAACAAAATAAAATTATCAATTTTGCTAAAAAATATAACATAAATAATAGATAAAATGAAAATAAAACAATGATAATTAATGATATTGTGGATTGAGGATTTGAATACAAATCATGGCGATCGAATTCTGTTTGATTGAACAATAAATTTTTGGGACTTTTGCATCAATTTAGGTTAGTTTTATTCTTGTTTATTTATTGTTTTAAATAGGAAGTATGTATACATTTCGAATAACATTCTTTATCTTAGAAACCAACCAATCAACCTCTCTAACTCTATTCTTCATTCACCTTATCTCTTTCTCTCTTCTCAATTCTCCCACATCTCCTTTTCTTCTCCTACCAATCAACGCTCTCTCTTTTTATCCTTACTTCATGAACGACGTCTACGACTCCAGATACCTCCATCCATTTTTCCAAAATCTTTCTCCCTCTCTGATTTGTCTCTCTCCTCTTTTTATTGGTTGGTCTCTCTTCTCCCTTGTCCTTCAACTTTGCTGTCTAGGCATCTAGATGCTTTCAATTCTGGGTGGGCTTCAATTAGTAGTTTTTGTAGTGAAGTAAATTGGGTGTTTGTGGGGTTTAATGGCGTGGGTGTTCGGTGATAAAAGGATGGTTGCTAGGGTGGTTTTGATGATGAATTGAGTGATTGATTGATTTGATAGTTTTGGATGCTTAAAGGAGTAATGTTTAGGTTAGTGCTTGGACAATCATTTAGGCCTAGTTTGATATACGAGATTGAATTGAATTATTTTAATGAGATTGGATTGAAATTGATAGGATATGATTTGATTGAATAAATTAATACTATAATATGTTTGGTGTAGTATGCGATTAGATAAAAATAATACTGTCTTTTATTTGGTTGAATATGAGATTGGACTAAAAAATATAAATAAAATAAATATATTTTATATTTAAAATAATTAAATTAATTTTGAAATAATATAACATAACTTATCTATGTAATGGAGAACCACCATACCAGCGACCTAACCACCACAATAACCGTTGATGACATCACACTCCACTGTGTATCCATTCCATAACGTGACGGCACCCGCCACTCTATCTACTTTGGAGTTTGGAAGCGGTGATGGGGCAAATGGGTCTCTAAAATTCAAGAGTTGCACAAGAAGTCACACAATTGGCTTTAGTCATTCTTGATGTCAGAGATGGCCACCAGAGGAGGTTGATAACCGGGTTGATGTCGAAGATGTCAAGGAGCCCCAAAAAAGTTGACGAATGCCACGACCATCGATGTGTACAACCAAGAACATCCAGGCCATGGTTTCCAAGTCTACGCGACGACGACAACGATTTTTGGGGCGAGATTAAAGAGCTTGTTGGGTTGAAGAAGAAAAGGTAAATAAAAAATAAAAAAAGGATTAAATAAACTCATGTGTTGTGGTGGGTTTAAACAAATCCACTGCAGCTACTTAAAACCAGTAACATGGGATTGGCTTTTCTAATCCCATCCAATCCCATGTCACAACCAAATAAGAGATTGAGCTGGGTTTTATCCAAATTCAGTTCAATCCAGCGAAACAAACGCAATCTTAAGATGTTTAAGGTTCAGATGCTTTTAGGAGGAGAAAAATGTTCAAATCAGATATGAAAGAAATTTATGGTTTAGGCTAAAATAGGAATTAGGAAAAATTCATTTAAGTTCAAAACAATTTTCTATCTTTCCTCAATTCCTCAGAAAACTCTTTTCAAAAAAGCTACAAGAACTGGCTTCCAATAAAAGAGCTTTTAAATATCCAAAAGCCCTTTTTAATTTTGACCCAAAGAGTTTTTAAATGGGTTTTGTTGAAATATAACCCATTTTGGACGACCCTGTTGGGAAATGAACTTTTTATTTTAAGGCAATGCACATTACGTTTTTGTGGACAAAATTGCCCTTGAGGACCCTGTTTTTGTCTACCGGTTTAATCGCTCTCCATTCCCATCTATCCATTCCCAACGTAGTGCTCACATTTTTCTACAGCATTGAAAACAAACCGACAGATTGGATAAACCTGACCATCTTCTGTTATCGATTATCGACCTCAACCCCTGACCGACTGGATAAACGAGACGCATCCACTGTCGTTCTCCCTCTCTGTAAGCATTGTATGTTCATTTTGTGAAAAAAACCCTAACCTTCAGACCTGACCTCTGCTTCGCCGAGTGACCCATCGATCGTCGAATGTCCTATCAATGACGACTCTCAGCTCGCTTCCATCTAGCAAAAGTCCGAACTAGAAGAAGAAGAAGATGGTAGAATAGGAAAAAAGGTGAAGGCAAAAGAGGCAACAAGTTGAAGTTGAGTGAGAGCCCCAACTATTAGAAGAAAAACTCCACAGTAAGAACACATTGCTTATGGGGTGTTTTTAGTGTAATAGGTTTAGTGGTTATATGTTTTTTGGAACATAAAAAGTTTGATGTTGTTAAGATTATATTGAGTATTTCTTTTGAGTTTGTAAATGTTTTCGATTTGTGTAGTCTATTATGGGTATTGTAAACAGGTGAAGGTTGGGATTCCCAGCGAAAGTGGAAACCAACCTCGAAGGTGGAATTTCAAACTTGAAGGTTGGGATTGGCATTTTGGAATTCCCAACCTTCAAGGGAATTTCTAACTTCATTGGGAATTGATGTTGGGAATCCCAACTCCACTTTTGCAGTTATAGCATTGCCATTCCCAAACTTTCCACTGTGCACGTTGAGACCCATCCTGTAGGTTGGGATGTGTAACATTTGGTTAAACATATATATTATGTGAACTGCAGTTTTAGCAGACTGCCCAAATTGGCATGCCATGTTTGGGATTCCCAACTTCGACACTGGGATCAAAGGTCGGGTCTGAACTTAGTGATTGAGATTCGCAATCTGTAGCTTGGGATTCCCAACTTACAAGTTGGAATTCCAAATCGCGGTTAAGGATTGCCAACCTTAGATTGGGATTGACAAGTTTAGGTTGGGATTTCTAGCATCGGGGTTGGAATTCATCACCTCATGGTTAGGAATCCCATCCTGCTTTGGGTCATCATTCACAACCCTGGTTGTGATTCGTGAACCTTCCCAACCTTTAGGTTGGGATCCGTTAATCTTCCCAATCTCTAGGTTGGGATCCGTTAATCTTCCCAACCTCTAGGTTGAAATCCCAATGACAATATAGTTACTCCCAACCTTTGGGTTGGGATCTCAACTGAAAGTTTGGGAATGGCAACTTGAGGTTGGGATTGTAGCTCCAAATTACGATTCACAACCACCGTGTTGTGATTTGATTGGGATTGCCAATCTTAAGGTAGGGAAATCCCAACTATTTCCAAACCGGATCTAGGATTCACAACCTCGAGTTAGGATTCCCAATCCATTCTCAACATCGGTGTTGAGATTCCTAATCTCCAGGTTGGGAGCGTTTGCAACATTGTGTGTGAGGTTTCAGAGGCCTAACCTCTTGGGATGCCCAACCTGATCCCAGCCTGGAGGTCCAGGTTGGGATCAATTCTAGGTTGGGATTCCCAACTTACCAGTTGGGAATTTTTTTACGTAACTGTTGAGAGGAAACGTTAAGGTAGGTTTGTCAACCCTAGGTTCAAAAGCTAGGCGTTGGTAAACCAAATCCATTTGTAGGGCTTTTTTATTGGTGTTTATGTTTGTCAACATTTTGGTTACAGATATGGCTTTGTGCATGTTTATTTTATGTAAGCATTGGTGTGGTGAATTTTGGCAGTGTTCTTCTTGTGTGTTTTCAGGTGTTAAGTCGATGTTGCTTTATCAAAAGTATTTGATTTTTATTGATTGTGCAGTGTACATGAAAAATGTATTGGTATAATATATGTTATATTACAGTTGAATCGTTACATGGAATAAACATTATTTAATGGGCTCTTTCATAATTGCAGGTCCCGATGGATGCTCCAGTAATTTTCAGGCTCAGAGACAGGCAACATTTTAGTTCAAAAGTTACATGTTTCTCTAAGTTGCACGCCATAAAAGTTATAGCTGACAAGTTAACTCAGCAGCAATTGGGGATGTTCAAGAGATCATGCTTTGGTAAACTATTTCAGATAAATGAGCTTAGGTTCGCCGGACAGTTAGTGCATAACTTGCTGCTCCGACAGGTGGAAAGTGATGATTCCCATGAGCTATGGTTTGCACTTCCGAATGGCAGTGTTATTCGCTTTTCTATGCAAGAGTTTCCTATCATGACAGGGATGGCTTGTTGACCGTACCCGAAAAAGGAGTATGGGAATCAAAATACAGGCGCTGAGACGTTCAGCTAGAGAATGTTTTCAGGTACTGGCAAAGTTTCGAACAAACAGTTGGACGTCATGTTTAGGGGCGCTATTTCGGACAATGATGAGGACATGGTGAAATTTGCATTGTTGTACTTTTTAGAGACGGTGTTGCTTGGGAAGGATCCGAAGAATCAGATTCAAATGGAGAATGTTCGATTGCTGGATGATATGGATGCATTCAACATTTACCCATGGGGTCGTCGCTGCTACGATATGACCTTGTGTGGGATGAAAAAGGATTTCAAGAAAATGGCCGTGAACGTGGGAAATCGAAGAAAATGGCAGAAGGTAGATGCTGCCTTCTATTCGTTGTCTGGTTTCCCATTTGCATGTCAGGTACATGTGTTTTGTTTGTTGATGTTAGTTTGTAACAGTCGCCTCCTTTGGTGATAAGCTTTGATGTATTTGTTCTGTACTAGTAGATATGGGCATGCGAAGCAATTCCCAGCATTGGCCTACAAATTACACTTAAATCCAATAACTTACTACCCCGAATCCTGAGTTGGAGTTCCACTGCATTCCCAAAATCAGGAGAAATAATTATATTGTTACATCGGTCTGATGTATGTAAATTCATTACTGCTTTTTAGAACACACGCTACATTCATTTTTCATGTAGATGTTTTAATACATTTATTTTTCATGTCATGGTAGCTTGAAGCCGACCCGTCGTTGGAGCCAACGTCGATAGAGGAAAATGAGGAATTTTGTAAATATTTCTTGAATA
The DNA here is from genome assembly GCA_022984855.1 of Dimocarpus longan. Lineage (NCBI taxonomy): Eukaryota > Viridiplantae > Streptophyta > Magnoliopsida > Sapindales > Sapindaceae > Dimocarpus > Dimocarpus longan. Next base: position 6,604,961 of record CM041022.1, read on the forward strand.
AGACAGAGGGTGCACCCCGGATGTCTTCCAACAGCGCTGCCTCTGATAGTCCTGGCAGTGGTTGGGATGAGAAAATTGAGAAGTCCGCTGCTTCTGCATTTCTGAAGGCACAGCCTGCCGGTAGAGTTTCAAATCATAAGGTACAATCATCTACTCAATGATTTTTGTGGTTGTTTGTTTGGCTTGTTTTTTGAGTATACAACGTCATGTTAACATAGAAACTTGTCTACAGGCTGCGAAGGATAAAAATAATGGCAGAGATTGTAATGAAAAACAAGCAGTCTACAAATAGTTGAAGCAGTTGAAAGAAGAAATGGCAAACCTACGACATCATAACAACCAAAATCTGCAAGCCGCATGGCTGGAGCTACAAAAAACATATGCACTCCTGCAGAAAACAAACAAGAAAGTTGATATGATTATTGACTTTTTATTTAGCAATAATGCTGTTCCTCCACAACAGCATCCACGTGCATGGATGATACATGTTACAGATGGTCAGTAACAGATATTGCTAATATATTTTAACATGTACTGATTATGATTGAAATTTCTTATGCAGGACAACGATGACTTAAATGGTGAAATAAACGATGATCGTACTGGGGCGAAAGGGTCATTGCCGATCAGGTCACCTGATGGGCGTCCAGCAGTCAAGCATGATGAAGTGGACAGCTTTGGTGACAAAATGACGTTCGACCCTATCGTCCCACCTCAACCAAATATAGGCTCGCCTTCTATTGGTTCGGATGCAAGTGTAAAGATGAGACCACAAACCACTGTTGATGTCAGAAAGCGACACGTTAGTGCACAAAGGACCTCCCTCTTTCAGAGTCACCAGTTGCAGGCTAAAAACGGACGCTGTTACGGGCTAAGGCCGTGGAGGGGAGTGCGAAAGTTAGACCTGCGACATTAGACAGATTCAGGAAAAAAATGATATTGGACCCTATCCTGCCACCAGAAGCAATAGTAGGTTCGTCTTCTCACGGTTCGGACGGAAGTTTGAAGATCATACTGGAAACAAAATTTTTCAAGAGAATGCGTAAAAAGGGTCCTTAAATTTCCTCTCCATTTCAGCAATTGGAAGTGGTTCCAAGAAAGCGCACCAGATTCAAACTATTTCGTAAACCGTCCGAAAGTGAGATTAACGCATTTAAAGCCCGGCGTAACACAGTTGTTCCGAATGAGTTCTATGTTCCATTAACTCTTACTCCATTCATATTTTCTGTTAAACATGTACATTAAATATGGTTATTATATAACATAATATCACTAACCCGAGTGTTTGCCATTGTAGACCAACGGTCCGGTTGTCAACAGGAGACTGTTCTCGGCAGTGGTTCAGGGAGTTGTGCACTGACAATTTCTAATTGACTGATTCGGTGTGTACGAACAACTTGTATATTACAAATGCCATACATATATGTGGTAATATATATGTATGCATGCAACCTTAATGCAGCATATATTGCTTACCCAAAGCAAAAACCACTGATGTTTATTGTCTGTTATATTTTTTATTTTTATAACAATTTTTTTACATGCATAAACACTGCTTCTGTTTGATGTTTTGCAGCATATAGATGCTGCTTTATGCTTTATTCGATGGAAGTCACTCAATTTCCCCACAAACAAGATGGAAGCATTCACAACAACTGACATTTTGTTTAGGGTAACTACTTTTTTACTGTTACCTATAACGTCCTGGCGTTGAAGCAGCAAACATTTTGTTGTAACTAATTACTATTATTGCTTGAATATATGCAGCAACACCTGATTAGTAAATGGGATGCTTATACGAAGAAGAAATGCGTTTGGGCAGACGATGACATCTGCGTAAGATACACAAGGGGGGAGGTTGCCAACAGTACAAGCGCAGTAGGGGGGGTAGCCTGGCGTCCATGAGCAAGACTTACAACGGTATCATACCTTCTTACTTGCTTTGGCTTTGTCATTTTCTGTGTTATGTTATATGCGGCGATTGATTTCGACATTCTCTTCTGCTTCTGGTGTGAGTAGCTGTACATGCCAATGAATTACAGGGGTGCACATTGGGTCCTCGTGAAAGTAAATTTCAATGAGCGAACCATAACCCTGTATGACTCGCTGGGCACATACATATGTAATTACATAACGTTTTTGCAGCCCATAGCAACACTATTGCCATTGCTCCTTTAGAAGACGGATCACTATAGGAGTCATGATGACATGACATATATGTGTTATAGGAAGGACGGATGGACATTGATACATTGCGACGACATGCCACAACAAGAACCTATGTAATGCATTGTTGGACAATAAATGCAGTTTCTAGTTTTGCAATGTTACTTACATGATGTGGTAACTCATATCTTGTCTTATTTTATGCAGTAGTGGTGATTGTGGGATGTTCGTAATAAAGTTGGTGGAACAATTGTCCAACGGTATACCGGTGGACTCATTCAACCAATCGCACATCTTACATTTTCGGGAGTAGCTAGCCTTTGACCTCTGGAAGTGGTCCAGTCAGTTTGTGGGGGGTAAATTTCTAATGGTTGCAATGCCACTGTAAATGTCAAACGTCTATTTCATTTTTATATTGTTACATTCAAACATATTGACGATTGATGTTCCCACTTTACGGGCTGTTGACCAGGTGACTAAATCGCGGTGACTTCAGTCTTGGCACACTACTGCTGCGACATTGACTTCGGATGAGTTGAGATGTGCTCTGTTTGTGAGATTTTCATTTTTCGGCATCTACTGTTTTTGAGGTGTCTGCTGCATATGTTACATAGAATAATGGGTCCAAACTACGTTCCTTAACAGCAACGTCAGATTTTTTTTGTCAAAAGTGTACATAGGACTGGTATTTGGATGGGCATGAAGCAGAAACCATCAAGGATATGCCCAGTGGCAATACCGTGGCTATGGTTGGTTTCGATCAGTTCATTACCAAGAATGCTATATTGACAAATGAGAAGGAAGCAGATGCTCATCCTATTAGAGCATCAAAGTTTCCTGTCTCACTTGTCGGTCGTGTCCCTATTCAATGCAACACTGGACTGCATCCGATCTGCCCAACCTCGATGAAGGTCTCAAACGTTTGGCCAAGTCAGATGCTGTGGTTGTCTGGTCAAGTTCATGTGATAATCAACTTTGACTCTGCCCGATGATGTTAATTTTATTGTACCTGCAATTCCAGGATGTCACCAATTAATGCGTAAATGGTGTTAATTCCATTTCATTCAAAGTTGATACACAAATTTTGCTTTTTGTTTGTTACACTGTCATTCATGTTTTTATAAAAAATGTTAGTACATCTTTTGATTATTAGATTCGGATGTTAAGAAGTTGGAAACTTTGAGTAGTGTTGGGGTGTGTTGTTTCTTAAGTGCCATATTATCTTCATATCTTCAGTAGGGATCAATGAAATACGTAATGTCTTGATGTTAGTGAATTTGTTGGTTTGTTGAATCTATTTTGGGATGTGATGCTTGGTGGATATGCTTAGATCGAACGAAGATGCAGACCGTCAAATGAAAATGTTCATTTCGGTTGCTTCACTTATGATAAATGACTTAATGTATATTAACAGATGGCAATGACCACTTTTTCATCATACATTGGTCAGAACTAATAATATATATGTAACTCAAGTAAAAGTTAGGAGTTTTAAAGAGCAGGTGGCGCCAACTGCATTATAATTAAAGAAGAAGATAAATAAATGGAGCGTATAAGTTTTTTAAGAAAGACAGTTCAAAGCATATGGAAGTTAGTGATAAAAGTTACGAGTTTACTTCTCTTGGCTTTTCTTGTCATTTCATCTCCTCAGTAGTTACACTGACATATATAATTAAGAAAGAAATCATATTACAGAGAAAGAGAAATTTTAAAACAATAATAAGATCATTTTTAGAAGTGTTTTAAGACTAACACTGAATGGTCAATAGTATGTTGTGATTTACAAAAATTAATCACTACATGTATTAAACGGATTTTTAAATGATAGGGGAATCAGTTATTACAATAATAACTTGTTCTATGAAGTTAATGGCAATGACGACCGATCCATGCATTCAACTTCATAACTGACCTAACAAAACTATACCATACAAACAATATAAGTTAGAACAATAGATTATGTTCATCATGGCGGACAGCCATCTGGGTAGATTATGTTCATTTCATTTATGAAGTTGTTAAAAATACAAGTTGCAATGGTAATGCCATATTGGAATGAAGGACATAAAAAGTGTACAGACTGCGCAATGCAACAATGGACTGAGCATACTAAGTCCCAACGTACTAACGTATTTGAAGTTACTCTCCCGCTTGCAAGTGTTTAACTGGATGACATCCAATAGAAGAGACGGTGCAACGTAAAATGGATTTCTTAATTCTGACAAAGTCATACACTTGAGCAACACAAATGCCAAAACATAATTTGTTTTGTTGTGGTTCCAAGTCAAACTACGAAATTGTTCAAAAATGTGGTTCACAGTATGCTTCAGTCAGGTTACAGGGCCAAAACAAACTAATTACCGAAACAAAAAGGAAAACGCAGCTATATCAAAAGTGCCCCTTCCATATTATATTTTTATGGAAGTGTTAATGTGTAACCATTTCCCCAATCAGCAGTCAGTTTCTAGGCAGCAGACGGACTAACTGGAATTGGTGTCCTACACATTTATCTGTTGTGCCCGAAGCCACTACATCTACTGCACTTTATTTGCTGCTTAACTTTACCTTTAGAAGGTTTTCTTTTTGTAGAAGGTCGTCCACGAGGCTTACGACCTATAGGTGGTAGGACAACAGAAACATGAAAATGATTTGGCCAAATCCACTCATCTTCAGGCCCAACCGGATGGATGGATGGATGCTGCATATGCTGCTGCTAATGCTTCGGTGCTGTAGTATGGCGCACAGTAGTCGTAACAAGATAGATGGCGACTACTACAGACTGCTAGTGCATGTGCGCATGGCAGTTGGTCCAGCTGAATTTTTTTGCAATCACATGTTCTATTCTCCATGTTCACAACTGGGTTCAAAAATTCATCGATGACGAGGTAGTTATGTACATCAATGACACGCACTGGATAAGAAGAAGCTTTAATCATACTCTCTTGTAGCTTGGCTTCAACCCATATTGTCATAGGCGTTGTCATTTTTGCAGCTTCCTCACGCCTTTTCCAAAACCATCTTTGAAGTACGCCATGTATATGCTTTATTAACTTCATTATCGGTAGCTCTCGTGCCTCCTTCAAAATAGCATTCAAACACTCTGCAATGTTTGTTGTCATAATGAAATATCTTCTACCATGAAACTAACATCTAGCCCATTTGGTAGAATCCGTAAGAATCAAATACTCAACTGCCTTAACATTAACTCTGGCGATTTGGGACGTCACTTCATTGAACACTGAAACCCGATATGCTTTGGCTGCCTTGTAAAACAACTGATGCAGAAAACCTGAACCTTTACAATTCGCCTTCATATTTTGCCCCAGGTGATACATACATATTCCATGCAAAGCCAGTGGAAATGAATGTGCAATAGTTGTTGCTATACTTATGTTTCGATCGAAAATGAACACTAGATCATCTACTTCTCCAATACACCCATGCAACTTTGTCATAAACCAAATTCATGCATCATCATTTTTTAAATCTCCAATGCCAAAAGCTAATGGATACACTTGGTTATTTCCATCCATGCAAGTCGCAATAAATAGGGTACCTTTATATTTGCATTTTAGAAAAGTTCCATCCACAGCTATAACGGGCCGAATGAAAGATCTAAATCTAGCAATACAACCTCCTAATGCCATGAAAAAGTACTTGAATCGATTAGAAGCATCACATTCAAAATACGTTATAGTCCCTGGATTTTTCATTTCCAACATTACATAATACAACGGAAGCACTGTATAGGACTGTTCCGGTGATCCCCTAGCTAACGTTATTGCAACCTCTCTAGCCCTCCATGTTTTATTATAAGTACAAGTCATCCCATACCTTTTCTTCATGTCCTGAACAATGTCGTTTGGTCGGTAACTCTGAGAAGCACCCTCATACTTCCATTTAATACAATGCCCAATCAATTTACTTATTGCATGCGCATGGTGAAAAACGAGCGAATCAAGAGAACATGTGTGCTCTGGAATGTACTTTCTCACGCGAAATGCTTCTAAGCCCACAAGTTTCATTGTACGCAACCACCACTTGTAACCTTTCTGCACACAAGCCAAAACCAATAAGTCTTTGGTGGACTTCTTCACTCTTATATTGAATTGTCTAGCAACAGCTAACATCCTTATCTTCAGTTATAGCTCTTCCTTATTAGAGCATATATCACCAGCCCGAACATATTTGACAATGTTGAACACACTGTCAATACGCCCACCATTTGTTCCTTGAGGAATCGAAGATGTCGTTGCAGCTTGACATTCCCATTCATCTATTTCTGATTTCAACTTATTCCACTTCGAACGATGGGCAGGATTGATGCTTCCGTAGGAGCTGTAGGAGATGTACACAGGTCTGCAGGTTCGGGACCACAATCTTCAAATATGTGATCTACATAATTTTTAAACCTTAGCACATCTTCTTCAGTGATTGTGCGTTCCAACCCAACTAGATTTTGACTGCCCAAATATTTATCTGCAGCAACTTTCACTCCAATATTTTTCGTACATTCTTCCTCACCAACGACTAACAAGCCTTCTGTCGGGTCACACTTACGTTCCATTGTAATGCATAAGGGATTCCTGGTTGATATGTCACTGACCTCAGCAATAAAGAACTCAACATCATTATCATTCATCACTTTCATTAGTGGGTTGGGATCATACGTTTCACACTTACGTTCCATTGTAATGCATAAAGGATTCGTGGTTGATACGTCACTGACCTTAGCAATAAAGAACTCAACATCATTATCATTCATCACTTTCATTAGTGGGTTGGGATCATACGTTTTACATTTGAACATCATCGTAACTGCAAATTCAGCAGGATTGATATCAAGTGCACGTACCATAACAAAATGTAATTCTTCGTAAGAAGCATTCTTCAACAATAAAATTCATTTCGTCTTGCCACCTTCATACAATATATTTCCTTGACTATTCATCGTCCACGCACCATCATATCGAAGTGGGATTCAAATTTTATCCATGTCGTTCAACCTGTCAAATAAAGTCAGTCTTGTCAGTATATATCAAACATTGCTTCTTCCTGCTTTCTGACAAACAAGCACTACTACTCCATAATCAATCTAATAAGGCAGTGTATCATTTCAATTTTTTTTTTCATATCTATATATTTCAACACTAACAATAAATTGTACGCATTTCATGACAATTAGTTCTTATTTCACTCCCAACACTATACAATTTCAATATCTATCAACATAGCCACCAAACCTTGAATAAACACCATCAATCACCATGTACATGAAAATGTACTTAGAAACCAAAAAATATATTACATCAATTGCATTCATAAATGCAACACAAAACACACTCTAACTTCTTCGCATTTTGGAATCAAGATTGGGAAATGGAAACTCCAAGTTGGGATTTTCAAAATAAATGCTACGATTCCTGACCTAGTTTCGATTCCTATCCTCGAGGTTTGTCTCCCAACCTTAAGGTTGGGAATCACAACCTCGATAGAGAATCCAATATTCTCAACATACAGGTTGGGAATCACAACCTGAAGGTTGGCAAATATAACCTTTAAGCATCCATATTTGGAATCTCAACCTTACGGATGGGATTACCAACCCAGATTTCACTAGATCCCAACTCTAAGGTTGGGAATCCTAATCTAAGTTTTGACAAAATAACGTCAGTGTTGTGGTTCTCAACCTAAAGGTTGGGAAAACCTAAACCTGTAGCAAGAAAATCCCAACCTTAGTTGAATATCGGTGTTGCGATTCTGAACTTGGAGATTTGGATTCCCAACCTGCAACATGGGGTTCTCAATACGCAACCTAAGCAATACAATCCCAACGTTATGGTTGAGATCCGCAACTCCAATGTATGACATTCCCAACCATACAGGTTGGGAATCTCAATTTCAGGTTCACCTTCCCATTTCATAAGTTTGGAACCCAACCTGAAAGTTGAGATTCGCGATCTGAAAGTTTCCTACAGTTTACATGCATACTTCACACCAAACCTCATCTCACCCTCCATTACAAAGACAACAACAATCAAATTTCATAATCACATTACAGCTACCAGCAATATAAACTCTCACATTCTCATCATACCCACAAATACATACACACAACAGTACACCAATTAGCTGGAAACCCATTTTCATTACCCCATCCTCGATTCATTTCACCATTTTCACCTACCCAATGCAACAATAACTAGTCAAATATACTACCCACTCGCGTAGAAGTAGACCGGCAGCTGTGGGCGCAGTTCTTCTACGGTCCAAAAATTCACGCTCATTCCTTTCTGAAGCAACGGAAGACACACGAAAGTTTGGCAGAGGGAAATGCGAAGGAAGGTTGGCCCTGGGAAGTCAGCACGAAAGTACGCCCTTCCAAATACCCCCTAAGAAGTGCTGCATCGTCCAGTTTCGCGGAGACTACAACATAGACGCTTTGCGTGAGAGCTTAGGAAGTGAGTAGATGTGTTGCCCATCGGAAGTGATAGAATGGAAGTTCGGTCAGTAGGAGCAGATTGCAGCGTAGCTGAAAGGCGAGAGAGGCTAGTTAGCGGGAGAGGTTTCCAAGAGTCATAATAGTCGTTCACCAAAACTGAACCCGTGTCAATTTTTCATTGCAAAGGGATCCTTAAGGGCATTTTTGTCCATTCATACTCTTTTTTGTACGAACAAAAACTAAAGGTTAGTTCTCAAATCCAGCCGCTGAATGAGGGTATTTTATGCATTTTCTCTTTTTAAATTGACTTTTGGGTTCAGGAAGCCCAAAATTGGCTTTTGCGTGACATCGCAACCTGGGCTGGGATGGAAAAGCAGTCAAACTCAAAGCAATAAAACGAATGATCCGCAGCAGAGTCAAAAATGTTCAGTGATAAACAGAGGAGTATTAAAACATGTCGGCTGAAGAAAAGCAGTCGAACTTAGAGCAAGAGATGGGAAGCAGAGAGATAGTGAGAAAGGCAGAGGAGCTGGTGGAAAGAAGCATGAAAAGCAACGACGCCTCCCACGACGCCTCTCACGTATGGAGGGTCAGAGACATGGCCCTCTCCCTTGCTCATGACCATGGCCTCTCTTCTAACCCCGACTCCATGCTCGTTGTTGAGCTTGCTGCACTTCTTCATGACATTGGTTTTGTCTTCTTCACATCATCTTTCCTACCTTTTCCTATTTATTTTCTTCTCTTACAGCCTACTGATAATTTCCCTTTACTTGTCAGGTGACTACAAGTATTTGAGGTTGGTATCTATTTATCTTTCAATAACATATGCATGTGTAAACGTCTCTTGTGTTATATGATGAGGTTTTGCTTATTATATATCTACTAGTTTTGGTTGTTGGTTGCTTGTTGGTTGGTTTCTTAAAATTAACACATGAATGACCTTTAATCTGTTTAATGAATGTAAATATTAGCAAATGTTAAAAGTGAAGTTGTATTCATATTATTGTTATCTGTGTTCTCTGTGCCATTTCATGATGCTCATGTTTGTAGGCGGATACTAGTTCATTTAATTTAATTTAAATTTTCATGTAGAGATCCATCTGAAGAGAACATTATTGAGAATTTTCTTGAGGAAGAGGGTTTGAAGGAACACCAAAAGACAAGAATATTAAGTATCATTAAGAGGATGGGTGAGTGTTTCAAAATTTTCTCCTATTTTTGTTATTTGCTTATACTTCGTCATTCGATATATTGCTGTTAGCTTTATTTTCAGACTGTGATGAGATGACATGCATCACTACCAGCAAAATGTGGTGGTTACTGCTTTGAATATGCTGATTGAAGCTATAAAATTCATGGCTTTGGAATTATTGTTATTCTTGTTGTTTTCAAAAAAAAGGAATTATTGTATTCTTGTCGCTGTGCTTTTTGATTCGTAATTTAAAGCTCTTTGATAACTATGCATCGTCTTGGAAAAGCCATGTATAAAGCAATGTGATGATCTTTAGTTACTTGCATTGACTCTTTTTATTCTTTTTGTCACCAATTTTGAGTATTTTCTTTTTCTCTCCCAATTAACTCTGGTTTTCAATGTTAATGCTAGTTCTTGTTTCTGTTTTGATGTGGCAGAAATTAGATTTTGGACACTTTTGTGAGGTAACACTTGTTTGCTTTTTGTCCAAAGTATTTGTGTTAGTAGTATTCGGGAAGAAACAAATGAAAGTAAAATCGAAGTATTACAAGAAAGGAAATTTTACCAAATTTATTAATGAGTTGGTCCTAACTTCTAACCATGCCAGGCTTGAGAAGTTCAATTTTGCATGACCTGTGAACAAAATGGTAGCCATGCTGCAATGTAGTGACATAAAACTAAAGAAAGACACTTCAAAGGCAAATTCGTTTGTATAGTGGACTTGTACATGTACACATGTGTTTCTGCGCATATGCGTGTGGCAATTACAAAGACATTAATGCTCACAAAGTAGATCCTTTTACTGCTATAGTTGTATGTATGTTGCAGTTACAGTGACATCACTGCTTAAAGTGATCCGCTGCTGCTCTATTTAGATTTTTGTAGCAATACCTTTCGCTTTTGCATAACTTAAAAAATTTCGTCACGATAATAATTGTGAACAGCATCTTTCCAAGGTTCATTTTTCTAATTGTATGCGCTAGTACTGCACATATAAGCACACACTGACTTTTGGGCAACCTAGCTTAAATGATTGAATATATTTTTTTGCAATTTTTTTTTTTTTAATCTTGTTTTTGGGTTCCCGTTCATGTTACAGATTCACGTCCAATTATATTTTTGTTTATAGAATTGTGTTACACTGGCAATTATCAGTTTTAACTTCTAGTGCCTTTTTTTGGCAGTCCCATAAGTTGAACACTCAATGTAGTTTGTCTTTCAGCTTCTAACCGTTTTCCTTCTTTTGTGTTGTTGCTCTAAATCCACATTAGGTTAAAACTGAAAAGTAATTGTGACAGATGTATTTTCCTTTCAGGTTTCAAAGATGAACTTTCCGGGCTTGCAAATAGTGAGAATTCTCTGGAATTTGGGGTTGTGCAAGATGCTGATCGCCTTGATGCAATTGGTGCTATTGGTAATTTTTGGATTTATAAGTGCTTCAACCTAAACACCACTGTTCTTGTATTGATTTATCCAATTAAACTTTTCTGGTCAGGATGTTCAGGTTTAAACAGAACTGGCACACTGCATAAATGTGTGGAGTTGAGTGCAAAATTTGTGAGATTGCACATTAGCTTTGTGTGGTTAATGTGTTGTGTAAAGTTTGCACATTATAGTGAAGTTTGAACACTGTCGTGTGACTTGAATGCAAGTTTAACACAAGTTTTATGAATTCAGACATTTGCACTAGGGAAAGACTTTTTAATGTAATCATAAAACATACTGGGTTGCCAGAAAAGAGTAGCTTCTGATAGAAACCGTTATAGGCCATGGGACAATATATATGTCTTCTGACTTGAAGAAATAATTTCTGATGTAACTATTACTATCTATGTTACTCATTTTCTTCCACAGGCAGCCTAATGTTTATATTATTTTTTCCCCACCAGGGTGGTTGGAAAGGAAGTTGTTACCTTTTATCAATACTACATGCTTTTTCCTGTGCATTTGATAGGTGATTTTGTTGCGGACTGCTTGGTATGGTGAAAAAGGTTTTGTTTTTTGTATGAAAAGAAGACCTTATATCAGTCTCCAATTTCAGGAATTGCTCGCTGCTTTACTTTTGGTGGAAGTAGGAACAGAGTGCTTCATGATCCCAACATCCAGCCACGTTCGGATTTATCCAAGGAACAGTACATCAAGAAAGAGGAGCAGACAACAGTGAACCATTTTCATGAGAAACTTCTCAAGCTGAAGGATCTAATGAAAACAGAGGTAAAATATTTGAATTTCAAGTGTTGTACTATACCCTACATGTCCTGACTTTTTTGCTATTTTGTTTGTGCTGAATTTACAAGCCTACAACAAACTATATGTATTTAAATAGTTGAAATTAAAAGAAAATAATAACGGCCCAAGAAAAGAAGTGAAGATTCGTTTTTGATCCAAAAAATAAAGTTTTTAGGCTAAAACATAGAAACAACTAACCTTTTTTTCTTGGCCAAAACCAATTTTTTCTCTTTCAATTAGGCTAAAAATGATTTTGTCTCCCTTTTGTACACATTGGTTGTATGTATCTAGTAAGTAGTAACTTGAAGTTGATAGCTGTGTGGGTTCTGAACATTGACTAAAACTATCAGGCTGGGCGGAGAAGGGCTGAGAAAAGGCACAAGTTCATGGAGGAATTCTTAAAGGAGTTCTATGACGAGTGGGATGGGAGAGCTTGAATATCGTATCGCTCCTATATTGAGTGATGAGATAAATGAACTTATTTCATCTGAATCCTTTACACATTAAGAACGTTGATCGTTAATGCAGCAACTTTTTTTTCCAGTAACCGACTTTGGAAGCAGACAATTGACAGACTACTACATATTTTCCTTGAGAGATGAAAACAGTGACTTGTATTGGAGCCATACAATCAAGGAACAATCACTGAATTTCTTATACTAAAAGATTGTTTCAGATAATTGTGGTGTTAAGTAGCTCTTTGATAGTCTATTTATGCTTCAAAGCGAAAATAAAGAAGAAAGGTGAGTGGTAAGTTATCCGTAAACTATTGTACTTGTCACATATGTGGTTTGACAAATTTAACTTATGAATTTGTTAAGATATCATTTCCCAAGAGTTCTATCTCTTGATAGTTCATTGCTTTTAATCTATACACTTAAGATTGCCATTTACATGATTCTTCTGATAAAAATTCATCGTCTTTTGTTTTGATGAAGCAAATATATGTTTAGTATTATTTATTTATCTGTTTTTCACTTCTTAATAGAGATAGTTATTGGTAATAATCAAATAATTAGTTTACATAGTCAGGAAATTCAATAAAACACGAATTAAATTTATTCAAACGTAGCATCCTGATCAACTTGGCAAAATTAAATACAACCCTCTATCTCACTCTACAGTATCTGTTTTATTCAATCATTCTGTAATACAAAGACAGTCCAATACCAACAATATTTCTAAAACCAAAAAAATAAAAGTATACATATGAAAGAGAGGACAAGTAATTTTTAACATAAGCAAAAGAAGTCCTTAATAATGCAGTTTTAGATACTTAAGAAGCTGGGATTCATCACGCCTGTAGAGCTTCACTTTCAAGCCATGGTTCATGTACATAGTCAATGCTAGTTTGGGCTCCACTGGATGGTCCTTGACCACACTCACATGGTAACGGTAGATGATGGATGCAGCAGCGAACTTCATCTGATAGTAGGCGAAATCCTTGCCTAAGCAAAGGCGAGGGCCACCGTTAAAGGCGGTGAACTTGTAGGCGGATTCACTCATGAAACGGCCGTCTCTCAACCATCTTTCAGGCTTGAATTCTTTGCAGTCTTTCCCCCATATCGCTTCCATTCTTCCCATTGCATAAATGGCATATATTACTTTTGTTCCTTTCTTTAACACTGTTCCATCTGGGAATATGTCATCTTCAGCTACCTAAAAAGAAGGTTACGTTACCCAAAAAAAAAAAATAAAAAAGGGGTTGGATTTTAAAGTTGTTGTATATACCCAAAGAATTTCATTTACTTTTGATGACCTATATGTGCCTCTTGCTGACCTTTTGATGACCTATAGTTAGCTAATCAACTTTCACTTTTGTTTTCTATAACAAAAATTATTGTTAATTAATGAAGGGGTCCCAACCTAGGCACTGCCACAGAGACACATGTCTTTGGTAGGTCAACAAGAAGTTGATAGCCAAAGCACAAGTGGATTAAGAACATCAAACACACGGAATTTTTTTTTATAAAAAAACACGTGATTTTGGAATTAGGTAAAATGTTGTGCTCTTAGCTAATGTAGCAAAACCACCTGAGCCTATCTCAAAAGGAATTATAGAAATTATTCTTTAATTATAGGAATTTTAATAAGTAGACAAAGCTTATAAAAATCAACCCATTTTGATTTTTATTTATACAGATTGTATTTATCTCTATTAAAATGTAAAATATAATTTATGGAATAAGTAAGATGTAAATTATAATATGGTATGAAATCTTATACGTAAAACCTGGTAAGAAAGCATAAATATGATATTATTAAGAAAGTTTTCCATGATATTGTATTATAGTTGATGTGGTAAAATAAATCGATAAAATAGTTTTTTTTTTTTTTTCTCTTACCTTTTCTATTGATTTTTTTTTTTTTTTAACTTTTCATATTGATATATCTCACCACATATCAGTTGTAAGACAGTCTCATAAAAGATTTTTTTCGATGTTATGATTAGTAAAATGAGTGCATAAGACATAATTACCTCTTTGTGATCAACAGGCACAGAAGGATACAATCTGAGAGCCTCGGATAAAGTAGCTTGGAGATAGTCCATCTTTTTGATCTCCTCTGCCTTGAACACTAACTCATGATTTCTCCCCTTGATATCTTCTCCTCTTTGAGCAACTATTGTGCATATTTCTTTAAGTATTTTGTCCTCCACTCTTGGATGCTTATCAAGTAGCCAGAAAAACCAGCTCAATGCCACTGAAGACGTATCTCTTCCTGCCAGTATGAAATTCACACAGATATCTCTCAAAAACTTGTCCGAGAACGCCTCTCCCTTGTCGTCTTTAAGCCTCATAAACACAGTTAATAAGTCTGATCTTCGCTGCCTCATGTTATCATCATCACTCTGTTGTAGAGACAGTTCCAGTTCCTTCTTCCGGGTCCTGATAACTTGCTCCGCGAATTCATCAACACCCCTTATCGATCTTTTGAGATTCCTTTCGTTTCCCACATCAAGAAACCTCATAGTTTTCCACACGCTAGTTGGTGTAACGAAGCGTAGGACTGTTGCCTCCGTGGCGTCCTCGAAGGCTTTAGCGAATGGTATTTCAGGCAATCCTGGACGGAGACATCCAGGGTCCACCCCAAACGCTATCATGCAAACGTTGTCGAAAGTTAACCTTAAAAGTATGTCCTGTAGATCAATGGAGGCTGATTTTTTCACCGAGTTTTCGAGCACAAGTAAGAGCCTGGAGTGAACCAGCTCCACTAATGACTCGGTGGTTAGTTGCCTGAACTTGGCTGAGTGGAACTCAATGCTTGCTGTCTTCCTTTGGCGTTGCCACGTCTCGTCATCGGCGCTGAAAATACCGTCTCCAAGAAGATCACGTACCGTGTCCCGGAAGTAATCACCTTTAGGAAAATTAGAGAACTTTGTTTTGAGGAGATGCTCTAAGTTTCGAGGATCAGCCGTCACTACACAGTTGAGACTACTAAACCAAGGCCCTTTGAATCGAAACGTGCCGTTTTGACGACAGATCACATGCGTGATCCATTCATACATGTTGCCATTAAGAGCAAACGCCAAAGATGGCAACATGCCTAGAACAGGCCACACAGGCAGACCCTGATGCTTCTTTTGTCTTAGAGAATGTATGACAACGAAGACTAAAATAGCAAGCAAAAGCTCCAAGATTTGAATGTCATGCACCAACAAAAGCTGCCGGGAAACCAAGTTTCCGGCATTATTAGAGGAGGAAGTGAGATTGGTGGTGGTGGTGCAAGTAGAAGGGTTGATCATGGTGTTGGGTTGATAGGAAACGAGACTGTGATGCATAATTTGTAAAATTTTTTATGGGTTGGTTGGAAGGTGTGGTCATGTGTTATATTACGGGGATTGTGCTAGCTAGCGCGTGTTTCTTGGCGTGCATGTTTTGGTTCTATTGGTTTGATTTGGTGAACAGAAATGAAAATTGTGTGTGTGTAACAAATTTCAAATTTTTAATAAAACTTTCTTGATTTGGGGGGTTTGAGATTATGAGTGTTTTTTTTTTTAATATGTGAATGTTGGCTAACAAATGGAGATCGAGTGTTAGTGGTGAATGGTGATTTTGTCAATGGATGAGGTTTCGAATGTCAAAGATGAGTTGCTACTAATATGTTTTAGGAAGAATTTTTTAGAGGATGAGAGTGGGTGGTGGCGGGTAACCTAAGCAACAACTATTTCCGCCGTTGTTTGCATTTGGCAAGGTTGAATTTATTTTCCATTCATTACACATATTGACCGAATTGACAAGTGGTATTGGTGATGTTTTAACATAAAACAGCTGTGCATGTACGTAAAATAACGTGGCAACAATCTAGCAAACCAAAGTGGTCTTTAAAGAGTCCACACCTACAATTATTATATTCGTTCCATAACGAGGTTGTTGGCTTCCGTGGTTAAGTGTCCTGTCCCCGGTGCCACGATGTTTCGGTTATACACCCAAATAAAACATCCCTCACCATTAAATGTGAGGGTTCTCATATTTTTCCTGTATGAATTATTTCTTCACCTATATATGAGATACTTTTTCCTGTAAAATCTCATTCCAGAATCAAATCTCATGTGGTCCATTGATCTTTAGACTTATACCAACCATTAAAAAATAATATATATATTTATATTATGTTTGCTCTCAGCTTTGAAATTAATCTTCCTTGTATTAATTATTTCTTCACCTATATGTAAGATACTTTTTCCCTAAAATCTCATTCCAGAATCAAATCTCATGTGGTCCATTGATCTTTAAAATTATACCAACCATTAAAAAATAATATATATATTTATATAATGTTTGTTCTCAGCTTTGAAATTAATTGAATAAGCTTAGTTACGAATCAATCAACTTATGAAACAAGTACATAGACCCACTTGTGTTTCTTCTAAGCAAAAAATCAACATTGATGCAACGGTCGGTTGCATATAGTTTATCTACAATGAAAAATTTACGGATCATAAGGCAAACCTGAAAGAGTAAAATTGAACTACAAAATGTTTGTACAACTAACAATGTATGAAGTAGTAATAAACGCACATGTGCTTGATGTTAAAAGACTAAAGAAAAAGAGGGGAAAAAAAATGTGCAGTCTATGATATTATGTATGGACCCGTGCCTATGTTCACTCTTTAAACTTACATCAAGCTTTGGTATTCATTCTAGTAGTTTTTTTTTTTTTTTTTTTTTAATTGATGATGACACCAAATGGATTAGAATTTGACGAAACTTGTCAAGATAAATTATATTACTTGTACAATTTAAAACTTTAATTTTTTATAATAAGAAACAACCACTTTTATAATAAATAGATGAAACTATTTATACAAAGCTTGCAAAATATCCCTTGTGGAAATTGAATAGAAGTGAAAAATGGGTTATTGTGTTTTGTTTGCGTGAACCCAAACACGAATAATTAATTTTTTGCTCAACCCAAATATGGTTGCTAAGCTTGTGGTGTCACTAACCTAAACTCAAACACAATCAATGAAATTAAGGGGTTATCCAATAAAACCAGTTTAATTTGTTAATTTTGGGTCATGTCAACTATGTGAAAAAATATAATTTTTGAACTTTTAAATTTAATTATATAATTCAATCTACTACTATGTGATTATTTAAATTTAAATAATCAATTATTAAATCAAAATAAATTTTAAAATAATATTTTGATTTTCAGTCATGTTAAATAGTTTAATGGGTTAGAAGGTCACAACCTAAACATGATCTATGCATCTGCTTTATAGGTTTGATGTATTGACACATTAAGGACCAAACCTAATAAGTTGTATTCCAAACACCCACTAATTTTATGTCGTGTTTGTGTCATATCATCAAATCTTATCAATATTTATCACCGCAAGACTTAAACCCCTGCCACGAAGGTTGAAGCTAGAAAAGCGTATTTAAGGGGGGCCAATAAACAAAAATATAATACTAAGAGAGGAAAAAGTAAATATTATACAAAATAAAAGGGACCGTATTAAATTTTTTAAATAAACAAAATTTGAAGGGTGCTACGGCCCTCCCTTGCACCCCTCTAGCTTCATACTCACCAGTCTAATTCTAGGAGCTAGACCTATTAGAATTACCCTTGATGCTAGCTCTATAATCTCATATGATTTAGACTTCGTTTAATACAATTTCTTTAAATAGATATTTTAAAAATAAAACTTTTAGAAATAGATCTTTTAAAACAAAATTAGTGATTATTTATTTATTAATTAAAAAAACTCTTTTAAATTATAGATTGTTTAATTGTATTATTTTTAAAAACTCTTTTAGATTATAAATTTATCAAAAATAAGATGAAACATCATTATATTTTTTTACTTTGAATTTTTATCCCAAAAAAATGAAAAAAATAAGTGTTTGCCTACATAATTTCAAGTGAAAATCAATGATTACAAGGAAGATTATAACACAACTCCTGTTACCTCCAAATTTAAACGAATCCACAAATTCTAATTTATTTCAGTGCCAAATTAATTGTTTACATATAGGAAATTAATAAACAATTTGGTTCATCTATTTTGCTTCCCTTTGGTAAATAATAGTTTTCAAGTGTTTTTAAATGAATCGGGATGGGTGATACACTGACTCCTTTTCCAGCTTGGACCACCAATGACCAGTTTGATACATAGAAGAATGGGAACAATTACAAGGTGTTTGCAGCAAAAGATGACATAGAGGTTTAAATACGATTCAATATCAAATCTAATTAAAATGTGTGAATACATTTATGACCTAAATCTGATAAACCACTTTACTACATTTAAGCACAGAACTTGAAAGATGGTATTTTTCAACTACAGATAGACACACAAATTTAAGTACAGAACTTGAAAAATGATAGACAGGTTTAAGTGCAGAACTTGAAAGATGATGGGAGAAAAACCAAACACAAGCAAATTCTACAGCGGAACTTTTTCTCCCCCTGAATGAATCCTATGGAAAACCACTAAGTAATGCACAAATTTACCACAATAGAAATACCACCAACGATCAAATAATGAGCAATTAAATCACAACCACATACACCAATAACACAAGTCATTTTTTACGTGGAAAACCTCCCCAATGCGAGGAGTAAAAACCACGGGACCGTAGTCCACCCAAAAATCTCCACTAATAATCAAATGTGAGAGTAACAAACTGTTTTAATATCAAATAGGAACCAAAACCGAGCAACAATTATCTAGGTTCCATAATAACACAAATTTAAGTTTAAATAACAAAGTGAAGAGAAAAATCACAAACTCAGCAGAATGTTCTGGGCTGCGTCGCTCTCTATTGAGATCTCGAAATCCGATCTTCACCGTCCAGAATTTAGAATTCCGAGTGCTGAGTATACTGTCCAAATTTGAGCTCGATCCAACGGTGAACGAAAGAGATATCGGTCTTACAAAACTGCTGCGCTGACAGTGACCGCGAAAACCTGACAGCTCTGTTACGGGCTGTATATCTCACAAACGAAAACTCTGTTTCCGATCTCCACCGTTCAGAATCAAGATCCAGAAGAGATGAATGTGCTGTCCAAATTTCAGCACGATCCAACGGTTAACAAAAAAGATATCGCAACAACTCCGAAACTGCACGGAGTGAATTTCTGTGCAGAAAATTCACTCTTTTCTTTCCTCCTCTCTTCCACACGATTTTCTCTCTTCACACTTGATTTTGTGTTGTTTTCTGCCACTAAAAACCCTAAACTCTCACCAGCCACCAAACCCTCTCTTCTCTTATTTATATTGATCAAGGAAATAAGATTTAACTAGGGTTATGATTCCTAAATCCATTAGGAATTCTAAATGGGCTCAATTTAATCTATTGAGACTTGTTGGGCCTCTACATAAGAGGGAACCCAACCCAACAAAAGATGGCAAGGGTATATGAAAGTAGAGGCATAAGTGTTTATATATTTAAAGAAAGTATATTAGGGTTTTAAGGGTATAATAAGATTAACAAAATATAATAGGGATATTTTAGACATTCTAATTTGAAAAAAAAAAAAAGAAATTGAAAAATATTTACTTGAAAAAGCTCAAAATTTAAACTTTTTCAAGTAGATATTTTTTAGCTTTTTTAATTGCTCAAAAGTTATATTGGGATGACAACCAAACACCGTGAAAAAAATCAAGTAGAGTTTTGGACATTAAAAAAGTATTTATGATCAGTAGATAAACTATATCAAACGTATACTTATACTTTTCTTTCTCAGTTTCTTGCATTGTCTTTGAGTTAAAATTGTGAGCTTTACATCTCTTTGCTTAGTTTCTGGCTAATTTATACAGAAGTACTTTTTTTTTTTTTTTCAATAAAGTAGTTTATAGAGAAGTTAAATGAAAGCAGTTGGATGAATCTTGATCAATCTTGCAAACAGTGTCTCTATCGATGTGTCCAAAGTTTGGATTGAACTTTATTCACTCATAATGTTTTAGGTGCTGGGCCTTATATGGTTGGAAGGCTTTGGATGCTAGCTTTTTTGGAGAACTTACAGCTCACAAAATGGAGATTTTTTTTCATAGGGTTATAGAAGAGAGTTACATAGGATTTGTTGAATTGTACACCACAAGCAATTAGATCAAGCCTTAAGGACTTAAGTATGTTCATTGGGCCTCTAGGCCTACAAATAGAGGCCTGATAATCACCTTCATTCAGTCCATAACTGATTCTAAATCTTCATACAATTTGGAGATAAAAGTGAGTGAGTTGGAACAAATTCAGTCCAAGAATATGGAATTGAATTTGGGCAATTTCACCTTTATTTTTTATCCTAGAGTGATGGGTTAAATGAAACTCATCCAACAGATGAGATAAAATAAACTTACCTCTATGTTTTTTAAAAAAAGAAAAGAAAAAAGAAAAACTCACCATCCACTCTTTCAGGTTCCACCAGTGGGATTCAACGACGAAAGCACCACCGCAACCGACGCCACTCCATTGGGCGGAGATGTCGACTGGTCTCTTTAAAATAAAAAAATCAAAGAAGAACTGCAATCGGCTAAGGAAGAAGAAGAACTAGAAGAAGAAAAAGAAGAATTGCAGTGTGTGGTGGTGGGTCAATCAAGGAATTGAAATCGGCCGGTGTTGTTCTTCACTTCTGGGTATCATGGTGCAACGCCTCCAAGCACATGGGCCAAGCCTTTTCTCACCTCTCAACTAATTTCCCTCATGCCCATGTCTGTTATACTTTTTATTTTATTTTATTTTTATTTTTTAATGCAACTGTGCCCTTTTTTTTTGGTTTTGTTTTTTTTTTTTTTTTTTTTGGTTTCTATTGTGCCTTTTTTTCGTCTTCTTCAAGGTGGGGGCTTTTTCTTTTTTCTCTTTTTTTTTTTTTTTAATTTGATTTATGGTTTTGTTTTGTTTATTTGCTTTATCTAGACTCATATTAATATATCCAATTCCGTTTTACACCAAACCACATGATAGCACTAATTTATCCAATTTCATATTACACTAAACACATCATAACACTAATTTATCTAATCTTATCTTATTCTATACAATTCAATGCAATTTCATAAAAATAATTCAATCCAATCCCGCATGTCAAATGAGGTCTTAAAAGTTGATATAGGCTTGTCCAAGGGGATATATTTGCCTATAACCAGAGGAAATCACAACACAAGAAAAGGGAGAAGAAGAAGCTTAGCTGGGCATAAGAAAATGCCTTAAATTTATCATTCATGGATTGATTATGGTACTAAGGTGTTGATTTTCAAGTTAAATTGACGAACTTTTAATTTCTGGTTTAATTGGAACTAGTTATATGATTCCATTGATAGATCACCTTTAGTATTTGCATGTAGTCTATCTAAAGTAAATACATGATATGTAAAAGTATGTTCTTTCAATTAGCTTCTTGGAATTAAAAGTCGTGAATTGCATATACTAAAAATAGGTTATACGTTTGCATGGCTCCTGTTTTCGTTAATCTTAATTAGTCTTTAGTGTTAAATTTATGCTATAACAAGGTAGATTGCATCTAAAGATATGTGATTTATGTCTTAGAAGAGTAGTAATCATATTTCAGTCTAACGTGTTATGACAAAACTTAGGTACAGAATCTTCGACTTGTGATTAATAATTTGAACCTTAAAGACATGGATAGGAGGCTTAGTAGATGGTTCAAAGCCTTAATGTTTAACCTAATATTTGGTTCTTAAAATTGTTTTTGCTATTTTGTTAGTTCTTTTCTTGTCGTGGCATTTTTTTCTCATTCTCATCTCTTTTGTTTATTTATTTTCCGTTGCGTTGTCAATAGTTAATTGTTTTCATTGAAACGATAAACGAATAGGAGTTAAGATATAATCTCTCTGGGAACAATAATTATTTTACTCTTTTAAGTTATACTAATAATTGATCTGTGCACTTATGAATACAACACCTAACCCATTAATTTGACCCAAACCCGTTCATATAAAACGGTTGATGGGTCTAGCTTTATTGGTTCGGGTTATTAATGGGTTCAAATATTATATCTAATAAATAATAGCTCAGTTTTGAATTTATCTCTTGTAACCCATTAAAACCTATTATGACCCATTAATTTAAATAATATCTTAATTATTTTTATTCTAAATCTATTATATATGTAAAAAGTGTGATTAGAGGTGATGAACAGGGGCGGAATTCTAGACCCCTTGTTTTTCTTTGAAAAGTGATTTCCAATTTTACACTCATTTTGTTTGAAAATATAATTACATCTTACTGACTCCTTATAAATAGATGAACGTCCCCTTTTTAAAATTATTTGGGATTCAAAAGTGATATACAAAACAGATAAAAATTAAAAATTAAATAAATAATTTGGTGTTCTTCACAATTTATCACCACCTCCAAACAAACAACACTATTGTTCATCATCACCTATAATAGGTATTCAACACCCATCATTTACACTATCAAACACTAAACCATCGTCATCACCATTCATCATACACAACAATCGACAAAATAAATTAATTAAATTAAATTTATTAGCATTTAACAACAAAAAATTAAAAATTAAAAAAAAAAAAAAACATGATAGGTTAATTATCTTCTGTCTTTTGGATTCAGAAAGTCTCCATCTTTTGGATCCAGAAGGATCTAATAGGCATGCAAAAGAGGACAACACCGGAGGGTGAGACGGAAGAGAGCAATGCTAAAGTGGGGAGAGAGAAAAGAGAACAATGTTGGAGAGTGGAGAGGGAATAGAGAACGACGTCGGAGGGGGGAGAGGTAAGAGAGAGAGAGAGAGATGGTGGAGTATGGAAAGGGACGACGGCAGGTTAAGTGGTGGTGTTGGTGGTTGGGTGGTGATCAATGAATGACAAGGGTTGGTGAGAATAAGAGTGATGATGGAATTGCGTTATTTATATAGGTGGGTTAGATGGATGCCAAGTGTCATCATCCAATCCATCCATCAACTTAATAGATCAACGCCAAGTGTCTTCATCCAGTCCATTTTATTTTTATTTAATATTAAATTACAAATTAAACATAATATAATTACTTAAATGCCTTTACAACTAATAGATTCGTTATTTTCAACATGAAAAGCATCAATTCACTAGCGTTTGGTTTATTTTGGATAATAGTTTAGAAATTAGGGGTGGTTGACATTAATTTTCGTTCCATAGGGTAAAATGATAAAATCCCATGTTTCATTTATTGATTTTAATATTTTATTTATTTAATTTTAAAATATCTTTGAACATAATGATAAGTACAATAATATTTTGAGAGCAAATGAGTATTTTCGTAATTCTACTATTATCAAAAGGATAATTGAGTCTTTTCATCATGAGTTAGCATTAGACTGTTAGTTTTTTCACCTATTTATAACAATAGGGGATAAAGTGTTTACTATTATTTGTTATCATAAGGTTTAATTATATAATGGGTTTAGTTTTTTGTTTTTGAACAAATCAAAAGTTTAGTTATTATTAACACAAGTATGTCTCTTTTTATCAAAGGTTTTATTATTATCAGACTATTATTACTTAAATAACTGAAGGATTAACAATATTTTTTTCACTTAAATTGTTATAATAAGATTTAACTATAACGTTTAGTTTAATTATGGAACAAAAATGAATATTTAATACATTTTTATCCTATACATTAATAAAGTTGAGTGATTATAAGAATTACATCAAATTTTTCATACTTGAAATAAAGTAATTAAATAAATAAGCATAATAAAGAGAATACTTATTTACAATTAAATTTAGAATTATTATTTATGATATTATATATATGATAATAATTTTAGTAAAAAAAAAAAAAAGCATTGTTAATGTAGTAGTTAATTTTAAACATCCAATCAAATCAATTATAAATAATAATATTTAATTATTTTCACCTTAAAATGTATTTGATAAGAAAAACAAATATAACTTCAAGTATGTGCTTCCACGTGCAACCAAAATTAGTATAATAAATAGCCTTAATATATTTTAGAATTTTTTCAACTAAAAAATTCTCCCTTTCCAAAATGTATATGTTCTTAAATGTCAACATCTATATTATTTAAATGTGTTAATTAATGAATGTCTACATAGACTTGTGTAGAAAAACAATTTTTTATTTTTTATTTTTTGAAAGTGTGTAGGAAAACATTTTAAGAGCAGATAGTCTGTACACAAATTGATCTTTATTTATTAAAAAATTGTGAATTTTTTGGTTATTTAGTTCATGATTTAAATCACAATTTCTTTTGCTTTGGTCTTCAGTTGAATTGTTTTAGAAAAAAGAAGAAAAAATAAATAAATAAAATTTAAAAAATCTTTTTAATCTTACAAATTATAGAAATGCGTTTAAAGTAAACTCTAAAATTTTATTTTTAAAATTGTATTCAAATCATTTATGATCATATTTGTGGTTTTTTTTTTAATGAAAAAATGTTTTTACAGATTTTAACTTTCATCTTTTTAATATATATTTTGAATGCTAATATCTTATAATAAAAAAAAAAAAAACTGTCGAAATCTATCAAAATTACTATTTATATGGTTCGACTAATTATTTTCAAAAACAAAGACAAAGTATTTTTATAAATAGGAGATACCGCAATCCATGCAAATGCTTATTAATATTTTATAAATAAGACATACCACAATCCACACAAATGTGACTGTATTCATCCACCTTATGTGGGTCATTCTCTCATCTTCGTATTGGTTGATTCCTCCTATATAAAAACTGTTTTTCGGACCACGTCACTAGTTGTAGTAAAAAATAAAGTCTTAATTTACCTAAAGTGTTCCTTCCATTGTTTTTTGGGAAAATTCCAAAAAACTCCCTATAATTTTAGGAAATACTACTTTTTCTCACCAAACGAACCAAAAACCTCTTTAACCATTTCCAAAAATACCATAAACATCCCTCAAATTGGATATGGGTTAGTTGTTTTAGAGGTAATTTTGTAGTTTTAATTCAATATACTTAAATCAAATATTTTAATAAGATAAAAAACCCTAAACCTTAAATTAAACGTATATAAACCCTTATTTAAAAATATATAATTCAAAATATTTAAATTCAAGTCCAATGGTCTTATATGAGAATAATATAGTCTGTATCGCCCAACTCAAATGAGATTATAATATAAAATGAGACAAGACCAAACACATTTCATGAAAGTTCTTTTTCATACATGAACGTTCTTTTTCATGCATGAACTTTAAAACACAAGAGAGATAGATGTACATCAAATTCGTTCTTGTGACAACTTAGTAGATTTTTTTACAAAAGCACTTCCTACAATGATATTTGAAAAATTGGTGAACTAAGTTTAGCATTTGTAGACTTGGAGATTTTTGTTGAAATTGCTAAAAGTAGACATGTTGGATGAGAAAGAGACTATTGAGTACTGCACTTTTTTTCCTCTTGCAAAGGATTTTCTATTAGGTTTTCTTGACAAAGTTTATACGGAGGCAATTCTGAATGTAAATCCTACAAGAATAATATAATCTTGTTCCCTTTACAAGGATTTTTTTCCATAATTTTTTTCTTAATAAGATTTTTTAACATGGCATAGTCTTTGTACGTTGGTATCTAAGGGGAAGTGTTATAATTTAATCTGTGTGAATGCCACTTTTTGGTATTCGATAACTTATACTTAAGACCATCATTATCTCTCAGTAATTCTCCTTTTAATAAGTGTTTCTTTACTCTCTCTTAATGTTATGTAACTTGTGTCTTTTCCCATTATTTCTACTTATGGTTTTTTAGCCTATAGATAGACGGTGTATGAGTGTGTCTATGTGTATTTCACAATTGAATGAAAGAATAGAAAATGACTTCCTCCTAAATTTTTTTTTTTTTTTCTTTTTTGTTCTTTCTAATATTCTACAATATTTTGATATTGTATTGGTTTTATAACATATATTAGTAATTTAAGAGGATTTACAAATAAAATATTTGAAATTAAGTAATTTTATATTAACAAAGGTAGCATTGGCATTAGATCAAATGTTTATAATGAAAGTTTAATTTTTCAAATTTTAAATATAAATGCACTTATAACTTATATGTAAAATCATATTAACTTATAGACCTAGGTGTAAAATCATATTTATAGGTTGAAATATCGGTAATCATCCTGAAATTATCGCGATTGCATTAAAACAATAAAATAACAAAAAGTCTAAGGTTGGTTAGCCATACAAAGCATATATAATAATATAAATGCATTGACAATGCACATTATTAATGTAAACCTCATCAGTCACGAAAGACAGACAAAACGTGCGGATCTTAGTACCCCTCACGTTCAACGGTTTACCAAATATTCTTTAATCTTCCCCTTAAATTATATAAAATTCCTTCTCACAATTACATTAATTAAATAAGAAAAATTAACGTATAACAACGTGACAAGCTCTACTCTTTCGTCTTTCAAAATGTTAGATAGAAAATATAACTAGAACGTGGAGGCTACCACCATTCAATCACTTAATCATTAGTCACAAACAAATTATTCTCAACTCCCCTATAAAACACATCATCATCATCGTCACGCCATGCATATTGTTGTGTTGTGTTGAATAACGTAACATAAACTCAAACTAGTGGGCATGATCATGAAGATGATGAGAAGGTTAAGCATTTGTGTTATATGCATATTCCTGGTATTGAAGGCAGGCATGGCGGCTGCTGATTACAACTACGTGGAAGCCCTTGACAAGACTTTGATGTTTTTCGAGGCGCAAAGGTCCGGTAAACTACCACCAACCCAACGTGTCAAGTGGCGTGGAGACTCCGGTCTCAAGGATGGTTCTCTTCAAGGGGTACCTTATACTAGAATTAATCTTCTTCTATAATTTATTATCATAAAAAGAGAGCTATATCCTGTCCTAGCCTTTTTTTTTTGTTTTTAGATTTTTCATGATCGAGTGACACATCAATATACATACTGAAAAAGTGCAGGTGGACTTGGTGGGAGGATACTATGATGCTGGAGATAATGTCAAGTTTGGACTTCCAATGGCATACACATCAACAATGCTTGCATGGGGGCTCATTGAGAACAGAAAAGAGATCGGAGATTTGAACCGAATGGGAGACACTCTTTGGGCTATCAGATGGGCAACTGACTATTTCATCAAAGCACACCCGGAGCCTAATGTTCTATGGGGAGAGGTACGTTATATGACTACTACTATTATTTCTCAACAAACACACACAGAGTTTGGTAACCTATTATTTGAATATGTTGATGATGACTGGTACTTTTTCAGGTAGGAGATGGGGATTCAGATCACTATTG
Source organism: Dimocarpus longan (assembly GCA_022984855.1). NCBI lineage: Eukaryota > Viridiplantae > Streptophyta > Magnoliopsida > Sapindales > Sapindaceae > Dimocarpus > Dimocarpus longan. The sequence continues at coordinate 6,632,731 of CM041022.1, forward strand.
CTGGGAGCGTGCAGAAGACATGACAACACCAAGAGATGCATACAAAATAGACAAGGATCATCCTGGTTCTGACCTTGCTGCCGAAACTGCTGCTGCTTTGGCTGCTGCTTCCATTGCTTTCAAGCCTTACAACTCCTCCTACTCCAATCTTCTCCTCCTCCATGCTAAACAGCTTTTTTCATTCGCTGATCGATTTAGAGGCTTATATGATGACTCCATCAAATGTGCCAAGCAGTTCTACACTTCATCCGGTTATTCGGTAAACACCCTCTTTTATACTACTTGAAATGGATTGTCTATAGAGAGAAACATAATTTTATTGACCCTATTGTGGGTTGGTGAATTTATAAGGATGAGTTGTTATGGGGTGCGACTTGGCTATATAGAGCAACTGAGGAAGATTACTACTTGAAGTATGTTGTGGACAATGCTGAATACATGGGAGGAACTGGATGGGCTGTCAAAGAATTCTCTTGGGACAACAAGTATGCTGGTGTGCAAATCCTTCTTTCTAAGGTAATTTAATTAATTACTTCAATCACTATTCATTGCTTGATTTCTTTTGAAGAATTCAGAATGGACTCATGAAATCCTTCTTGCAGATACTCATGGAAGGAAAAGGTGGTGCATACACTTCCACGCTAAAGAAATATCAAGCCAAAGCAAATTACTTTGCTTGCGCATGTCTTCAGAAGAACCATGGTTACAATGTCCACTTGACTCCTGGTTAGTATTTAACGTTGTCTGACAAACATATCACGTCATCATATATATATATATATATATATAACGGATATATAACTTTTATTAATTCGTTTAAAAAGGGGGCTTGATGTATGTACGCGAATGGAACAACATGCAATACGCCTCTGCTGCTGCATTTCTTCTGGCTGTATACTCTGACTATCTCTCTGCTGGAAAAACTCAGCTCACTTGTCCTGATGGCCAAATTCAACCTTCGGTCCTCCTCAATTTCGCTAAGTCACAGGTAAGTAACGTGTAGAATATCTTTGCATTTAAAAAAAATGTTAGTACTATCAACAAAAAATCAATGTTATTGCTCTAGTACCAATATATATCTTGATGGCCCTGCACCCACAGGCTGACTACATTCTTGGCAAAAATCCCAAGTCCATGAGCTACTTAATTGGTTATGGACCAAAATACCCGATTCATGTTCACCATAGAGGATCCTCCATTGATTCTATCTATACTCTCCACTCCCCTGTTGGATGTGCACAAGGATTTGAAACATGGTATCACCGCCCTGAGGGAAATCCTAATGTCCTATACGGAGGCCTCGTTGGAGGCCCTGATCAGAACGATAACTTCTACGATGACAGATCAAATTATGAACAAACAGAACCTACACTCTCTGGTTGTGCTCCTCTTGTCGGTCTATTCTCTAAGCTTCAGGCTTCATCCAAAAGCAGAGGTACTATCGATTCCCGATTCTCCCCTAGTTTTTTTTTTTTCCTAAACTTTTCATAATCCAGTAATATATCAGTATAAAAGATAATTAATGGTTAGATTGTTACATTTTTTTTCTCTTATGCATCTATCTATTAAGAAAATCATCCATGGAATGCTTAGTTAATGTGCTATGTTGACGTTGGTGTGCCCTCTTAATAACAACGTGACATGTAGTAGGACTTTTAAATGTAAATTTTCTTGTAAATGAAGAAAACACCAATATTAATTTTTTATAAAAGAGAAACATCACATGTTACGTTATTATTGAAAAGATATACCAACATCAATATGATACGTCATCAACTTCTTTTATAAAATATCAAGATAAAAAATAAGATAAAGAACGTAACTCGTCATTTTCTGTTTCTAATTAATTTCATATTCAACATATTTGGCTAACTCTGATATGTATGTAGGTTCATATCCTGAAGAATCATCAGCACCCTACCAAACAAACTTAAGTGAGTAGTTATCTTAGAATACTTGTCAATGCAAAATGGTACTAGAAGATCTTACTACTAAAATTTTTCTTGCAGTGTCACATGAACCAGAAACACCACCAACAACTCAAGTGCCAGTTGATTTTACCCACTCAATAACAGACACATGGACCATAGGTCAGACAACTTACTACAGGCACAAGGTTATAATCAAGAACACATCAGAAAAGCCAGTTACAGACCTGAAGCTTGCAATAGAAGACCTCTCAGGGCCTCTCTGGGGTCTGTCTCCAACTCAACAAAACAACACTTATGAACTCCCTCAATGGTTGAAAACCTTAAAACCTGGCTCAGAATGCATTTTCGTTTACGTTCAGGAAGGTCCCCAGGCTAAGGTTTCAGTTCTCAGTTACCATTGAACATTTCAAACCAAGATTTATATTCAAAATGTTCATATATATGAGAAAAAAAGGAGAGGAACATTTTGTTATGTGTGTTCCTTTTCTTTCTTAGCCTAATACTTGTAACTAATATGCATCTTCATTCTTGTGGATCCACATTTGAATACATTTCAGTTAATTTTCTTTTCAAAAGTTACTATTCAAACTGTATTAGACAGTGATATAAACGGAAGAGAATTATACAAACAAATGTTCAAGAGTTTCTCAAGTCAATAGGCTACCACTAAACCCATATGCTTACAAGCAATCATATGCATGAACCAATAAATAATTTAAGGAATAAAAATGTTTGTTTACATGTTACAAGATCTTTCAAATTTATATGACGAAGTGATCTTTAACAATTATCTAGGACAAATAAAAAAAGATCATGTATTAACAAAAATAGATATACATATGATCAACAAGTCAGTTAGGTTGTGTTTAATTAACTGATTACAGGACTAAATTGGATCATGAGGAGTACATGAAATCTTTTATTCTGTTTTGCTGGTACAACCCATTGATTTTTCCCAGCAAAACACATATTCTTTTAAGTGTTGTTCATCCTCGCATTTTGGACTCAAAGGAAAGATTATAACAGGGGAAGGACTATCATATCAAATCAAGAGTTAGATATCCTTTCTTACTTTATTGGAAAACTGAATAATAACATATATATTTTTTTCAATACTATAAATTTATTTGTTTTTAAAGTTAAAAATATCTCAAAATTAGTGATTTGTTAATTATACCTTTTTTTTATTAGTTGTTATGAAATTTTATTTAATTTAATACACAATTAAAAATAAATAATTATTAACAATTAAAAAATATATATTAAGCTTCTAAGAATTCGGATTATAATATTATATTATATATATATATATTCTCCATCCATATCATCTATAGATTTCACATTATCATTCAACCGAACAGGCAGGCATTATCTTATAAATTAATTATCAGATATAAAAATTGCTTAGTAACATATATGTCAAATCTTGCAACAAAATAACATTATATTGTTCCCCTAATGGCTTAAAACAGGTCAAAACAAATAGTTAATCTGTGTATTAAATCTCACCATAACGAACAATAACAATAAATGACACTTGATATAAATAAAAAGCTGCCCAAAACTGTCTTCGCAAAATGCTCCATCGACTCACTCATCATTGTTGAAAGTTGTCTTCTTCCCTGCATTATAATAAAAAAAGTACATTCTTTAACAATTGCTTCGCAGTATTTTACCCCCACAAGACAGAGACTGATAAAAATGAAGATACATGCCTGTGCCAGCTGCAGCCAAGCTTGGCTTGTTTGGCGTTCCACGTCCTCTACCACCACCACGACCACCTCTTCCACCGAAACGACCACCACTACCACCGAAACGACCACCACCATCTCTACCACCACTTCTCCCACCAAAACGACCACCACTGTCTCTACCCCCACTTCTTCCACCACTTCTGCCTCCACCTCTGCCACTAGATCCATCACGGAAATCACCCCTTGGTTTTGCCTCGTCTACCACCAAAGAGTAACCCCCCAGCTCAGACCCGTTGAGTTCTAGTGCTTTGTTCAAAGCATTACCTTCCTTAAAGTCCATGTAAGCAACCCTGCATTTCAAGATTTTGGACAATATTAAGACACAAGTACAATAAGTCCTCAGCACAGCACAAGCAGGTGAATTGACACTAAATCAATAAATGTAACGATAATAATTAATCTCAATAATGGAAGGAGATGATATAATTATTAAGAGATGCCAGTGAAAATGGGTGAATCGTGATATTGGCCAACACTTAATCACAAAACAATAATACTAAACATCCCATCCTTTGTATCCCACGTTAATCTCAATTCATGATGTGGATATATTTTTTAAATAAAAAATAATAATAATTAATAAATATCTCCATTCATCAATTTAGAAGAGAAAGATGACGTGTGGCATTACTCATCGCAAATCAGCCTTGGCCAACACATCTACAAGGTTCCGTACTGCCAGTTAATAATGCATTGGTTCGTCAAAATCAACACACTGAAACATCTAGAATCTCGAGGATATGACTAAACAATATAGAAAATGTATCTTACAGGACCCAAGTATATATGATGCTATGGCCAAGAGTATTAATCATTGATAATGGAAGAACATGAACACCAGAAACACATACAGAAATTAAAGTCTCACTTAAATGAAACGGAGTAAATCAACTTCAAAAAAATTTGAAGTGGAAAATAATATAATTTACTAGTGAATAAATAACTAGTTATTTCATGTTAAAATATGACTTCTAGGAAAATGTAGCGAATTTTGCTTTCAAAAATTATGTAATATATGAAGACTAAATTCAACAAAAAGAATATGTAAGCTTTACCAGGTTGAAAAGAAGAATGGTTTTTTTTTTTTTTTTTGATAATCCAAAAATCCCCCGAATCCACTAGCGAATTCGAGTTCGAAAATGAAGCTCCCGCTGAACCCTACAATCTCTGAGAAGTAGTAAACTATAGTCTTTGGTCATGTAGATACCCGTAAGGATTTGAACCTTAGAGCTTGAGAGAGTAAACCCCAAGGCCCAATCATTCTTACTAACCACTCATGAGTGAAGAGAAGAATTCAATGCTAAATCAACCACAGATTCAATATAAGTAAAGACATAAAATACGAACCCCTTGATGGAACCGGTATTGTAATCTGTAGGGATAGAAATCCTTGTAATCTCTCCACAGGAACCAAAATGTTTTTCCAGTGAACTCCTAATCTGTGGCATTCAGAATCAACGTACCGCATAAATTGGTAAAGCTTAAATTCACAGCACAAATAACTGTAAGCTAAATTACCAGATAAACTTACCTGGTCTTCTCCAGCCGATGCATCGAAACCCTTGACAAATACTGTTTGGGACTGACCTCTCCCTCCCTTCTGGAAGGAGTTACCTTCATTGCTGCAAAAAGAACAACATTGGGATTTTAGTGATTTTATATCACTGCAAGAGATTTGCATTGGAAAATTTAGTGATTTTATATTATGCTAGCAGAAACAGAGCAATTTGATCATTAAGGTAGAAACAATACCCACTAAACGGAGTGTATGCACCCCTTTCACGAGCTATATCAAGTTTAATAGGACGGTTACCCAACATTTGACCATTTAACTCGAGAGCCTGCATGAGAAGAAATTATAACATCAGTAAGAATGAACAAGAAACATCAAATCAAACAAATCACTGAACCAAAAGACTTTTTGGGTGATGCTAAGGAATGTTGAAAACACTCGGGCCACAGCTCATGGCATAGATATAGATACTCAATTATGTTCATGTAACAACTTTATTAGTCTAGAGAGTCTGAACCAGAAAGCAAGAAATCCCAACACTCAACATAGAAAATATCTACACTGACAAACCCCAAACATGCAAACCGTCCTACGATACCATCCACACAAACAGCATCTACCAAATACAGCTGGACCAGAAAAAGAACTAAAAACATGAATCATTTCAAGTTCATTAGTATTATCATTTTTGTAGGTGCAAGTAAAGTTTGTATAATAAATCAACTGGACAAAAGTTTCACCTTATTGGCATCTTCTGCAGTGGTAAACTCAACATGTCCGAAGCCCTTGAATCTTCCATCTGCATCTGCAGCTAGACGGACATCTGCAACCTCACCAATATCCTGAAAGAAATGTTCCCTGTAAAAGTAATTTCATATGACCATAAGTTCAATCAAAAAAGTAAATTGTTATTAACAGATGAAAGTCAATTAAAAAACAATCAGCATAAAACGAAGCTAGAAAGGCATACACATCAGCTCTTTCAATTTGATATGATAAATTGCCCATAAACAGCGTCTTTGATCCAGTAGATTGAACTTGAGGAGTGAAGGGAGTTTGAGGCTGTAAAGAAAAAGGCAATAGTGAGTTTCATATACAAAAGATATCATGTGTTCAAACAAAAACAATATAACCTCATACTGCAATCGTTCAAATTAATATATATATATATATATAGAGAGAGAGAGAGAGAGAGAGAGCAAAAGATTTGTTACAGCTTTCTTTCCAGATTTCAGATCAGCTTGCTTGGTTTTCTGTGGTGTCTTGGAAGCATCTTCCTCCTCACTTTCATCCTCGTCATCTGAATCTTCCTCATCACCACTGCTTTCCTTTTTAACAGTTTTAGCACTAAGTTTACCATCAACCTTGGGCTGCAGGACAACAAATTGAACGAGATTTTTTTTTAACATTAAATCAAAAGCAACAGGTTTCATGAATTCAGATTACCAATAAAATTTTCACCTTTTTCTTTTGAGGCTCTTCATCACTTTCCTCCTCCGAACTGCTGTCAATGTCCATCTTTTCCTTCGATGCCTATTATAAGACAAAACATGACAATCATTGAATGACCGCCAATAGAAAAAGAACAAAGAGAACACACTTAAGAGTTCATTCCAGTAACTTCTTTCAAACTCAAATACACCAAATTGAAATCCTAAAGTCAACACCTACCAAAAATTAATTAAGAGGTGATATGCACAAAGGAACATGAACAGAAATGAAATGATCCGAAGGGTTAACAATACAGTATTAAACAATGTCTACCAAAAGATGACCTAGCACACAAACTATGGTGATTCATATCTACTAGAGTGAGCAAAGCAGCCAGAAATAATATTGTTCTCCCAAATGTCAACCAAAGCAGCCAGAAATAATGGACACCTTAGCAGAGGCCACAATGTACAAAGGGTGGTTCATGTCTTCAATATGCAAATATTAAAATATTACTCTTTAAGACCCTAATTTAATTAATTGCACGATCCAATTCCATTAACATGACGTAAGAATGTTAGGTGACAGTGTCTGTTATATGTGAATTGGAATAAACTTAAACACAAGCCATTGTTTTCAACTCAGGATGTCTCTAGACTCACGGTTTATCTTTAGTGATAAGTCAGAAAGTCAAATGTCAGCTGCTAGATAAAACAGTTCTCTAAACATTATAAGACAAATAGCTTAAGAATATAGTCTAGGCACCAGACTAGAAAGACATAATTACAGACACCACCTCATAACTTACCTCATCATCAGAAGAATCACTCTCATCAGAGGAGCTACTATCCTTTGCCTTGGTTTGGGGAGCTTTTGCAGGCACTTTCTTCACAACAGTTGCTTTCTGCACAGAACAGGTAGAATATATACAAGTTAATACCAGCAGCAGACAACTCAAAACATCGAAAAACATGAAACCAAATGGTATCGAAGAAGCAAAGCATCAAACCTCATCTTCATCACTACTTTCATCAGTTTCCTCATCAGAGCTATCACTTGATTCAGTTTTCTTCTTGGGGGCAACAGCTGGCAATTTTTTGGCCTCAGAAGTTTTTGCAGGAGCCGCCTACATGCATAAATAGTATATAATTCATACATATAGTACAAGGGACACAATTTAACTTGAAAAGTTCTATCAGGATTAATTGCACACGATTAACTGCACGATCAGCAATACATTGTACAGTCAAATTTTCAAATCTTTGTTTCTTTTTTCTAATATTGAGGACCCTTTTTTCATTTCTTCTTTCTTTCCAGAGATAAGTTGAACCAATGTTTTAAAAGGCGAAAGATGAGACGAGACAATAAAGCCTCAACAAGGCGAAGCGGTCGACTCAAGAAGATCGAGGCGACCACCTCAATTCCAAATGAAAAAGATAAATAAATAAACAAGGATAATTAAAAAAAAAAACCTGTAACTTGAACTCTTGTTGGATGGAGGAGAAGATATGTTGAGACTTTTAAGTGATGGAGAGGATATTATTTTTTATCATTATATACAATAAACTATAAAACCCCACCCCACTTAACTTTTTTTTTATTTTTTATCATTATATACATACACTATAAAACCCCACCCACTAACAAATTTTTTATTTTTCATTAATATATAGATATAAACTACCTCACATTTACTCAACCCACCAACTCACCTCTCACTGTCAACCCACCCCACCCCACTAACTTATATTTTTTTTTATTTTTTATCATTTTATATGTATAAACTACCTCACATTCATTCACCTCACCTCACATTCACTCACCCCCAATTCGTCACCCACCCACCCCTCACTCTTTCACTCACCACCACCGACTGTCACTCCCACCACAGTTCGTCTTTCTAATTTCCTCACATTCACTCTCCACCATGGCACCACCGACTCTGTTCACCACCACAATTATTGTCGCTTTCTCTCTTTAAAAAGCAGCTACTTGACTGCTTCTAAAACTGGTGTGATGAGCCGGATTTTAGTGATGGATGGAGAGGATTTTGAGAGAAAATGAACCGGAAATGGGAGAAAGGGAGAAAAAGAGACCAAATTTTGGGACAGAGGACCAACCATCGCCTTATATAGTAGATTTAGGGCTTTTTTTTAACAAAAAAAAAAAAAGCAAAACGACATTTTTACCCATTTGACATGGGTTGACCGCCTCTAGGCGCCTCACCTAAAGGCAGCCCTGAGACAACCGCCTCAACCTCCAGTGGCGTGATTTTTCATCCCTACTGCCTAGGGCGGTCGCCTTGAAGCACCTCAGGCTCAAGGCCGTGAGGCGCTGCCTTGCATCGCCTTTTAAAACATTGAGTTGAACTATTGAATCTTACCACCACATTGGCTTCCCCATTAGCCGGCAACAATAATATTTAGGAAAAATTAATCACAACAAACATATAACATCCCACTACTCACATTATCCTCATCTGAATCAGCAGTATCCTCAGAGCTTGAAGTATCATCATCAGAGCTGCCATCTCCTTTCTTGGTAGCAGCAGCAGAACCATTCTTAGCAGCAGATGCCAGCAATTTCTTGGGCTGTGAAGCCGCTTTATTTGATTTCCCCTGCATAGCATCCCAACTCGTTAGCATTAGTCCCCGAAATTAAATTTTAATTACATTCCCAGCAATTATTTGGCTTTGCTTCTTTACTTCTATTTATTAATCAGCAAGAAAAAGGAGAATATGCAGTTTTTGTAACTCTAGAGTGTGAACTCCCAAGTTATAAATCTTCTTTTGGAATAAACAGTCATGTAAAAAATACTTCTATGTAAATTGAAATAACCACAAATTTGTTTATCAAATGAATAAACAAAGATCATCACAAATGATCACTTACATCTTCATCTGAGCTGTCATCTGAATCCTCATCTGAGCTATCACTTGATTCACCTGTCTTCTTTAAAACAGCAGAAGGGCCATTTTTAGATCCAGGTGCTAGTGACTTCTTGAATGATGCTGTTTCCTTAGCTTTAGGTTTCTGCAAGTAAAGAGATATATTTATAAAACAAGATATTTAAATTTCTGCAATCAAGCACAACACCATGATATATTGCAACATTTCTCCTGAACATCACTAGAATTAAGAATTGCAAGCACCTCATCTTCATCAGAATCGTCATCTGAATCATCTTCTGAGGAATCCGAACTGCTGCTAGCAGGCTTGCCTTTTTTAGCAGGGGCAGGAACAGAGACATATTTTGCAGCTACTGGTACCTTTTTTGGAGGTTCCTTCCAAGCCAAAATTTGACAAGGCAAAATAAAGAAATTCATTCAATATTATGGCAAATGAGAAAAAGGAAGGTAAGAACAACATTTTATTACTAGGTTCACAATAACAAATAACCTAGTCTATCTAGATAAAAACATTGAGAATTTTGAGCCCGAGTAAAGGAAAGCAGTAAGACATCAAACATTGATCCAAAATATTGTCCAAAAATAACTTGCATACTCACTTCATCCTCACTAGAATCATCTGAAGAATCTGAACTGCTGCTATCAGACTTGCTTTTCTTAGCAGGGGCAGCAATAGCGCCATTTTTTGCAGCTACTGGCTGCTTCTTTGGAGGTCCCTTCCAAGGCCAAAACAAAATAAGCAATACATTACACACTGAAATAAGCAAGAATGTAAGCATAAGATCTCAATTTACTGCTCACTTCATCGGAAGATGTATCCTCTTCTTCACTACTTGTTCCTCCCTTGGTCACTTTGGTCACAGCTTTAACCTGATAATATAAAATGAAAACCCATATATCATGACGATTGCCATGCATGAAATTTCTTACTATCATTAACTAATTTCAGCAGAATCCTTTATTACAAGGTTCAACAATAAATAGAAATGTCGTGCATGAAAAAAAATAAGATAAATTTATAACAAATTATGCCCATTAAATGAAATAACCACCTTCGGTTCTTCCTCAGAATCAGAAGAATCCTCCTCTGAGCTGCTACTGGTTTCCTCCTTTTTTTTCTTTTGTGTCTTTTGCGTCTTCGCTTCAGCTTTTTCCTTCACAACAGCCTGTGCAACTCCCTCATCTCTTTTCTGCTTCTTTGCACTCACTACCTTTTCAATAGCATCTTCAGCTTCTCTCTTAGCACCTGTATTAATCAAAACAAAAAAAAAAAAACAAAAACGTTTAAAATCTCAAACGAAAAACAACTAAAGAAAAAGGGCAACAAAAACCAAAAACAAAAAAAAAAAAACAAAAAGTGCACAAAATCACATCACTGTCACTAATCCCATCAATCTCTTCATTTTTAAATACCCAGAACCGCATCAAACTATTCCTTTCAACCCAAACTCTTCAAAATCGAAACACTAAAACCATTCAAAGTTCAAACAAAGCCCCCATTATTTAACTTCTATTCACCAAAAAGAAAAAAAGAACTTCAAAACATATAAATATCAAATACAAACATCAATAAGCAAAAACTTGTTTGCAAATTGCATCCATTCCACTCTTAAAATCAACTAAGTCCTACCCACTAACATAACGCAAAATTTAATTTTTTTTTTCTAACCCCAATATAAAAGCCTCAAATTTTCATTAAAATAAATAAATAATCATACAAAGATTAAAAAAAGCAAATACACAAGCAGTTAAATTAAACCTTTGACGGCGGACTTGACAGAAGCTGCAGCACCAACCTTAACAACAACAACAACAACAGGAGGATTAGAAACCATGAACACAAACATGAAACAAAAGGGCAGGATTAGAAGAAAGACAGAAACATACTTTGGTGGAGGATTTCTTGCCCATCGTTAGAGAGAAAAACACAAAACCCTAACTCGTCTCGTTTAAGGGGGCAGTGTAGTGTAGTGTAGGGTTTTGAGAATGGGAGGTGGAAGCAACCGTGTGTATTTATATTACGCGGTGGTGATGACTCGCGGTTTAGGGTTTTTCTATGTCCGCTACTCTACCTCATCATTCCATGCACTCGCACGCACTCCCGCATTTTCCCTATGGTTTTCACTCCCTTCATCTCCACCGTTGATTATTTCATTTTTCAAATATTTATTTCCATCTATTTAAGTTCGCATGGATTTGTTTAATAGGATGACCCAGTAGTACAATTGCAGTGGAGAAAAAAGAAAATATTCGAATTCGGAGTAAATCCAAAAAAAAAACCATTTTTTAAATATAATTTTAAAATAAATTTTTGTGCACTATGTGTAAAAGTTTTTTTTTTTTTAAGTTAATTAGAACTATCGGGACTATTATGATGGACATTATGAAACGACCTTAAACATAAACCCCTATTCAAAGGAAAAACAGCCCTTACTCCTTAAAAAGATTTAACTGTAATTAACCCACACACAAAAAAAAAATGAAACGATAAATAACAACATTATTGTGGGTGCTTGAATCTATACACTTTTATGAGACGTGGATGTGCTATCTTATATAGGCACTGCAACTTGGAGCTATATATGAAAGTTTTAACCAAATAACTTTTGTGTGATTGTAGATAAGTCATATTTAAATTAATAAACGTGCATAAAAATTTAAAAAAAAAATCATTACAAAGAATGTTTCTTGTGATCATTATTTTTATTTTTATTTGAACTATTATAATTAATTTAAGGTTTAGAGAATGAGTAGACAACTCAAACACATAACTCAAGCTAAGTTTAACATGCAGAAAATGAAATAGATTGGATTAGATTAAAAAAATATTATGTATATTTGATAGAATTTGGGATTGAATTAAAAATATATATTAATGATAAAAAAATCAAAATATTTAAGTCATTCTCTCTCTCTCTCTCCTCTTTCTCTTTTCCTCTTCTTTAACCGACCACGTGTCATTGCTGTCACTTCATTGTGATAGTAATTTTAAAATATTTTTTTTTAAAAAAAAAAAACCATCTATTAAATATAATTTTAAAATAAATTTTTATGCACTATGTGTAAAAGTTTTTTTTAAGCTAATTAGAATTATCGGGGACTATTATGATGAACATTATGAAACAACCTGAAACATAAACCCCTTTTCAAAAGAAAAACAGCCCTTATTCCCTAAAAGGATTTAACCATAATTAACCCACACACAAAAGAAAAGTGAAATGATAAATAACCACATTATTGTGGGTGTTTAAACCTATACACTCTTGTGGGATGTAGATGTACTATGTCATCTAGGCACCGCAACTTAGAGCTATATATGAAAGTTTTAACCAAATAACTTTTGTGTGATTGTAGATAAGTCATATTTAAATTAATAAATGTGCATAAAAAATTAAAAAAAAAATCATTACAAAGAATGTTTCTTGTGATCATTATTTTTATTTTTATTTGAACTATTATAATTAATTTAAGGTTTAGAGAATGAGTAGACAACTCAAACACATAACTCAAGCTAAATTTAACATGCAGAAAATGAAATAGATTGGATTGAAATGATATGGATTAGATTAGATTAAAAAATTATTATGCATATTTGATAGAATTTGGGATTGAATTAAAAATATATATTATTAATAATAAAATCAAAATATTTAAGTCATTCTCTCTCTCCTCTTTCTCTTTTCCTCTTCTTTAACCAACCACGTGCCATTGCTGTCGCTTCATCTCCGTCTTCGTCTCTGGTTCCGACCTCATCTTTCGCCCTTCCCGATGAGCTCCTCTCCTCCGCAATCGCCTTTGTCTTCATCTCCATCTTCATTGCCATTTTTGTCTTCGTCTCCATTTTCATCATCGTCTTCTTCTCCGACCCAGGTTTATTGATTATTCTCTCTCCCACAACTATGTTGCCTATTCTCTCTTACCTAGGTCTTTGTCTTCATCTCTCCCTCTTTCTTGCAATGGATGTTAATGGGTCGGTTGATTTGGGTTTTTTTTCGTTTACAGGGTCTGTTGTGGTTGATTGTGATTTTTGGTTGTTTTTTAGGGTGGTTATGGTGGTGGTAGGAGAAAGCGATGGTGATTGATGGTGGGAAAGAGAAAGATTGTGACCGATGGTAGTATAGTGTGAAAAAGAGTAAGAGACCCATTCCTGCCAAGGTAGGAAACAAAATCCCACCATTTTGGTCGAGGTTTCAATTTCTGCATTGGCAGAAATGGATGGTGGCCCCAAAAATGGATGATTTCCCTCTCTTTTCTACGCCAAACGTGGCATCTCATGCATCAAACATGCCCTGATGTGTTTACTTATAAATCAGGAAATCATAATCATTTATGTTTGACTTCCTTTAAAATTAATCAGTAATGAGAATAAAATTATAAATCTTATATAAATTTAAGATTGTAGAATGAAAATCTCATTCCCCTCACCTTACTTGAAAATCTTATGTCCATTCCTTTTTCACAAGTTAAAAATCTTTTGTACCATTTATTTAAAAAAAAAAATTGTTTATGAAATATATAATTTTAATCAAGAGAATTTTCATAATTTATAATTAATTCATTTTGATTCTTAAGTAAAATAAACATATCAATAGAAATACTATAAATTCTTATTTCGATTTTTACAATTGAAGCAAATAATTTATTCTCATTTCGTTATATCATAGTGATTTTAAATCATTCCAATTTTAGATCATTTTAAATTTGTAAATTATTTGTTTTTTATTTTTTGAACTACTTAATGATAATTTAGAGTGAATTAGTTTCTGGCTTTATAACCTTCAATTAATATTCGATTAAAATTAATCTTATAAGCATATGTATATAATAACTATTTGAAATAATTAAAAAAAATATAATAATAATAATTTAACACTGACCTATTGTCAAATAAATAGTAGTTATAATTTAAAATTTAATAAAATATAAAATGAAATATTAAGAAAGAAAAAAGAAAGCATAAAAAAGAAAAACAAGAATGGAGGAGATCAATCTTCTCCATTCATTGGTGGCAGGAGGTCGGCCCCCTGGAAATGGATTTAGGCTGTCAAAGGCCGGTTGCAGAAGACCACCGGCGGCCTCCATAGACATGGGAGGCTGCAGCCTCTCTAATTTGACTGTGAGGAGGCATCCTATCAAATCACACGGAGGCTGCCACTACGTATTAAAAAAAACAAAAGTTAATTTTTGGTAAACTCAATTTTAAGTTTAACATCGTTTTGATTTTCAAAAAGGAAAATTTATTTGAAGAATTGACTAAAATAAGCATATTATTGTACAATATAAAATACACTCAAATGTCAACAATCTAAATGGTAATAACAATTTTTTTTTTGGCTTGTAATTTACTGAATAAAAAATATTGATGGAAAGATGAGTCCTCTGACATGCGATTCCACGTATGCTCTCTCCATTGCAGTCCTCTCTTAGCAATGCATGACCCATTCATAGGCATCACAAGCCACAACAAAACCAAAATAGACAGTTTACTAGTTTACAGCGCTTCAGAATCACTGTTAAGAACATTCCCTGTGCTTCTGTCTGCTGCCTAGCTATAAAACATAAATTAAACACAATTAAAAAATATAGATATATATCAAACTACAAAACAAACCATTAACTCATAAATTTATAGAGATCGTATTTAGTAGGTGGTGCTGCGATTTAGAATTTCATCCAGCAAAACACAAAACAGTTTGTAACTTGAAGTCTAGAAATTGGTGTACAAAATACAAATAAACAACTTGAAGAAGATGGAAAAATTGAATTGATTGTTTGTTTTTCCAACATAAAAACCTCATCATAAATATAAGAAAACAAAAGCAAAATAAATATGACGGTGTTTCATGATAAGATTTTGTCAACTTCTGAGTCATTTGAAATGAGCAATTGTGTAAAACAGATGGAGATTTGCACATGAGAAGGACAACACCATGCACGATAAGATTGCACACCAATCTTCATAAAAAATTTGGTTCGCTGTCGTAGCAATGCAAAAAAGAGAACGTAGCCCTTACATACTAGAACTCGACATAACCTATGCTACAATATCAGACTCTTCCATATGAGAATTTCATAATGTTGCTTAATCAAATGCTATATCAGTGTAAATAATTCAAGATCCACTTTCACTTTCACCTTCAGGTACGAACCCACAAAGGTTCCAAAGAGAAAGGCTTCTCCTTTAGAGCGTGGGCAGCTTGAGTCCCAGGGGGAGGTGCATGCACTGTTATAGGAAGTACCCACTCACTTTTGTCTCTACCCTCTATCAGAAGAGGATGTTCATATCTGGACTTGGAAAATTGAAGAACTCAAAAAGTTAGATCACAGCTGAAAATATTCAACAAGTGCAGCATAAGTCATTCATACGATGAATACTGATTCTGAGAACACTAGGAAGAAGTCAAAAATTCAGAAATCAGTCATATAAACAGTCAAAGGTATAATTTAATCACTACAACATTATGCTAATCTTTATCTCACCTTGATTGCAAGCATTCTACATCGATGAAATCAATTTTCATTAATTCAAAATTATTAATACATTGATTCACAAAATTTTATTGCTTACGTTATGCTAGGCAATATTTTCTTTCTTTCCTCTTTTATTCAAAAAACAATAATTTGCTTTCGTAATCAAAACAATCACTCTTCAGCTCATTGATGGTCCGAGAACAGGACAAAAGTTACAAAATTTATTCTCAATGGAAGCATGCAAATGGATGCTAAACTTCCTAATAGAGTTTCTCATGTTCCAACTTTGGCAATCAACAAACCCTCCATTCTGTTGTCAAGTATCCATACAGTTCTCTTTTTAATTAAGTAGTTTTAATGTAAATCAAACTTGTCACCTCAAGTTTGAGTAACACAAAGAGTCAATGAAAACCAATGGGCTTAACCAGATCACATATTTTTATTGTTTTACGTCCAAAATGTTTTCCATCACCAGTGCACCTCTTTCAGGAACCAAGCACATTAACTTTACTTCAAACCAAGAGAAGCTCTGAACACATTACTTCTTTTAGAAAAGGACATATGAGATAGGTGATACTATTAAGACATACCTCGTCCAGGATACATGCTTTGGAGTAGTAAGAAATTCAAAACGTAAAGCCCACTGCACGGAGACATGAGGAGTGGAAAAGGACATCGGCCCATCCATCGGAACGGAAAAAAGAAAGCTTGTCTGAATCAAATCTGCAACAACCTCATGGTGATCACTCTGAACCTGTAGGAATGATAAACATGCAATAAAATAAACTGGATTCCTATATAGCCATATAAGAATGTCACTCTTGAAATCAATCCTTGCAAGTTCACAAAAACATTAAATCTTTGAAGTGTAACACAAAATTATTCAGCTCTCTACGTTTAAACAACAACAAGGGTTAAATAAATGATGATTCCAATAATAAAAAGTACAGAAAAATTAAGATATATTGATAATGCTTGACAGAAAAAATACCAAAAAACAGCCAATAAGAGAGATCGACTCGATTATTTTTTTCATTTTTTGAATTTTAAATTCTATTTTTGAGTTTATTGACACTTAAAAGGAATGTATCCATTTTAATTAACTCAAAGCACAGTACACTTTTCGACTAATTTGTATGAGATAGGAATGACCAATCAATGAACAAGCAGTGAACTACAATGAGTACACTACTAACATGATCAATTAACTATATGGATGGCATTTTATGCCAAATAAATTATGTACATACACTTTCCAAACTAAAGCTTTAGCTCTCTTCTACTTCACTCCATATTAACTGCATGGCGACATAGTAAAAGCCATGACCAACTCAATAAAGAAACTAATACTGTTTATATGAACATTCAACTGAACTAAAGCTAGCTATGTGTCAATAATACACCACCTTTCAACTGTAAGTCCCAGAAAATATGAATACTGAACCACCTAGATGATGGCAGGTGGTTCCATGAGCTAGAAAGAGTGAAACTGAAAATTAGGAAAATGGAAAACTAAATTATTTGCTATTGGATGGCCCTACTTCCTGCTTTTATTTCTTGAAATAATTTTATTTTTCCTAGGAATTTATTGCTTTGGAGACAGTAAAGTTATTTATTGGAATGAGATAACGACGCCATGCTTTGCTTCATTGATATCATCCGCCCATAACAAAATCACACCCATCTTTTTGCTCCTTTTTGCAATTTTTTTTTTTTTATTTGATAGTTAAGATCCATATATTTAATCCAAAAAGTTAAGAATTTTAAACAAGTGGGATTATGGATAAAAATAAAGCATGTAAATGAGGTCACCAGATACTAATAAAATAGGCACTACAATAACAGCGTCGAATTGAAAAATGCACCTTTGTAATTGTTGGGGAATTTCTCCGAGAAGGGTGAACAAAACGTCGACTTATAGTCTCAGAAGTTTCCAATGTTATTGAAACCTGCAATACACCAAAAACATGAATCAGATATTCAAGACGCACAACTGCACCATCTTTTATATATCAAAACTATAATTTCTCAATTGACTCTAATCTGAAATTACCTCGAGGCATCTCCTAGCTCCTTCTTCATGAAAGAAGGTAAGAGTTCCACCTATCTGTTACTGAAACAGCTAAGTACAACCAACAAGGGAAAAGAATGAAAGATCAGAGGAAAAATGAATGTTAAACCACCATTACCATATCACTGAAATAATAAGTTGAATCAGAGTTCTTTGGAGAAAATCTTAGCAGAACTTGATCATCCATCCTGATATTGTAAGACCTTCCTCGAATGAAGCCTTCTGCTGCAGAAAATGTTTCCAATGAATAAGTTTACCAGGAGTTATATAGTCCAAGTCATGAGCAGATCCAAGCTGTATGAGATGCACTCATAGAAGGAAAAGAACATGCAAAAAATTTACATGCAGCAGCTTCAATGACTCCTGCTCTAGGTGAAGGAGGTACTCCTGTATTCTCATCCACAGATGAGGGATTGGTAAGCTTCTGCTGGCTTGGAGACACAATGGCTGACGATTTGCTGGGAGACAAAACATCTGTTTTGAAAATCACCCATAAATTAGAAAAGCTCTAAGGTATCTATTATTTTGAGAGATTTGTAAAAGGAAATCACAAAGCAATACAAATAACAGAGACATGGGATAGAGTTAAATTAAAATTTCTTAATTCAAAAAACGGGAAAAGGAAGAAGAAAGAATAGGTTTAAGAAACCTAGTGACTATTTTCAAGTATAACTCACCTGCAGTAGAATCATACAAAACCTCAGCCACAGACAGCTGAGGAAGTGCGGCATTAGAAGATAAACTTGCATGTTCCCCTTCCAAATACGGAATATCCTTAGTTGAAGACTTGGCCACAGATGATTGCAATGATAGAGAACTTCCAAAGGTTTTGAGCAGATTTTCTTTACTTGGGTTATAAGAGGAAATAGATGAGATCTCATCCCTTGAGCTATCATATCCTTCCTCAACTCCATCACATAAATCATTTGCTCTTGACTGTACCAAATGATCAATTGAATGAGTAACTATAATGTAAAATTGTCTATAAAATGCATTGCTCGAAAGAAAAAAGTGCCAAAGTGGATATACATAAAATATGATGAAGACTTTCAAGATCAAAATATTACATGTGACATAGATAAGCAGCACTACCAGCTTACCCATTCAGAGTCTCCATCCATCTCTTTCCAATACAAATCCATCTGGACGGTTGTCAAAGGAACAATCCCTGAAACCATTGAGGACATAAGCATAATTTCTCCAGCAATATATTGAATTTATTGCCCATGTGTAACAGCATTTTACCAAAGAAAACAACATTTTGGGCTATTACCAAACTTCATTAACATTAAGAAGCACAATCGCATTTTGGGCTGTTCTATTATATAACTAAAGGATCCATCTTGTTTCACATTGCCTTTGAAGACTTCTTAGTTTCCACTAAGAAAATAAAAAGAACATTAAAATCATCTGTTAACAGAAATACAGATGGATATTGACAGTAATTTTATACAAATACCAAAAGCAAGTTACTCGACAAGCATAGTATATATGATGATAACAATTTTAATCGAAGAAGAAACCACTAGCCCTTAATTCTCTTTTTCTTTTGTAAGTAACAATGTATATTAAACAGCAGCAGTCAAATACTTCCACATTGCAAAGTGCCATCCAAAGTTGACCAAAATCATTTTATCACAAGCATGACTGACATTTTGCCATTCTGAAACACAAGAATATGAACAGACACAAAAAGAAAGGAAAAATTAGCAATTCTGTAACCTTTAAGCATAAACCATGAAAATCCAATCTTTTGGGAAAGCAAAATATAATTTTCCCTAATAACAGACGAAAAAATAAATCTTACTATTATCATTAACAATAACAATAAAGGATAAAGAAAATTCCCATCTTTCAATTTACTAGGACAGCTAAAAGCAATCATAACAGCAAGTTGCCACATTCAGAATAGAATTTGATACTCGAACGACAAACTAAATGTTGAACTACCAGTTAGGACTCGAACCCATTTCAGAAACATCTTAACTAACAAGAGGTGGATAAGTTGCATAAATCAGATAAATTGCAGAATTACTCATCATAATGAACTAATTTGAGAACTAATAATTGTATTTGAGATATGTAATTTTAAAATGAGAATGAATATTGTTATCATAAGAAAAACTTGAAAACAGCTTACCATCATTTTGACCTTCTTCCATTAACAAGCCATTGGCTTTCTGACTGACCCAGACTTGTAGGGGGATACGAGCTTCCTGTCCAACAAAATCAAAATGGCTGTGTAAGGCTATTCAAAGCACAAAGAATCAATCCAGTATTGGCATAAGTAAATGCATTAATGAGTCAAACCAGATGTTTGAGGGAGCGGCCATTGTCCATCATCAGCC
Source organism: Dimocarpus longan (assembly GCA_022984855.1). Lineage (NCBI taxonomy): Eukaryota > Viridiplantae > Streptophyta > Magnoliopsida > Sapindales > Sapindaceae > Dimocarpus > Dimocarpus longan. Next base: position 6,653,159 of record CM041022.1, read on the forward strand.
AGCGAGCAGATAAGGTCGTCTTTACATAGTACAAATAGCGAATGGTTGTACCCCTGTATGATGGGGGTAAAATGGAAGGCAGCATAGCTCTAACAACATCTGCTCACATCCACCAAACACATTCACCCCTGTTAGTTCCCATCAAATCCAAAAGTTTAAGTTGGCAAAAAACGAAACTATAGTATTTAAAACTTAAAGTTATGATGAGTTAATACGCTATCATACTAATTACCATCAGCTCCAAAAGCTTAAGTTCATAAAACAAGGACGTTAACAACTTCAATTCAACAATAATTATTACCATACCGATAATACCATCACTACTTACATGACTTTTTGGCAGAAGATGATACAATGTGATTCGAAACCAATCTGGGAGTCGAGCATTCTAAGAAAACATGTTCACCTGAAGAGAAACACAATCTACATAGATAAATTAAAGATTTCTAATTTATTTATTATTTAAACAAAAATATAAATAAAAAATAAAAACCTCTTCGGTGGTTGGATCCAGGGAGGGGTTTGGGAGTGGCGAACCACTGAGTGTCCAATTTCTGGATGCCTTTGATTTCGAAAGCGAGATTTTCGATCAAGAGAGAAGAATCAGAAAGGGAAGGGTTGGAGATCTCGAGAGTGACGAAAATGGAGTCACCTGGTCTGTACACATCTTTGTCTGTTTGGAGTTTGAGGCTGGGCAGAATCTGATTCTCTCTGGTCGGATCATCCTCCTCCTCCGCCTTCCTGTTGTTGGATCCGAATAAAGAGAACTTACCGCTCAACATTGTCTCTCTCTCTCTCTCTCTCTCTTCATTCCAGTTTCACTTGACCCCTCTGCCGCTTCGTTGTCTCGTCTCTTCTCCAACTCTCTCAACTGGACGCTCTTCAAATATCCATACCCGTTTTCGCAACCCGGATATCCAATACCCAATGTGTGGTTTTTCTTTTTATCAGGGATAATCTTATTGGTTTTGCATAACAATTCAAATTCGCCGCTAATTTAAAAAATCGTTAAAGAATATTCTATCGTTTGATTAAATAAATAAGATATCTCTTGTAGTTTAATAAAATGTCTAAAAAACTTTTTATAATTTAAGAAAATATACAAAAAAATTTTAGATCTTTTTCATCATTGTGCTTGTTAAAATCATATAAATGGTAAAATGAGATTTCTACGAGCTACAGAGAGACAATTAATGATTACGTTAAGCAACATAGGAAAAACTAGGATTACCAATTTTTTCTAAATGAAAGCAATTACTTCTTATCATTAACAAAGGTTTACTTTTCCATGTAAGAAAATTCCTAAAAATTATCTATAGTTTGAAAAAATCTTAATTTTTCTACTCTAAATAGATTTTTACCCAAAATCCCCCCACCATCAATTTTTTAACCAAAATATTAGTCTGACAATGATAGAAATTAAAATGTCAAAATTTCCCTTGATTTAAGTAATATTAAAATTTAAAAGATCAAAAAGTCAAAATATAATCAAATTAATTAATTTTAAATTTTAAAAACAATTAAAATTAAAAAAATCCTTAAAAATTAAGGAGATTAATTTTAAAAAACTAAACAAATAAATTTTTTTCATTTTCAAAAATTGAAAAATTAAGAAAAAATGGATGGAATCCAATTTTCAGATTGATGGTGGAGATCCAGATCTAATCTGGAGATTGGGTCTCTAAATCCGAGAACTAAAGTGAAAAACATCTCTCCTAACTCTTAATAGCCTTAAGCCCAAAATGCAATATCAAATACTTCCACTTAAGCCAAAAAAAAAAAATCCATATGCATCTATCCAAAACCAAATGCAATCTCAAATACATCCATCCAAAATCAAAACCAAAACCAACAATCAAAAAACTTAAGAACAGAAATATTAAAGTAAACCACTAGAGATGGACAAGAGACCCATTTCTCTCTTCTTTTTCTTCTTCTTCTTCCACTTATCTTATCACCTCCATCATCCATATTACATAAGTGACTTTAATGAACTATCTCTACCACTGACTATAAATCAGACTTTAAAACCAGATTTGACGCACCCATCTCCATCCATCTTTTCCTTCTCGCCAAATTAAACGACAAGAGTGAGTGAGCTCTAATTTTTTGATGGTTGATAGTTGCGGATGGATGGATGGTTTGATGGTTGAATGTTTGTGTAGGTGAAAAGGTCAATGGTTGATGATGACTGCAGATGGCTGATGGTTTGGGGTTTATGATGTTTGTAGATGGTTACAAATGATTAATGATAATTGATGATGGTTAATGATTGTCAGTGGTTGATAATGGTCGCAAATGGTTGATATTTTAGGGTTGAAGATGGTGGATGAAGGTAGATGATTAATGATGGTTGATGGTTTATATTTTGTTATTTTATATTTTATATTATTATATATTTTAATATTACTAAATTCATTTATTAATTTATTTCATTAATTTTTATATTTTTTTGTTAAATAAATGTTTATTTAAATTGAATAATATAATTTCCTTTTTGCCCCTAGAGTTAAACGATCAACATTTTCAATTTAATGGAATTCATGACTATCAAATGCATTGTTGTTCTTTCACATACCTTCAGGAGTATTTTTAATATTTACTTTAATGTCAAGAAGATTTTGGGTTTTATTTCAATCTAGAGGTTATAAAATAGAGATTTTTCCAAACTATAAATAGTTTTTAGGGACTTTCCCTTTCCATCATTTAAAATTGACCTCCTATCCACTAAGGTTAGATCGTGGAAAGGTTAGATTGACTGTTTAACATGGTAAAAAAAAAAATGTCATCCATACATTTACTTACAAAATCATAAATTTAAAGTTAGAAAAAAAAAAATGTAACGAAAGGGATAAATTTCATCATATAGATTGGATCTGCTTCCAACTTATCTAGATGTTCATCACGATAGACATACATGGCGATGGAGGCAATGGAGATGCTCTACCACCACTGTAATATCCTGATATTTATTTTCGTCCGATTAATATTCATTGATTTCATAAGTAATTTATCAAATGAGAATAAATTTGAATTTAATGAAATTCGCACAATTGTAAAATGTTTTTATCGTTAATAGGTGAAATTTAATATTTTCGAAAACGTTTTTCTCGCGTAATGAATTATTTTCGAATTTAAGTAAAATAAGTCGCAGAATGGAAATGTTAGAATAGTGAAATTAGATCGTATTATACATGATAATTTTTGAGTTGAATAAAGAATTTATTATAATAATAATAATAATAATAATTATTATTATTATTATTTAAATTGTTAATGAAAATTAAAATAAATTCATTATTTTTGGATAAAATAAGGTTATGGATAAGTTTGAATGAGATAGTGGAATGGTGTGTGGCAAGGGTGTCCAATAGCATGGTGACAAGTGTCATTGGGGGTCAAATTATAAATAGAGAAAAGTTTGAAACTAAAATGTAAATAAAGAAAGAGTTTTGAGGTAATTTCGTAAATATAAAAAGTTGGTTAATATAAAAATGGTTGTTGCCCAGATTTTTTCATTTTCCTTCTCTCCATCTGCCGACTCCATTTTCCACTTCTGCCGCTTGCTTCAGTTTCCTCCTTTCTTCCATTTCTTTGTTATTTTCATCATTTAATTCATCAAATTATCTTTTTTTTTTTTGCCATCTACTCATTCCAAATTTTAAATTCATCAAAACTCATCCATTTTTCAAGTTAATTTTTACTCAAAAAGGGGGTGCAATTTGAGGTATGTTCATGATTTTTTATTTTTTGTGATGGGTATAAGTTAAAAATTGTTTAAATAATTTCTAGAACATGTAAATTTAATTATTTTTGTATTTGATCAATTGTATGTGAATTTCTTTGTTGAGATTTATTTATTTTGAATCCTAGGTGAGGGTTTGAATGCGTGAGGCCTTAGGGAAGGCATGGAAGGTTAGGAAGGCATGAAAACCTCTCATTGGGTGTATAAAAAGTTAAAAAGTAAACCCATAAGGTTGGTGTACACATATTTGAAAAATTTTATTTTTATTAATTTGATATTAATATGTAAATTTATTTGAAACTTGATAAATTTGTTTCTTTGATGTGTTAAATAAGTTTATATGTTATTTATGTGTTGTTGGCATGTTATTGGAGTGAAAAATTGGTTGAAAAATGATTTCGAAAATAACCCCTTAGACTGAATATTAAGTGAAGAAGAACCTAGGAGCATTTTTGTTATTTCTTTTCCATTTGCGTGTTATTTGAATGATATTTGAGTGGTTTTTGTGATGATATAATGGTTTAAATGAAAATTTACGTTTATTAGTTTGATGTCCATGTGTAAATTCCTTTGAAAATTGTTTAATTTGATTATTTGAGATATCAAATAGTTCTGGGTGTTAATTATGCGACAATTGCATGCCATTGGATGAGTTTGTTTGATGAAAAACGGGTTCGAAAACGATTTCATAAAATAAACCCCCTAATGGCTGAATTTGAAATATAGAGTGCCTTAAGAGTATTTTCGTCTTTTCGCTTCCATTGTTGTGTTAATTATATCATGTTTTGATGGTACGTATAACGGATTTGGAATTGAAGAAAAATGAAAAAGTTGAGATTCTCCTATTTTGAGATTAAATTAGAACATGAAAAATGTGATAAATATTGTGTTAAGATGTGATATGAAAACTAGGGGCAAAATGGTCATTTCAAATGACCATAAGTTATACCCCAAAGAAATTCGATAAATTGATTTATATAAGCAATAAAAAATTTACCTGATTAAAATTTTTATTTTAAATTGAAAATTTTGTAATCTTGAAAACTATGAAAACTAGGGGCAAAATGTTCATTTGAAATGGCCATAAGTAATACCCCAAAGAAATTCGATAAATTGATTTAAATAAGTAATAAAAAGTTTACGCGATTAAAATTTTCATTTTAAATTGAAAATTTTGTAATCTTGAAAACTTAAAGGGCCCCCGTAAAACTAGTCACCGGTAGATGAAGATTGATAGTTGACTAGCCAATAGGGTGATTATTAGTAGTACTGCATCGTTATAATTTATTACAGACATTGTATGACGGACCCTGCGAGGCACTGAGTGTCCGGTCTCGAAACAAAAATAGATTGTGATATGCGACCCGGTGGATAGACACCGAGCGGCCATTGCCGGGATTGCCGTTTAGTCTGACCGATGCCAGGAAATCCGTTATCGATTCATGGTATCATGATAGAATTTTACAAAGGACTCTAATTAAAGAAAAATGATAATATTGTAATTAGGTGTGACAAATGAAATTTGAAATGATTAATGTTGAAATTTTTATTTATTAATTGATATTATGTTATGAACTCTTCGATTTGTTATAATTTTTAAATAATTAGTTTATGTATTATGAAAATATTGTTGAAATTCGTATAGAGTGTTTTGATTTTTATTTGATGATAATCTACTGTTTTTGAAAAAATAATTAGGATTATTAAATGAAATTGAATTGAAAGGATAATAGTGTAAATGTGTTTAATAACGGATATCAGAAAATTTTATGTGATTAAAAATTTATATTGAATCATGTTTGATAGAGATGTCTTTGAAAAACTGAGTTTATGTATTTTGTTTGATTTGATTATTGTAAAATTTAAATTTAGTTATCGTGTTAAGAAGATTAAAATGAAACTTGTTATATTCTATTACAAATGTTTGAAAACTTATGAAATCCGGATTTATGAATCGAGTTTTGAGAAAATGAAAAAGAATTGGTAAAAATAAGTTGATTAAAAGTTGGAAAGAAATTATTTATTTATTTTATCTGTGTAATTATGATAAAGTGATTGATTAGTAACTTTTAGACGAAAGTTTAAAAAAGGGCGTTAAAAATATTAATTGAGAAAGTATGTGAATTGTAAATAGATATAACTAATTTTATATGTCTTGCATTTGGAATTTTTAGTAAATGGGATCATTAGCGAAACTGATAATAATTTGAAAATTTGTGAGAAGTGAAAATTATTAAATGAAATCATGTTATGTGTATAAGAAAATACTAGAGAGATAGATATATATATATATAAAATGATTATTATGTATTTTATAAGTATCATTATTAGTAATATGTTTTTATCGGAATTTGTAATAAAAGTCTTACAAGTAGACTCGATACGATTAATAATAAGTAGCATGTATTTTAAGTATATGATTTTGATAGTTGAAACTTTTAATAAAATGTCTTCGTTAAGATTTGTTATGACAATTTAAACAGACTATATATATAATCGGATTGCTACGTTTAATAATAAATTTTATGTGTTGGATATGTGAAATTATTGGTAAATAGATGGAAAATGATTATTATGTAATTGTTATATGTAATTAATCATAAAGTGTTTTCATATTGAGGTGTAAGAGAATTTTTATAAATATAATTGATGTACCTAATAATAAATCGTATGTATTTTGTATGGCATTTATTAGTAAATTGACTCAATAGAGAATTTTAGTAACGAAAAATCTTTGGTGAAAATCGTTTCAAAATGCCACCAAACGTAATTTTATGCTCATATTTATTTATTAGTGTGTTATAAAATGATTATTTGAAACTGAGAAAATTGGATTTTTGTATGGTCATACTTGAAACATGATTTTTATGCATTTCATTACTTGTGTTTTGAGTAAAATTAAAGTATGGTGAAATTTTTATGTTATTATATTTCTGAACTCTCAAAGATATTAAAAAGTTCTATAAAATTATATTATGATGAAATAAAGTTTTATGACTTTTAAATTAACTGTACACCCACTAAGTAGAAATACTTAGTACATTGAATTTACCGCATGCAGGTAATTGAGTCGGGCTTGTTACCGAAACGAAGATTAAGACCCTGCAGATTTTTCACGAGTCACATCCGACATAAATTTTTGGGTAATAATCATTTTGTATCATGTGTATATATATGCATGGACATCATCATATATGTGTGTAAGGTTCTAAATTTAAAAGTTTGTAGTACAATTTGAATTAAAGTTTTAAAATATTTGTAAGTTATGTATATTATTGGATAAGTATGTAGTGTAAAGTTTTATAGTAGTGAATTTTGAATTTTGATTAAATATTTATTTTAACTGTTTTTGTGTTGAAGTGATTTTTGGAATCGGACGGGAGGTCCGAATTGGAGTTGAGAAATCAATTATATAGAAGTGTTATCATTTTCTTTACATGTTTTTAAATTTGGATTTTTTAAAAAAATAGAGGAAACTTTGTCGGATTTTTTAAAATTATCAATGAGAAAATGATATTAAAGTTTTTCAATATCGTAAGAATTTAAAATAAAACTTTTAGTGGTGATTCCATTTCTTTTAGTAAGAATTTTGAAATAAATTAATAAATGAATTTTGGTTCGGAACCGTTATGTGTTTTCGTTTACTAATAAATGAGTTTTCGTTTTCCGGTTTATAATAAGAGAAAATAACTTTTATAACAGTTTAAATAGAATTTGATAAATAAATGTGACATCCTCCGTCTGGATTTTCGCTCCGTACGGGAATTAGGGTGAGGGGTGTTACAACCACCATGATGGTCTATGAAAATGTTTCATCACCACACTCCACTTTCGTTGTTACGAATGAGATCTCTATTTCCATGATTGCGAGAGAGATTTTCATCTTTATTGCAATTGCTAGTTCCTTAAGTCTCTGTATTCTCAAATTTTATTGTATAAAATATGTCAAGAGTTATAATGAGATTTGAGTTGTTAAAATGAGAGTTTAGATATAAGGAAATGATATTGAAGAATGAAGATTAAAGTATACATTGAAGACAACATGAAGAGAGTGTTACATGACAAAGACATAAGCATGTGAACTATATTAAAGACGAGATATGAGTATGGTTACCATATGTGCAAAGGTATGTTATATGTGCATGTGCATATATATTCATATAGGACATATTGAATGTGTTTGATAATGTGAATATTGATTTGAATATGTCGAGATTATGAATGTTTGCTTTGAATGAGTTTGATTAAATGTGTCATGTTTAAAGCATCTGAACATAAAGGTGTTAAGTTTGTGAAGTGATTTTTAAATCATCTATCAGAGGATGAAGAATTCAAGTTGAAGTGAAATACTTAGTGAAACCCTAGAAATCCGAAATTTCAAGTTTGATAGAATTAGGTAATGGATATTATACTTATTTGAAAGAGAAAAATGAAAGGATTATAATGGTTATATATATTATTGACATAAAAATGGTTATGATACCACATTAATAAGATAATAGTTTTGTGTCCTATTAAATTAGGATTGCTAATTATTCTTATGATAAGACTGTGTAATTATGTAAGCCTTATCTTAAGGTGAACTAGGAATGATTCCATATTATTTAGGATTACAAAAGTTTGTTTGTTTGTTTTTTTTTATGAAGCATATAAGGTGATGTATAAGTAGGACTTGAAATAACGCACAAAAGAAAAAAGAAAAACTTAGCCATGAGGAGTAGTATGTTGCTGGGCGGAGACTTATGTGAGTTAGAGTTTTAGATGGAATTAATCTTTGATTTATGAATTAAAGTGACGATAAATATTAAGATATATCTAGAATTATGGTTTGGGAGAGTGTATTTAATTTAGACTTTAAAAGATTTTTATGGAATTAAAAAGTTTAGATGTATTCAATTTAGATTTTTAGAGACTCTATAAAAGTCATAAGATATTCAATATAGACTTTTAATAACTTTTAAAAACTCAATAAAATTCATAGGAATACAATATAAACTATTGATAACTTTAAAAAGCTTATAAAAATTATAGGATATTCAATTAAGACTTTTTAAAGATTATGAAAGTCAAGAGGTATTTAGTTTGTCAATAACTTTTATAGAATTCAAAATATCAATGACTTTTAATGATTTTTGCTGATATTTATATATAAAAAAATCTCACAATTTCTCTTTCATTTCATCGAAAAACTTTTGTATACTTTTGAAGTTAAACATGAGCAAGGCATATGACTATATAGAGTGACCATTTCTGAATCATATCATTATCAAAATGAATTTCCTAACAAAGTGGATTAATCTGATAATGGACTATATATCTAGAACAGAGATAGCCTTTGTGCTTAACGGAGAAATAAGGGAAGAGTGATACCTTTTAGAGGTATTCGACAGGGTTATTCGTTGTCCCCCTACCTTTTTATTCTTTGTGCTAAGGCCTTTTCTAGTTTATTCAGGAAAGCTGAATGATAGGAGGAACTTTTGGGCTACGAGAAATTAAAACGATTATTGAAGATCTATGAACAAGGTTGCGAATAGTAGGTTAATTTTTGAAAATCTCACATTACTTTTAGTCCTAATGTGGAGCAAAACACTTAAGCAACAATTTAAAAGTTATCAGACTGGAAGACAACCTCTCTTATGATCGATATCTTGGGCTTCCTTCCATAGTAAAAAAGGGAAAGAGAAGGGTGTTTAATGAAATTAAAAACAACATATGAAAGAAAATACAAGGTTGGAAATGAGGTTTGTTTTCAATGGAAGAGAGCGAGAGAGTGGGAGGCAAAGGGAACAAGGTACTACTCAAAGCAGTTGTGCAAACTATTCCATCTTATTGCATGAGAATTTTCCAGCCAACAAAGACTTTATGTGATGAACTAAAAGCTCCAATGTCAAGTTTTCGGTATGGTACGCGAGAAGGAAAAAGAAGAATTAGGTAGGCGAAATGAGAGAAACTCTACTTGCCAAAAGAAAAAGGATGTCTTGGATTTAAGTACCTTTCCTTTTTCAAACCCTATTGGCAAAACAAATATGAGGCTTGCTACCAACCAAGAAACCTTAACGTTTAAAGTTCTAAAATCAAAATACTTCAAGAAAGAGCAACTCATTAATACTAAGTTGAAACCAATTATTCACATATAAAAGGCTACAGTTGGTTGTTTATAGAAGAATTAAATAACCTATGGAGAAGATATACGTACATACAGAGCAAAAACACTAAACACTTGTTGTTTTGAGAGTGAAAAATAAAGAAAAGGGCAAGACTCTTATATTATGGATAGAGGTTCCTTTCTGATTCTGTGATAGAAATCCGACCATCGGTTGAACAATATAAACTTGTGTATCTTCTGCTCCATTCCAGGTTCTGTTTAAAGTTTTCCTTAGAGTTATGTATATATACCGTCGTGGTAGATTTTTAGTTCTTATTAATGGTTGGAAAGTTTAATTGCTCAGCCAACGTGTTATCTCTTGGAGTAGCAAAAAACAGTCACACATTGCGTTATCCACCATGGAAGCTGATTTTATAGCATGTTCAGCAGCAGTTCAAGAAGTAGTATGACTTAAGAGATTTTTAGGAGATCTGATTTTAGAAGTGGATGCGAAAAAGCCAGTTACCATTTACTATGATAGTTAGACAGCCATTGCTTATACCAAAGATGTAAAGTATCACAGTAAATCAAAGCATATAGAGACTAAATATAATTTTATTAGAGATATAGTGACAAAGAAAACTGTAATGATTAAATATATATCTATGCATGAGATGGTTGCTGACCCACTTATAAAAGCTATGACGAGAGATGTTTTTAGGTCACATGCTAGGTCTTTAGGTCTGCTTAGATTATAGAATTGTAATTATCACTTTGAACTATATCCATTTGTGAAAAAACACATTAGATTTATTATATAATACTAGCATATATTCATTTCACTTGAATTATATAAAGTATGTCATCAGGTTGGAGACATGTATTGTTACAAGTACAGTCGCCTTGATTGCTAGGATGGTAAGCCAAAATGAAATACATATATTTTTATAAAACAAATTGGAGATTGTTCTCTCAAGGACTTAGAATATATGAAATATCGCCTTGGTTATAGTCAAGATGAGGTTCTACACTAAATATTAATAATAGAACCACTCATGATGTATCCCTATCATCATGAGAACTTGATTAAGCCAGATATTAGTTTCTTAATAAGAGGTGTTTACAAAGTGATTTTTTAGAAACTCGGGTTAGACGTTAGGAGAGCATCTGAATTAAAATCTGTACAGTGAATAATATAAAAGTAATAGACATATGCGTCCCTATTGAGGGGCAAGATTCACTGTAACATGTGTTTCATACCGCATGTGCTTATTGTGATCAAAATTAAAAATGAGTGAATTTATCCATAATTCCTCATAGTGTAAGTTTCATTGAAGTTTGTAAAAACTTTTACCTATGTCTTCAGTGACTATTCACTTTGTCTCAAAGTGACGGAGTGATGCTTGTATCATTAGTATGTTTTCTATGGCTATGATAACGTGGCTTATGAGATATTTTTATAATGTCAATCATTTTTGTTAATTGAGAAACGAAAGTGAGATAAGAAGATTTAATGAATTTTATTTTTCATATATTTACATGTCGACAAATTGTAATTTGAAATCATAATTGTAACTATATGAAGTATTAGAGGATCAAACATGTTGTGTTAAATGGATCGAATATGTTTGAACAAATAAAATTCTATTAAATCTAGGACATAATAATGAACAAATTGATAATCTTTTATATAGAAGTACAATTGAGATTTGAAAAGTAAGTCCTATCGCAGATTTCGTTGTTCATAGGTCACACAATGTATTTACTTGTATGAATCTCTGTACTCCTTATTATAAAGAAGTCACCAGTGTTTTTTCTCTGTTAGTTCTGTTTGGCCCATCTTATGTGAGTGAAAGATGTTGGGTTATATGAGTTTAGGTCGGATTCACCCAAGATGGCCCAAAACCCGAACTTGGATCCAACACCAAGATCTAGGATCCAACAAACAGTTGGATAAGGTTTGTTAACTGTCGATGGCAGTTTTGGTGGTTTTATGAAATAACTGCATATAGCAGTTACTCTAAAATATAATGGGCATCAGATATCTGTTTTTGGGAGTATGTGAAATATAAATACGAAAAGGAAACAAAAACAGGGAGAAGAAATAAAAAAACATAGAGCAAAAACACTAAGGGCAACGTACTTTACATTGTGAGTTGCAATTTCTTTCCATTTTAGTGATTGAATTCTGACCCTAGTTGAACAATCAGAGATCCAGATCAAATTTTGTTGTAAATCGGGTATTATTTTGTTGTTTTTTGTTTTATTGTATTCAAGTTTCAGGTACATTATATATACTATCAGTGATGAACAAAAAATTATCACTTTATAAGGTTTGTTATCATATTCTTCTATTATGTATTTTATTTAAATGCTTTGAGAAATAATTCTTTAATTAACATTGGTTAGGAAGAAAAAGAAACCTTAGGTAAGTTTCATTTTATGTTAGTGTTGGTTTATAAAATTTAGGTAAGTATAGACTAACCAATGCCTATCTCGAAAATTATAAGTTGTGTATGTATTTGATTTTGATATTATAGCTTCCTATGTTGAAAACTAAACCTTCTGATCTTTCAAATAAAGTTAGTTTCATAAAATTATCATAAGTATATGAGTTTATATAGAATTTTCTTTATGAGAAAAGAGTGCTAAAATTTTGTAATATTTTACACATAGTCTGGATACGAAATATGTTTATTAAGTTTTACTTATCCAAAAATTCTCAAATTTTTATACAACTGTTTATAAGCACATTAGGTATTCCATTGTAAAATCTTAGAATTTTTGAAGTCGTATTTTGAAAATTATGATTTTTTCTTATTTGAAGTGTTGAATCTATTTAGTACTAGACAACATGTGTAAATTTGAATACGAAAATATTTTAAAAATAATTATTTGCGTTATTTTCCTATCAAAGTTATATTTTTAATTTTTGAATAACTTTAGTTTACTTCTACAAAATTTTAAGTGAACGGAAGTCTATAGAATATTAAAAAAAATTCCAAATTAAAGCATATTCTGGATTGTTTACTAAAAGACAGACAAAAATACTTTAAAAAATAAATTTGATTAGGACACTTTTAAATTTTATTTAATTTCGAAAATTTTTATGGTGTGATATGTGTATGTGTAGCATGCTTTTGAAAATTTTCATAATTTGTTAGATTATTCACAATTTACTAAAAATCATAAACCTAACATTGCATTCAAAACAGCACTGGTTAGCTCTAATTTTATGTTTTCAATTAGGGGGATTGTTCAATAACCCTAATTTTAGTCCTAAGACAATATTTTAAGTTGATTTATATGTGATTGTGTTAATTTAGGCTAAGGTTTGAATGTTTTGACTCGTGAAGAGTTTGTTTGATTTGGATTTGTTGGAAAGTAAGTATACTAAATTATTTTCAAAACTGGAATAACAATAATATGTATGTTTTCGAAATTACGTTTAAAAAATTATTATACTATGAAAATATGTGATTAAATGGTACCATTAAATAATGTTTTACCTAAGCTTACTTTTATTCTTTGCTACTAGTAGGCATCGTTGTTATATGTGTGAGCCCTATGTGATATGTAATTTGTTTTGTATATGTTAATATATGAGAAGTGCCTTCGAGGTACCCTGGAGACTAATGAGTCTTCACATTTATGTGTCGACAAATCAATGCATGTGGGAGGACTCGTTGATGATTACAATGAGGGTCTAGCTCTTATCTTTAGGCATGAATGTTTTGTTTTTGAAAATTAATTCCTTACTAGCGGTTGCCTTATATACATTAGTTGCCGATGGGTGACTTTAGCTCTGTTATATGTTATGAAAGTCTTATTATACAGTAAAGCGTGAAGGGAACCTAGAAAATCTATTATGATATTCGATAAGTTTCCAATTTCGTAAATTGATTATGAATTTGAAATTTATGTTGAAAAAAATTAATACCGTTTAGTATACTTACTGAGTTTCCAAACTCACTTAGTATATTATGATTTCAAATGATTGAGATTCTCATCGTGAGTATGATGGATTGACATTTCAGCAATGGTTATTGATTCCTTAGGAAATAAACCTATATGTCATTCAAATTTCTTAAGAACTTATTTATATTGGTTAAAAACTTTAATAGTTATATTTATTTATAAATACTTTATCTTAGATTTTTAGAAGTTATTTGACAGTATGTGAGTTCATATCTTGACTTTTAGGTTAGGGTGTAACAATACAAACCTTCTAAAGATTTTGAAATTAAGGATAAAACAAATTAATAACAGACCCAGATAGGGAAATGGTATGACTAAATGCAGATGACAAGGAATGCTAAAAACCTACCACAAAAGTGCAGGTTGAAACAAATGCTTCAGACTCTCATCGGCAGACCAACGTAAACTACAGTAGAAAGGGAATATGAATCCACGGTGCTATAAAGATAGATCATTAGGCAATCTATTATGCAAGACTTTCTAAACTAGCATAGATCTTGAAGAAGGAATAAAAGTAGTCCAAATATGTTTTGCCCAATAAAGGTGAAATTGCAACGTAGTCAAAGAAGTATAAGCAGCAATAGTAGTCACTCTCTCTTCCACATAAAAAGTCCAAACTCTTGAATCAAAAGAAGTATCAATAACCACCTGTTTTATATCATTAACTAGATCTTAATGAGACATACGAATTGAAGGATGAAAGTGCCAACTATCATCATAGTAAATATTACCAATACAAGCTGAAAAGGAAGCTCCGAGAGTGGCAAGTTAGAAATCCTATTTATAAGAGGCTCATCCATCTAATTATCCAACCATAATCTGATTTTTGAATGATGACCCACCGATCATTTGGACCTGTGTGCCAAAGCGAGATGGTGACTTTTCATACTGGGCCAAACAGAGGAAGAAAGATATCTCATCTTGGGAAGAAGCATAAGATAAAGACATTTAGCATAGAAAAACTTGAAAATCATGGATATTCATAAATTTCCAAGTAAATTTTTTAATAAGAGCCTCATTAAGAACACGTAGATCTTGTAAACCTAAACCCCCTTCAAGTTTTGAGCGACAACAAACATTCCAAGAAACTTAAATTGTTTTTCTCTATCAACAGAGCCTGTCTAATAAAATTGAAGAAGTAAAAGAACGTAGGATCGGCAAGGGCCAGTTATATGTTGAAAGGAATGAAGAAACGAACCATAGACCGCTGATTGAATGAGACAAAGCTTACCGACTATAGACAGAGTTAAGCCCGCCCAAGATTGAAGCTTCAGACGAATTCTATTAATTAAAGACGAAAACCATCGTCTACATCGAGTATCTAAAAAAAGAGGAACACCAAGATAAGTCATAGAAGGACCTCATCATTTCATATTACTAAATAATAGAATATCACTTAGGGTAGAGGAGCGAACATCGTTTCCAAAACAAATACAAGATTTTCACCAATTGACATGTTAACCAGATAAATCCTCATAATTGTCATACTTCAATTAATTAAAATGACGCATAATTAATATTTAAGTTGGGATATCTTACAATAATAATTTTATCTCTCATTGTATTACTAATTAGAATTTTTTTTAATAATGCCCCTATCTGTAATTGTTTTTTATTAAATGATGCTACGATTTATTACAAGTAACATTTTATCTTTATTACCATCTCTTATTATAGCTTGGCAATAGAGAGTGCTTCCAATTTGTTTTTATCTTTTTATTACTTTTTAGTAGTAACAATATGGTATTTCAAGAATGTTACACAATAACAATACATTCCACAAGTTTAATTTGGATTTATAACTTTCTACAATTAACCAAAAAAACAATTATAGAGGGTTGCCGAATGTTGAAGTGAGAATGAAAAGAAAGACTCACTACAAAATTCACATCTGCCGATAAAGCCTTCACTTCTAGACTAAGCTGACATTTTTCAGGAATAACTTAATTGGTAGTTTTCCCTCGAGTATCTTTTGGAAACAAGATAAACCTTTGACATCTAGACATTAATGACCCAATATTATGGGTCGTAACTAAAGGTGTCTCTTCCTAATTATTTTACTAAATTTTTTCAAAATTAATTTTTTTTTACTCAGTTGTTTTTAACTAATATGAAAATTAACCCACAAGCCATTTGAAAATAAATAAAAAGAAAAACTTGAAAATCATTACACTGCTACTTACAATACAAAGCCCTTCACTGACCCGAGATGGAGCATTATGCCAAAGATGGAGCATCATGCTAGCTAAAAAGAAAAGAAAAAAACTTGGGAAGAAGAAGTGTTGTTTGTTGAAGATGGAACGTCATGCTAGAGAAGAAAGAAAATTGATCTTCTTTTAGTTTTTTAATTTCATTTATTTACTAAAAATGTTAAAATATAAAAAAGATACTTTGGTCCTCGTTACTAAATTAATAAAATAATCTTAGAAGGTTAAAAGCAATGAGAGCTATTTTTTTTTCTTTCTTTTTTTCTTTTTGCCAATATTAGGAGTTTTCTCATAGTCTTTTTTTTTTTTTTTAAGAACATTACAGTACTACTATTTGGAATCGTATTTGAAAACAGTTTTCAATTTTTAAAATAGAAAATGCTTACAATTGTGCTCGACAATCATTTTTAAAAACATGGTTTAGGAAATGAAAAACATGTTTTAAAAAATCATAACATGGGAATGAAAAGTGATTTTTTCCCATTTTTCGTCATTTTAAAAAACGGAAACTAAAAAAATGAAAACCACAATCTCTAGTCACCATAGATGAAAAAAAATAAAAACCACCATAGATGAAGACCACCACCATGAGATCTGGTTCAACCATAAAAAAATGAAAAGAAAAAAAAATGAAAAATCAAAAAGCACAAACACAAACTAGTCGTCATAAATGAAGAATCTCTCTTATATAAACTAGAAAGATCCATCTCAAAAACACAAACACAAACCAGAAGACAGCGTTGAAAACACTAAAACACCTAATCCAATCATTGAGAGAGAGCAATGATGGAAGATGAGAGAGAGTAGTGAGGTATGTGTGAATATGAGAGAGAGAACAGTCGGGTGAGACAGTGAGAGAGATGGTGATGAGGTGAGAGAAAAGATGGGGTGAGACCGTAAGAGAGATGGTGGTAAGGTGAGTGAAAAGAATCGAGTGATGGTGGTGAGGTGAGAGAAAAATAAGGTGAGACTGTGAGAGAGGTGATGGTGAGACGAGAGAAAAAATATTTTACTATTTTTTGTTTTCAAAATTGTACCAAACAACTTTGATCATTTTTCATTTTTGAGATGAGTTTTCAAAAATGCTACAAAACACGTTACCCTTTTCTAAAAATGTTATTTTTAAAACATGCATTTTGTTTTTGAAAATATTTTTTTAAAAAAAACATTTTAAAAACGTATCCAAACACAACTTACATCTTCTTCTCATTTATCTACTTTATCATTGTCATTTGTTTTTTAGAACCTTAAATCTTATTCTACTTGCCAATCTCTTGATCTTTCGATCCTAAATCTTCACCAATCGTGCTTGGTTACTCAAAGTCCAACAAAAATCTATGCGAATGTTTTCTGCAATTCCTTTTATTTCTTGGTTTTTTTTTTCTATATTAAAAACTCATTAAAAGACTTTTTAAAGTTTTTATTAATTATGCACAATCCTTTCTTTTATGGGTTTTTCTTTTACCTTTGTTTTTCTTTAAATGATCAGAAGATGTTTGAAGACTTAAAATTAAAATTTTGGTTATTCAATTGAATTATGTTATGAGGCATGAGTGGTGTTCAATTGAATTATGTTATGAGGCATGAGTGGTGTTCAATTGAATTATGTTATGAGGCATGAGTGGTGTTCTCTTAGCACCCCCCCCTCCCCAAAATGATTAGGTTTGCAGTGACTTGATTTTGGGCATGAAATTATGAGAAGTAATGACAATATGAATGAAGATGTAAGATGGACACATTGTAAGGTACATGAATTTAGACCTAATTTATGTTGGTTGGTTATATCATGACAAAACACTTTGGTGTAACCAGACGTCATCCTCTAGCACCTAGTTTTGCTCCCTTCCTAAAGGTCTACTTTTTCTTTCAATGAACACGAGCTTCATTACGTGCCTCTCCTAAAACTCCACTTATTCTCATAGTGTGTTTGCATCACGTTTTAGGCCTCCTCAAAAAAGTTAATATTTTGGATAGTGTCTAAGAGATACAAAAACACTCTCTATACTTAAAAAGAAAAAAAAAAAATCCTAAATAACGAAATGAGAAAAGAAACATCAAGGGATCGTTCCTCTTTTCTTTCTTCTTTTTTTTTTTTTTCCTGAAAATTGAATAATACTAAAAGTTACTAAAGATTAAAACGTGATTGAATCCTAAAATCTGAATAATATATTTTTTTCCCCTTACTTCTAAATATATAGTATTCTGTTAGTTTTTTAAAGTAAAATTATCTCAAAACTAATAATTTGACATACGTTTCCTTTTATTATTAATTGTTTTGTAATTTTATTTAATATGATACAAACAACTATAAATAAATTATTTAATAAATACTAATTAAAGCTTTTTTATGTATATTTTAATAATATTTTTATTCATAATTAAAATATGATTATTATTATAGTATAGTAAATTAAATTGATATATTTAAATAAAAATAAGGAAAATAATATTAAGTTAAATTACTATTGCAATGAAAGTTTAAATTGTAAAATAATATATATTTATTAATAAAATTAAACAAAAATAATCAAATACTTAAAAACAATTATTTGCAATTTGGTCTTAAGTTGTTTTTATTTTTCAATCATGTTTGTTATAGTATTAAAAGGAATATTTATAATGTAAAATTAGGATAAATTTAAAAATATATTATTTTGTGAATGATAGACTTGAAATAATATATTTAAAAAATCATTAAGTGATTCGGTATTCAGACAGAAGTTAAAAATTATTATTTTTTATTTTAAAAATAATAATAATAACTTAATAAGTCTAGTTTAGATCTATTAAGTGATAAGTGCTAAACATAAACAATCCCGAAGAGTCCAACACACAAATTAAACAAAGGCACTAAGAACTATGGGTGGGCAAAAAAACCGAGATCGACCCGACTCGATCCAAAGCAAACCAATTTGAAAATGTCAATTTTTAATTTGACTCTAGGTCGGGTTGGTGTCATAGATGAAAAACTAATTATTTTCGGTTTCGGGTTGACAAAACTGCCCAGACCCGAATCTGATTTAAAAATTAAAAAAAAAAAAACTATATATACAAAACTGTTTGGTTTAAGCATACGACCCTAGCCATTGTCACTCCACCATCAGTTCAGTTCTTTTCTTCACTTGGTTGTTTGAATCGGTGCACAAGTTGTTTGGCTGCTGTTTTTGTCAACTTGTGCAATAAGATGTTTGCTTGGTTTTGGATCATGCACATTTATTGTTATTTTGGTTGCTGCACAAGTTATTTGATTGTTTTTGGCAACTTGTGCAATAAGTTCTTTCGTTAGTTTTGGATCATGCACAACTGAAGTTAGGTTTTTGGATCATGCACAAGTTATTTGATTGTTTTTGTCAACTTATGCAGTAAGTAGTTTGCATGTTTTTGAATCATCCACTAATGCACAAGTTCTTCGCATTATATGCAATTGACGGACACATGTACTTGTTTATACTTTGGTTGGATCATGCACAATTAGTTATGAATACCAATGATTTCTTTTTTCACCGTTAAAAGCATACTTACACTGTCTTGTTTATCATTTCTATTTCACCATTACAAGCAGTTACACTTCCTTCCTGATGCCTACCCATTATTATTGCAAGCATAGTTGCAAAACTAAATAATAGAGTAATGGTGTTGATGACTCTAGGTTAGTGCAGTTGTGCTTCCATTTTCTCCAGTTACCTTTCCATGCAGTTACTCATGCATCGTAATTCCTCTTTGAAAATAAAAATTATAATAATAAAAGTATAACCAGTTGCTTTAGACTGTGCGGTATATTCAAAATGGCTTGATGCATCCATCTATTTTGGCTTCAGTCCTTGTTATTCTCACAAGTGGCATGGGTACATCGGAAGATTCGGCTATTGCTGCAACTATGGCAGTCAGGCATATTATCTGTGATGGTTGTCGATAAAAAAGCTATCTTTATTAATATATATATATATATATATTCATTTATTAATTCTATTGATATCAAAATAAATACATCTTTTTTCCAATCTGTTGCATGTATTTTCATATTTATATTTATATTTATATTTAAATATTGCAAATGTGATTATTTTGTTTCATATATTAGATGTGAAATAATACTTAAATTATTCATATTTTACTTCTTTTTTAATTATAATATTAGTTACACAATATATTATTTATATTTAATTTTTTTGACATTTTTACTTTCTTCTAATTTATTATTTAATTTAAAATGTGATAGTAATTATAAATTATGATGGTCAAAATATAGTTTATTTATGTCTGAAAAAAGATGGTTGATGTTATAAAATTATTATGTTATAATTCATATTTAATAAAGTTGATTATTTAAATACCTTTAATTACAACTCGATTGATGTTTGATTTTACTTACATTTCATATTTCTTTCATATTTTGTTCAGTCTTCTTTATTTTATTTTTGTTTATTTATAATATGAATTTTAAAGAGTAAGACTTGTTATTTCTCATTTTAACTAGGCATATCTATGTTTTTATTTTTATTTTTTTTAACTTATAAAATATTTTCATATCATCGAAGTTCATTTAAAAATTATACTCTAGCCCACCCTGATGAAAATTCCTAGCTACGTCTCTTCTCCCCATGTGTCTTCAATTGATACTCTTCATTATTGGGTGCTCAAAATGAAAAGAAGCTGCATTTCTGATACTCACAAATTGAAATACAATTTGTTAGGATTTCTTTGCGATTCAAAAATTTTGACTAATACCTTCCATTCGCAAAAACATCTTCTATTTTTTAACCTAATAATAACCCCATTCACTTCGCCACTACTATCAGAAAGCACATCCATCACCTTATGTAATGATGATAAACAAATTGAATTTGATTAATGAACCAATAACAAAAGCAAATTTTGAACAAATTTATTAATGACGAAAGAAGAAAACAAAATATGTGACAAAGTGATTAATAAAAAAGGAAGAAAAAAATTGGAGCAAATTGATTAATGAAAGTAAAAGAATTTTTTTTTTTTGCCAACCGCTAGCCTTGATTTAGGCTTACATAAGCCAATCATATGATCGCTGGCCATCCAATAGTCCACAATTTATTTTCATTTAATTATTTTTTTTTCCAGTAATTTCTTCAATTGAAAAGGGCAAAGGGGTCAAAAAAGTTCAAAACCTAGTACAAATTAAATGACAGCTGCGTCATCCGAATACTTCCCTTTTTTTATTATAAATTTTTGGTCTTCATTCATGGGTAACGTTGACAAATTACATTAATTTCAATTGATAAGGGGATTTCTGTGTCTGTCTACCAAAGCACATGATGAACAGTTGGACTTAACGTATTTGGACCATTAAGTTGGAGGTATCATGCTGCAAAAACCAAACTTCATTTTTGCATGTAAAAAACCTTATCTCAGGGGTTTATGTGTAATTTGCCCCAAAATTAAATATCATATTTTACCAAATATAGTAATAGTGTATATTTAGTCTAGTACGACATAGTGCCGTGCTGCACCAGACTCGAAAGAACACTAAATATATACTGTCCAATTCAATAAAGTCTAGTCCAATAGTAGCATGATAAACATGACCTAAAGCTATTATGATGTGTTTGTTTAGTATTGCTTGAGATTAAACAAAGGACAATTATATTTTATACTTAACAGTTAATACAAATGAGCTTGATTAGTATAAGATTATAAAATTAATTTTTAACTAATGATGTTATTTTAAATTAATTTAAAAAATTGTTTAAAATCAGATTTTGTTAAAAGTTATTTTATTTATTTTTAAAAAATATTTAAATTATTTTTTTAAAAATTTTATTTATAATTAATTTAAATATTTTTAATTTGAAATATTAACTTTTTAAAAAATTCAATAAAATTTATTAAATATTTTACATATTAAAAAATAAATTAAAAAATCTAAAGCGTCAAACTAAAAGAGTGATAGGACTAAATTCTATCAAATACTAGATTGAATATAGATTTGTCCAATCCTAGTCCAATCCGGTGCACCAATCAACATATTATAGATAACTAACCTCAAACCACAAAATGACCAAATTATGATTCAACTAATTATTTATTGTGTTTTTAACGTTAATAAGTTTGAATTGATAATTTTCTTCTCAAAAGAGAAAAAAATAAGTTTGCAATACTAACTCAAAAAGAGTTTCTACCTAGTTATGCAGTGGAAACACACAAGCCAATCACGGTCTTAAATCATAGTTCAATACCCCTATCTTTGGTAATCAAGGTGAAATTTTCTCTCATGCATTGGAGTCTCTCATTTAGGTGTAGGGAGCTCTCAACTGTATAGGAACTGTTTATCCGGATCATATAATTAGGGTCTTATTAGCTTAGTTTTAGTCGTCCCTTAGACTTACCTTTGTATCTCCCAAAAAAAAAAAAAAAAAAAAAAGTTGGAAATTGTAGGGATTGGATTGGGCCTTGAAGAGATAGATGGGTCTGATGAGTCCGATCAGTAAATGCAAAATTTAAAGGATGAGAGATCAACAAATGTAGAAACCTACACGGATCTTGCAGTTTTGCACTTTGCAGCAGCACTCGAGACTCAACGATCACCTCCTAATCTCCTAACTCTATTGTTGCCCCCCAAATCCTCTCTCTCTCTCTCTCGCCACGCTTTTCTCGCGCTTTCTTTCGCTGTCTCTTCTTCATATGGAGCTTATCACGCCTTGACTTGACTTCGAATTATCAAACAAACAAACAAGGTGGTTTCCCTTTCTCTCCTCTTTCTCTTACTTGTTTCTGTGTTTTTTTTTTCAATCTCTACATTGAATGTTTATAGCTTCTTCTTAACATTTGATGAGGTCTTTGTTGATTGATTGATTGTTGGAGGCATTAGAATGAGGCATTTTGATATGCTGTGTGTATTAACTAAAACAACTTTGTTGGCCATTTAACAATTTTAGTATCGAAAAACCGGAGCCAATGATTTGAAGAATTTTGTCTTTAGGTGTTATTTTGTTATAATTATGTGCAAGTTTAATGCTAACATGTTCAAACTCTGCAGTGTTGGGAGTTTTGAATAACAAGTTGCAATGTATGCAAAGAGAATAAAGGGTGGGAATCAGAGATGGGGTTGTGTCTTTCGGACGGATAAATATTTGTTTAGGCTGAACTGCTCGGATCACAGCTGTTCTCGATCTTCATCGTTGAGAAACCACTCATCATTGCATGATTGTTCGATTAGAAGATACTTTTCGTATTCGTTCGCTTCTCGGGGGGGTGTTGTTGCCCCTGGATGTAGTTGTAGTTATACAGCTTCACAAGTGAGGTCTAGTTCGTGTTTGAACAGTATTCAGTTACGAGCGTACAGTTCTGAAGGCGATGGAAGGAATGCGAGTGAGAATAGTCATAAAGCCTTGAATGATGGACCGAACATTGATAAGGGAGATAAGGGGAAAATTCGGTGTGAAAAGGTTAGGGAAGATGTGAGGCACTGTAATACACATGCTCAACTTGGGGAACAAGAACAGAAGGAATGGCTACATAATGAGAAACTCTCTATTGAGAGTAAAAGGAGGGAATCGCCTTTCTTGACTAGACGTGAAAAGTTTAAAAGTGAATTTTTACGGAGGGTCGTTCCGTGGGAGAAAATAAACATTTCTTGGGAGACATTTCCATATTACATTCAGTAATAATCAGTCGCTGTTATTTCTCAGATATTTATATATATTGGAATTTTGGATATCAAGCTAAATTTAATTTATTCTTTTGTTTATTTATTTTCTTTAATAGCGACCACTCCAAAAATCTTCTCATCGAGTGTACTGCTTCCCATTTGAAACACAAGAAGGTCACTGCTACCTATGGTGCTCGTTTGACATCTTCCAGTGGGAGAATATTGCTTCAAAGTGTCCCAGGTGGGTCACTGACCCATCCAATTATAATTTTGCATTTCCATATTTGTGCTTTTGAATTACATTGCTTACTTTTGGAGTTAATTGCTTCAATGATGATGCCATCCATAGGCACTGAACTTTATCGAGAGAGATTGGTTAGAGCTCTTGCTCGAGATTTACAGGTTCCCCTGCTTGTGCTTGACAGCAGTGTCCTTGCTCCTTATGTAAGATTTGAGTACTTTAGATGTGTTAAAATGGTCTTTTTGTCCCTTTAACATATGATGCTCAAAGGTCAAATTTGGTCATTTCCTGTTTTGGTGCAGGATTTTGGTGATGATTGCTCATCAGATGGCGAATCAGATGAGGATAACCTGGAATCAGAAGAGTGTACTTCGGAGTCAGAGGTTGAGGATGGGAATGATGCAAGTAATGAAGAATGGACAAGCAGTAACGAGGCAAGAACAGATGGCAGTGATGATGACGAAGTTGATATGGAGGCTACTGCTGTAGAAGCCCTTAAGAAGCTTGTTCCCTACAATCTTGAAGAATTTGAGAAGGTATGGTCTTTCATAGAGAGTAAGGGATTTGTGGGACAAATGGCGGTGATTATTTTCCTTGAATATGGGATTATTTGTTTGAGCTCTTATTCTACTTGGAGCATAGAATGTGACTTGAATATGTTCATTTTGATTTATCATTGGAAGCTTAGGGCTTATGCCTCATGCACTGCAATTTCATCTCTTTAGTTAGATACGACTAATGGATTGATCAGTTTCTAATGAAACAATCACATGCCCAAAAAATCTCAGTTATGCTCCACACAAATACTCATAAATCAGAACTAGATCTTGGATGCTGATTGTTCTTTTTGTGATCTTACACTTCAAAGATCTTTTTGGTGAATATTATGTTACAATTTGCCAATTCAGTGAGACAATTCTTCTCATCTTTAAGTTTTTTATTCAAGAATTAAAGAACAGTGAATTTTTTCTTACTGCCATTATGATATGGTTTTTATTTTCAATTGTTGTACTAACTTTATGGGAAAATTGCATCACATATGATAAAAATTGCAAGATGGAACCAGTAGCACCTCATGCAGATAGTCAAAGACTCACTTAGGTCTTATTTTCTTATTCAACAGATTTCACACGTGATTTATAAGGCCACATGGTTATGTATACTTTAGAGAGTCTGGTTGTAAATCAGGATTGATAGAATATGCTTGTCAACTCTCAAGTGCATGCTCTGAGTGTCTAAGATCATTGAGAAGGCTGATTTACAATAACTGCTTGAAGGATTTATTCAAATGTCACATGTATGTATGTGTCATTGTTGTTAAAGTATGTACATACATTCCTTAGAAACATCAAGGAAAAAGTTTTAATGAATGAGATATCATTCTCACCGTCACTCCTTGATGGTTGCTTGCCATCCTTCTGTCTTCTCCTCTGTTTCTAATCCACGATTCATTTTGACTTAACTCGAACATCTGACATGACATGTCATAAACATGACAATCATTTAGGTCCAGGTGTTTGTATCTTGGAGATTTGGGTAATGTTTAGGAGCACATATTGATATTTTATAGTGGCATAACGTACAACTAAATGTCTATCTTAGATCAGACTTGGATTCTTTTGGAAGTTTTTCTAGCCACATTGTGTTAATAAAAAGCTATAGATCAAGCCAAGTCCATCTTGAAAGTGTTCTTGGTGCTAAAGACGCGGGAGTTGTAAGTTGAAGGTGCTTTGAGTGTTTATTTCTTTATGTTGATCTGATTTTTGTAATTTGTGAGATGTTTAACTTCACATATATCAAGTTGGTTTCTCTCTGATCATTTTTATTATGGAGGAAAATTTAGGTCTCTGAGATGTTTAATTATAACCTCTTTTTCTAATCTTGACTTACTTTTGTAGCAGAGGTTTGCTGGAGAAGTTGGGAGTTCCTCAGAGTCTTTGAAGTCTGAGGCCGCTGATCCTTCTGATAAATCTAAACAACCGCTAAAAAAAGGTAACTTAAATAAAATTGATGTGTTATTGCCATTTTTGCTCTTCCTTATTATCCCCTTTCAAATGACAAATATCAAAAAAAATTGTTTAATGAGTTTCAAGACTAGATTTTGTCCTTTTTCTTTTTACTGTCGACCTCTTATTTCTGGATTTTAGTGTTCATCCACATTGTAGCTCTGTAGAAGGGGGATCTTTATTTTTTAATTTTAATTTTATTTCAATTGGTGAAAGATATTCAAAAAATAACTTGGTCATGTTTTGATTCTGAGTTGTCTCAGACATGTAATGGGATATTTTACCTTGTTTTACTTCCGTAGATCGACTATTGCCTGACATTTTTCTCTTTCACTGTCTTGAGGGGGCTATTGGACTTAAACACTGCATTTGAGCTCAAATCCATCTTTGTGGTTATGTTGAATTAAAACACATCAGTAATTGAAACCCATCATACTGACGTGTTTCAATATAACTCACAATAAACCCCGCAAACATCAGTTATGATATTACCCTATTTTATTTTTATTATTTTTTTTTAAGTGTGAACTTTTTTTCGAGGAATTAAGAGAGACTTTATAAAATAATTTATTTTATTTAAAAAAAATTGTAAATACTTTTATTAGAAGTAATTATAATTATTTTTTTCCAAAAATATTCTTAATAATTTTGTTTTGTTAATTTATTTAAATATTTATATTTAATGCGGAAGCTAATTTAATTCAATATTTCCATATCTATTTCTAGGTAATCCTATGTTGCATCATGAAGATTTTTGAGAGAAATAATTCCTGACTTTATTTCCTTGACATTGTACAATGAGAAAGTTGGTAGATTTATACATTAGAAACAGCAGCTAATTTCTATCTCCTTGAAACAGTGAATCATCTCTAACCTATTTAAACTATAAGATAAATCTTAGCTAGACTAACAACTGAGAGTAGGTACCAATCAATCAGTAGCGTTTTTATTCACCTTGTTTAATTAATTACAGCAGTAAATTAATTTCAGCATCCCCCCAAAGCTGGGTCATAGATGTTGATCATGCCCAGCTTGGAATTCATGTTTTCGAAATTAATTCTAGGTTGAGCTTTAGTGAGTATATTTGCTGTAGGAATGTAGATTAGGTTGATGGATCCCTCTTCTAATTTTCCTTTGATGAAATGTTGATCTATTTTGACATGTTTTATCCAATCATGATGAATTGGATCCTTTGCTATGTTGATGGCAGCTTGATTGTCACAGAACAGTTTTGTGGGACCCTTAATTCACCTTCAACTCTTCTAATATATGTTTCAGTTGAATTCCTTCACACAGGCCATGTGCAATTGCTCTCAGTTCTGCCTTTGCACTACTTCTTGTCACAACTGACTGCTTTTTGCTCCTCCATATCACTAGATTACCCCATATATAGGTGCAATATCCAGTAGTTGACCTGCAGTCAATAGCAGAACCAACCCAATCTACATTAGCAAATATCTCTAAGCTTTTGTATGTTCCTTTCCTGAAAAACTGCCCCTAACCTGGTGACATTTTTAGGTACCTCAAAATTTGATACACTCCATTCATATGCTTCTCTATTGGATTGTTCATAAATTGACTAATAGAACTCACATAGAAGATGTCCGACCTTGTGTGGGAGAGATAGATTAGGTTACCAACAAGCCGTTGGAACCTCCCTTTGTCAACTGATGTATTGTCCTTTAATGTCCCCAGTTTTGTGGTATAATCCATAAGAGTCTCTACTAGTTTACATCCAAGCATTCAAGTATCTCTCATAAGATCTAAACTATATCTTATTTGAGAAACTGATATGCCTTTCCTTGACCATGCGACTTCCATGCTAGGGAAGTACTTCAGATTTCCTAAACCCTTAATTTCAAATTCTTTGGCTAGGTACTTCTTCAACCTCTGAATTTCTTCTTCACGGTCACCTGTAAGCACAATGTCGTTTACACATTGACTGTTAGAACAATACTTTTTCCATGAGCTAAGTGTTTTACGAACAAAGTGTGACCAGATTAACACTGTGTATACCCAAACCTCTTGACAACTTTTGTGAATCTGTCAAACCATGCCCTAGGAGATTGTTTTAGTCCATAGAGTGACTTTTTGAGTTTGTAGACTTTGTTGATGTTTGACTTGTCTTTTGGCATTGGGAGAATTTCCATGTACACCTCTTCTTATAGGTATTGTCTTAAATTATGGGCTAAGGCGCTGCCTCAGTGCGGGTGCCTCAATGCCGAATCAAACAAGCCACCTCCTTAGATCTGAACCTTGTCGACTATCGATTGGGTTGAGTTGGTCTTGAGGCGGCGGCTCTAAGGAATTTTTTTTGAAAAAAAGGAAATTTCAGATTAACGCCATAAATTTCAAATTTGCACACAACTTCCTCTCCTTCCTTCTAAAACTCTCCTTCCTTCTTCAACCAAGATCTCTCTCTCTTTAAACCAGCAGCCTCAAACTTTATCTCTCTTAAACTAGCAGCCCCAAGCTTTCTCTCTCGTAAACCAGCAGCCCCTCTCTCAAGATGAGTATCCGATAATGTTTGAAGCTCTCTGGTGGCTCGCTGGCATGGAAGGATGTTTTTCGGTGGGTCGTCCATGTCGGATATGGCAACGTAGAAGAGCATAGGAGGATGGTGGTGGTTGCTGCTATAAGCTTTTGTTTTAGGATTTCTCTTTCTACTCACACACACACACACAAAAACACATATTTGTAAACAACCCCTTAATTTTTGATAAAATATCAAATCAAACATTTTGGTTTGAACAATCAGCAAAAAAGACTTTTATAATCAATTAATTTTTATTTTTTTAATTATTTAATTTTTAATATCATTTTTGAGTTGAGGCGCTTGCCTTGACCGCTTCAAGCCACCCATCTAGCCTCATGACGAGGTGACCGCATCACACCGCAGTACCGCACTGTCATACGTACTTTTGAACCTCATTTCTAGGTCACTGTTTAGGAAAGTGTTTTTGATGTGAGTCTAATGGAGAGGCCAGTTTAAGTTTGCTACTAAAGACAATAGAACCCAGATTGTGTTTAACTTTGCTACAAGGGCGCAGATTTTTTGATAATCAATCCGATAGAATTGAGTGAAACTCTTAGCTACCAGCTGTGCCTTGAACCTTTCTACACTCCTATCTGACTTGTATTTTATTGTGAAAATTCATTTACATCCTATTGGATTTTTTTTCGTTCTGATAACTTTGAAATTTCCGAGGTTTCATTCTTCTGTAAAGCCTTCACTTCTTCATTAATGGCTGCTCTTCATTTTGGTATTTTGAATGCTTCTTGAATAGTGCTTAGAACCTAAATATTTGAAACATTAGCCATGAAAGATCTAAAATTCGATGACAGCTTTTCGTAGGAGACAAAATTGCTTATAGGGTAGAGTTTGGTTCTTGCAATCTCTTGTGCCTTTCCTTAGTGCAATTGGTAAATCAACTTCTCTGTTACTGCTTTGTTCACGTGTGGTTTCTTGCTTGTCTGATACAACTTCAACTTCACTTTGTGAGTCTTGGTCTGGTCCTTGAACAAAAGGTTGGGTCTCTTGGTAGGACTGAATATATGTGTTTGAACTCTTTCCTCTCCCTGAGTTTTCTTTTTTCGATTATAGACAATAATCTTAGAGCCTTCTGGTTGAGTTTGAGTAGGATTCGGGTATGTGGTAGTGTTAGATGCATGTTTGGTTGTTTTTGAATCATGCTGATTTGGTGGCTTAGTGTTTTGACTCTGTGTTGGACACTTGGACTATTGATTGACCGACTCATGTTGGAGAGTCTTAGAGTTATTAGGTAGCATGTTTGGTTGGAACTCTAGATTCCTAGTAGACTCAACAAACAGATAAGGGTAGGTTTCCTTATTGGATGACAATTGTGAATCAATTTCAAATGGCCGAACCTTATCCTCTCTTGGTTTGGAGGAATAAAATGGCTGAGCTTCTAAAAGAATTGCATCCATAGATCTATAGAAGCATTTAATACTTGAAGAGTAGCATTTGTATCCCTTCTGTTATGCAGATAACTAATAAAAATACATTTAACAGATTTAGGGTCAAGTTTACTCATGCATGTGAACAAATGCAATACTCCCAAACACTTTAGTATGAAGATATGAAATAACTTGGTTATGAGGAATTTTTTGTTTTGAAAAACTTGACATGGTGTTTGAAAATTAAGCATTCTTGAAGGTAGTGTGTTAATGAGATAAGCTGTTGAGAGAACAGCTTCTCCCCAAAAAAATTTTGGCACGTTATTTGCAAACATTAGGGATTTGGCTACCTCTTAAAGGTATCCACACATGAAATATGGTGAATAATCCTTTCACTTGACAAAAAATCATTTAACACTGAGTTAAAATATTCTTTAGCATTGTTAGTTCTTAAAACCTGAATTTTTACTTGAAATTGAGTTTTGATCATACTGTAAAATTTTTTCAAAGTTTTAGCAACTTTGGATTTTTTTTTCATAAGAAATATCCAAGTTAATTTGGTATGATCATCCACAAAAGATACAAACCACTTGGAATTAGTGATGTTGTTGACTCTGAATGGTCCCTAAACATCATTGTGCATGTTTGAAAATGGTTGTGAAGGTATATAAGACTGAATTGGATAAGAATTTTTAGAGTGTTTGGATGACTGACAAATTTCACATTGAAATGTTTTTGGATTTTTTATATTGAATAATGATGGAAACATTTTTTCAAGGTACATAAAGTTGGGCTGACCTAATCTATAATGCCATAACATTACAACATTCTCCTTCTTTGACCTAACATGATTACTAGACTGACTCTTAAGACTCTAAACAGCTGGTTCTTCGAGATTGTCTTACGGGAATCTTTCCAACTGTCAGTAGCTATAGTCATTAACTCATTTCAGCATTGCCAATCGTCGTCCCAAAGTCCAAGTAAATTACAATCCAGGTTTGGAACCAACAACACAGAGTGAAGTTTTAAGTCTCTGAAAAACAGAATCTGTTCCTGCCACTTCAGAAATCAAACCATCTGCAATTCTAACACTAAAATTCTCATGACATGACTTATATGTATGAAATACATTTGGATCTCGAGTCATATGATTTGACATCCTTGAGTCTATAATCCATGTGTTACCATTCCTACTTTTAGCATTTAAGGCAAAACAAAAATTACGTTTTTGAGCCACGTAACCAGAACCTATTACAGACGAATTTGAGTTATTTTGAGTGGTGAACTTCTGCAACAGTTCAAACAAGTCTTTATTTGAAGGACTAAATTCGGTTGGTTTACAACGGCTTTCTTGATTAGTTTGGAGTTTGTTGGGTTTCCAATCTGCTAATTTACCATGCAACTTCCAGCAGGTCTCTCTTGTGTGGCCTGGCCTTTTACAGCAATTAGACTATGGCCATCCTTTCCTTTGCCGATTATCATTGGTCTGATTCTGGTTCCCTCGAACTGCTAAGGCTGAACCACCTCAAGTACTGGTGCTGTTGGGCTTGGATTGATCTCCCATCATCACCTGTTTCCTACTCTCCTCTCTCCTAACTTCAGAAAACACCTTTCAGATTTTAGGAAGAGGTTTTATGCTTAGTACTCTGCCTCAAACCTCATGAAGGTTTGGTTCAACCTACTCAAGAACTTAAATGTTTGCTTCTGTTCTAAATCTCCTTGTCCTTCAAACCATTTTCAGGATACTTCGAATAATGTTTTTCAAATTTGTCCAACTGACGTCAATATCAAGTAACAGTGTTGTAGTATTGTGTCACAGTCCATTCACCTTGCCACCGATCATGGCATCATGCAAGGTACTTTCAATCCCAAACATTTCAGGAGTGTTATCCCTGTTTGAATATGTGTCCTTGGCTGCCTCCCAAATCTGATTTGTAGTTGCATACAACAGAAAATTCTCCCAAAAGTCATTATTCATGGAGTTAATAAGCCATGACATGACTATATTGTTTTTCATTTTCCACTTGTATGTAGGATCATCACTCGAAGGAGTTGAAGTGGTTCCGGTCAGATAATCATCCTTTTCTTTACTGCTAATGAACATCGGGATGGATTGTGACCATTGAAGGTAAGTGTTCCCATTAAGTTTATGACTTGTAATGGGAAGATGTGGTAGATATGGATTTTCAGAACTCCCTTCGTTATTATTTGAAGGATTCAGTTCTTAACTGGAAGAAACTTCTGAGGAACTTGGGGTGGCCATCCCATATTTCGTCATTCAGAAGTACTGAGACAAAAGCTCTGAACCATGAAGATTTTTGAGAAAAAAAATTCCTGACTTTATTTCCTTAACATTCTACAATGGGAAAGTTGGTAGATTTATCCATTAGAAACAGCAGGTAACTTCTGTTTCCTTGAAACAAGGAATCATCTCTAACCTATCTAAACTATAAGATAAATCTTAGCTAAAGTAACAATTGAGATTAGGAACCAATCTACCAATAACCTCTTTATTCACCTAGTTTAACTAACTACAACAGTAAGTTAATTCTTAATTTCAACACACCAAACTCATGATCCTATATAAAAAAACACACTGAACTCATGATAGTACTATATACAATACAATCCATACCTATCCCATCCGATCAAATCTTACCCAATTCAAATTTCAATTTAATATGGCATACTAAACAAGGCATAGGGTATTAGTAGTTGTGTCTGATTGTTGGTTCTGTTTGCAATTTTAAGGTACAAGCAAAATTTTTTAGAGGGAACTATAATTTGGACCGAAAGACTAAATAAAAAACCGAATCTGGTTTGTTGGGTTTATTTTGATTTGGTTAATGGTTTTTTAATGGCTTTTTGGCACACCCTCCTAGTTAGTGGCAATATAAAAGTGGAATCGTAATGGAAGTGAAAGTGTTTCTTTTGTGTTTGTAGTTTCTTGGTTCTGTTGGAACTGGTTGTATGTTTTCGATCATGTTCAACAGTACTTGCTCATGGTGGTTTTGCTTTGGATTTGACATATCTTGCTGTATGGATTTTTGTGAATGCAGTTAATTTACTGTAAACTTCTCTGTTTCATACAAAGATATATGTAGTTATTTTGTTCTTTGTCATATCTTTGTAGGGGATCGAGTAAAATATGTTGGGCCCTCCGTAAACATTGAAGCTGACAACAGGTAGTAAATTAATTTTTGCGTACAATCTTGCGTATTTATGATAAGCGTGTTGGCATTTACTTTGAGGAGCTGTATGGACACTGGACCTCTGATTTGGAATTGACTGAAACTTTTACATACTGTTATTTTGGGAGGTTATTCAGAAAATCCGAAAGAATAGAATACTTGTTGTGAACCAACTAGTTTACTGAATTGCAGTTTCTATTGCATTTGAGTTGGAAGTTGGAGATGGTATGAGGAACAAATGCGATTACTGATATCTTCAAAATGATGCAAGTTAGTTTCTGCATATGCTGTAAAAATTGGATATGCATGTTTTGATTGATGTGTTAGGATAGATCTAGGAAGCTCATGCAATACATGTGCACAAGATCAACCAAGAAAGCAGGAAGAGAAATAAAACAGGCACATAGAATCCTATAATATATTATTTGGCTTGGTAGTGTATGTTCGTGTAGATGAGAGAGATATCCTTTGTCAGAAAACAGTTTGTGCAAGATTTCACCTCATGGTTGTACTAGTTTCAGTATACATTAAACTATTTAATTCTAGTTATGTATTGTGGGGCTGGAATTCCTTTCCTTTTAGTCAAAGGTGCGTTATGCTACTGTTTATACCAACCTGCTTTTCATTTGGTTTGCTGGACCATAGTGGTTATGACTAGGAGATATCCAAATCTTGGGTCATGAAAACCCACTGAATGTATGGTATCCATCTGAAAACAAGAAGGTTATGGTGGACAGCTGAGTATTTATGTTAAATGACAGGTCAAACCTTGTACGGAAATTGTGACAGATTATGCTTTGGTGTCCATATATTTTCCATAAATGAAAAGTGATAGTAACAGCAGAAACAAAATAAGATAAATTTAGAGGATTACAAGATTGAATTCCCGATACCTTCTAGTAAATAATTTGAAAGTACATATATGCTATATGAATTAGGTTGAATTGTTTATGCGTGCTGTTCTGTCTTCTTTAATAGTGCATGCTGCTCACAAGCAAAATAACCTTTTTCAATTTCTTCTTTTTCAAATGTCTGTTTTACAACAATCTTTCAATGTATATGCAGTACTCTAAAAATTTAAGTGTGATATAGGGTTTTACTTTATGACACCACTGTGATTGTGGTGTGAACCATGAAAGTGCACATTGTTTATGTAATTAGAAGTTTGTTGCCGTGTTGAGAGGACATAAAATCTCTAAGGGCTTATGGCGGTTAGAAGAGCATGGTTGTTCAAAATTCAAAACTATTCAATTTTGGATGCATATGTGGTTTCACTTTTAACTTATCATTGTTCATGCGGATTAATTTTCAATTCTATGACTTTGTATGCCTTAATTTAGATCAATGGAGAAAAGCTTTTACCTACTTCTGGTTATACCTTCACCAATTACAAGTTGGTGATTCAGTTTTCTTGTCAAGAGCAAAAACTTGATCGCTCAGTGTCCACATGAGTTGGTGTCTGCTGATGTATTTTAAGCTTACATCATACAGCATTATTTCGGTTTTTTTTTTTTTGGGTTCCGTCTGGTCTTTAGGATTTTTTTTTTTTTTATACAACTATATTTATATAAAGTTATTTGATTTTTTCCCTTTTCAGAAGAATACATAATTGGTTACATTTAGGACTCTAGGAATTTTTGTTGATGTTGAATGTAAATATTTACTAGCAATTGGATGTACTCTAAACACATTGTGACAATGGACAAGCTTGCTGCTACGAGGGTCGCTTTTTGTCTTTTTTCATTTTTAATTCTTTTATGGACCTTTTATCATAAACTCATCCACCCCGTGAACTTTGAAGAATTAGTCATACTCTATATTGACTTATATAATGCATCACAGGATCAGTTTGGGGAAGATACTGACATCTGATGGTCCGAAAAATGCTTATACCGTTATTCGTGGCAGGTGGGTTGGTAAGTCGTCCTAGTGGTAGGGTAGAAGTGCCTGTCATCCTGGCATTGTCTTGTTACTGCATGTCTTGGTGCGTCAATTTCCTTATACAGATAAAAATTGATTCTTTGTTTCCTTGTAGCTTTAGTCAGTTGTTTAATGGTGCAATTTTTTTCTTTCTTGGTGGATGAGTTTATATACTTTTCTAACCAAAAATGCTTTTCTTTTTGACCCTTGCTCTTTTGATACGTCAAAAGTTGATTCTCATCCTTTTTCAGCAAACTTAATTTGTTGAAGTTATATTCTTTTAAATGTGTGTACTGGTCTCAGGTTTTCAGTACATTGTCGACTTTAAGAGTCTAAAATCCACTGCCTGGTAACTATTTGTAATATTATGTTTTGTTGTTTCACTTTCATTTGGAGTGGATATACTGTCCCCATTCAGCCTCTAGCACCTTTTACTTTGTATTTTAATCTGCTTATCCAAGACGTTCTTATTAGTGTTTTTCTAAACTCGTTTTGAAATAAACCTTCATAGTTCAATTGAACTGCAGCAAGCTGCAGAAGCTTGCTCTGCACTCTGGCCAAATGAATAACATCTTTCTGTAATTTTTAGTTTTCGGAAGATTGTGTTTACCTTTATGACATACTAGATAGTAGTTAAAGATGTGTATTTGGTCACATGTAAGTATTGGTATCCATGTACTAGATCAAAATTTAAAACTGGTAATAAGTTTTAAATGCTTTTCCCATAAAATGAAATATGTACTGGAAGAAGTTAGCACTCGTTGCCTCTTCATAATTTCTAGCATCGTGTTGTACATATCCTACTGAAACCAAGCAATGTGTTTAGTGAGTATCAGGGCACAAGCGGTTAATTTACATTGTTAATGGACTATATTTGCCCAAGTGGCAGCTATCATCCCTGGCCATTAATCTGGTTAGTAATGTGAGTGATGCTGGTGGAGTTGTTAATGATTGGCAATATATATTGTGTCTGGTGCTGGATAATAACTCTGGTAGTGGTGTTACATACTTACATGCTAGATTTGGTGTAGCATGATATGGGCACCATCTGCTGGGTCATTGGATTGTCTCAGTTAACGTTATATCACTATTTTAGTACTATGGGAACATAAGTGATGGTTCTATGTTCTTTCACTCTAAGATGTTAGAAAATCTGTTATAACATTCATGGTAATAGTGCGTGTTCTTGCCACATCGAATGAAAGAATAGGTGAAGACAGTGATGGCTCAGGAATAACTGCATAGTGATATTTTGATGAAGATTTTATATTATCAGCTTGATTTGGTAATAGAAACATAATGTAATGAAGTATTTAGTTGTCAAGCTGTGCACTTTTCTTGCTTGACTGACTCATGTTCATGTTCACCTATTGATATATTTCTTGGCCAATAATTGATAACAATTATCATTATTCTGTTTCTTTTTAAATTTTATTGGATTTTGTTATATATTTGGTAAACTTCTGGTATATTTAATCCCCAAAAATGCTTTTAATCACTTACCAATGTTTATATCCTTGTGTTTAATCATCAGTGATTGTGTAGTCAACTTAGGGATTTAATCTTTGATATAACAAGAAGAGGTTTTCAGAAACTAAATGTTCAAGCTTTCAAATGATGTTCAATTCTTTAATTTAAGTGCATCACTGCATCCTTCCTTAACATGATCTTCGAGTAATATTTTCATCAAATTTTATGTTTTTGTAGGCCTTTATCTAGTGGGCAACGTGGTGAGGTGTATGAGGTGAATGGAGATCGAATTGCTGTTATTTTGGATATAGCTGGTGACAATAAAGTGAATGAAGGAGAGAAGGATGATAAAGTGACTGAGCAGCTTGCTAAACCACCTGTTTATTGGATAGATGGTAATGTTCTAATTTAGTAAGGAATTATATTAGGGCTCTATTGAAGAATAGTCCTTCTTGGAGCGTTGTGTTAAAACTAACCCCTTTTTTTAGTATTTTTAAATCTAGTCTATTTATGCTGCCAAAAATGTAAACACCCTTATGAACTAAAGGAAAAACTCTAGAAAACCATTATACATAACTCTAGATCATATTTTCAATTGGAATGGTTTAAAATAGTTCATTAGTAAAAACAATGGGTTTTAAGTGTGAAAGTACCTCTGACTTTGGTGATGATATTTTTTTTTTTACAGGAAACAGAAACTTTATTAATTAAAAGAAAGAAAATACATCTGTGAACCAGAAGTCCATCAAAGAACAAACAACCAAAAAAAAAAAACAACCTAAAAGTAAGAAGGAAGAAACAATCAACAAGCAACAGCCTTCCAATCTAATAACATAAGAGATAAAGATAAATGATTAAATTCTTCACTAGAAGACGCCCAGAGAGAAGCTAAATAGTACGCCTTGTCCCTTAAGAAGTTGTCCTCCTCCTCGACCTCTTCGAATACTCTTCTATTTCTTTCCTCTCAAATCACCCATAGGATAGCGAAAACTCCACAGTTCCAAAGAATCATAGCCTTCTTACCTCCTTCTAAGGCTACAAAATCTTCCAATAAAAATGTACGTAAACACTTCGGGGTTTGGTGATGATATTTTGATTTTGGCTTTCAAGTTTGGAATTAAAGATAACAATCTCAACGAGTGACGGACCTAGAGATTTATGTTACGGGGGCACTTAGATATTTTGAATTTAGGTTGACTTTCTAGTTTGGGATTGAAGACAACAATTCTCAACTAGTGGCGGACCTAGAAATTTATGTTGAGGGGCACTTAGTTTATTATTTTTTTTCTCTCCCAAGATACTAAGTTAATAACTTTGTTATCCTCTTTGTCACTTGAGAGCACACATTAAGGATTTAAGAACTTAGCTATATAATTGGATTTTATTCTTTCAATATGTCAATACACATTCACCCTTGTCTTAATAAGATAAATATGAACTTGTTATATACTGAGCTTTTTAGAGCAAAACATGGAAATTATTCTTCCCCTGACTTTTACATATGTTCAAAATATGAAAACTATTAACTGAACATTATGAGTAGTTCGGGTAGGTATTCTCATTTATCTAGTCATATTAGAATTGAGAGCAAGATCTTTTCCATAGAGTTCGATGAACTTTATGCGGGCAGTGTAATCAAGTTTGGGGAGAGGTCCAGGCATGGATCTTTTGAGTTGAAGCTGGGGCTGGATTGTGCTCATTGGTTGGGGAAGTGCTTGTTAGAAGCGGTTCAGCATAAGGATGATAGGAAATTCTTCTGCACCCGCAGATTCAATATGCATCGACTATGGATTAATAGATTTGAAAACAACAGATGAGCTTTTTTGCAAGTTTCCTTAATTGTTGGCAAATCGGGACTAAAAAGTATCGTTATTCCAATGGGATCCAAGGCTTCTGGATGGTCTGAGTGTGCAAGATTGATTTTAAGCATATTTCCTTCAGGCGGCAATGTAGGTTCTGGCGCGAAGGAGAAGATTGGAAAGGTCGGCCATATGAAGAATGATGCTTCAGTTAGAAAGGGAGGTGAAGGCGGCAGTGGGGGGAGGAATTCAGCAAAAATTAAGAAGGGAGTAAGCTTTGCAGAGTGCCTTGTGTATGGAGAATGGATTAGAGCAGTGGTTTGTTCTAAGCAGGATGGGAGTGTAGGATGGGGCTACATTCAGAAGGCGTTGTCGAGCTTCCTGGGGATCAGGATTGAATTAAAACCATTCCATGACGACAAAGCTGTTTTCTTTTGCCAGGATGAGAGAGAGGCGGCCAAAGTCGGGAAAATTGGTATATGTCGTTTAGAAGGTTCTGTTTATGTGTCTCTTCAACAATGGAGGCCTGAAATCAACAGTGTCAATGAAAGAATGGCTTTCGGTGGAGGATGGTTAGCCATTGAAGGTCTCCCCTTTCACCTATGGAATAGGAATTCCTTCTGCAAAATTGCTGACTTTTGCGGGGGACTTATCCAAGTGGACAAACAAACAGAGCTTTTTCTTTCTCTGCGGGAGGCAAGAATTAAAGTTGGGAAGACGGACAACTCTTTTATTCCCACGTTGATTCAATTCAAGGATGGAGATAGACTTCTGGACATTGGAGTTAGACCGCTGTCCAAATTTGGTTCTCCTTCTAGTCGCAGCTTCATCCTTCATCACAGACGCAAGGTTGAAGATGAGCTTGGAAAGGGGAAAGGTCCACGTGGCAGCAGATGGGAGATGGTCAATTCAAATATTCAAATCGGGTCTACATGCAGAAAACAAGCAAAACTGATGTGGAGGGTAAAGAGAGACAACAGAAACAGAGAAGTGGCAGGTGAGCAGGCAGAGAAGGCTGACTTTTGCCGAGAAGGGAGTGGTTTGCTGAGAAAGTTGAGCCACGAGAAGGGAGCTGATCTGATCGCGAACTCTGTAAAGAAGATATGTGGTGTCGGGAGAGATTACAGAAAGTTTGATCAAAATGGGTCTGATGGGGAGAAGGAGCCGGAACCAGCTTTAAATGGTTTCCAACTAAAGGAAAGCAGCAGATCTGGTATGGAAAGGCTGAGTGGTCTCAGTCTTAAGAGCGATTGGGCCCATGTTAAGGAAGTGGGAAGCGGATATCAAAGTGATCCTGGGCCTAGAATGATGAATGGGATGAATGGGCCGTCAGGATGTTTAGGAGCCCTTAAGGCCCACGATGGGCTTTCTAAAGGTTTCAGTGTTTCTGGACCATTGAAGGATAATAGACCAAACCAGGGCCCATCAGTTTCAGATGGAGGGGGAAAGATCAAAATCGGGCCATTCAACCCGAAATCTCCAAGTCGGTTCATCTTCGTCAACTCATTTCCCGTTACCTCCTTCGACCAGACAAAGCAGACCGACTCAGCGGACGTTTCCGTGTTAAAGCCGGCCGACTCAGATGATGAAGACCAAAAATCAGAAGAAGACGACAATCTGGGCAGCGATGGAAAGATCGAAGGGGAGAAGAAGGCTACTCCTCATTCCATCGGAAAATGTTGCTGGCAGAACTGTTTGAGATACAAGGTGGAAGCAGAAATATCCGGCCAGGGGATGGAATCGGAAAACCTTCTTGAGACCGCTGATATATCAAGGGCAGCTGCTGAATGGGATGATCAGAATGTCGCCGAGAGAGTGTTATCTGACAGTGACTCCGACATAAGCCAGTCGGCAGAGGCTGAGATTTCCAAAACTGAGACAGTCAAGGGAGATAGCTTGGACCTGCATGTTTTGTTTGATGAGCTGAGAGAGGTTGCCGTTGATGTGGATAAGCCGAAAGTATGTGATAAAAGGGAGAAGGATGGCTGTATTATCCAATATCGCAGAAAGAAGAAGTTGGTGAACTCTTTTTCACCAGTTTCGAAGGAAGCTCCGGAAAGTTCAATCTCAGGGGAGAGTGAGAGATTTAAGACTCTATTAAAGAAGATGAATTTGTCTCTTTATCAGCGTAGTAGAACAGTTCAGGAGACGACAGATTCGGAGATGAATAGGAAGAAGAAAAGCAGCAGGGAGATGCAGGTTCTTAGAAGAGGATTCAGTTCTGAGAAAGGTAAGGATAGTGGTAATAAGGGCCCTAATGTTTTATCATGAAAATTATGAGCTGGAATGTGCGGGGTTTGGGGTGTTGGAAAAAGAGGAGCATGATTAAGGAAACAATCAGGAAGACTAATCCGGATGTGGTTATCCTAATAGAGTCTAAGAAAATGATTATAGATCATAGCGTAGTTTCGAGCGTTTGGGGAGCAAGATTCAAGCAATGGATTTGTCTACCTTCAGAGGGTAGTTCTGGGGGAATCATAGTGATTTGGGATTCCAAGATGGTCAAGGTAGTGGACTCCATCATTGGGGAGTTTTCAGTTTCTATAAACATCATTGGGGCCGACGGTAGAGATTGGTGGCTTTCAGGGGTTTATGGTCCAAACATAAAGAAAGAAAGGAAGGCTTTTTGGGATGAGTTAGCTGGTCTATTTGGATTATGCTACCCAAGATGGTGCATCGGAGGAGACTTTAATGTTGTTAGATTCCCTTCTGAAAAGTCCACAGGGGGAAGGGAAACTAGAAGCATGAAGGACTTCAATTGTCTTATTCGCGAAACCAATTTAATCGATCCGGTTTTGAATTTCGCCGACTTTACTTGGTCAAATTTTAGACAAAGGGTGGTTTGTTGTAGACTTGATAGATTTCTCTTTTCAAATGAATGGGAGGAGTATGTCGGTGGAAAGGTTAGACAAGAAGCTTTGGTGAGATCGATTTCCGATCATTGTCCTATTCTGTTAGACTCTTCCCATAGGATCTGGGGTCCCTTACCCTTCAAGTTTGAGAATGTTTGGATGAACCACCACTCTTTCATGAAAAACATAGAGGAATGGTGGACCGATGCAGACGCTCAGGGATGGAAGGGATACAGGTTTATGAAGAAACTTGATTGGGTTAAAAGGAAGCTGAAAATTTGGAATAAGGAAGTTTTTGGAAACATCTTCAAGGAAAAGAAAGAGATTGAGTCAAGGATCTTTGATTTGGATAGAGTCGAGGCTGATGGAGATTTGAATGAATCGATGCGGGTAGAAAGATCCCAGTTGAAGATAGAGCTTGAGAAGACGATATGTAAAGAAGAAATTTTATGGAGGCAAAAGGCTAAAGTTAGATGGGTGAAAGAAGGAGATTGCAATTCTAAATTCTTTCATAAAGTTGTCAATGGAAGAAGATCTAGGAATTGTA
The DNA here is from genome assembly GCA_022984855.1 of Dimocarpus longan. Taxonomy (NCBI): domain Eukaryota; kingdom Viridiplantae; phylum Streptophyta; class Magnoliopsida; order Sapindales; family Sapindaceae; genus Dimocarpus; species Dimocarpus longan. The sequence continues at coordinate 6,694,742 of CM041022.1, forward strand.
TCAACAAGCTAGAGTTGAATGACGGTTCTATCTTAGAAGAAGAAGGGGCCATCGAGAGAGAAATTATCAAGTTCTTTCAGAACTTATATTCTAAAGAAAATGTAGAAAGACCTTCTATTCAAGGGCTTAATTGGGATTGCATTGATCAAAACAAAGCCGCTTGGTTAGAAAGACCTTTTGAAGAAGAGGAAATTAAAAAGGCAGTTGCGGATTGTAGTAAAGAAAAGGCTCCTGGTCCGGATGGCTTTAACATAGAATTCTTTCATAAATGTTGGGAGATAATCAAAAAAGATTTGATGGATGTGTTCTCAGAATTTTTTGGGAATGGGATCATCAACAACATCACCAACTCAACTTATATTTGTCTCATTCCGAAAAAATCTAACTCTTTGAAAATTGGGGATTTCAGACCTATCAGCTTGGTTTCCAGCCTGTACAAAATTATTGCAAAAGTCTTATCTTTTAGATTGAAAGAGGTGTTGGATACCACAATTGCCAGTTGTCAGTCTGCTTTTGTTAAAGGTAGGCAAATCCTCGACTCTGTTTTGGTGGCTAATGAGGTTGTGGAGGAGTACAGAATGAAGGGAAAAGAAGGGGTCGTCTTCAAAATCGATTTTGAAAAAGCTTATGATCATGTTGATTGGGATTTTTTAGATTTTGTTTTGGAAGCAAAGGGTTTTGGGGCAAAATGGAGAAGTTGGATTAGGGGATGCTTGAAGACTACAAATTTCTCAATTATGATAAATGGGTGTCCTAAAGGAAAATTTTCTGCTTCTAGAGGGCTTAGACAAGGAGATCCTCTCTCTCCATTTTTGTTTATTCTCGTAGCGGATTGTTTGGGAAGACTTCTTGATAAAGCAAAGGAGTGTCACTTGGTAGAGGGATTTTGCGTCGGAAAGGAGAATGTTATGGTTTCTCATCTACAGTTTGCAGATGATACTGTATTTTTCTCTTCAGGTAATAAAGAGAATTTTGGTTTTTTGGTTGAGGTGCTTCGTTTCTTTTGTTGGATTTCTGGGCTTAAGGTAAACTTGACCAAGAGTGTTTTGGCGGGTATAAACTGTGATGGTAGTAAGCTTGTGGATTTGGCTAACTATGTTGGATGTGAGGTAGGTTCTTGGCCTTTGAAATATTTAGGGTTACCTTTGGGAGGCAATCCCAGATCTTCAGAATTTTGGACTCCGGTGGTAGAGAAAGTAGAGAGGAGACTAGAGGGATGGAAGAACGCCTTTTTATCCAGGGGAGGAAGATTGGTTTTGATTCAAGCGGTGTTGCATAGCATCCCTACTTATTTTCTTTCCTTGTTCAGAATTCCTATTGGAGTGGCAAAGAGGCTTGAAAAGGTTATGAGAGATTTCTTGTGGGAGGGTTTTGGGGATGGTAAGAAGGCTCATCTATTGAGTTGGGACATTGTTTCCCGTCCTCGGGACAAAGGTGGCTTAGGGATTGGGAATGTGGTTATAAAGAATTTGGCCTTGCTTGGAAAGTGGATGTGGAGGTTTCCCTTGGAACCTAAATCCATGTGGCATAAAGTGATTAGAAGCAAGTATGGTTTACAAAAGAATGGATGGGACTCTAATATGATTATTAAAGGTTTCAGCCGTTGTCCTTGGAAAGTTATCATGCAAGGTTATCAAGCATTCTCGGAAAACTTGAGGTTGAAGGTTGGAAATGGTACTCGAATTAGGTTTTGGGAGGATGTTTGGGTGGAAGATATGCCTTTCTGTTTAAAGTTTCCAAGATTATTCAATCTTGCAATCTCTCGGAGTGCTTTAGTTTTAAACAGATGGGATAGCTCTTTTCTCCATAGCGGATGGTCTTTTGATTTTAGAAGGAACTTGAATGATAGGGAGTTTGATGAATTCTCTTCTTTTATCTCTTTACTCGAAGGAGTTTCTCTCAATCCTCGAATGGAAGATCAAAGGGTGTGGAGGATAAGCTCAAATGACATCTTTTCTTGCAAGTCCTTTTTCGAAAAATTAGCTCTTAATGATTCTCACCCAAGGTTTATCTTTGATAATCTTATTTGGAAGGCAAAGGTGCCAAACAAGGTTAAGTTCTTAGTTTGGCTTATCGCTCATCAGAAGTTAAGCTCTTGTGAGGTCCTCCAAAAAAGATATCCTTACTCTTGTCTCTCTCCTTATTGGTGTATCATGTGTAAGCGTAGTGGGGAAAACTTGAATCATCTTTTTCTTCATTGTCCGGTGGCGGGTAATTTATGGAGTAAGTTGTTCTCTGTGGTGGGTTTGAGATGGGCCACTCCTAATTTTTTATGGTCTTTCTTAATGGAAGATTTTCAAGCCCTTGGAAGGGGAACGAAAGCTGGCATTCTTTGGCGATGTGGAGTTTTTGCCATTATATGGGTTATATGGGAAGAAAGAAACAGAAGAATTTTTACTGAAGTTGAAGAGGATGTGAATTTTTTATGGGACAAAGCGTATTTTTTGGCTTCGCTTTGGGCATCTACATGTGTTGATTTTAAAGATTCTTCGTTATTTTTCATTTTGTTAGATTGGAAGGCTGTTACTTGTTAGTTGTTTGTTGTTAGTTTTGTCAGCCTTATTTAGTTTTTGTTTCTGTTGTTTGTTGGTGGACTTCTGGTTCACTCTTGTACTTTTGTTTCTTCTTTTTTCTCCCTAATAAAGTTTTGTTTACTATCAAAAAAAAAAACTTGTTATATACATTTTCAGCTCTTCACAGCATATGTTAATACAATTCTTAAAATCTCTCTCAATGATTTTTGATTTTTCCGGAAAAAAGATTATCATTTACAAATTTACAAATTTAATTTTAATATACAAATGATATCTTGCATTTATTATCAAGATTTCACAAACTAATAGATGCTATCAGGTCGACAAAAAATGTTTTATGTTTGATTTTTATTTTTCGTTTAATATTTTGAATTAATGTAATAAAATATTTTTGTGCATGTTTTTCGTGCTCAATCTTCTGATTAGAAGGAAAGTTTCTACTGGTAGAAACATTTCTTTTTTTTGCCATTCATGTCATTCAGTATTGATAAATCTATTTTGAGTGTTAAGATTCTAATTTTGTTCGTTTAGATGTAAGCTAATAGAGAAGTTTTGTTCATTTACAGTTAAGGATATTGAGCATGATCTTGATATACAGGCAGAGGATTGCTATATTGCAATGGAGGCATTGTGTGAGGTACTTTTATAGTATAAACTTGTTCTTTACAGTTCTGTATGCAGTATGAATCACAGTTCTGTGTCATTGACTCTTCCTTTGCCTCCTACCCATGCTTCTTTTATAGTCTACTCCATCATATCACAACTCCCTGGAGTCTTGATGTGTGATTTTGTTTTGTTTACAGGTCTTGCATTCCATGCAACCTCTCATTGTCTATTTTCCGGACTCTTCCCAATGGTTGTCCAGAGCAGTTCCCAGGTCTAAACGTAAGGAGTTTGTCTGTAAGGTGCAAGAAATGTTTGACCAATTATCAGGCCCAGTCGTTTTGATTTGTGGGCAAAATAAAGGTGACACTGGTTCAAGGGAGAAGGAGAAATTTGTAAGTTTTCACTAGTGTAATATCCAGTAATAAATGCTCATGGACAAAAATTTTAATGTCCACTCCATTCACTTAATTTTACCCTATAATTTTCTATTAACAATTTCTTTTTGCTTCTGTTAATATGATGGTCAACAGACAATGATACTGCCGAATTTTGGTCGCTTTGCAAAGCTGGTAATCTTTCCAGAAATGTTGAAAATTTCTTTCGTTTGACTGAACCTCTTCTATTCAGATATAATGTGTCCTTGGCTCTTCATTTTCTATCCTTTGCATTTCCTTTTTCTTGTTCACACTTTGTTTAATTAGTTTTGAAGTTCTGTGGAGGTTGGTAGTAGCTTGTGAAAGCTGACTTCTATTAGTTTGAGGAATGTGCCTTAGTCCTTATTATAGTTTTAACTGTTCCGAATCTCAGTGCTTCTGTGGCCATATAATCCTTAATATGGATAAGTCATTGAGAGTTCATGACAATTTAAAGCTTAATGATTTTATAATATGTTACTATTTCCTTTCTTTGGCAAGTGGCTCAATAGGAGTTGAAATAATATGCCAGTATTATGATTTTTAATTAAAGTACTGAAGTATTTTCTTCATTGGAAGGCAACAGCATTTAGTTGTGCTCTTGATTACCAATTGAATCTATAAACTTACTGCTTTGTGTATAAAATCAAGTTTCTTGGAGATACTTGTTTGTATCTGAAGCAGAGTTTTGTATTAAAGCTGTTACCTCGTCTTTTGGCATTGGTCTGCAAATATATTTCAATGTTTCATGTCAAATCCTTCTTAATTGGATTTTTCCACTCTCACATCTCTAGATATGTTGATCTTTTGGCTCATAAGAAGAACAATAGGAGATTAAGGGAACTGTTGAATGTTGTTGGAGAGGAGTTCAAAGTTGTAAACAAGTGAATTGTTAGAGACTTTTTAGCAGTGGAAGGATTATTAATTATCATATTGTATTTGCACTTGCTATTTGTTATATTGTGATGTTTGTCATTATTAAACTAGGAACATCAGATGTAATTCACGAGGGATTGCTTACTCATTTGAGAAGTGTTGTCTGGTCTAGAAAATCATCTCACTAATTACTTAATTGTGTAAAAGGTTCGGGGAAAATATGGATCATCTTTTTCTTCATTATCCAATGGCCGCTAAATTTTGGTGTAATCTGTTTTCCTTAGTTGGGTTGAAGTGGGCAGCTCATGCTTTGGTATCTTCCTTCTTATTGGAAGATTTTATAGTTCTTGGTGGAGGAACGAAAACAAATATCCTTTGGTATTGTGGAGTTTATGCCATTTTATGGGTGATTTCGGAAGAGAGAAATAAAAGAATTTTTGTAGATACTAAAGATGAGGAGAATCATCTTTGGGATAAAGCTTATTATTTGGCTTCTTTGTGGGCTTCTACTAGCAAAGACTTTAAAGATTATTCGTTATTTTTTATTTTACTAGATTGGAAGTCTGTTGTTCGTTGAGTTTTCCTTTATAGTTTGCTTCTTGTTCTTGTTGTGTCTTTGTTGTTTTGGTGGACCTCTGGTTCATGTTTGTTGTTTTTTTCTTGTATTTTTCTTAGTTTTAATAAAGTTTTGTTTCCTATAAAAAAAAAAAAAATGAAGTAATATATTCTTTAGTTGTAAGGCTTGTTTCTGTGGTAATGTGGCCTCAGTTGATTTAATGTCAGTATAAGGTTCATATGACTGTTTAATTGTTTGTCTTTCTTCTAATTATGGTATTCGAACTCTGTTTATTTACAGGATATGTGAAAACTAATGTGGACATTATCACACAAAGGCCATGATTCAGTGCTTCATTGTTGTGAATATTATCTTGAAATAATTTAAACTTGGTGTTTTGTGTTAGCTTTCCTGAGTTGGCTGTTTAAGTTTTTTAAAGGGAAGTTGTCAGTAGGCTGTAGTTCAATAGGAGTGCTAGCAACATTACAAAATTTGTCCTTACAATTGATTGCCCATTAGCTGACTAATCATATTTCATTATTTATAGGCTTTCATGCTGGCTAGTTGTTATCAATTGTGAATGTAGATGCATTAGCAGGCTTATCATTATTAGTTTTATTGTTTATAGTACGCATTGATTTTAGATAATTTATATTTTTCAGCCTCTTCCTCTGAAGCATCTTACGGAGGGACTTAAGGGAACTAAGAGATCTGATGATAATGAAATGTATAAGCTCTTCACTAATGTCTTCAGTATTCATCCACCCAAGGTAATGCCTCTCTAAACAATTTCTTGATATTTATTAAATGGTTTTAAATAGAAAGGTTTTTGAGATAGTATAGTTTCCCTCTTGTGCAGGAGGAAGATCTACTTAGGACATTTAATAAGCAGGTTGAAGAGGACAGAAAAATTGTGATATACAGGAGCAATATAAATGAATTACATAAGGTATAATGTTAGATTCAAAGTTCTTTTCTACGACAATTCAGGGGAATCTTGTTTGTACATTTAACATATATAATATAAGGGAAAATTGACCCCTTCTCAGAAAATCCTCTAGTTTTGAATTTAAACGAAAACCTCTTATTGTTACGTAAATCACCTTATAGTTTCAAAATTTAATTAAAAAACACCTAATTGTGTATTAAAAACCTTCTATATGGGTTTTTATCTAAATTCGAAAAAGTAAAATTTTTGAAGGGCATTTCTGAAAATTTCTAATAAAATATATAGTGAAAAATCCATCAATTCTGGTGATAGGGATTGCTTATAAAATTGTTTTGAACTTCTTTGATCTTTGAAATGACTGTGGATGTAATTGTTCTTGCAGGTTCTTGAGGAACATGAGCTGTCGTGTTTGGACCTGTTGCATGTAAAAACTGATGGTGTGATACTGACGAAGTGGAGTAAGATACTGAAAACTGTAGCATGTATTTAAATATGTGAATACCCTGGTTAGATAGTAAACAATTATTCTAGTTCCTTCTTTCCTTGATAAAAAGAATTTCATGACTGAAGTCTTAGTCTTCACTGTTCAGAATTTTACTTATTAATGAGGGGTGTCAGGCTGCATTGGTGGTAATGCTGGGTGGACAAAAATTGAATTCCGCTTATAGATTCTTTGAGGTTTTCAAATTTCTGGATCAATATAGTCAACCATATGGTGTGCTTAGCAAGAGGATTATGACCAGATATTGATTTCCCCATTTTCCAGTATTTTGTGAGCAAAATGTTAAGTCACTTATTGACTGTGTTCTTTATAACATTTTTGTTGCATCTGTTGATGAATCTGGCTAGTAGTGTTTTTGTGATAAGTTGAAATAGGACATTAGTAATGATCTCTTGGTCTTTGCTTGCTTTCGGCGATTTTAAGGCCATTTTACATATTCAATTTTTTTTTGTCTGGACTCATGCTGCCAAAAGAGCTTCTATTCATGTGTTTCAATTATCCATTTTCCATAGTTTCTATTTGTATTTTTGACTTACATTTTTGCATATAAAAGTTGCTAAATTTGTTAATCTCAATATATACATAAAGGAGGTCTTATGTAGATGTTACCTGCTGGCATTTTCTGAATTCTAGCTTGGGTGGAAATGCGGAAAAAAGGGAATTTAGGTGACAAAAGGTTTTAAGGAGAAAATCTTCAATTAACTACATTAGTCATTAGTAAGTTGGGGAGGTTGAATGATGCTAATTAAATTCAGGGCATGATGGCTAAAGTGATATGTTCTTCTGATGCTTGTTATGATCCTGGACTAGTTACCAGACAAATATCAGGATAATTTTTATGAGTTGACTGCATTGCGGTTGTATCCTGTTGTATGGGTCTCTGCTAAGTACTACTAAATTCACACTTTGTTTTTTCTTTTTTCTTTTTAAATCTATTTATGTGGCATCCATTTTTGTCGTTTATAAAGAAACATATATGTTTTTTTATTTTTCATTTGTACTTAAAACAATTTTGTAACACACATCATACAGATACTTTATATTCCATATGTTGTATATAATACTCTTTCTAAGTTCTGGAAATAATATATGCTGTTTACTTTGTGTTTGTTCGAGACCTCTGCCTCACTAATTGGCGGCACAAATAATTAGTTATTAGTGATGCATTCTTTATTATGCAGTTGCTTAATAGTTTCATCACATTCTTAATCATGTGCAGAAGCTGAGAAAGTTATTGGCTGGGCAAAGAATCATTACTTGTCATCTTGCTCGCTTCCTTCCATTAAAGGGGAGCGATTGTACCTGCCTCGTGAAAGGTATTATTTTAATATTCTTAACATTTGTCTTATTAATTATTTTTAATTCGCTTGAAGTTGATTGCTGTTCTTTCCATGTGAAGCCTTGAAATTGCAATTCTGAGACTGAAGGAGCAAGAAACTTTATCCCGAAAGCCCTCCCAGAATTTGAAGGTATGCATTTCTGTGTTCTGTTCTTTTGATACTATGCAGATGGTGAAAACCTTGAATATTCTTGTCACTACTGACTGATATATCGTTTGGCAGAACCTTGCAAAAGATGAATATGAGACCAATTTTGTTTCAGCGGTGGTACCTTCTGGTGAAATTGGTGTGAAATTTGACGATATAGGTGCTCTTGAGGAGGTGAAGAAGGCTTTGAATGAACTTGTGATTCTTCCAATGAGGAGACCGGAACTATTTTCTCGTGGCAATTTGTTAAGGGTACTAACAAATATGTCTATACAACTGTTATAATGAAAAGTAAAAATTTTTGTTTTGTGCCCTGTGTATGACTGTAAATTGTTTTTTAGCCTTGCAAAGGAATACTACTTTTTGGGCCTCCTGGAACTGGGAAAACCCTTGTTGCCAAGGCACTCGCAACAGAAGCAGGTGCTAATTTTATCAGCATAACGGGTTCAACTCTTACTTCAAAGGTATGGTGCTGTTTTTCTAGTTACTGGGACTTTAATCAATTCTGTAGCTACACTTGCTAATTTAATTAATCATTTTCCACTTCTATTTCATTTTATGAGTTATGTTTCTCTTGGTAAGCAGAGATTTGACAAAAATGTCTCTGCAAGATGGTTGGGTTGCGAAAATGACATACCTCTGTTGTCTACTAGTGTGAATGTTTTATTAATTTTAGTTATCTTAAGCTGAAGGCATGAAGAAGTTATAAAAATGAAGTAGTAAAAAATAAAATACTACTTTTAAACAAAAATGGTCAAGAAAAATAATATGAAACTTAATGGACTAAAATTCTTACACTTAAGAGCATTATCATTCCTTTGGCTCCAAAACTCCACTTTTATGTAATGAAGCCACTCTTCATTTTAGGCTTCTAGTTTACCAAAGTTGTCAAACAGCCTTCACTGGGTTACCCAAACAGTACCAAAATCAAAGACCTGTTACATAGAAGTGAATAGAAGCTAAATGAGGAACGCCAATTATATTAATTCTCTATTGTTAAATCTTTTATGGGTGTCGATATCGTCGTCACCCAAAATTTGATTTCTACACCTGTATTTTATTAAAAATTTTAATTACAAAACTATTCTTAAATAACATGACTAGTATGGACAATATAAACACTAGACTGTTGTCCAAATTGAGGAGGTTTTACTCTTGCTCGATTTCTAAGTTTAGACGGTTAGTAAGTCTGTTGTTTACTTAGCAACGCAACTAGACATCAAACATGTATTACAGTGTTGTGTAATAACAACTAACAAGCTTGGGAAAGGATGCAGAAGCTCTGGTGGAAAATCTGAACTTGGAGAAATCTTTCAAATGGTTGCCAGTGAAACTCGCAAAATATACAGAGAAGTCAGCTGAGTTTGTGAACCCTAAGTACAGCCCTTCACTGCTTCTACCATCCTTGCTGAAAAGGGCAAACTTGAAATGACTTTAGTCTGTGTTTATCCAACATGGTAGAGTAATTTAGTTTCCACTTAATGTAATTGTTGTAAGGCTGCAACTCTTGTGTCACACTAACACTTTTGCTCATTCTCACATCTAGGTGTTCAGTTAACCTGAAAAGGAAAAAAAAAAAAAACTAAAAACTAAAAGTCATACAATTTTAAGAAGGGAAAAAATATTAGAAAACAGTTGTTAAGTTTAATAGATACTCAAACACTAGTCTGTAAAAATTTATAACAAGAAGACTTTGTTAAAAGAAAAAATTTAATCAAGGCAAAAAGGATGGTGTATTTATTGGGTGTATTAATAATCTTGGTGGGCAGATAATTCATTTATATATAAATTAATACTTATTTTCAAAAGGTTATTAGTGTTTTTTATGGGTACTCATCACAAATGTCAAAATTTTTAAATTAAAGGTGGGCAGTGTTCATAAAATTGGGTGTAAAAATTAAAATTTGGATGGCAAGATCGGCACCCACTTTTAACATCTGTTCTCTCTCATCGGATTTCATGTTCTCCTCTTTTGTAAATCTTTTTTCTGTTATACATGTTACATTTTTAAGCATTTTTTATTGTCATTTTATTTATGATAATTGCTACGATGCCCAATCATTTATCCAAAGTCTAGTGTACAGATGTTGTGGCAAGGTGATTTGTGCCGCATTAGTTACATATCCCATGATCTACATGGCAACTACAAATCACCTTGCATCATTGGGCAAGAATTTGCGCCAATATTTAGGGATTGCAGCATCACTCCTTCTATTTGGTGTTATGTTAACCAAACGTTTGTCATTTGAGTAAAATTCAGAAAGGCATGCTTGTCATAAAGCTCATGTTTCTGCTTCCTAGTCCATCTTCAATTGCTGAACTTTTTTATTATTTATTATTTATTATTATTATTATTTTAAATAGGGAATATAGACTTTATTAAAAAAGAGAAAGAAGTTACAACTATGAACCAGCAGTCCGCCAACGAACAAACAAACAGAAAACGAAAACTAAAAGCAAAATTGGAAAAAACAATCAACAAACAGTGGCCTTCCAATATAGCATAATAAGAAATAAAGATAAATGTTTGAATTCTTCACTAGAAGATATCCAAAGAGAAGCCAAATAATATATTTTATCCCCTAAAAAGTTCTCCCCTTTGATTTCATTGAAAATTCTTCTGTTTTTTTCCTTCCAAATAACCCATATGATGGCGAAAACTCCATAATACCAAAAAGTACTTGTCTTCTTTTCTCCTCCTAACACTTTAAATTCTTCCAATAAGAAAGAACATAACGATTTAGAAATGGTGAACTTACAAACAAAGAAATCTTCTAAGAAATGCTTGTTGAAAGAATGGTGTCTCGTGAACCAGTTTTTACATAAAAATTTGAGCTTGCTCATGGTCATGCTGCGTGTTTTATGGTTGTAGGAACAGCTTGCCTCTTTGTTTATGATATATGCTTTTATATATATATATATATATTTTGAAAGAAATGTATGCTTTTGTTGGGCCTAAGAGGCAAAATAAATGTTGATGACTAGTTTGTTAATATTAGATGAGTGCAGTTGGAAAATATTAATGTTTGCGTCATGGGATAGTTGTTAAGTTTCTGCTATTAAATGAAGATAGTTATTTTACTTTTTGATGGCGATGTAGTGGTTTGGTGATGCCGAAAAGCTTACTAAGGCACTGTTCTCTTTTGCTGGCAAGCTGGCCCCGGTCATAATATTTGTTGATGAGGTAAGATTCTCTGTAACAATGTGGCATGTTATGCTTGTGTTCATTTGAATATATTTCAACCTAATTTCTGGAATTGCTCAAGAAAATCCTGAGAACAGTAATGCAAATTAAACTAAGGAGAAGGCATTTTTTTTATATGGAAAGCTATGCTTATTGATTCCATTAGATAACCAGTTTGGAAATGTTTGTTTTTGCTTTAGCTCTTTCTCTCCTTCTCTCTCTTTCTATCAATTTGATAAAAGAGGAAAAATGCTAGTTAGAAAAAGCCTGGGGTATCTTAAAAGGACTACTTTTAAGGTTTCTATGTTCTGGGCATCAGGACCTATGCACTTTTTGTTCCCCCGATAGAAAAAGAGAAATGGAGTACAAAAGTGAACCAGTAGTCCCCCGAAACAACGAACAAAACAAAAGGCAATATACAAAATAGAAAAAATTCAATCAATAAACAACTGTCTTCCAATCAAGCATAATGAGAAATAAACAACAGTCCTTTGCATTTGGATGACCAAAACAGTCAGTATGATATTGAGGATGCTATGTTGGAGTTCCCTTAGTATGATGTTGAGGACGCTATCCTAGATAATGAATGAAGTCTTTTACAAACTCACTATAATGTAACTAGATCTAGAAACATTTCCCACATTTTTGTGCTTAGGAAAATATCTCAGACAAATTACTGACCACTGTGAAACCACTGCCTTATTGATATGTGCTTTAGTGTATTGTCCACCGCACCAGATCATTAGATGAACACATTTTTCTTATTCTCACCCCCTGTACTTGGTAACTCAATTTAGAAGTCCTAGAAATCAAATGGTGTGCCATTTCATTTATTATTTTCATTGTTAGGAGTTATTCAGGTGCATATGCAGAAACAATTAGACATTTTGAAAATGTGTTCATAACAAACATTGATAATAATGTTATAAAAAGAAGTGCTGAAATAAAATACATGTACACACTCTTCCATTGTTCCATGCCTGTTAAATATGTTGAGATAATAAGTTGTGAAATAACTTTGTAAATTGTTCTTTTTCGGTCATAAGGACTTTGGTGATGTTAGTCACAAAATAGAAGGATATATACTTTCTTTCACTGGTACAATGACCCAATATGGATTCATCGCTTAAGTCTGTTATATTTGTGTGTTCATTATCTTAGCATACTGCCTATAACAAAGCTTGTACTGTTTCCATAGGTGGATAGCTTGCTCGGTGCTCGTGGTGGTGCCTTTGAGCATGAGGCAACTAGAAGAATGAGAAATGAGTTCATGGCAGCATGGGATGGATTGAGGTCAAAAGAGAGCCAAAGAATCCTCATCCTTGGTGCCACAAATAGGCCATTTGATCTTGATGATGCTGTCATTCGCCGCTTACCAAGAAGGTAATATTGCTGTGTAAAAATATTTTTATTACTACAAGTGTTGTATAAAAATGTCAGGTTGTCTTGTGTTATCAGTTCCCTTAGCTTCTGCATGCTTGAGTTACATTGTTGCCTTATCTACTGATATATGTAATTTTATTAGTTTGCTTATAGAGTTTATCTACTGTTTAGGATATATGTGGACCTGCCAGATGCTGAGAATCGTATGAAGATTTTAAAAATATTTCTTGCACAAGAAAATATAGAACCTGATTTCCAATATCATGAACTTGCAAACGCAACTGAGGGATATTCTGGTAGTGATTTGAAGGTAGTACTGTGATCTCTGACATTTACAGTCAATTTGATATGTGTATTTTATTTCTCACACCTTAATGTGCTTTTGCTATTCAGAACCTCTGTATTGCAGCTGCATATAGACCTGTCCAAGAACTTCTGGAGAAAGAAAAGCAGGTGTTTGTCTTTGTTCTTTACATCTGTCTTGCTTTATATAATTTAAGAAGAATTCTTCAAATATTTAAACTGTTTCCGCATATAGACTGCACTTTACATTTGGCTTCGTTGTGGAAAAATTGAAATTATGAGTTGTGCAATCAGTAAGCTGTAGAAATATAGAGGAAAGCATGGTATACAAATTAGTTTATTCAGTTCATTTGATCACAAATAACCATTGTAATAATGAATGGTCAATACTGATTGTTTTGTGTGATAGATCTGTAGTCAGAGCTATTTTAATTGTTTGTGGTGGTTGCAATTCTGATTTAAAAAGTTCGGTGGAGAATGCTAGCAGTTTATTATACCATGCGCTCTACTCTCTCTATGTGGGTTATAAGGTTCCTTTGATGAACCTTTTGGTTCACTAATTTAGTAACTTCTTTGTTTCCAGTCGAAACATTTGTTGCCATGAATCTTGTAGGGTCAATAGCTAGTTTCTGGTCTGGGTCAGCAGTAAATTAGAGAGAATAGGTAGCCAAATGTCTAATGCCATGCACTGCCACTGTTGGGCTAGACCAACTCCTGCATCTAATTGTTAAATTTGGACCATGATGTGCTTATAAACCAAGTTTCTGCAGCCTCAAAATTTATGTTTATTTATTTATTAGTTGTTGGAATTAAAATTCATGTTTAGTTATTTAATTTTTGTATCTACATTTTTTATGCCTCTGATATTCAGTCACGGTTTTGTACAGGGAGTCAAAAGTAATCCATCACTGGTTTTGAGGCCACTTAATGTGGAGGATTTTATTCAGTCAAAATCCACGGTAGCGTTTTGTTGATTTATGTTGCTTTTATTCTAGTTTTGTGTAAGGGTTACAAATCGTAGATTCATACTAGACATGTGCAACTTATCCTTGAACTGAGTTTCATGATCTTGTGCAGCATGCTCTTGTATTTATTTTCAACTTTTGATCCCAACTGAATGAGATCCTTTGGAGTTGGTGTAAACAATATATATATTAACTGCCAAAATATTAATTAGACTGGAAATCAGAGTTCATGCCTTTGTATATTTAAGAGAAATTCATGGATGAGTTCGGGTCACTCTTTGGGATTGATTTCGACGTTTTAGAAAATGCTTGATTCAATTTTGTAGTGTTTGTTGTAAACAACACTTGGAATGCATTTTTTAAAGAAGTAATACCTTTTAAAGAAGTATTTCCTGGCTTTGAAAAGCATTGGGGGTTTCTTTCTTAAAAAGCACCTAGCAAGTTCTTTGTCATTAAATTTTAAGTGCGTTTGCAGTGTGCTTCTACTCAAATGCTTTCTACAAATACACTCCCAAATTCACCTTCATTATCGGTTATGTTTTCTGTTTTATCGCATCAGTGTTATTAGCTTTGAAGATGTAAGACTCTCGTATTAATGTGTAATTCTGATGTCTAGGTTGGGCCATCTGTTGCTTACGATGCGTCAAGCATGAATGAGTTGAGGAAATGGAATGAACAGTATGGAGAAGGCGGAAGCAGGAGAAAAACACCCTTTGGCTTTTGAGGCTAATATATCAGGGTACGGCTGCTTTATTAACTTATTTTTGGATAAAAAGCTCATTGTAGTTTTTATTATAGAAGAACTCGTTTACATCCATTCGATTCTCTCAAGTCTCAATCATAAGGTAGGTCATTTGTAGTCTAGGTGTTTGTACAACAATTTTTATTGTTAATTTACAGGCATAAGTCATGCCTTGTATATTGTAAGTGCTGACATTATGTAATTTCACAATTTTCCATCATAAGCTCTTATTTGATAATTTAGAGTAGCAGTTATGTTCTTTTGTGTTATATGCAGTCCGCCACCTTGTGCACTCGTTTGATTAAGGTTCTTGTCTTCAGTCTTGGTACTGACAATTAGATATCAAAATTTGGCAAATATAAATGCAATCACCGAATTGCTTTCATTTACAGTTGATATTTGATTTTTCGTTTTCCTGTTTCTGAATTTTTAAAAGTTACATAGCTTGTTTGTTTTATTTTTGTGGCTTCTAAGTTGATTGTTACTTTATGAGAAACTTCAAATATTTTTATCATATATGATTGTATTGCAGGAGATTAGTAGTACTGTATTACTGTATTGTATTACTGTATGGTGTTTGGTATTAAACATTTTCTGACTGACTAATATGATTATTTTTAAGTTTAATATGATCATTAAACATTATCAGAATGAGTAGTATGGTTATTTTTTAGTTTTATATTTATAAATATATTTAAATGTTTTATTAATAAATTAGTTTATTAATTTAAAAATAAAAAATAAAAATCAGAACATCCCCCCTCTGGTTGATCTCTGAGGTCCCCCATGGCTGGAGTCACTAGATCGGTTGGAGAGGATTGATCTCTCCAAGGAGGAGGCTCCAGCCTTGGCAGATGAGGTTGCGCTGCCTCTTTTCTAAAGGAGGCATGACCTCCTTCAAAATAGATTGCCAGCGACATCCTCGATCAATAGTAGGAGGCGTTGCCTCCTCCCTTGTTCAAATGGTGTTGATCGAGGCCTCTATAGATTGGTGCATCCTTTGTTTTGGGAGGCTGTTGGATTCCAAGTGTGGAGGAGATCGAAAGACATCGACTGCAGTTGGGACTTTAAAATTAAATGTATGTGGAAGTATTTATAAATGTGTAATAAATAAAGAATATTTTTTTTTTAATACAAATATATATATATTTTATGATTGGTACAAGCCTATAAATTAATTGGAATTAGTTAGGATCAGGTGAGATTTGATTCGCTCTCACATCCCACAGACATATAAATGGCGGACTTTAAAATTAAATGTATGTGGAAGTATTTATAAATGTGTAATAAATAAAGAATAATTTTTTTTAATACAAATATATATATTTTTTATGATTGGTACAAGCCTATAAATTAATTGGAATTAGTTAGGATCAGGTGGGATTTGATTCGCTCTCACATCCTACAGACATATAAAGGGGGAGGGGGGGTGGGTGTGGGAACTCACACATTTAATGGTGGAGAAATGTTTATCTTGGATATGGAACCTGTGAATCATGGCATGGAGGGCAAGACACCTAACCAACGAAGCTAGGAGCCCGACTATATATATACATTTTTTTTTAAAAAAATAAAATTCTAACACCAATGGAGCCAGGGATTTGGTGGGGTCTAACAAGATTAACTATTGTGAAAAAGTGTTTAACTATTTATTAAGAATGGATGTGTAGTGAAAAATTAAAATTAACCATATATGGTAAATTAACCATATTTAGGCAAATGCATAAGCAAATTAACCATACATTTTCTTTTTCACTCACTTATGGTACTAGTTTTGAATTGCTATTCGTTGTGATAAGCAAATGCTTATCATGTGATCTCAAACTGTTTTTAAATCAATAATCCATATGCTGTTACCATCAATCTGCAATTAATTTGGAAATCTAAACAAAACAATCAATTAATCCAGATTTCATCTAGCATGGCGTTTAGCCTAGAAGACCTATTTATGGGCCCTATAAGGTACTTCAGTCAAGTGGTATTCCTAGTTTAATAATTATTCTATTTACCATTTGGAAAATGAAAGAGAATAAATATCTTAGATTAGTTTGATGAGAAATAAAATATCCTAAGCTAGTAGGAACGTGCTTAGACGTAATACATTAACTTAATGAATACATAACTTTTATAAATATTAAAGAAAACAACACCACCCCTTAGTAGGAGTGGTTGAACACTTTTTTTAATTATAAGAGGTCAAAGGTTCAAGTCTCACCCTTATCAAATACGTAGATAGTTTTCTTTGAACGCACACATGTATGCACACGTGTGTGTGTTCTCAATACACTTTAATGGTGTTAAAGTGTGTTTACTTGCACGTAATCAGAATGGTTTGGAATTGGATTAATTTTCTTAGTACATTTTAATAGTGTATTTACTTGCACATAATCAGAATGATTTAGAATTGAAATGGTCTGGAATTGGATTAATATATCGGAATCAGAATAAGTTGTTTATTTCAATTGTAGGAATTGTTATCAAAATTGATAATATTCTTTTTGGAATGTTTATTTTAACCTGAAATCGAAATAGATTGTTTACAAATTACAAAAATACCCTTGATTAAAAATAAGTATTTCTTTAGCATTTTTGAAATAAAATTATGTATTTTTTTTCATCAAGAAATATGTATTTTTATATAATAATATTATGCTTATTAAACTATTTTTTTAAATAATAATAATGATTGTTTAATAACAATTTAACGTTATCTACTACACACCATTGATAACTATAAAATAGGTTTTTCTCACATTTTTTATTTTCAATTTTGTTTTTTCCTTTATGTTTTTAAATAGGGGTATAAAAGTCTTTTTAATATTTAAAAGAGAACGAGAATAAGAATCCTAAGAGAGGTGAAAAGAATAACTATCTTATTCTATAACCCCAAATTTGTGTGAGACCTACATTTTTCATTCTCATTTTAGATTTTTTGTTTTTTTGAAGAACATTACGAATTAATTTAAAGTAAACAAATAGATACATTCATATACATTTTTCATTCTTATTCCCTAATCTCATTAGTATACGCACCATAAGACTTTGCTTTGTATGCATATGTTCTTGACCATTAAAATAAAAAATCTTTTATATCAAGAATCCTTTTAGAACATTATGGGTAAGGTTTCCAAAAAGAAATTAAACTAAGAAGAGGTTTCCTAGTCAATTTTGGATTTCCATACATAGACTAAATTTAATTCCTTTTAATTTAATTAAATTCAAAATATAATTTGTCTAAACCCAAAAAGACTTTTCAAAGAATTAATTTTAAAATAAAGATTTAAGATAAGATAGAATTCTAGTTTTTTTAAGATCACTTATTTAACTAGGAATCCTGGTGACATAGAATCGACTATCTTTGGATGGTGTGAACATGACTTTGTATAAATAGTTTACCAATGTTTCAATCGATGCAAACATAAAGTGTAGGCTCGATGTTAGGATTGATAGTTACCGGATCTATTCATGAATTTAATCATAATGAAAACATGGATGTTATCATTAAAATTCGTTCACAAAATAAACACTAGCAAAAACTAGTTTCTAATTAATCAGTTTAACTATAAGCTCTAAATCTTAAGTCTTATGAACCATGAGAAGTAATCTAAATAAGATATCCTAGATATAAGATTACTTTTGAATCATTTATTTGATTAATTGTTCTTACGGTATTGAACTAGTATATATATATATATTGATTTATTAGGACTAGTCAAGGAGATTATTAAGATCAAGTGAGATGGGATATTGGCGGCTCAGTCCAGGGAATAGCTCCCATGCAGGAGGGATCTACTGGGATAAAAAAAGATAAGACACTGATAGCACAGTCTAGAGAGTAGTTCCCATGCAGGAGGGATCTACCCTCACGATCGTATCAGACTAGTATGTTGAAGTGCTTTCGGAACAAATTTTTAATGTGATGTATAGCTGCTGAATTGATTTGAAACAACAAGAAAGAAAGACAGTTTTTTGTTTGTCATAAAAATTAGTTTTAACAAGTTATCTTTTGAATTTTTTATTAGAGTTCGACTACATGTTTGAAAACTATTATGAAGCGTTGAATGACATTAAAGTGATTTAAGCAGCTGGTTAGTTAGATTTCGTTCTAAGATTTAAGTGCACTATTGAAGTAGTGAAAAGTGAAGTTTAGGAGCTATTTTAGTTTGAATTATGTGCAGTTTTGATTGATTTAATTGAAGGTCACCTTTGTGTGATTGGACTGTGTTTAAATGATAAAAACAACGGTTTAAAATATTAGATAAAAAGGATCAAATTGTTTGATTAAGACAATCGAAATTCGTGGAATTGAAATAATTGGATGTGTGTAGCTTTTGTCTATTTGATTGAATGATTGTCTAGTATGATTTTTACGAAAATTTACTAATGATATCAGTTGACCAACAAAATCGGCCAACATCCAATTTAATGTAAATTGAGTGAATTGAATGAGATTGAAGGGGTGATGCGAAATAGAGACTAAGCGTAAGATGAAAGAAAAAAAGATACAAGATTTTTAACTTGGTTCAGGTGTAAGTTTGAAGTCTATGTCTACGGTTACGTTATTGCTTGAGAGAGAATTAGGTTTTCAGCCACTGTAACTGAAACTCAGATTCCCTTTTTCATGATGAAGGACCCATTTAACAATGTCAAGGACCCATTTAACAATTTTACATAAAATTGAGCTACTAAAATATAAGAAATGCTAATAATTCTTTTCCTATTTTACATCAATCTACACTAATTATATAGATGCCAAATCAAACTGCTATTATGGAAAATTTCTAGTTGAAGTATTTTTCCAGTTTTATGGATTTTGTTGGAATAAGGAAGCTTCCTGACAACCAGCCATTCGAGCTACTACAGCAGCAAGCTACTTCTATTGCGAGCTTCCCATCTCGAGCTGCCTTGCTACTTGTTACTTATTATTTTTTTTTTTTTTCCTTTCATGACGCTCTGTTGGCATGGCAGACTGTTTCGGTTTTCATAATCGTTCTGTCTTGCTAGGCTTATATTCTTCTTGGGTTTATGGGGCTTCAATTGGGCATATGGCCTTTGTGTTATTTTCAGACACAACATTAGCCCTCAGGTTCTAATGCGAGTGGTCATTCTAGTCGTGGTGAAAGAAGTTGTTTCGTTTTCTTCAAGCTGTGTTAGTGGTTCATAGTTGTCGCCCAACACTCGCAACCATCACATCTCATTAATATGAGTCATTGACAAAGATATTTTTGTACCATTTTGTGACCCCTAATTCCTATTCATTTAGTTTGATTCTCAAGATTTTAGTTGTTTTTGACACCATTTCCAAACGTTTCAGATTCATTAATGTTGTTAGGTGTTCATACAAGAAATGACGTGTTTTCAATAAAAATTAAAGTGGTTTAAAGGAGTTCGAGCATGTTTCAGAAGCTGACAGGTTGGTTTGAGACAAGTTTGGATGAAGAGGAACATTCTAGTTTTGGGCACCACTTGTGGCGCCACATGCATATTGGCGCCCCGTAATAGAAAGCAACAGAAAATCAAAACAACTGGTTTTGACCAGCTGTAGTTTGTGCTGCCACTTATAGATGGTGGCGCAGGAGGCGTCGTATACCGAAAACTTGCTTTCTTGAGGATTTCAGGGGCAATTCCATCTTTGGCTATTTTTAGAGTTTGATACCTATATAAACCAAGCCATGCACCTCAAGAAGAGAGGAGGAAGAAAACCCTAGCCTCCGCTCTCTTCAAGAAACACTCAGAACATATTTTCATTAATTTTCCATTGATTCGAGTCAATTTTCAGCAAAGATTTAGAAAGAATACAGAGTCTTGACCAAGGAGACTATTAAACATCGTCAAAAGACCATTCGATTACGCCTATGGGTGTTTTCTTTTTTGGTTTATCTTATTGTTTTCTTGATTTAATCATGTGTAACTGACTTGCTTGTTAGGAACGGATAATACTCATCCCGACTCCTATCTCGAGTTCGGAAGGATCCCGTGAAAACTAGGGTCTTTCTTATTAAAATCTGGATTTACTGAAAATCCTTTAAAATAATTATCGTAATTCTGATAATCACTTTGATCGAAATATAAATTGAACAAATCTAAAATATTTTCTTTTCTCGTGCTAGATCCATAGTCTGAATATATAAAATATTTATAAAATATCTATAAAATGATGTTTAAACTATAAAATTATTTTGGAAATACACTTACGAAATCTGGTTAATAAAATAAATAATATATATAAATGAGTTGTTCATCGTCATGTGGCCTTTCTCACGATATGCAATAATCTACACAAACCTGCGATAAATACTTGGAAAACGTATTTATCAAAGAGTGAATGGTAATGCCCAGTATGTAGCTATAACTTTTCTAAAACATTTCTAAATAAAACATCAAAATTATCACTGGTAAAACGAAACAATTCTCAATTATTCATATGTAATCTGTTGATGTGGAAAACTAGTCAATGAGATTCTTTCGAGCCCAATGCTATAATGTAAGAAAATCACAAACCAAAAACGGAATAAAAGCAAAAGAAATAGGCAAAGGAAGAACAGGATAACATAGATTTTTAAAGTGGTTTGACCTTTTAATCTGTCTACATCCACTATCTCTCTATATTTCTACAGAGTGATGATAATGCTTTCTCACGGTTTATCTCTCTTAAATTACAATGAAAATATTCCCCTATTTATTTGTGGGGTGGGGGGGCGGGGAAGTGCTACAGCAGAAAATAATGAAACAAAATAGCATGATGATTTACAATTAATGTCTCTGGATTACATTTAATACTCCTGACATTTGTCAGGTCAACTCTGTCAAAACGTGGGTTTAGACGCTAACCCATGTTGGTTATGTGAGATTTCCTCAAATTACGCTGCCATTAGGTGAAATAATTCTTCTTATCGTGCAAGATACGTCAGATTACTGTTTTAGACTGACATTGGGTGAACTGGGCCAAAATGGACTGAAGCTTCAGAGAATGCGGACTGAAACTAAGTAAACGGACTCACTAAACGAACTTAACATCGTTACAGTGGAAAACGATTTTAGCGTCGTCAAGAGCACAGACTGGACTTCGCTGAAGGTCCAATCAGCCTGTTTGAACTGTGAACTTCTATACTGGACCTTGCTTATTGGGTCCGCCAGCTTGGGCCACTAAACTCATGGGCTTTTACCAGCCCGCTCAGATAATCTGAAAAATATCCATAACATAATCATATCTAAAAATAATACTGAATATAAATGTCTCTGGATTACATTTAATACTCCTGACATTTGTCAGGTCAACTCTGTCAAAACATGGGTTTAGATGCTAATCCATGTTGGTTATGTGAGATTTCCTCAAATTACGCTGCCATTAGGTGAAATAATTCTTCTTATTGTGCAAGATACGTCAGATTACTGTTCTAGACTGGCACTGGGCGAACTGGGCCAAAATGGACTGAAGCTTCAGAGAATGCGGACTGGAACTAAGTAAACAGACTCACTAAACGAACTTAACATCGTTACAGTGGAAAATGATTTTAACGTCGTCACGAGCACGGACTGGACTTCGCTGAAGGTCCAATCAGCCTGTTTGAACTGCGAACTTCTATACTGGGCCTTGCTTATTGGGTCTACCAGCTTGGGCCACTAAACTCATGGGCTTTTACCAGCCCACTCAGATAATCTGAAAAATACCCATAACATAATTATATCTGGAAATAGTACTAAATATAAATCGTTGTAAAATCGTAAACTGCTATATAAATTATCTTTATAACTTTAATAATATAAAATATGAAAATCTATATTCCGTAAACCTTTTCTGGAATCTCTTTCTGTAACTCTCGTGTTCTGTAAATTTCTTTCTATATTGATTAAACTCAACATGTAACATCTATAATCTGAAAATCTACACCAATTAGTACTCAAGGAAATCTGTCATACGTCGTAGAGATACTCAAAATATACACAGAGCGAGGGATAACATCTGTCATACATGTGCTAGGCGACTCAATGACTTTCAAACATTTGTCATACACATGCTAGGCAAATTTGGAACTCACATATATGTAGTCTATCTGACCGTTAGAAGGGAGGGTACAGTCTTGGTGTTGTGAAAGCATATTTATTTTTCTTTCCTTTCTCAAAGCATAAAATCATATTATTTAAAATATCCTGAAATTTTTCTTATAATAACTCAAATTGAAAACATAAAATTCTTTTGGAATTTCTGAGAAATATATATATATATATATCTATATGAATTCGTAATAAACTTTTATTTCAATCGTAAAACATAATGTATAATCTATAAAATCAATTAACTTAACAATTTATTTACTTCAAATAAATAATAAAATCTGAAATAATTATTTACTTCAAACAAATAATAAAATCTGGAATATAAATAAACATAACTCAATCAATTTAATTAAAAATAAAACTATACACTCATATAACTCATTTATTTAAATCCGGATCATCATTCTAGATCTACCCTAAAATCACATAAAACTCATGAATTTAAAATTATAGAAAAATTAACTAATTTTCTGGAATCTAAATCCTATTAAAATAAACTTACTGATCTAGATAAGTCGGACACCCAATTATTATTATTATTATTATTTCTTTCTTCTTCCCTCTCTTCTCCTTATTTTTCTTCTTCTCTTTCTCTCAGGTTTATATGCAGTAGTTTCTCTTATTTCTGTTCACTCTCATTTCTATTCACCCAGCTCTCTGTTCTCTATATGTTTTTCTCTTGCCATTTCAATATATATATCTATATATAATACAAATAAAACAGCACCATCTCTCAATCTTTCTTTTAGTCAATTTCTGATTTGATCATCTGGCTTCTATTCTAGATGATTCATCACACACCCCTTTATATTTTATTTATTTATTTTATTCAAAATGGACATTTGTCCAACAACCTTTTCTTTCCAATCTCATTTTTTGTCCTTATCCTCCTTTTCTTTTCTTTTGGTTTCCTTTGCTTTGTTATGTTGGTCATTGTGTGAGTATGGTGTGCTTTCAATTGAAACATAAAAAACCAATATATATAAATATATATGCACATGTGGCCGAACACACTACCCACACACACATTCCTTCAATTTTTGTTTTGCATGTCAATTCACTTATGTACTTGCCACTTGTCTCATTACTTTTTCACTTCTACTTTTCTTATTGTAATCTTTAACTTGTTCTTATCTCAATTCCTTTACAATTTGTTTAGTTTTGCTTTTAGGGTGATGGATCAGTCCCACTTCTCTTTTTGTTTCATTGCCTTGACTTGCCTTTTTGTCTCATGCCTTTGTTGCCAATTCATGCCTCCATTCCATCTCTTTTATTATTTTACTTTATTTTTCTTCAATTTGTCTCATAAGTTGACCTTACCACCAAAAACTTGTCTTCTTTCTCTTTTCCTTTCTTTGTTAGCCGAATTGCATCATTTTGTATAGCTATATATATATTTCTTTTTAACACTAATAAGTGCATTTAGTGAAAAGGATATGGACTCCATTAATTCCGATTTTGAGCTCACTTAAATTTTAGGCTTCATACTAATTAATTAGGTTATTTTTTTCATCACTCCAATTTAGCCCTTTAAATTGAAAGTTTCTAATTAAACCCTTTAAATTTTTCCTATGAACTTTATTTATACTTTATTCAATGAAAAAAAAATTATTCTGTTAGATTTAATTAAATTCGAGCGTTATAATTCATCCCCCTTATAAAATTTTATTCTCGAAATTTACGAATTGTTTCAACTTAAGATGTTTCACTCTAAAATGTTACTTTTATTTTCTCTTTAATAATCATAATAATTCTATTCTCAATTGATCTATGAATTTCTACATATGTAAGATCGTAAATTCAACACCACAATATTTCACACCTAACTATAAATACTGTGATTCAATAAAACTCTTCAACAATCATGATTGCACCCTGATTGAATATTCTATAAATTTCCTCATTTGCTAGATTCAAAACAATAATAATTAACACCTACATAGGCAACCATTAAGCAAAAGTCTTCAATCAAATTCTTCTCAACAGTCAAACTTGTACACTTTTGAATAATCACACCTACACTATTCTAAATAATAATCATTTTTCTTTTTATCACTTCCAATAATATACAAAACTTAATAAATCATTCCCTATAACTCTTATACTTGATGTAGCTTCCAAATAATAAATCAATACATACCAATGAATAATTAATCACACATTTTTATAATTTTCTATCCATACTCTTTGAAACAATTAAATCATTCAAAATCATATCCTATGACACCAAAACTATATCACATTCACATAAATCTTATTTAATTATCTCAAAATTCAAGTCTACTATTTTATAACTCAATTTCAAATCTAGTAAACATAAATTTTCTTTAACAAAAGATTTAACACCATACTTTCACTGTGCAACTTTGATATTCAACAAAATAATCTTAATTTTACTATGATAATCATTAATAACACCACAAAAGAATTATATAATTTTAAACGTATTTCGAGAATCAATCTGAAACTCTATTCAATACTCCGAAATTTCAATCACCTAAAGACTCCAAGTCATAAATATTCTAATACATCATCTATAATCCATATCATCATCTAATATTATAAATCATAAATATCCACAAGTAATAGTTTCAAATTTAATTGCTTGAAAATAATCCTTATTGAAAGATACTTTAGTTCCAATTCACTGCAAGGGACTAATAATTACTCATATTATCACCTCTCTTAATATGTTAATTCTCCATAATGAATTAAAAACTCATCAAAATTTCCTTAGAATTCTACCATTCTTTTCACCAAGATGAATAATAAATAAACAATCAAATTAAACTATAAGGAATCTAGAGCAATGAATATTCAATAATTAAAATCAATGCACTAATGCACTAACACCAGCACAAATAAAGGTCTATATCATATTCGTCACAAATAACAATAAAATTCCACCAAAAATACTTTTAACCACTAAAGTTAATTAAAATCCATCAAAATTACTACTAGGTCATATCCTTGCATGAATCCACAATTTACCTTATATTCACTAATAAACTCAAAATCAACACTTAAAAACAAAATATTATACATAGATTAACATTTAACTCTCAAAAGTCTTTATAAGGGAGGCTTAAACTGTTAAATTCCATTTATATTTAAATATGGAAAATTATGTCCATATATAACAACTTAATCTCATCTTATCATATATATCAATCAGAAGGTTATCTAAACATCAAGTACTTAAATCGCATAGGATCTACCTCACTTACCCATTATCTTTCCAATTGATTCCATAAAATTTTATGATTCATAATATCAACATTTCCAAGCTCCACAATTTGTGCTAAATAGTAATCAAATAAATTAATACCATATTTATTCTATTTGATCAAAACATAAGATCATATCATCTAACCTCATCAAAACTCAATCACCAAATATTCATATCAACTCTTAATTCACAAACAATTCAAATGTCATGAAATAACCACAACTTCTAGGCATATTCAACAATTACACAATCAATGTACTTATCACCAATATATATACTCCAATAATTGTGATCCAAACATTCCGAATGCTAGACAATCTGATGAATCACTCATTACTATCATACAATATTTCTCACTTTCATGTCAAAATCAATTCAGCTTAATCTATCAACACTAAACCGCAGATGCTAACTTAGATCTTCCACAGGTTTTCGTGCGAGATTGGTCACATAATGCATGATAAAACTATAATTTTATCTTTAACAAAAAGAAAACTAAATGTTTGTGACAAGAAAAAATTCTCTAAATTTGGAATCACTGCTCTATACCAAGTGTCGTATTCTGGGCAAGACGAACCTAGCATCCCTAATAAGCAACAACTGGTATCTATTAAAGCATTCCATAGGTGGCTCTACCTCTCTGAGCGAGACGAACCACCATCCCTAGGGGGTAGCCCTTTCCTCATGAAGCCCTTGGGTGGAGAGTCACACTTTTGACGAAAACCAAGATAGTAATCATGGATAAACATGAGACAATTGGATAATGAGGCAATTTAAGGCAAGTTTAATCTTCAAGGCTTTGGGTGCTAATAGAAGATAATCGAAAGCAAAATAGAGTTATTTGGGCTTTAAATAAATTGAGTTGAGTTTATTTTAATTGTAATGAGTTTTAAGTTAAGTTAGTCTATTTTATTTTAGTTTATATTATTTCGGTTGACATATTATAATTAACTTAAACCCATATTTAATTATTTTAAACCAATGAGTATGTTTAGTGAGCCCAATTGTTAAAGGACTAGGATTTTATATTATGTTATATTTTTTGCCTATAAAAGACATTGTAACCCTAAGCAAAAGGAAGAGAAATAAAGATGCAACCAATTATGTTTAATTGAGAGAGTGAATTTTCTCTTTTGTTCATTGTTGAACATGTGATCTTATCAATCTATGTTTATGGCAATCAAACTATAACTTATCTCCCACATTTTCATCTATGTTTTGGGAGTGACGTCAATATCCTTCTTTTATAATTTTGGTTCTTGATTGAGTTCTAGTCATTAGGTCAAAATTTTTAATAACTTTGATTCTTGATTGACATATAATCAATGGGTCAATTTTTTTTTTCTTTTATAAATTTATTTTAATCTTTCTTGGGGCTGTGTTTCAATTTGATCGTGTGTGTCGTATCTTTATATGCGGGGATCGCATCAGTTGGCATCAGAGCTTTAAGTATTAATTCATGTTTGATTTATCAATTTATCCTTTTGTTATGGATATTTTCTGTAACGCCTACGTGGCCCAACCGAAGTCCAGCCGAGTGGCCTATCTGGGCCAAGCCCAAGTTCCACTCGCTCACCAAAGGAAACCGGCGAAGTCCTGCAGACAGCCTACGGCGAACAGTATCCTCCTGATATCTTGAGCACGGTAAGACTTCAGCAAAATACGGCGTGAGCATGCGAAGAATAGCACCCAGCGAAGTGCGAAGTCCGCGCTGCCCACGTTGCTAATGTGAGCTCGCTCGTAATCAAATTAAGCTAGTCCATGAGAAGCTGAAGCCGTTAAGCGATGCTCCCCATCTCTTCAGGTAACAGTTCATCCAAAATCCCCACTTCGCTCAATATCGTGCCAACTCATCATATAACTTGTTTTGCACGCCAAACTTGTCAGAGATTACTGTTCAAATCACGGATAACCACACCTAATCCACGTGGGTTAGTCAGGCAAATCTTCCACCTATCCCTTGCATTTAATATAATCCGGCTGCATTAAATGGAAGTCAGGTTCATTAACTACAGTAATCATTCTAGTTTAACATATTATACGTCGCTGTAACACTTCTCCGTCTATAAATAGGGAAAGCTGTTCTCTGTAATGTAAGAGTGAAACACTTAGCAAAAAACTGGTTGTTACCCTGTCAAAATACTTAGTGAACAAACAGTGGATGTAGGCTAAGTTGGCCGAACCACTTCAACACCTTCTTATCTTGCATTCTGCCTTTACCATCTCTACCCTTATTATTCCCATCATTTGTTATTACCTGTTTCATTTTCTGTTTATGCAGTGTTGAGCCTGAAAGAACTTGGTTGGCTGATTTCATACTTCAACATTTTGGCGCTAGAAGGAGGGGCTCATCTGCATCGTTCTTCATCAAGATCATGGCCAAAGGTAGAATCACCAGAAGCTCAGACGTGGTTATTGAAAGAACAGAAGGGTCAAACCACAGACGGGGTGAAGTACCAGTAACTTTGGGTGTAGGTCCTTCTCGCGTTCATGTGGACAGAACAGTTCAAGGGGGCAATTCCCTGCAAATTTTACAATGACAGAAAAGATTGAAATGTACCGTTAAACAATTAGCTGAAGCTGTGAGAGCATTGACTGAAGCTCAAGCTCGGGGTCCTCACAGGCCGGACGACATCCCTGCAGCTGAAAGAAGAAAGGTAACCTGGGAAGTGCCACCTTTCCAGGGGTCCAACTTGTCATCCAATGTACGTTCAGTAGCTCGGACTCGACGAGCTCGTGAAAGTGAAAATGAAGCCCAACCTTCAGACTTGCGCATAAGGGTGGATCATGGTGGACACCGGAGGGTCGAGGTGAGCCATGAAGCTGCCCGGGCGTCAGCTCGAAGAAATGTGAATGAGCACCCACATCATCAAGGCTCTCGCAGAGAAGCTCCAAACCGATCACACCGGAGACAGGAGCCCAATTGTCGTTCCCCTGATCATGGAAATAGGAGGCATGAAGAAAGTGATCAATATCCCCCTAATAGGGAAAGCAGATTAAATAGGCGATCCCCTACTAGACAGCCTTCTATGCAAGGGTCTGTTATCCAGCACCTTCTTCAAAGAATGCAACAACTGGAGGCAAGGCCAGGAGTTCAGGAACAGAGGATTCCAGTAGAAGAACGGACTTCGTTTTCTGTCGAAGTCGAAGTAGAGCCTATTCCTCCTAGATTCAAAATCCTTAATATCCCTTAGTACAATGGCGATTCCGACCCTCATGAAAACCTTGATGCCTTCAATGTTCGCATGGATTTACAAACCACCAGTTCGCTGGTAAAATGCCGCGTCTTCCCTGCAACGCTTGGAAATATTCCTCGGCTATGGTTTAAGAACCTTCCACACCGCAGCATTCGTAGTTGGGAGGAATGCCAGCAGCTGTTCTTGAATCAGTACAAAGCATTGAAGAGGCAACTGGTGCCTCCTTGTCATCTGGCCACCATTTTCCAACACCGTAAGGAGTCCTTGAAGGACTACATTGACAGATTCAGACGCGAAGTGAACAAGGTTGATAGCCCAACTGAAGAAGGGATCCTAAACGCCATCTTGTCAAGGTTACGGAAAGATGGGAAATTATATGAGACCATCTACAAATCTCCTGTGAAGACCTTGGGTGCTTTTTATGAGTAAGCTGAAAAGGAGATACGTTGGGAAGAGGCCTTCGGGTCCAAGAAGTCAGCTGACCAGAAGGATAAAGCTGGCAGTTCCAATCAGCAAAACAAGAAAAGGAGTAATGAGAAACATAGTCACAATGGGCAAAGAAGTACCCACCAAGTTGCAAAAAAGGCACGAAGTGACCTCGGGTATAGATTTGACAGGAAGTCTGAGCGACCTCCCCGCAAAGGCAGTTACGAGCATTATGCCTTCCTATCTGACTCCGTGGGCAGAATCTTCGCTGCTGAGAAGGACAGAGAAGATTTCGGGAAGCTTGCTCCTACCAACGTGCCCAACCGATTCAGAAATAAAAACAAGTACTGTGCCTATCATAATGAGGCAGGTCACTTCACTTCGGAGTGCCGGGCACTAAAAGACGCCATCGAAGAAATGATCAGGAATAGACGTCTTCATGATTATGTGGTGCGACCATCGAACCAGTGACCTCAGAATCAGAGGTCTCAGCAGCGTTCACCTCTCAAATCTGGCAGACAAGCTGTTGAACAAGAACGGAGTCAGGAAGTGAGAACTATCTTCACTATCCACGGAGGACCTCACATCGCAGGTACATCTAATAGATCTCATCAGCGTTATGTATGCGAAGCCAATCATATACAGGTTGCAGGTCCTAGAGGAGCGAAAGGACCTTCCAAGTGCGCTAAAACAGCCCCAATAGACATCGTGTTCACAGAAGACGACGCCCAGAATATCTGCTGGCCTCACAATGATGCTTTAGTAATTCGAGCCTGAATTAGGAATGTTGAAGTCAGACGTATAATGATAGACACTGGGAGTTCGGTGAATGTAATGTACAAAGGATGTTATGATCAAATGGGAATCGGAGATGAACAGCTTCAGCCCTCTCCAGAGCCGTTGTATGGATTCACTGGAGATGCAGTTATTCCCATGGGGCAGATCAGGTTACCTTTGACCCTAGGCGATGTCAAATGTCAATCTACCGTGCTTATGGATTTTCTCATCATCAATTCGCCCTCTGCCTACAACGTAGTGCTCGGGAGGCCAGCCATGAATGAGTTAGACATGATCACATCCACCAAGACCCTTACAGTGAAGTTTCCTACTCCCAACGGCGTCGGGTGTGTGCGAGGTGATCAGCGCGTAGCCCATCAATCAATGCTACGAAAAGGCTGTAAAGTTGGGCACCCAGGAAGCCATGAAGATCAATGTAGTGTCTAGTGGTGAAATGCATGTGATGACAGAAATCGGGGTGGCTCACGACCTAGATCCTTGCGAAGTAGATGCTGACAAAACTACAGGCCCTATAGAAGAACTGGAGGATATACCAGTTAGTGAGACTGACCTTGAGAGATGCTTAAAGCTGGGAACCAAGCTAAGCCCCAAAGTGAAGGTTGGACTAGTCGCTTTCCTAAAAGCCAACCTTGACGTCTTCGCCTGGAATCATGAAGACATGGTGGGAATCAGCCCGGAGGTGATGTCTCACAGGTTAAATATCATCTCCTATTATAGGCCAGTTCGTCAAAAGAGGAGGCCGATGACGCAGGAGCGATATGAAGCCTTAAAGGATGAAGTGGAGAAACTCCTGGCCAATAACTTTATCAGAATTGCTCATTACCCTTCTTGGGTTGCCAATCCTGTACTCGTAAAGAAGAAGAATGGTAAGTGGAGAACTTGTATAGATTTTACCAACCTCAACAAAGCCTGTCCGAAAGACAGTTTTTCATTACCCCGGATCGATCAGCTCGTTGATGCTACTGCTGGTCACGAACTCCTCAGCTTTATGGACACGTACTCTGGTTACAATCAGATCCTAATGAATCCTACAGACGAGGAGCATACGTCATTTATTACTGACCGCGGTTTGTTCTGTTATAAGGTTATGCCCTTCGGACTGAAAAATGCAGGGGCAACTTACCAAAGGTTAGTAAATATGATGTTCGCAGATCTCATTGGGAAGAGCATGGAGGTCTATGTTGATGATATGCTAGTAAAATCTGCTCAAGCCACTGACCACGTACGCGACCTAGAACAGACCTTTCAGGTATTGCGAACCTACAGGATGAAACTTAACCCATTGAAGTGTGCTTTCGGAGTAGCGACGGGTAAATTCCTTGGGTTCCTCGTGAACAATAGAGGCATCGAAGCTAACCCCGAGAAGATACAAGCTTTGTTAAACATGAAGCCTCCAGCCAGTAAAAAGGAAGTACAAAGTCTGAATGGCCAGGTCGCGGCGCTCAACCGATTTATCTCCAAGGCCACCGATAAATGTATTCCTTTCCTCAACGTGCTGAAACAAACAAAGACCTTTGAATGGAATGAGGAATGCAAAGAGGCGTTTCAGCGATTGAAAGAGTACCTGGGGCGAGCTCCGCTCCTGGCAAAACCAAAAGAGGGGGTGACCTTGCTACTCTATTTGGGGATCTCTCCACATGCCTTGAGTGCTGCTCTAGTACAAGAAGAAGAAGGTGTTCAGCACCCAGTATACTACATCAGCAAGAAGCTAGTCGACGCTGAGACAAGGTATACTCCCATGGAAAAGTTAGCCTACTGTCTGGTGGTGGCATCCAGGAAGCTGCGCCCGTATTTCCAGGCCCATACAATCTCCGTCCTCACCAAATATCCTATAGGTCAAATTCTGCAAAGGCTAAAGACTTCAGGCCGCCTCCTCAAATGGGCCATTGAGCTGGCTCAGTTCGACATCGAGTACAAGGCGAGGTCTGCAATCAAAGGGCAAATCTTAGCTGACTTCGTCGTTAAGTTTACAGGGCCTAGTGATGAATCTAAAGTCGGGACCTCGGAAGGCCTTTATTGGGAATTGTATGTTGACGGTTCCTCTAATGACCGCAGGGTTGGAGCTGGTATGTTGTTGGTTAGCCTGGACGAACAGAAAATTCTTTATGCTCTTCGGTTTGGATTCAAAGCCACCAATAATGAAGTCGAATATGAAACCCTACTGGCAGGACTCCGTTTAGCAAACGAATTG
Source organism: Dimocarpus longan (assembly GCA_022984855.1). NCBI lineage: Eukaryota > Viridiplantae > Streptophyta > Magnoliopsida > Sapindales > Sapindaceae > Dimocarpus > Dimocarpus longan. Next base: position 6,727,141 of record CM041022.1, read on the forward strand.
TCTGTTAAGCAACTTAGAATCTTCAGTGATTCTCAACTGGTGGTATGTCAAATACAAGGAGAATATCAGGCCCGAGAGACAAAAATGGCGGTCTACTTGTAGAAGGTACAAGAGTTACTGAGGCGATTTAACAAATATGAAGTAAATCAGATCCCGCGAGCTCAGAATTCTTATGCTGATGCCTTAGCTCACCTGGCGACGGCGCAGGATGTTAATTTCTCTGGAGAAATACCAATAGAGTATCTTGCTAAGCCCAGCACTGATGCTCAGGAGGAAGTCATGACATTGACAGTGGCCGTCGATTCTTGGATGAGCCCGCTGATTAGCTACTTGCAGGAAGGAAAACTACCCAGTGACAAACTAGAAGCACGCCGTCTACGAACGCGAGCTGCTAGATACTGCCTCTGCAACGATGTGCTCTACAAAAAGGGATTCTCCGCCCCTTTGTTAAGGTGTGTCGATGAGCCAGGTTGTACCAATATCTTAACAGAAATTCATGCAGGTCACTGTGGAAATCATGCTGGGGGAATCTCCCTAGCCCAAAAAGCCCTAAGGCAGGGATACTACTGGCCTACCATGAAGCAGGACGCGATCAATCTGGTGAAAGCCTGCGATGTTTGCCAACGATTTGCTAAAGTTCCACGAGCTCCACCCGCCTATCTACACCAGATGGTCAGCCCATGGCCCTTTGCGATCTGGGGCATGGACTTAATAGGGCTGCTCCCTACAGGACGAGGTAACTACAAACACGCCATAATAGCTGTAGACTATTTCACCAAATGGGCTGAAGCGAAGGAGTTATCCCAAATTTCTACTACCAAGGTAGAACAATTTGTATGGAACAATATTATTTACAGGTTTGGAATCCCCCAATAGTTGGTGACCGACAACGGTACTCAATTCAGCAGTGAAACATTCATCAACTTCTGTAGCGATCTGGGTATCAAGAAAAGTTTCTCCGCAGTCGATCACCCTCAGGCAAATGGTCAAGTGGAGGCTGTCAACAAGATAATCAAACACATATTGAAGACCAAGCTAGAAGCTCGAAAAGGAGCCTGGGTGGATGAATTACAGCAAGTGCTATGGGCCTACAGAACAACAGCCCGTAGTACCACAGGAGAAACTCCCTTCTCTTTAATCTATGGCTCTGAAGCTATGATCCCTGCCGAGCTCGACGTTGCTAGCCATCGACGAACACACTTCGCACCAACAGATAATGATCAGCTCACTACGAATCTCGACCTCCTTAAAGAACTAAGAGAAACTGCCAGTATGAAAGCTGCCATCTATCGACAAAAAGTGGCCAAATATTACAACAAAAAGGTTCATATCCGGAACCATAACTCTGACGACCTCGTACTCCGTCTTATCCTCCCCGGAGCTCGTCAACGTAGCGAGGGAACGCTAGGTCCAAACTGGGAAGGACCATACATCATTCAAGAAAGCCTGGAAAACGGGGCGTACCACCTGAGGACGATGGAAGGAGATGTACTGACACGAGCTTGGAACGCCGATCACCTCAAACCTTATTTCCAATAATTCCTTGTTACTTTTTGTACATATATTTGCACAAGTAAATAAAAGCATTTTTATCCATGGTTGTCTCATTTTGTCTGTGATTGTCGTTTACAGATCCCATTCTTGACCATTCCTGACTATGGCACTAAGAATGGCACATCGCTGTCTTCCGATTGTAACTAAACAGTAAGGGTTGAGGGCCAGCTATCGGTACCTTAATCAATCCTACTCATATCTCGTGGTTAGGGGATTGGCAGGCCACGTGCGCTCACTTCGCCAAACTCCATTGGCAGGCCTCGTGCACTCACATCGTCAACTATTGTTGATAGGCCACGTGAGCTCACTTCGCCAAACTCCATTGGCAGGCCGCATGTGCTCACATCGTCAACTATTGTTGATAGGCCACGTGCGCTCACTTCGCCAAACTCCATTGGCAGGCCGCGTGCGCTCACATCGTCAACTTTTGTTGATAGGCCACGTGTGCTCACTTCGCCAAACTCCATTGGCAGGCCGCGTGCGCTCACATCGTCAACTATTGTTGATAGGCCACGTGCGCTCACTTCGCCAAACTTCATTGGTAGGCCGCGTGTGCTCACATCGTCAACTATTGTTGACAGGCCACGTGTGCTCACTCCGCTAACCCCCATTGGCAAACCAAGTACACTCACATTATCAACCTTGGTTGATAAATCACGCACATTCACTTCGTTGACTTTTAGTCAGAATCACCATGTTGCGTACAAGAAGGATAATTGTTAGTATGACGGTGTTAATGCTTACACACGTAAGTAGCCTCATACTTATTTATCCCTATTGGCTCGGTTTTCTAGCAATCTTCATTTCGTTACTTTGAGTTTCTTTTCACAAGGCAAATAATCTTGTTTAAGACATAGAAACTATTACTCTTTTGGCATTCAACTTAAGACATAGAGAAGTAAAAGTTAAATTCATTTGCAATAAAATGCCTAATGTAAACGATCTCCTCATAAACGAGGCCAACAAAACAATCATTGTTCAACTACAGGAACTCGATAACTAAACAAAGATATGTATAAAAATAAAAATGCTTCTTTGAAGTTATACTGAAGGACCCTGAGGAGTGGATGAAGATGGCGTTATTTCTGTTGCACCCTCAGCGGGGGGATCCTGAACACTTCCCCCAAGTGCTGCCCCTGATGCCTGGCCTTGCGCCTCAGCTTGTTCTTCTGCTGCATACTTAGCGAACTGCTGAACTTCTCTGACTCCGCCTTCACCAAAGATAGAGTAATCAAGAGTGGGGTAGGTGTTCCACAGAGTGTATAATATCCTTGTCTCCATCTCCATCCTGATCTCCTCTATACGAGCTTCTGCTGCAGCGAGTTGCTCTTTCGGTTTGGCTATCTCCTGGGAGGCGGTTTCTACCTCTTTCTCCCGTACCCCTAGAGTATTTTGAGTATTTTTCAATTGGGAGTATAGCTTGGAAGATGCCAACTTATGACGCTCTTTTTCTTCCTCATTTGCAAGCTCGAGAGCACATTTGGCGGCGTCAGCCACATCCAACTTGGCCTGTAACGCTGTGGCTGTATCATTAGCCTTCTTCGTCGCTTGATCGGCCTTGGCCACCGCCTCCTGAGATACTTTCGCTACCTGCTCGGCCTTCTCTGCGGCCTCCTGAGCTTTTGTAAACTCCTCCTTCACAGAAAGAAGCTCCTTATCCTTTTTCTTGGACGCCTCCTTTAGCTTCTTGTTGGCAGCCTGAAGCCCACTGTATTTGTCCTCCTCATAACCTTCTTCATCCATAGCCTTCATGAGTGCCATGGTGGTCTGAAAAACATAGACAGTTTGAAACTAACATATGAAGGAGGCATAGCAATTTGGTCTTACCCTGAGTGACTGCCGAAGACCCCATGAAAGTAGCCTGGTACCAGTAAAGTCCTCCTCTTCAAGCCTCTCAGCTGACAGGCCTACAAGAGAGGGAGCTTGTTCATATGCAAAGTCCAGATAGACCCCTACAGGAAAAACTCTAGGAGCCAGATCGACGGGAACTTTTGGCCTTGATTTGGGGGGCTGCTCAGCGACCTGCTTGCCCTTATCTTTTTGCGTTTTCTTTGCAGGAGGGAGTTTACTGGCCTCTCCAGTCTCTTTCCTCTTTGTTCCTGCCTTCTTGCCTTTGCCAACAGTTGTATACTTTGGGCCTTGGGAGCTCGAAGGAGGAACACCAGCATTAACCTCCTGTGCACTGACCTCTTGTGCAGTAGAATTTGGAGGCCCTACCGGAGCAACGGTAGCAGGAGATTTCACCGTACTCAAATCAGGCACTTCCTTTGCCATTACCGAGGAAGAGCCTGGAACTGCAGAAGTGGCTGCCGTCGAGCTCCCATGCTTGGCCTTTTTCTTTGGGAGCGGCAGCAAACTCAGCTTCTCTTTCGGCTCCGTCATCTCTGTTGTGTCCTTAGAAATAACGTGCACTTCCACTTCGCTAGGAGAAGTTGGCCTTTCCGGTGAACTAGGACTTCCACTTATATCCTCAGCAGTAAAAACTGATCCTATTTCGTCTATTCCCTGAGTCCCCATATGCTTACTCTTGATCAAGGCACTCTTGGACGAAGGCGCAAGTTCATAAGTTTGAAGCAGTTCAGTTGTCAGTTTGACATCGTCCTCCTCTGTTTTTCTTGTTAAAAGGATGTCCAACTGAGCTTCCTCTTCTGATGTCAAGTCAACCTTTTTGGCCTTTAAATCTGCATGAAGAACCAAAAGATTAAAACATCCAAAATCACTCAGTATCTACAATAGTGTGCACGATCTGGTACCTAGCTCAGCTCGAAAGGTGAAATATTGCAAAGTAACAAGCAAAGGGCAAGAAATATAAAACCACTGTGTTTTGTAATCTCCTGCATTAGATTTTCCCTTTGCTTGTCCTTTGGGCAGTATCGGTTTATAACGGGTTGAACGAGGTGAGGAGTAATAGCACCCGTCTCTTGGCTGGCTCGCGCTAGTCCCTTTAAAGGTTAACAGGTGTTTGATTATGCTTGGGCTAGGAAAAGGAAAACCATTTTTCCTAAACAGAATAGCCAGCGAGGTTATTTGGTTATAGGTATTCGGGATGAGTTGGAAAGGAGCTAAACCCAGTTCGTTAATTATTTCAATCAAATAAGGATGCACTGGGAATCTAAGTCTCGCCTCTAGATGCTGCGTACTCACAGCTATGAAACCATCAGGGGGGTAAGCTACATGACCTTCCTCTGAGGCCGCTAAGATTCGACATCCTCTAGGGAGGTGAAATTCAAGTACTATCCTCATGAGGTCTATTACAGTGACCTTTGACTGGTGATGCTTGAACATCTCCCTCGTCGCTCTCTCTTCGGCAGCTCGTTCAGCCAAAGTCGAAGCCTGGGCCAAAGGGGTGGGGTCCCAAGGAGGATAAAAACTTGAAATACCCTCCCCAAGTTGTGGCCTGATTCCTGAGGAGCCTGTTCCTGACTTATCTGTTCTTCAGAACCAGAGGAATCCCCCTCTCCTACTATATGTTGACGTCTGCGACCTGAAGCCATCTACAAAAGAAGACAAGGAACAGTCAGTCCGCAGTACGCAGACTCGTCCTACAAGCTTGTCAACAAACTCCTAGTACTAAAGCATACATTCATATATATCGTCCTATGATAGCCAGGCCGCAGACACTATGCAAAACTATAAACAAAGTCAACTCCGGCCATTACATGACGGCCTCCGAGCTACCTTTGTATGTGACTAAAATATTTCCTAAATCCTAGGACAAACAATTGGCAGCCTACCCCATGGTACTCATTAGAATTAAAGGTCAGTTCTTCTTCTACTGGATAGTCAAAAAATCACGAACATATCAAGAACTTGAAAAACAGTCTTCAATTCAAACGCAACCCATACACCTATATCTATCATTGCATCGATATATCAATCGAAAGCGTGAATTAGTAACTTACTTGAATGATGCAAAGAAGGAAGAACTGAAACGATTCGAGATAATGGGAGACGACTCGCCGGGGGGAGGTGAGGCTAAAAGTCACAACGGTGAAGGGAAATTGAAAATTCTCTCTACAACGATAGCTGTATGCCAAGGAGAAAATGATGAAGGAAGAAGAAGATGTCAACAGTCGCTGTCTTTATCTCATTCCCTAAAAACACCCAAACCGTTAGATCTCATAACCAACCCAGATCCAATGGTATCGTGCGATGTTAGGAATTGCTATCATGACGCCGGCGGATGAAAGACGTGCATTAAATGCACACCTTTCGCGAGACACGTCTTTTCACCTCCTCTGGGCGATCACCACGTAGCATATAAGACATTTAAAAAACAAAGAATAACGGTTCCCGCCTCTTCCACTTCCCCCGGTCTAGCTCGGAGTTCTCAGTCCGCAGCGCTCCTTAAGAACTGGGGGGCTTATGTTATGGATATTTTCTGTAACGCCTACGTGGCCCAACCGAAGTCCAGCCGAGTGGCCTATCTGGTCCAAGCCCAAGTTCCACTCGCTCACCAAAGGAAATCGGTGAAGTCCTGCAGACAGCCTACGGTGAACAGTATCCTCATGATATCTTGAGCATGGTAAGACTTCAGCAAAATACGGCGTAAGCATGCGAAGAATAGCACCCAGCGAAGTGCGAAGTCTGCGCTGCCCACGTCGCTAAGGTAAGCTCGCTCGTAATCAAATTAAGGTAGTCCACGAGAAGCTGAAGCCGTTAAGCGATGCTCCCCATCTCTTCAGGTAGCAGTTCGTCCAAAATCCCCACTTCGCTCAATATCGTGCTAGCTCATCACATAATTTGTCTTGCACGCCAAACTTGTCAGAGATTACTGTTCAAATCATGGATAACCACACCTAATCCACGTGGGTTAGTCAGGCAAATCTTCCACCTGTCCCTTGCATTTAATGTAATCCGGCTGCATTAAATGGAAGTCAAGTTCATTAACTACAGTAATCATTCTAGTTTAGCATATTATACATCACTGTAACACTTCTCCTTTTATTAATAGGGGAAACTGTTCTCTGTAATATAAGAGTGAAACACTTAGCAAAAAACTGGTTGTTATACTGTCAAAATACTTAGTGAACAAACAGTGGATGTAGGCTAAGTTGGCCGAACCACTTCAACACCTTCTTGTCTTACATTCTGCCTTTACCATCTCTACCCTTATTATTCCCATCACTTGTTATTACTTGTTTCATTTTCTGTTTATGCAGTGTTAAGTCTGGAAGAACTTGGTTGGCTGATTTCATACGTCAACACCTTTTGTTTCTATTTCAATTTTTTTTTTTAATCATATAACATTAAATTATTCTAGGTTCTGTATTAATTAATTTCGCTCATCAATCTTTGCTCATGTATCTGCGTCAACACACACCAATTAGTCTTTAGAATTATTTTGTCTTCTTTTGGTTTCTTATACTGTCGCATCCACTATGTCAAAGAACATAATATTTTATCTCTTGGTTTGCATGCCATATTGACTCGGCATCATCTGGTCATTGTGTTTAATTTATAAACTATTCAGCCTTGTTATTTTATTTCCACATCAAATTTTTTATTGTATCTTGTGTTTGTTTTCAGCATCCCCAAACATAGATGTTCATTATTTTCTGGTCTGTTCGAATTATCAACACTTGTTTTCAGATCTGTCCACCTATACATTAATGGTTTTATTGTGTTCGCACCATTCTTGATTCATCATCATATCTATTTCTTGATTTGCATGATTCACATGGCATAGGGTCTTGGTTTGCAAGATTCATCATCTTGGTATTAGTTCTGCAAGTTCTGTATTAACGTTATTATTGTGCGCATTTTGGATTGATTTTAAAAAGGAGGAAAAGTTTGAGCGTGCAAAGTGAGTGTTGAGTTAAATCAAGAGCGCCGAGTGATAAACACGTGAGAGAGAGTGTGAGGTTCTTTCCCTAACATTTTTTCAGGTGTTAATCAAATCATCGGACAACAACAAAAATGGATGACGATTTGAGGAAAAATCGTTTTGAGGAAAGTAGGAATGATGGAAACCAAGATAACAATCATGAAGAACATGAGACAATTGGACAATGAGGCAATTTAAAGCAACAAAGCTTAATCTTAAAGGCTTTAGGTGCTAATAGAAGACAATCAAAGGCAAAATAGAGTTATTTGGGCTTTATTGGAGATTTATTGAAGTTATTTGAGTTTTAAATAAATTGGGTTGAGTTAGCCTATTTTATTTTAGTTTATATTATTTGGGCTAATATATTAGAATTAACTTAAGCCTATATTTAATTATTTTAAACTCATGAGTATGTTTAGTGAGCTTAATTGTTAGGGGCTAGGGTTTCATGTTATGTTATATTTCTTTACTTATAAAAAGCATTGTAACCCTAAGCAAAAGGAAGAGGAATGAAGATGCAGCCAATTATATTTAATTGAGAGAGTGAATTTTTTTTTTCGTTCATTGTTGAATATGTGATCTTATCAAGTTATGCTTGTGGCGATTAAATTATGACTTATTTCTCACCTCCTCATCTATGTTTTGGGAGTGGCGTCAATATCTTTTTTTTTTTTTTTTAATAATTTTGATTCTTGATTGAGTTTTTAGGCATTGGATCAAAGTTCTTTATAACTTTGGTTCTTAATTGACATATAATCGATTAGTCAATTTTTTTTTTTTTTTTTTTTTATAAATCTGTTTTAATCTTTCTTAAAATTATGTTTCAATTTAATTGTGGGTATCGTATCTTTATGTACGGGGTTCGCATCAACTTCGCCACCTCACTCATATGCGAGAGTTCCCAAGGATTGGCCTATTATTCCTTTGCTCTGATATCAAGTTGACAAGACTTATCCCAACTCCTATCTCGAGTCCGGGAGGATCCCGTGAAAACTGAGGTCTTTCTAATTAAAATCTAGATTTACTCAAAATCCTTTAAAATAATTATCGTAATTTTGATAATCACTTTGATCGAAATATAAACTGAACAAATCTAAAATCTTTTCTTTTCTCGTGCTGGACCTATAGACTAAATATATAAAATATTTATAAAATATCTATAAAACAATGTTTAATCTGTAAAACTATTTTAGAAATACATTTACGAAATCTGGTTAATAAAAAAAAGATAATATACACAAATACAACTATTCATCATCATGTGGTCTTCCTCACGATATACAATAATCTGCACGAACCTGTGGTGGATACTCGAAAAATATATTTATAAAAGAGTGAGCGTTAACGCCCAATGAGTGGATATAACTTTTTAAAAATATTTCTAAATAAAATATCAAAATTATCACTGGTAAAAAAGAAACAATTCTCAATAATTCATATACAATCATATCTAAAAATAATATTGAGTATAAAATTCATATCGTTGTAAAATCGCAAACTACTATATAAATTATCTTTATAACTTTAATAATATAAGATGTGAAAATCTATAATCTGTAAATCTTTTCTGGAATCTCTTTTTGTAACTCTCGTGTTCTGTAATCTCTTTCTGTATTAATCAAACTCAACATATAATATCTGTAATCTGAAAATCTATATCAATTAGTACCCAGGAAAATCTTTCATACGTGATAGAGATACTCAACACACACACAGAGCGAGGGATAACTGATAGATAATATACCTTTGATGAAAACCATCACTTAAACAATAGAAACATTCATGTTGAATCATCAAGAACCAATAAATAAAAGTGCGGAAGCGTACTTGAATCCATATTAACCAATCACTTTATAGAACCACGCAGTTTAGCTTTCTAGATCAACATGAATCCAAGAGAACATTTTAGTTTTCTCTCTTTATTCTCTCTCTGATGATGGGATGTCAGAAAGAATTTGAATTGTATGCGTAATTTGGGGACCATGACCATAATATATATATATATATATATATAAATACCTTATTATCCCTTTTTGGTATTTCTAATTTAGCCCATCCTAAAAATAGAAATCATCCCTTAAGTCTCTACACATTAAAGGCCCACACCCTATCAGATACATTAAAGCCCAAAATTGCCCAAAGCCTAATAGATCACTTTCAGTTGGGCTCAATTTTATTTGATAGTCTGCAATACATAATTATTTATATATAAGCCCAACGTTGGATTAAAGATCCAACAATAACATCTGTTATACACGTGTTGGGCAACTCAATGACTCTCAAACATTTGTCATACATGTGTTGGGCGGATCTGGGACTCACACATGTGTAGTCTATCTGACCATTAGAAGAGAGGGTATAACCTTGGTGTTCTGAAAACATATTTATTTTTCTTTCTTTTCTCAAAGCATAAAATCATATTATTTAAAATATACTGAAATTTTTCTTATAATAACTCAAATTGAAAACATAAAATTCTTTTTGGAATTTTAAATATATATATATATGAATTCATAACAAACTTTTATTTTAATCGTAAAACATAATTTATAATCTATAAAATCAATTAACTTAACAAATTATTTACTTCAAATAAATAATAAAATCTGAAATATAAATAAACATAACTCAATCAATTTAATTAAAAACAAAACTATCCACTCACATGACTCATTTGCTCAAATTCGGATCTAAAACGAATTCTCATATGATTTTCTCATCATCTTGGGTCCACCCTAAAATTATAAAAAACTCATGAATTTAGAACTTATAGAAAAATTAACTAATTTTTTGGAATCCAAATGCTATTAAAATAAACATACTGATCTGGATAAGTCGGACACCCAATTATTATTATTATTATCATTATTATTATTATTATTATTTCTTTCTTCTTCCCTCTCTTCTCCTTATTTTCCTTCTTCTCTTTCTCTCGGCTTTATATGCAGTGGCTTCTCTCATTTCTATTCACCTAGCACTTTGTTCTCTATATGTTTTTCTCTTGCCATTTCAATATATATCTATATATAATACATATAAAACAGCACCGCCTCTCAATCTTTCTTTTTGTCAATTTCTGATTTTGTCATCTTGCTTCTATTCTAGACGATTCATCACACACCCCTTTATATTTTATTTATTTATTTTATTCAAAATGGACATTTGTCCAATAACCTTTTTTTTTTTTTTTTTCCAATCTCACTTTCTTGTCCTTATCCTCATTTTCTTTTCTTTTCGTTTCCTTTGTTTTGTTATATCGGTCATTGTGTGAGTGTAGTGTGCTTTCAATTGAAACATAAAAAACCATTATATATATATATATATATATATATATATATATATATATATGCACATGTGGCCAAACATACTACCCACACATACATTCCTTCAATCTTTCTTTTGCATGCCAATCCACTTATACACTTGCCACTTGTTCCATTACTTTTTCATTTTAACTTTTCTTATTTTTATCTTTAACTTGTTCTCATCTCAATTCCTTTGCAATTTGTTTAGTTTTGCTTTTAGGGTGATGGATCGGTCCTACTTTCTCTTTTTGTTTCATTGCTTTGTCTTGTCTTTTTGTCTCATGCCTTTGTTGTCTATTCATGCTCCATTCCATCTCTTTTATTATTTTACTTTATTTTTCTTCATTTTGTCTCATAAGTTGACCTTATTACTAAAAACTTGTTTTCTTTTTCTTTTCCTTTCTTTGTTAGCCGAATTGCACCCTTTTGTATAACTATATATATTTTTCTTTTTAACACCAATAAGTGAATTTAGTAAAAGGGATATGGGCTCTATTAATTCCAAATTTGGGCTCACTTAAATTTTGGGCTCCATATTGATTAATTGGGCTATTTTTTTCATCACTTCAATTGAACTTTTTAAATTGGAAGTTTCTAATTGAACTCCTTAAATTATTCCTATGAACCTTTATTATACTTTATTCAATGGAAAAAATTATTCTACTAGATCTAATTAGATTCGGGCGTTATAGGAACCATTGTTATGTAAACTTTGAAAAAATTTTATATGAAATTCAATTGTTATTCATTTGTATGTTTATTGAATATTTTTATTGGTTGTTATATGTTTACGAGAGACGTCTTGTTACATGTTACTAACCCGAATGAGATGAATTGATAGGTTTTCTAATTGAATGCATGGATTGACCAAAATAAATGTCTTTAATTAGGGGTTTGGATTTTATCTGCAACCGAATGAATAGATTTAGTATTGATTTGTAATTATGATTTTTTTTTTTATTTAATTGTACATAATTGTGTGCTAATTAAAGTGAGTATGCTCTTATGACCAATTGGAATATTCTCACTAGCTAAGATTGCAATTGAAACAACTGAGTTGAGACCTTAACTTTCAAAGTTGCATAATACCGATGACCTAACATTGGCTATCAATTGATATCATTTCTTGAATTTACCTAGCTAGTGTTTATTCTTGTTTATTAGTTTTTAGTCATTTTAATTGTTTTCCAATTCAACAACTTTCTTTTAATTTTCTTGCAAATATCACATTAAAAATCAACGTAGAAAGTGTGCAACCTCTCTGTGGGACGATCTACATCCGCTATACTGTAATGGGTGTATGGTGAATAAATTTTATTAGGGGACTTAAAAACACAAAAATCAGTATCAAAATTTTTGGCATAGTTGCCGGGGAGACTATATGACTATCACGTTAAGTTTTAGTGTGATTGTATTGCTTGTATAATTGTTAATAGGATGATTGTATTTTATGTATATAATGCACAGATTATTTTTGTGCTTTTATTTGTTATCATTTTTTATTTTTGTTTTGTAGGATTTTGTTAGTGCAAGTGTATCATAGGGCCACGAAGGAATATTCACACCCCATTGTGAATACAAGCTTTTAGGTCAATAATTGTCAATATTTAGTGCCCATTTTTATCTAGTATTTATGTTATGTTTTCGTGTGGAATTGATTTTTTTATTTAATTTTATGTTTGTGGTGTTTAGGATTATTTGAGAGGAAAGGAATGGAAATGGATGACTTTTGGAGTCAATTTCAGCGTAAGGAAATCAGAATGCATCATGAGATACAACCATTTGAGATTTTGGTTGTGATCGTAGGTCATTATTCTCAAGCAGAAGCTGTTGCCATGATAGATCATGAGGAAGAACAAAGTTGAAGGTGGCAATTGAAGGTGGCCATTTTGAGATAGAGAGTATCGCCACCTAGTGTCGCAAGATGGAGCTAGGTTGTAAGTGGTGATGAAACTTAACGGACCTGACAGTTGCGGGACAGTTTCAAATTGATCGAAACTCCTCTTTTTGAATCTAATCAACTTCTGATGTATCGTAATGTCCAAAATCAATTACTCAAATGGATTAGGATGAGATTTGATCAATAAGGGATAGAAATAACAAAGTTTCATCCGAATCAAAAGAGGATAGAATTTTGATCAAACTAGGAAGTGAGGCATATGAACACTATAAATAGCCAACTTTTTGTGGAATGAAGAGATTTTTGCTAGGACTTTCGGTTGGAGCAAAGAGCTAGATGTGGAGTTTTTTCTCTTCTCTCTAGCTTTCTTTTATTTTATTTTTATTCATGTGTTTTGTCAAAGCCATGAGTGGCTGAATTTATTATTAGTTAGGACTGAATTGAAGCCCTAAATATGAATTCAATTCTTTTATTAAAGTTTAGTATTTTTGCATGATGAAGTCACTATCTCTATCTTTAATAGCATTATATTTATTTTGTTTCTTTGAATGGCTATGTTAGGAGTATGTTCATAGAACTTTTGTTGTAAGAATATAAATCGCATATCAAACAAACATATTCTTAGTTGCAACAATTAATTATATAAGAACCAATTGAGGGACTTTGATTCGTAAAGATCTAGGATAGACATTATGTTTTAGGATTTATGTGATATTCATACCTTTCAAATGCAATAGAATCAATCAAACAATGCTACAGGTCAGGCAAGCAATCACAGTAAAGGAAAGCAAACTCTATTCACAATGTAAGAGCCCAAAAAAATAAACTTGTGTTTGTATCTGACTTCTTGAGAAAAAGCATAAGATTTCATGATATGTATGGTAGCCCCCTTTTATGTTTTAAATAACATATTTTATCTGCTATAAACTGCTTAATAATTTCAACTGATATCAACTGCTTTGGCAATTGATCATCATTATCCAATTTCAAATTGGATGATAGATTTTAGATCCTGGGTAAAACCCGACCTATAACCCAAGGCCCAATTACTTCATTCTGGGTGGGCCTTTTGTATTTTTCAATATCTTCTACTCGCATAGAATGGGACAATGTTTATAAAGTAATGTAAACATTCAAACACAGATCTATTCTCAAATATTCATACAAGCAAATACACCGTATGACCCGTAAACAATTGTTAATCTTGCAGCTTGTAGTTTGATATTTCAACAATGAAACATCACATATTGTTCATATGTATCCTAGATTCAATTTCAAAATTTCATCAACAAAAGTATACTGAATCCCTCTTTTAATTGATAAAGAAGCTAAACTTGGCTTTAATAATTCAATGTGTTTACAATTGCAATCACAAATTTAATCATAATTGGTAGATCGGTGAATACACTATTTGATGAAAGAAATAATGAATCTTCCCATTCGACTTTCTTCCTTTGGTCTACAAAGACAACTGCCACCATAGACATATCACATAGGTCAAATTATCATGACCATAGAAAGATACACTAAATGGGCTAACATCGTTTTGTGACTTCAGGGCAAAGCCAATGGTCTTTAAGGATACAGTTTGGAGTTTTTACAATTCCAATAGAACTTACACAATGAGGAAGTACACAATGAGGAAATAGGGATTCGTTCTCTCATTTTCCATATTGGTCACTCTAACACACATGGTATGAATCATGTGTTACATTGATTTCATTTTAAATAAAGAACACACATGTCTAATAATTATTTCACTGTACGGATCTAAGTTAAAACTCGATTTGAGTGTTCAACCTGAGTTCTCAATTGCTCATTTTTCAAAGCGCCATATTAAGATCTTATATCCAGCTTAATCAGGTTTCAATGATAGTGGGGTTATTGTCAATGATTGGTTTTCATAGTTTATTTATGTACAAAAAACCTCATCTTGATCAAGTCAAGGTGACAAAATCATATATTTGAGCTCCAAGAAAATTATATCACTTATAATTTTCAATGATATATGTCACATCTTAGTTGGTTTTCCCAAACAACCAAGGTGATAGAATGTGTAAGAATGCTAGTCTCTACCTGATAACATATGTTTAACAAGTTCTTATATGAAATATGTATGCTAGTCTAAAACTGAAGATTCAAATCGAATTGATATTTATATTCATAAATAGAAGAATAAATCAGTTCAGATAATTCAATATATACAAATAACATTACAATCTATTTAATACTAAGGACTTAGCATATGACTTATACACATCTCCAGTCACTGCTTATCAACAACTCTGCAATCATCATGTGTGTAGAAATATATTAAACTTTCATTTCCTTCTTCATTATAATATCTCTCACAAAATTATATTTCATCTCTATATGTTTGGATTTTTTGTAATACTTAAAATCTTTTGTATACGCAATTGCAGCTTGACTATCATAATAGACAATTACTGACTGCATCAGTAATGATCTCAAGATCTTCCAAGAATCTCTTAAGCCAAATTGCTTCTTATATTGCCATCGAACATGTCATAAATTTGGCTTCCATTGTTGACAGGTCTATACATGTTTGCTTCTTACTACACCGTGAGATAGCATCGTAACTAAGCAAAAATGTATAACTCGAGGTGGATTTACGTTCATTTAAATCACCTTCCTAATTGATATCTGTATAACTGATTAAATGAAGATCACCTCTCTGATAACAAATGGAGTAATCTGTAATACCTTAAGATACACCAAGATTTTTTTAACTGCAATCAAATGTTTCTGTCCAGGATTTAACAGGTATCTGCTTATGAGTCCAATAACATAATAGATATTTGATCTTGTACACATCATACATAAGACTCCGAATGGCACTAGAATAAAGAACTTTCTGCATCTTTTCATGTTCTTATGGAGTCTTAGGACACATGTCAAGACTAAAAGTTTGTCCTTTTGATATGGGAGTATCTATCGGCTTGCAATTAGCCATATTTAAACATTCAAGAATCTTTCTTACATAAGTCTTTTGTGACAGAGCAAGAAGTTTTCTTGAACAGTCTCTTGTGATTTTGACCTAATATATAGGCAGTTTCACCCATATCTTTCATTTCAAAATTTGAGGACAATCGCCTTTTTTATGGTTGTTACAAAAGCTTTGTTGTTCACGACTAATAAAATATCATCCATAAATAAGGATAATATTACAAATTTATCATCACATTGTTTGATGTGCACGTAATGGTCCTCTTGTATCATTGTAAAATCATAAGACATTACAGCTTGATGGAAACAAAGGTACCATTATCTTAAAGATTGCTTTAATCCATATAATGATCGTTCGAGCCTGCATATTTTGCACTCTTGGCCTTTAACAATGAAATTCTTAGGTTATTCCATATAAGTCTCTTCTTCTAGTTCTCTATTGAGAAATTTCATCTTTATATCCATATGGAAGCAAATCTCAACACAAGTGAGAAAGTTTTTTCATAGTCTATACTCTCTTGTTGAGTATAACCTTCAACGACCAATCGTGTCTTATATCTTTCTATTGCACCATCTGCCTTTCATTTGATTCATAAGACCCATTTATTTCTAGTAGCTCTTCAATTAGGCAATAAATCAGCCCAAGTCCCAAATGTGGTTGTTTTTTATTAACTTCACTTCTTCTTGTATGGCTTTCATCCATAACTCTTTAGCAGATGAGTTGAGAGCCTCTTTCACATTTCTTGGCTCATAGCAATTATGTGAAGCAATCATAAATGCTTCCTTTTAATCTCGAATTGACGATATGGAATTATCTTATGATTGCCTTTGTGAGATCATGAATCCATCATATTGATCCCATTTAGGACCGAAAGTTCCATTAAATTTTTAACTACCTCTATAAGAGCATTCTAATGTACACCATTTTCGTAATCACCTAATTCATAAAATCAAACACCTTTATCAACCTCACCTCTGCCGGGAAATTTATTCTCTAGAAAAATTGACATCTCATGATTCTAATTCAGTCACTCCTTCATCTGTATGTTGTCCAATGAGTACATATCATTTGGAGTGCTCAAAGTATCTAATAAAGATATATTTTTTTACCTCTTGCACCTAGTTTCCCATATTTATTAGGTAAATCATGTACATAACCTACACATCCCTAAGGTCGCATGTACCAAAACTTCGTCTTGCTAAAAATAATTATTTTTTCAGTGAATAATATTTTTGGACGAAAAATGTTCGCTTGAAGAATAATTTTCGGAAAGTGAACCTTGACCATCAAAATTTTCGAAATTAGTATTAGAGGTAAAAAGGAATTGAAAAGGATAGAAAACGAATCTATTCAGATAGATTTTTAATAATCCGAAGATTTTTGAATGAAAATATTCTTTCCGATTTTGGACCGTATAAAATATTTTTGGAGAAATAAAATAAGTTAGAGTGCCCGGACGTGAAATCGAATTCGAGTAGAGGTTTCGAATATGGAATGAAATTATAATAGGATTTTCGGATGGATCGAAAACGAATTTGAATTCGAAATCGAAATGGGAGAATGTATGGAATAACACATGACATTAATGGAAGCATGGATTAGACAAGTGTCATCCATGCAAAAATGAAGCAAAACAAGTGGCATAATGAATTTGTGCATGAGAGATAAGTGGCACGATCACATTACACACACACACACACACACACACACACATATATATATATATATATTAAAGTTGAAAAGAGAAATGAAGCAAAGAAGATTCAATTCGGTCACTAAGCAAAACAAGAAGCCAAACTCAAGAGTGAGAAGGAGAGAACCAAAAGACTCACCCAGTCATGAAACCAAGCAAAAACGAGAAGCAAAAGTAGGGAGAGGGAGGAGAAGCCTAGAGTTATCTAGAGAGAATTGAGAGAGGAGGGTCGGTCATCACACCAATTCCCAGAGGCAGAGTGTTCGGTTCTTCAATCAAAACCAAGATAGGAAGAGAAGCTCGATTAGCAAGCATCCCCATTCGGTCTCCAATCTCAAAACCGAGAGCAAAGCTTTGAGAGAGAGCATTTGATAGGGAGAGAGCTGTTCAAAAGAGAAACTCTTGGTTGAAGAAGAAAATAACATCAAAGGGGTGTCTTTAACAGAGAGAGCAAGCAAGAAAGGAGATCAAGAAACTAGAAAGCAGTTCGGTCAAGCAAGAAAATAAAGGTAAGTGCTGCCTTGCTAAATTTTTTTAAGCTAATTTTGAATGATTTTTATGCATGCATGCCCTTTTTGGATTGAAAGAAGCTCGGCCAAAGAGGAAGAACATAGGTAGTAGCTTGCATGTGCATTTGAAGATGTTTTTGAGTTGACTTTCAAGGTAAGTGTAAGTTCTATGGTTATTTCTTGAGAAAATATTCGAGTTTGATATGAATGAATTTTGGTGATAATATATTTGGATTTTAAGATTTGGAACCTTATTAATGTGGAGGTTCAATTGTATATGATTTTGATGTGATAATGGATGAAATTTTGATGTTGGAATATATGTTAAATTCGGCCATATAGGGCTATTATAGTTTCGATTTTATTTTGGGATGTTTTGTCATGGAAAATGATGAATTTTGATCTGTTTGCTAGTGTTGAGGTGCTGTTTTTATGTTAGAAAATTGTTTTTGTGAGGTTCGGGTGATTTATGGATTATTTGGATAATGAAATGGGAAGTGAAAATAAAAGGTGTGCAAGCTACCATGGTTTTATTTTGAGAGTGTTGAAATGTTAAACCATGATTTTTAAATGATTTGGATGATTTTATAAGTTATTTTGATGTTAGGATTATCTTGGAAATTGAAAGAAACTATCCAAATGTTAAAAAGATAGTTGGTGACAAAACTTTACGTTATTACGAAAATGTGGTGTTTTATGATTTTGATTAGATTTATAACCATATCGAATATATTTAAGTGTATTTGCAATGAAAATAATCGAATGTGATGTACGGTGTAGGTTGGTATTGAATTCAGCCAAGGTGTGATATTATGAACAAAAATTGAATTTGATTCATTTGAATGATTTTCATTCATAAATATGTGATGAAATGGTAAATTTTGATAATGAAATGATAAATGAATATAGAGTATATTGATGGTTTATGTTTCGGCCATAGGGGACTTAGAATGGGAAATATGTGTTTTTGGATGTTTTGAATGGGTTAATGGCATGTGTTGACAATAAATTTAATATGGAATTGAAAGAAATTCATTAAAATGTTAAATGGATGCTTTACATCAAAACTTTGCTTAATTACGAAAGTGTGAATATTCTTACGACGTTGCCTAAAAATAAAATACTAAAATATGTAGGTAACGTGGAGACGAAGCAACCTGAAGTCGTGAATTATCATGAGCGGGAAAATCGTGAGACTTTCTGTGAGTTAAAAATCTATGAGTAAAAATATATTTTATGAAAATTAAATGTTTTAATAGCTTATTTTCAATGCATTTCTAGTAAGAAAGTTAGTTTACTAACGCTTTTGAATATCATTCTAGAAGAAAATATTTTAAGCATGAAATTGTAGAAATATCGAGCTTTTATGCTCTAGCATGATTTATGTGATATGTTGTAGTATTTTCATGCTTATGGAAAGAAATATTAAAGTTGATTCATATATAAAGAAAGTTTTCAAAACTAATGGCTTACCCAAAATTTTAGATATATTTATAGATTCAAACCCGGTCGGAATATCCCATACGTGTATGGCAAGTTTGGGAGGGCGTGTTACTAACATATGTGTGTGGGGGATTGAGTCAATCGTGTCGCCCTCTATACGTGTGGGATATTATCTTACTCTATGTATGTGATGATAGAATTCCGCAGCGTGGTAGTTGATATGTCTTTGTAGTTTGTCACGGTGAGCGTCGATAGCAATTTCGCCACGTGACTTCACATTGAGCGGTGCTAGTTTAGTCACCTTACGATTATAGCCTTTTGGGTTTCCATTGATACGTTTTAGAAAGAAATGTATAGTATTATTTATGAGAATAAAAAAAAAAAAAAAGATATTTTAGCTATTTCAGAAAAGTTTACGAAATGCATTAGTATTTTATGAATTCATTCAATGTATAAATTTGCAAAATCCAATAATAAATTTA
The DNA here is from genome assembly GCA_022984855.1 of Dimocarpus longan. Taxonomy (NCBI): domain Eukaryota; kingdom Viridiplantae; phylum Streptophyta; class Magnoliopsida; order Sapindales; family Sapindaceae; genus Dimocarpus; species Dimocarpus longan. The sequence goes on from CM041022.1 coordinate 6,746,822, forward strand.
TATGATTTAAAATGAGAATGTTTATGAAATAAAGGTCTCTTTTAAATGAATTTTGGGAAGCTATTTTAGAAAGTAAGCATTGTATAGAAACTTATATCACTCACTAAGCTTCCTTTGACTCACTATTTCTTGTCTATATTTTTATGAAAAACCTCCCCAGGTGTAGAGACAAGTGCTCAGAGCGAGTAGTTTGGGACGCAATGTGTGGCGGACCCATTCGACAACCCCAACTGTGAATTTAATGTACATAGTTTTATGTATCATAAACATCATGAAGTGAATACTTTTCTTTGTTCATATGTAAATATTTGAGATTTTTATACAATGAAATATTTTAAAATTTGACGTGATTTCTGAGTTAATTATTTTGTTTTATGATTGAATTATTTTATTTTATGATTGAGTTTGATTGTGAAGAGGACCTGAAGTCCATATTGAAAGTGAAGAAATAAATGAATGATTTTAGAAGTGTTTATATATTGATTTACAGGTCTTTTGGAAGGGTTGGAAAGGTCAGAAAATAGCTGTTGTGCTGTCGAAATTTTTTCACCCTCATTTTTAGATGATTACTAAATGAAAATTTTATTTGGGTTCGCTCTACGGAGTTCTTTTTAAGTTAGTCACCGATATGAAGACTGCATGGACTTCCGTTAGGATGTTGGGAGGGTTCCACTCGAGTTCCTATAGGGGAAATCCGGGTCGGGTCCCTTCATCGCAAGTGAGTTACATTAGGTTTTCTATTCGTCCATAACTCATAAAGTGTCGAAGTAACTGATTTTATAGGAACTTGGTTAAGTATGTATGTGGCTGTCAATAATGCATCTCCCTAATAGGATCTTGGGAGATTTGCTTGTGCTATCATAAACATAACCATTTCCAAAAAGGTTTTATTTCTTCTCTCTGCAACACCATTTTGTTACAGATTCCAAGAACTGTTAATTGTCTATCTATGCCTCTTTCATTGCACAATTCTTGAATTGTTCGGAGAGGTATTCAAGTCCATGATTAGTTCTCAAAACTTTAATTTTTCTATTCAATTGATTCTCTACCAAATTTATGTACAATTTAAAGCATTCCAGTACTTTATATTTATAAGAAATTAAATAGACATGACCAAAATGGGTGAAATCATCAATGAATGCAATAAAATATGAGGCACCATGCCTTGCTCTAACATTCATCGGACCACTGATGTCAGAATAAATTAATTGTAATGGATGGTCAACTCTCGTTCCTTTTTCAAACTGTTTTTTATTTTCTTTTCCAGCTAAATAACTTTCACAAATTGATAAATCTTGACCGACAATTTTATTAATGCTCAAACTATGTGCAAGTATATACAGTTTAATTGTATTAAGTAGCAAGTCAAGGTCGAATCCCACAGTGACGGATGCAAACTAAGTACTAAGTTCCAAAATTAATTAAAGCAAACTTTATCCAAACTATCAAATAGTGATTGATTGAAATAATAAGGAAATTAAACTGATACCAGTAGTTAAAGAATATCTAGGCATACAACTTCATCTAACCATTCCCTTGATTTATTCTCCTTTTCATAAGATTAATTTTTACCTTGTATTTGATTGAATAATCCTAAGATGGTAACCAGCCTTTCTCGATCGTTAAGCACTTATCCACATTAATTAACCTAATTATATCTCTTTGTAGGTTAACTAACCTGAGTTTATTAAGTTTAGATTATTCACATATGATTACACAACCATATAAGTATATCTTTATCCGGTATGAATCATGTTATCTTATTAGATTCTAGTCTCATAATACTTCTCTCGATAATATCAAATTCCCAGGATCTAATCGATTAACAAGCCTAAATTAATTGACTAGCATTAAACACCAATAAAATATAATGCAGGAATACAAACAAAATAATTAAAACTGAATCATTGAATAAATCAAAGTCAAGGTTAAGCTACATTGCAGCCAAGATAAAAATAAATTAGCTCCTCATGACAAAGACAAGAACAAATAATACAAGAGAAAACTCCATAATAAAATATAAGGGAAGAGAAAAAATTCTTCTCCTTACTGAAGCTCCTTGGATTCTCGCTCCTGACTATTTGCCTTTGCCTCTGACTCTGATTGCTACTGCTTCTTTGCTACTGGATGATTCAAAACACCAAGAACTGGTTTTATTTATAAGGAACAAATTGGGTTGGACCAATAATTTGTCGAGGGTTAAACGTAAATGTTCCATCTGTTATAACAACCGAGATTCTACGTATTTAATACATCGTAGCTTTCTTTCATGCGACACTATCTTGCGATAGAGTCATAGCTTGCCTTCCATAGGTTCTAATCTAGCAACTCCTACCTGTGACCTGGTTGCAGCTTGTTGATGTAGCCTATGATCCTATGAATTCTTCCTACGCCTTGTTTGTCACAACTACTACTCGTAGGATGAAATCCTGCGACAAATGGGGTATTGCTTTTATCAATTTTCTCAACGAACTGCTTCTAAAAACTCTCCCATTATTGCATGATGTTTACTCATTTTCTTCCAGATTATTTTCCTGAATTAGCCTAATCATTTTGTTGCACGTAAAATTTTCTAATTCAAAGCCAAAACCTTCTAAATTCTTCGACTTTCTCAAAAATTCTCAAATTAGCCCTAATTGGCATTTCTACACACAATTCTCAAATTTTATTAAATACACCAATTAATACTTGAATTTTCATTACAAAAGCCCCATTTAAGAATATCAAATAATGGTATTTTTTATGTTATCAAATCTACTTTATTAAGTGGGCCTAATAATCGTTCTCTGGCTAATTTATTTATCTTATCATGACCTATATGACTCAATCTAGCATGTCAAATATTTGCATCAACATTTGCATCATAAGAAGCAATTAGAGAAAAACAACCATCATCATAATTGTGGAAAAATATTGAATTTTATTGAGAGAACAACTTGATTACAATAGAAACGGGTTAGGCTATTTATAACCTAATATCACAGTACAAAGAATAGAAACTTTTCTATTAATACAAATAATCAATTAATCACCTACTATTTAGTCACTAATTTTACTCAATCAATCTAACTAATTAGTCAACCAATCATCTAACTATATTAAAGTAGATTACAAAGGAAATATTCTCCTAAATTAATGCTATACAAATATTCAGACACTAACAATAACTCTAACTTCCAACACTTCTCCTCAAGCTAGTGAATAGACATCTGTCATTCCTAGCTTGGATGTCATTTCTTGAAACACTGTGCTTGGTAAACCTTTAGTCAAAACATTTGCAAGTTGTCTCTTAGTTCAAACATAAGGTATACAAATTAGTCCACTCTCTAGCTTCTCTTTTATAAAGTGCTTATGTACTTCAACGTGTTTAGTCCTATCATGTTGCATAGGATTATGAGCAATATTGATGGCTGATTTGCTATCACAGTATAACCTCATAGGTTCTTCCCATTTGACTCCCAAATCACTTAGAACAATTTTCAACCATAACAACTCACAGATTTCCTATGCCATTGCCTAAAATTCAACCTCAGCACTTGACCTTGCTACCATATTCTGTTTTTTACTTCTCCATGTGACTAAATTACCACCACAGAAAGTACAATACCCAGTTGTTGAGCTTTTGTTCATTACTAACCCAGCGTAGTCAGCATCTGTGTAAGCTTCCAATGATAGCCCATAATTTCATTTAAATAGAATTCCCTTTCCAAAACAACCCTTCAAGTAACGTAGAATCCGATAGACTGTAAATGCACCTCTTTAGGAGTACGCATGAATTAACTCACCACACTAACGTATAGACAATATCTGAACTAATATGTGACAGATATATAAGCTACCAACTAGTCTTTAATACATCTCCTTTTTAACCATTACTCCATCTATAGCTTCACCCATTTTGTGATTCACATCAATCGAAATAGATACTGGTTTACAATTAAGCTGCCCTATTGCCTTTAAAAGATCAAATACATATTTATTTTGCAACAAGAAAATACTCCAGCCTCCCAAGTTCTTTAATATCAAATTCCTTTCTCCCAGTCACTTTTATATCGTCAACATACACCAATAACACAGTAATTCCCCCTGAATTCGAACATTTAATGAACAAGGTATGATCACCCTGACTTTGTTTATAACCGACTGCCATCAATACTTTTGCAAACCTCCCAAACCAAGCCCTAGGTGATTGTTTTAGCCGATACAGTGCTTTTTTCTATTGACAAACAATTCCTGCTTGTAATTTACTTTCATATCCAGGTGGAATTTGCATATATATTTCCTCTTCTAGGTCTCCATATAGAAAGATATTCTTCACATCAAATTGTTGAAAAGGCCATCTAAAATTGGTTACCAAAGATAACACCTATGTTCATCTTTGCCGCTAGTGCAAATGTTTTCTAATAGTCCACCCCATATATTGTGTATATCCCTTTGCAACCAACCTTACCTTATGCCTTTCTAGTGACCCATCGACCTTATATTTGATCGTAAATACCCACTTACAACCTACTGCTTTCTTCTCTTACAGTAGCTCCATTAGTTCCCGTGTATTATTTTTCCCTAATGCAACCCCTTTACTTCTATAGCTTATCTCCAATTTCAATTATATAGTGCCTCAGATAAAGTAGAAGGAATAGGTATAGTTTTAGGTTGTAAAAAAAACTGATGAAATAGAGAGAACCTGTTGTATGAAACAAGTTTGGAGATAGGATACAATGGCCTTTTTGTACACTCTTGGGTTCCTTTTCTGAGAGCAATAGGTAAATCATCAGTTGCATGCTCAGTTGTTGTCTTAGAATCATCAATCGGGTCAAATTTTTGGACCTGTACCGAATCAGAATTCAAGTTCTTTTTTCTTAAGTAAACCTACAGAAATCTAGTGGAACTAAGAGGTCGTTTGTTTTTTTGTCTGAAGACTGAATAGTGCTGCTGAAGATTAAAGACTTAATAGTGACTGAAATCTGAAATCTGAATAATATGTTTGTTTTTTTTTCCTTTATATCTGAATATGTTGTAAACTTGTTTGTTTTTTAAATTTAAAATTATCTGAAAATTAGTAAGTTTACATTTATACAATTTCTACTATTTGTTGTTATATAATTTAATTAATTTAATACAAACATTTAAAAATAAATAATTTAATAAATTTTAAAATATTTTTTATGTACATATTAATAATTTTTTTTTAATAATTAAAATATGATTAAAAAAATAGTAGTATTAGCCATATTTATATTTAAATACATTAATATATTTAAGAAAACAACTAAAAAAATATTTTAATTGTAAATTAAAATATATTAGTTCAATTTTAAGACAATTTGAAATGAGATGTATTTAGATTTTACTTGTCAAATATATTTTTTATAAGTATCAAGGAAAAAAAAATAAAAATTTGAGTAATATGAAGTTAGGATAAATTAGAAATTATGTTATTTTAGGAAGGATAGATTTGGAATAAAAATTTTTAATGTCATTAAGTGATTTGCAATTAAGTGAAAAGTTAAAAATTTTAACTTAATTTTTTCAATTATTTTTTGATAGTTTTAACTGGTTTGACCACTTAAAAAAACAAACGAAAATATCTTAATAGGTGCAATTCAGCACTATTAAGTGTTAAGTGGAAAAAATAAATAGCCTCTAAGAACTGACTATTCAAGGCTGTTTGGAAGCAGATCTTGTTGGGTTTTTTGAGCTGTTTGGTTCAACCATGACTTTATTTGAAGGCTGGTCTGATTGGGTTTTAGTGAGATGTTTAGGTTGATTTGAACTAAATATATTGTGTGGATTTGGACAGGTTATGTTGTCTGAATTTGAACTAGATGCCAACTTAATTTTTAGGGAGTTTGAGTTTGATATAGGGGCTGTTTGCTTATCACGTTCAGTGTCTTCCTTATCCAACTCAACTTCTATCTCTTGAGACTTTTCAAGAGTTTGATTTAAATAAATTGCATTTGGATAAGTAGGAGAGTTTGAATTTGATATTTGCTGGTTAAGGGCTACTGATAGATTTGGACGATTGTTTGAAGAATTTGTATCAATATCAAAAGATAAAAAATCAATTTCAAAATTATTTTCAACAGCTGAATTATTCAAACAATTATCTAAATAATCCTTATCTTCATTCAACCTTTCCCCTGATCATAAGCTTTTTGATAAAAATGAATTTTTTCACGAAAAGTCACATTTGCTAACACAAAAAACTGTTTGCAAATAGGATGTTAACATTTGTAACCTTTTTGAGTTAAAGAATACCCTAAAAACACACATTTTATTGCCCTTGGATTGAATTTACTTTTACTAGGACTCTAACTATGAACAAAAGCTATACATCCAAAAATCTTTAGAACAAAATTGTTAGATGCATTAAAGTATGGAAAAAATTGTGAAAGAATAGAAACAGGGGTTTTAAACCCTAAAACTCTAGAAGGTATTCTATTTATAAATTGGGCAGCAATTAATAATGCTTCCCCTCAATAGAAATTGGACATATTATTTTGAAAAAGCAATGCTCTAATAGTTGACAACAAATGACTATTTCTTCTCTCTGCCACCCATTTTGTTGGGGCGTATAAACATAGAAAGACTCATGAATAATACCTTCTTTTTGAAAATGGGAAGATAATGTACAATTAAAATAATCTTTAGCATTATCTGTCCTAATGCTTTTAATTTTAATTCTAAGAGGAGTGTATTCAATCATGACTATAAAAAACTTTTTTATTGAATTATGAATTAATAAATGTGTTAAATTCTGATTTTAAATTAGAATTGTAATAGTTATGATATTAATAATTTTCAATTAAAAAATCTGATTAATTTTAATGATTTTGTAACTGAATTATGAATTAATAAAGGTGTTAAATTCTGATTTTAAATCAGAATTGTAACAGCCATGATTTTAATGATTTTCGGTTAACAAATAAAATTTTAATGTCAAATTAATTTTAATGATTTTGTAACCGTTAATGGAATGATGAATGAAATTGAATTATTAGTTAATGGAGGTATTTAAATTCTGATTTTAAATCAGAATTGTAACAGCCATGAATAATGACCATAATTGATAGATTTTAATTCTAATTTAAGGTGATTAAATTCTGATTTTAAAATCAGAATTGTAACAGTCAAAATAATGACCATAATTTAGAGAGTTTAATTCCCCAAAGTTGAATGATTTAAATTGGCATCCAAGTTGAAGAAAGGGAGTGATTTTTTTTTGAGAAATAATCTTCTTTGTTTACTTACACTTTCAACTCTAGGTTAGACATTCAGTGTGATAGAGATAAGATTTGTTAATTGAAAATTATTAATATCATGACTGTTACAATTCTGATTTAAAATCAGAATTATAACAGTCATGATTTTAATGATTTTCGGTTAACAAATAAAATTTTAATGTCAAATTAATTTTAATGATTTTGTAACCGTTAATGGAATGATGAATGAAATTGAATTATTAGTTAATGGAGGTATTTAAATTCTGATTTTAAATCAGAATTGTAACAGCCATGAATAATGACCATAATTGATAGATTTTAATTCTAATTTAAGGTGATTAAATTCTGATTTTAAAATCAGAATTGTAACAGTCAAAATAATAACCATAATTTAGAGAGTTTAATTCCCCAAAGTTGAATGATTTAAATTGGCATCCAAGTTGAAGAAATGGAGTGAATTTTTTGAGAAATAATCTTCTTTGTTTACTTACACTTTCAACTCTAGTTTAGGCATCCAGTGTAATAGAGATTGGATTTAATTCGGTTCGCCGAACTGTTTCAGCCGCTGTATCCTGGGAGACGAACGCAATACACCGCGAATTCGTTTTAAGAACACTATAATTCTTACAGACCTCGACTACTTCAACTTATATTCAGAAATTTATTGTATCTTTGATGTAATTTGTTGTTTTTTGTTTTTGCTTTTGTATTGTTTTGTTTTTTTTTTTCCTTTACTCTGCGTATGTGCAGAAGCATAATCTTGTAATCTGTAACTGATATCCAACAAGATTACAAGATTATGCTTCTGCACATACACAGAGTAAAGGAAAAAAAAAACAAAACAATACAAAAGCAAAAACAAAAAAAACAACAAATTACATCAAAGATACAATAAATTTCTGAATATAAGTTGAAGTAGCTGAGGCCTGTAAGAATTATAGTGTCCTTAAATCGAATTCACGGTATATTGCGTTCGTCTCCCAAGATGCAGGGGCTGAAACCTTCCGACGAACCGAATTGAATCCGATCTCTATCATACTGGATGCCTAAACTAGAGTTGAAAGTGTAAGTAAACAAAGAAGATTATTTCTCGAAAAGAATCACTCACTTTCTTCAACTTGGATGCCAATTTAAATCATTCAATTTTGGGGAATTAAACTCTCTAAATTATTGTCATTATTTTGACTGTTACGATTCTGATTTTAAAATCAGAATTTAATCACCTTAAATTAGAATTAAAATCTATCAATTATGGTCATTATTCATGGCTGTTACAATTCTGATTTAAAATCAGAATTTAAATACCTTTATTAACTAATAATTCAATTCCATTCATCATTCCATTAACGGTTACAAAATCATTAAAATTAATTTGACATTAAAATTTTATTTGTTAACCGAAAATCATTAAAATCATGGCTGTTACAATTCTGATTTAAAATCAGAATTTAACACCTTTATTAATTCATAATTCAGTTACAAAATCATTAAAATTAATCAGATTTGTTAATTGAAAATTATTAATATCATGACTGTTACAATTCTGATTTAAAATCAGAATTTAACACCAAAAGGAAACAAAACAATACAAAAGCAAAAACGAAAAAACAACAAATTACATCAAAGATACAATAAATTTCTGAATATAAGTTGAAGCAGTCGAGGCTTGTAAGAATTACAGTGTCCTTAAAACGAATTCACGGTGTATTGCGTTCGTCTCCCAGGATACAGCGGCTGAAACCGTCCGGCGAACCGAATTGAATCTGATCTCTATCACACTGGATGCCTAAACTAGAGTTGAAAGTGTAAGTAAACAAAGAAGATTATTTCTCAAAAAAGTCACTCCCTTTCTTCAACTTTGATGCCAATTTAAATCATTCAACTTTGGACCATAATTGATAGATTTTAATTCTAATTTAACGTGATTAAATTCTGATTTTAAAATCAGAATTGTAACAGTCAAAATAATGATCATAATTTAGAGAGTTTAATTCCCTAAAGTTGAATTATTTAAATTGACGTCCAAGTTGAAGAAAATGAGTGATTTTTTTAAGAAATAATCTTTTTTGTTTACTTACACTTTCAACTCTAGTTTAGGCATCCAGTGTGATAGAGATCGGATTCAATTAGGTTTGCCGGACGGAAGATGAAAAGGGATTTGTGTTGTTTTCCATTCAAATTTAAAATCAAATTGTCATTATTTGATTTTAATAATTTTCAGTTAACAAATCTTATTAATTTTAATGATTTTGTAACAGAATTATGAATTAATAAATGTGTTAAATTCTGATTTTAAATCAAAATTGTAACAGCCATGATTTTAATGATTTTCAGTTAACAAATAAAATTTTAATGTCAAATTAATTTTAATGATTTTGTAACCGTTAATGGAATGATGAATGAAATTGAATTATTAGTTAATGGAGATATTTAAATTCTGATTTTAAAATCAGAATTGTAACAGCCATGAATAATGACCATAATTGATAGTTAGACTTTTTTTTTTAATGAATGACTTTTATAGAATTTCATAAACTTTTAATAACTTTATGAATTCATGAAAAACTTTTAGAGACTTTCATAAATTCATTTTAAAAAACTTTTATTAACTTGTATAGATTGTTATAGACTTCTAAAAAAAATAATATCAAAAACTTTCATAGACTTCCAATAAAATTTCATAGACATTAATAAACTTTTATAAACATTAATAAACTTTCACTAATTAATATAATATTTAGTTTATAAGTTAGTAAAATTATATTCATCATGTTAGTAATTGATTAAAAAATATGGTACATGAAATAAAAATATAATTTATTTCAAAATAATAATAATAATAATAATAATAATAATAATAAAAGTATAGTTACCTCAACTACATAAATAGATAATCAAAATATCAAGTATTTTAAATATTTCATTATTCAATTTATATCTCTTATGAACAATAAAATCTTTAATGTCCATTATTGTTAATAATCTCAACATTGTTTCACATATCAGCAGCTATAATAGTCTTCAATTCATTAGCATGCTATCTTTTTTGTTCTTAAGTCTAAAAAAATGAGTTGAAATCATCGTCTATATTAACTAATAATGATGATCAAGATAAAAAAAATTCATAGATATTAACAAACTTATATAAATTTTCATTTACTGTTAAAATAAAAATATATTCCTTTAATAAATTAGTGCAAATTACACACTTTATAAATTATATTTTTCATCTCAATGAAAATATTTTTCTTTTGACATAATGTAAATAAACAGGTGGAAAACAACTATCAAAATTAATGTTTTACAAAATTCAAGTTAATTAATTTTATGATATTTTACAAATATTAAAATTGATTATCTTACCCCAAATATTAAATAATCAAAAGTAATATGCATCAAAATTGAAAAAAAAAAATTCACATGTATAAATATAATTAAATAATTAAATTTAAAATTTTAATTTTCTTAATTAACCACTAGCTAAAAATTTATCAAATATTAATTTTTTTTTTATCTTTCAATTGAAATAGAGGTTTTTCTTTTTATTTTGTAATATAAAAAATAAAGATTTCATTGATTAATTTCATCAATAAAGTTATAAGATTTTTATTTATACATTGTTAATTCTATTTTCATAATTTATACACAAAAAATACTAAACTATTAGCTTACAATATAATTATTAATAATAGTTGTATTGTTTATTATAAGAATAATGAGATGATTTAAATCAATATTTATCTAAACATTTTTTTTTGTATTGTATTTATATAAATGTATATTATAATATTTTTTTTTAATTTATTTTACCAATATCTAACTCCTCAATTTTGATTCAAACTTGAAATCTTTTACAAAATAATAAATTGATATCCTTTGAAAAAGAAGAGGTTTAAAAAGCTAAAAAACTAACAATTTGAACATAAGAAAAAAAATATTGACCATTATAATTCACAATAAAATAGGAGTGAAATATATATATGTGTGTGAGAATTTGTAAAACTTTATTATTATAAATTTAATATAAAAGTCTACAAAAGTCATTAAAATTTTAAATTCTATAAAAGTCATTGACATTCGGAATACCTCATAATTTTTATAAACTCTTAAAAAGTTCTGATTGAATATACCTTAACTTTTATAGACTTTGTAAAAATCTTTAAAAGTCTATATTGAATACCAGATGACTTTTGTAAAGTCTTTAAAAGTCTGTATTGAATACACCCAAACTTTTAAACTCTACAAAAGTCATTCAAAGTTTAGATTAGATACACCCTCCTAAATTGATTTTGAATCATAAGATGAAATTTAAGAAAAACTTCAAACAGATCAGATTTTGCCTCATAAATATTTGAAATTTTTGAAGGACCCCATATAATCACTATGAACAAGAGAAATTGAAATGAAACATCTTTTATTACTAATTGGAAAAGACACACATCTATGTTTTACAAACTCACATGTATCGCAATTGAAATCATCCACATCTAAACTTTTAAATAAACTAGGAAACATAATTTTAAAACAGAGGAAGAATGATGTCCAAATCTGTAATGATAAAGCCAAACTAGGTCTTTATTTCTTGGTCTTTCAGATAGGTAGGAATGGAGTATATTATTCTTAGAATTACCAGATAACTCAGATGCCTCAAGTAATACAAGTCATTCTTCTCCTTAACAAGTCCAATCCTCTTCCCTGAAGTTTGATCCTATTACTTACAATGAGTTAGGAAAAAGGTCACAAAACAATTTAAATCTTCAGTGAGTTTTTTAATTGAAATAAGATTAGAAGTCAGTTTAGGGACACGTAAAACCTATTTTAGACTGACTTCTGGACAAAGTTTTACATCTCCGAAACCAACAATAGTAGTTAATGAACCATTTGCAACTGAGATCTTTTTGTTACTGGAACAAGGTGTAGATGAAATAAATAAATTTGAGGAAAAGGTCATATGATCAGTAGCCCTTGAATCAAGGATTCAGGAACTTAATTTATTTGAGATATTATCTGAAATATTGAAGCAAACTAATGAACACGTACCTGTTCCCAAAAGATGGCTTAACTTTCCTTTACCCTTTAGAAATGTCTGAGACCACTTCAAATAATTCTTTTCATTTAATTTGTAAGCTGTCTAAGTATTCTGTAGATCTCCCTTACTTGTATAGGGTTGTGATTCTTCATCATTAGATTGGCTTGTGCTATTTTTTTATGGGAAAGAAATATCGCTTTTGGTAGTAGCAGACATGTTATAAAACTAGTCGAATTTGGAAGCTAGGTTTTGTAAGCGGATATTGAAACACTAACAATGAAAGGTCAATTATAGAGCAATGAAGGCAAAAAAAACAAACAAGAAACCCGACAGCGAAGGCAGAAAAACAAACAAGAAACCTGACAGCTAATAGCTTTTCCCAAGGACTTGAGCAACCCACTTTGACACCATGTAAAAAAATATTGAATTGTATTGAGAGAACAACTTGATTACAATAGAAATGGGTTAGGCTATTTATAACCTAATATCGTAGTACAAAGAATAGAAAATTTTCTATTAATACAAATAATCGCTTAATCAATCGCCTACTAATTAATCACTAATTTTACTCAATCAATCAATCTAACTAATTAGTCAACCAATCATCTAACTATATTAGGAATCGACTACAAAGGAAATATTCTCCTAAATTAGTGCTATACAAATCTTCCAACACTAACAATAACTCTAACTTCCAATAATAATTAAAATTGTTTGTCTCAGTATTTAATACAATAAAACCATCTAACATATAACCAATACCTACTCAAACAGAATCCAACATAATATTCATACAATCACCATAAAAATTCAAAGCATATCCTAAGTTTAACAATACTTGAACAAAAACCAGATTTTGTCGAATATCTTGAACAGAAAGTACATCATAAGGATAAAGTATCTGGCCACCATACAACACAAATTTGCATGTGTTGATTCCCTTCACTTCAACACGTGAATTATTATCCACATAGATCCATCTTGTTTAATGACTGATTCGACGAAACTCTACAAATGCTACCTTATTTCTAGCTACACAGTCTGTTGCTCCTGAGTCTACAGTCTATAAAAGATGAGATTTAGTAAGTAATACTGAGCCAGAGACATAAACATAATTAGGTAAACTAGAGTAACAATATATATTTTCCTGCTTGGGCTTAGTGTATTCATAAGCAAAATGGACCAACTTTTCACATTTGAAACAAATCATCGTAGTTTTGTCCTTTGTACCCTCAACATGTTTGCCCCTCTTACGCTTTCCAATCTCATTCTTCTTAAAGCTGGATTACCTTTCTCTTTCTTAAAGTTATTCTTCCATCTCTTGTGCTTAAGGCCTGAGCCTTTACGCTTGTTGGACTCAACCATGTAAAGCTGATCGGAAGCCTTAGACGCTTACAAACGTTCGTCTTCTAACTCAACATGACGCGAAATGTTATCAAAAGTCTTGATGTTATCATTATGTGTCATGTTAATCTTCATGTTCTCCTAGTTAGAGGAAAGAGACCAAATTAATGCATGTACTTTTTGCTCATCAGTGAGGTTATGCCCAGCAAGCTTAAGCTCATAAATCATATTCGATATTTCCCTAAAGTGTTGCATCATTGTATGATTTTGGCACTTCCTATAGATGTCAGACTTGATGTTAAGCCTCCTCAGTTCAATGGTTGAAGTACCACCATCTTGTCTTTTAAGGCCATCCACACATCCTGGGTCGTCTCATAGTCCTCATACATGCATATGAGGTCAGGATCCAAATTGCTCAGGATTATGATCCGAGCAATACTATTCTTCTTTTTTCAAGTCTAATAGACCTCTATCTCTTTCCTACCTTGAGCAGATGTATCTAACTAAGGTGGTACTATGGTGTTTATAAGAGTCTCAAGAGCTTATTACTCTTCAAGGATGTACTGAATTTTACGGTGTCATATGTCATAGTTCTTACCATTCAGTTTCTCACTCTTGTTAAGCTCATCAATGATATTCTTTGATACTGAAGCAATTTCTTGAAATTTATCTTATTTAGAGAAAAGTAAAAGATATCTATTCTAGCATACACTATACTATTTTATATTTCCTTTATAGCAAATATACGCCTACAAATATAATATTTGAATGTAAGGAGTAAAGTCGAAAAAAAACAGTCAAGCTACTTAATTATCATCAACTTCCAAGCATTTTAAACATGGTATATAAGTAAGCGTTATTGCACAATCTAGTCCTATTCAAGCATTAAGCAAAGGACACCTACTTTGATAAATGAATATAATAATCATTCAATTAAATGCACCAGTAATTACATTAAATGAAATTAAATATTGACATTCAATTTAACTAACATAAATGAAGCAACAATTAAGTAATGTCATGAAATCAAATGCATTTAATATTTACAAATAAAATTAGATAAGCAAACTAAAATCCAAAATAGTCCATGTCATCATAATGCCAAAAATCATCCATATTAGGGTCCTCCTCATCCGATGAGATGTCTATAACATCAACCACCTTATCGTCAGAAGTCCCTATCACATTGGTCATGTCGTCATTGGAGATCTCAATTATCTCCATATTCTGCTCATCGTCAAAGATGTCAATGACCTCGACGTCCATCTCATCATCTGATATCTAAATAATCTCGATGTTCTCCTCATCATCTGAAATGACTATAATATCGATCGGAGAATCTGAAGGCATATAGTCCGGAGGCTTGATGCCTCCTCGTCATCTAAAATGACCATAACATCTGTTTGAGCATCAGAAGGCACATAGTCTGGAGTCTCGATGCCCTCCTCGTCATCTAAAATGACCATAACATTGGCTACATCATTAGAAATATTGATGATATCAGGACTCTCTTGTATCTCGATGACTTTTGATTTCATCATCAAAATCAGTAAAATAACGATTAACATGATAAGTCATCTACAAAAACAATTTATCATATTAAGCATGTTAAACAATTTATTACAACTAAACTAATAAAAAAATGTATTAGTTTAGGGCATGTAATTTAGCTTCCACTGGAACGAATATTCCATAAATTTTATTGTTAAGAATTTTAAAACAAATGATTTTTTTTAAAAGAAATTTTTCGATTATCGATAACTACTATTGGTGGCAGCGTGTAGACCCCATGCGTTGGCAACCGTCACGGCCACATGTCGACGACCGCTGCACGTCGGCCACACTTACAACGCATGCGTGCCAACGCATCCTTGCTCTGATGCACCATGTGGCGACCTCACCACGTTGCAGCTTTTAGTGTGGCCACACATCCATGAGACATGGCCACTCCAGACATTACCAAATCGTATTACAAGTGGCATCATCGCAACCATTAAAATGTTGACATGTGGTCAATCTAGATGTTGCCACATCACATTACATGTGGCTTAATCTGACTGGGCCACGTTGTATGATGTGTGGACGCTCCAAATGCCACATATCACATTATGTGGCTTCATCTCAGCCTGCCACATCTCCTTATTTGGACTTCTCCTAATTTGACAAGTGTCGCTAGTTACTGTTCATCATCTTTAACCTTTCAAATTTATTTCCAGATTTCAATTTTTTTAATTTTAAATTAAATTTGTTTTTCTCACTCAATTTTCATCGAAGTCAATCACGTGATATACCATTGGAAAGCTCTTTTTGAGCCCTATCTAATGGCATATCAATCACATTGAAAACAAAAGAATATAAAACATTAATTTCCAAAGAAGAGTTTTGGGTTTATTTAATACATGAATTTGTGAAATTTTCTAATTTCCTAACCGATTAATGCCAACCAAAACTTTAATAATCAATATCTTTTCTTACTTTATACAGATTTCAAGTCTCTAATGCCTTATATAACTCATACTTCAAAATTTAAGGTTCACAAACATCAAAATACAGTGAAACTTAAACAAGAAAAAAAAAAAAGAGCATTGTTATATGAAGGCTCTAATACCAATGTTGATTTTCATTCATAAACTAAACAACAGCATAATAATATAATGTAGAATAAAATCAAATAAATTATGAGAGATGATAATATACATACTTTTCAAACGTAGTCAGATCAATCAAACAATGCTATAGGTTAGGTAAGCAATCACAGTAAAAGAAAGCAAACCCTATTCACAATGTAAGAGCTCAAAAAAATAAACTTATGCTTGTATCTGACTTTTTGAGAAGAAGAAGATTTCATGATATGTATGGCAACCTCTTTTTACATTTTAAATAACGTATTTATCTACCATAAGCTGCTAAAGCATTTTCAACTGATATCAATTACTTTGGCAATTGATCATCATTATTCAATTTTAAATACAAAGTTGGGTTGTGGATCCTAGGTGAAACCCGACCCATAACCTAAGGCAAATTACACCATTTTGGGGTGCCTTTTGTATTTTCCAGCACAATATGATTAAAATAACATGTTCATTGGATAGTACTTAATTTTTGCTAATGTTATGACAAGCAAACAAATATTATGACACTACGATGAATGTTATAACAGAACAATCACGTCATAACATGCAATTTATATATTGCAATATTATAAAAATAGAATGAATAAAAATGAACACAAAAGCATTTTAAATGTGATTTGGTTTTTCACCTAGTTTATGAAGCCTTGCCAGCATGATCAACTTATTAGTAAACTTCAATAAATTACAACCTAATCTTGACTTATTTAACTTAAGACTCCCTTCTAGAATTAATGCAAAGTGTGCACTTTTGCACCTAACAAGTTGTAGTAAGCTTCCCTTGCCTACAATGGCTAACAATAGTTTGAAATCCCTTCAACCACGGCAAATTTGTCTTCTTTCAAAGACTCAATGACTCGTTATCCCGACAAGTATCTAAACACAAACTTGGACTTAGTTAGCTAACTTGCTAAGACTAGAAGATAACTTAGAGAATAAGTTCTCTAAGTTTTACAAGCATTCACTCTAATACATAAACTCTCTATAGCTTGCTTATCTTCCATGAACGAACATGGTCTCCTTTTATCCAAGTAACATGCAACAAGAATTCTAATAAGGAAACACCAAAAATTCAGTTGCCTAAAATAAATAAATAGATAATAAAGTTTACCAAAAAATCAGAAAGAATAATTGACTAAAAAAGAGTAAGGCAACATCCTACTTTTTTAGCATTGACCGATACTATTAAAATCCAAGATTCTTGTTTGACCGAATCCCGTCCTAAGCTTGAATCATTCTGCAATTGTAAACATTACTTGACCAAGAAATATTTCCAAAATAGACAAGGATTTTCCACAAAGAATATTGCACAAAATGAACCAATCATCATATTTCCTTTGAAAATATCTTCATAATTCCTAAGAAATCTGCAAGGAAAGTAATCATAATTTCTTGGCAAATTTCTTATTAATTAAACAAAGAATATTCATCAAATCAGTCAAGTCTCATTAACTACAAAATTGAGTCAAACATAATAAAAATTCTAAATTCCAAATGCTCCTTTAAAAAAAAAAATTATATGATAAAATTATCCCTAAATAAAATTACAAGGAAGGACAAACACAAATTAGTAAAATATATTTTTTTTTTTTTACTTTTACAATTTGAAACAATTTTCTTTTTCCTTTCTCAGTTAAAAATAAACAAACAAAATTCCATAAATGTTTCTAAAGAAAATCTATTAAAAATATTATGGATCTTTAAATACATCAAATGACTTTTTAAATCTTTTAAAATGCAAAGCATTTTTATTTTTTTTTTGCCAAATTTTTATTTTTCCATTCATCTAAAAAATAAAGTCTAACGTAAACACAAAATAAAGTCTTATTCTTGATGGCAAAATTGGTGGCTCTAAACTCCAACTATAGGTGCTTCTTCTTCTTCTTGATAAGGTGTAAAGTTAAGTTTAAGGTTAAGAATTGATGTTTAAGAGAAGAGTAATACTACACTAACCAAAAATATTCTCAAATTTATTGTCCAAATGTTATAACAAATTTATATGTAATTACCACATCATCAATAGATCATCCCAAAATTAATTTAATAGCTACAAATTAGTTTTTCATATCATTTGAGCAAAATTTTTAGATAAATTTTTGGGAAGTGTAGCATTATTCTTAAAAGAAATAAAGACTAATACTAAAGATGGAAAGTCTATATTAAAATAATTTAATTAATTTTTTTCATATAAAAAAGTTTATTTTTAAGGAATATAATTAATTTGGTTTGCATAGGAAAGTTTGTTTTGAAGGAATTTAATTTATTTTGTTTGTATATGGTTATTATTGACATATTTTGGGGTGCTTATACTAATATATAAATTATTATTACTATTTTTACAGGTGGGGGAAAGGGAATTAAATTTATAGAAAACTACTCACACTTTGTGTTTTAGGTCAAGAGTAAGACTTGAACCCTTGACCTCTTAGGATTGATAAAAGAACTCAACCACTTTTACTAAGAGGTGGTGTGTTGTAAATTAAACTTAATCAATGGGTATATTAATAATTTGGGTGTGAAAATCAATCTGTGGGTGGTAATATCTGCACTAAAATCTTTTGTTTTATGTTATTCTTTTAGTTAAAGGTTGTTTTTAGCACCTATCACTTAATATGTCTAAATTAGATCCATTAAGTTTTTTTTTTTTTTTTAAGTGGTCAAACCACTTAAAATTATCCAAAAATCACTAAAAATATATATATATATATAATTTCTAACTTTTACGTAACATCCCAAAATTTATGTTCGTGTGAGTTATTTTCGTAATTATATAATTCAATCGTTAATCATCAAAATTTTAGATTTTTGGAGACGTTTTTCCGCGTAATGAATTATTTTCAAATTTAAATAAAATTAAGTTGAAGAATGGGAAGGTTAGGATTGGCAAATAAGTAAGTGAATTTGGATCGTATGATATGAGATAATTTTTTGATCGAATAAAGAATTTTTAAAAGTTTTAATGGGAATTAAAATAAATTATTTGTTTTTGGATAAAGGTAAGGTTTTGGATAAGTATGAGAGAGTGAGTGGAATTGTGACTCACCAAGCTTGTCCAATGAGATGTTGACAAGTGTAAAGTTTTGGGATCAATTTATAAATAAGAAAAAGTTAGGGCAAGTGTGCGAATTCAAGAAATAGATTAATATATATAGTGAATAAAAAAAAATTAAAAATTTCCATTTCATTTCTTCTTCCTTCTCTGCCAACTTCTTCTTCTCTTTATTCTCTCAATTTTCTTCTTATTTTGGTTCAATAAATCCTTCATTTCTCTTGCTTATTTTATCATCTACTCATTCCAAACTTTAAATTCATCAAAACCCATCCATTTTTCAAGTTAATTTTCGCTCAAAAGGAGTGCAATCCGAGGTAAGGGTTTGGTGCGCGAGATCTTAGGAAAGGCTAAGGAGACATGAAAACTTCTCCTTGGGTGTGTGAAAAGTTAAAAAAGCAAGCTCATAAGGTTGGTGTACACATATTTGAAAAATTTCTGTTTATTAATTTGCATTCCATGTGTAATTTTATTTGAAACTTGTTTATTTTGTTTATTTGAGATGTTAAATGGTTTTAGATATTATTTATATGTCAATTGCGTGCTCTTGGGTGAATTTATTTGATGAAAAATGGTTTCGAAAACAATTTCGAGAATAAACCTCTCTATGACCGAAATTGATGAATAAAGTGTCCTAGTTTGCCATTTCAACCTTATTTACGTATTGTTTTAATGATATTTGGATGGTTTATTTGATGAAAAATAAAGTGGAACAAAAATTTTAAAGTTTAACACCCATTGACCGAATGGTGATTATAAATTATACTAGGGGTATTTTCATTATTTTGCTTCCATTTACGCTTTAATTATATGATATTTTGATGATACGTAAGATGGTTCGAGGATTCGAAATGAAAATTTTGAAAATTCCTTTTTTGTGGTCAATTTAAAGCTAGAAGAAAAAGATATTGTTGTGTTAAAATGTGATACGAAAACTAGGGGTAAAATGATCATTTGAAATGGCCACGAGTGATGCTCTGAAAAAATCAGGATAATAGATTTAAAAATGCGAAAAAAAAAAATTACACGATTAAAAGTTTAGTTTTAAATTGAAAATTTTCTAATATTGAAAATTTTAAAGGGCCCGTGTAAAGACTAACCACCGGTAGGTGGGGACTGATAGTTAGTTAGCCAATAGTGTGATTAGTAGCAGTACTGCACCGTTACGATTGATTACCGATACTATATAACGGACCCTAAAAGACACTGAGTGCCCGGTCCAGAAATCTGAAAATGTTGTGAAATTATGTGAACTACACTCCAGCGAGAAGGCACCGCGTGTCCGATGCCGGGAAAACTCGTTATCGATCTATGGTATCGTGATAGAATTTTATAAAGGACTCTAATTAAAGAAAAATGGTAAAATCATAAATATGTTTGAAAAATTAAGTTTGATAAAGTGAAATGTGTACTAAATATGTAAAAAGTGTGAAATATGTTATAAAGAGAAATGATTTCTTTGAAAAAGGGTAATATTATAATTAGGTATGAAAAATGAGATTTGAAATTATTAATGTTGACATTTTTATTTATTATTTGATATTATGTTATAAACTTTATGAATGGTTAAAATTTTAAATGATTAGTTTATGTATTACGAAAATATTATTGAAATTTGTATATTGTGTTTTTTTTTTTTATTTGACGATAACGTATTGTTTTCGAAAATATAATTATGATTATGATATAAAATTAAGTTTGAAATGATAATAGTGTAAATGTGTTTAATAATGGATTTTGGAAATGTTTATGTGATTGAAGTGTTTATATTGAATCATGTTATATATATATGTTTTTGAAAAAAAAACTTATCGTTTATGTATTTCGTTTGATTTCATTATTGTAAAATTAAAATTGAGTTACCGTGTTAAAAAGACTGAAATGAAACTTATTATATTCTATTATAAATATTTGAAAAAAATTATAAAATCCGGATTTATGACTTGAGTTTTGAGAAAATAAAAAATAATTGGTAAAAATAATATGGTTAAAATAAAAAATGAATGATTTATCTATTTTGTCTATGTAATTGTTGATGAAATGATCGATTAGTAACTTTTAGATAAAAGTTTAAGAATGACGTTAAAAATATTAATTGAAAAGTTATGTGAATTGTAAATGGATATAAATAATTTTATATGTTTTGCATTTGAAATTGTTAGTAAATGGGATAATTAGCGAAATTGATAAAAGTTTGAAAATTTGTAAAATATTAATTTGCGATTGGTATTTCGAGAAACGAAACTTATTAAACGAAATCGTGTTATGTTGTTTAAGAAAATATTAGAGATATAAATATATATATATGAAAAATGATTATTATGTATTTGATAAGTATAATTATTAGTAATATGTTTTTATCGGGATTTGTAATAAAATTTTTACAAATAAAATTGATACGATTAATTATAAATAGTATGTATTCTAAGTATATGATTTTGATATTTGAAACTTCTAATAAAATGTCTTTGTTAGGATTTATTATGAAAATTTAAAAAATTAAATTGATACGTTCAATAACAAATTTTATTTGTCGTATATATGAAATTATTTATAAATAGATGGAAAATGTTTATCATGCATTTGCTATATGTAATTAATAGTCAAGTGCTTTCATAGCGATGTGTAATAAAATTTTTACTAATAAAATTGATATGCTTAATAATAAATTGTATGTATCTTGTATGTGTATTTATTAGTAGATTAATTCAATTGTGAATTTTAGTAACGAAAAATATTTGGTGAAAATCGTTTCAAAATGGCCATCAAAAATAATTTTATGCTCATATATATTTATCAGTTAATAAATATTAATGTGTTATGTAATGATTATTTGAAACTGGAAAAACTGAATTTTGTAACTTCATACTTGAAACATAATTTTGATGCACTTCATGACATATGTTTTAAAAAAAGTTAATATATGGTGAAATTTTTATTTTATTATATTTCTGAACACTCAAAATATTGAAAATTGTGAAATTATATTATGGAGGAGGAAAAATCATTTTAGTCCCTAAGTTTTAGGAAAATGTCAAATTTTTAACTGTGATTCTCAAAAAGACAAAATGAACCTCAACTTTTTGAAAAAGTATCAAATTAGTCCCTTCTATTAGTCAACTAACGGTCAAATTTAACTGATAACATAGTAAATAGGGTAAAATTGTCATTTCGAATCATAATGCGGAATGATGGCATGTGTAAAGTGGAGATAAAATGAGAAAAAAAAAATAAAAACCTTCAAAAAAAAATAAAAGTCACAATTTCAGATTGTTACCAGATAAGTGTTTAGATCACCTCAACAACACTCTTAGCCAGTTTCAAGGACCCGTTCCCAACCCCGTTCAGCGACCCATTCACCCGCGACAGACCCTTAACCACCACCTTCATCGTCTGACGACTACCCACAGACCTACTTACAATCGTCCAGCTTGTTCAACAACCCACACCGCGCCCCATTTGTTCACCCGCTGTCAACCAAACCTTTGTTAACCGCTGTCAACCACCCCATTCAGCAACCCGTTCACCCACGACAGACCCTCGACCACCACTATCACAGTCCGACGGCCACCCACAGACCCACTTGCAGTCGTCCGGCTCGTTCAACAACCCACACCGTGCAACCAAACCTTCGTTGACCCACTGTCAACCACCCCGTTCAGCGACCTGTTCACCCACGACGAACCCTCGACCACCACCGTCACCGTCCGATAGCCACCCACAAACCCAATTGCAGTCGTCCGACTCTTTCAACAATCCACACCGCGCCCCATTTGTTAACCCGCTGTCAACCAAACCTTCATTATAAACTGGAGAAAAAAATTTTAATTGATGCAGCAAAAGTTTTAAACGGATGGAGCAAAAACTAGTAGATGGAGCAAGAGCAAAAATTGTAAAAATATTAAATAGATGAAGCAAAAATTATAAGCTGGAGTAAAAACTACCAAAAAAAAAAAAAAAACAAACAAAAGCAGAAGTTAAAAGCTGGAGTAGAAACTAAAAAGAAAAAAAAAAAAACAATCTTAAAAAAATCATACCCATTAACAAATAAAATTGATAAAGATTTAAGAAAAACACTTATTGTAAGGGTAAAATGATCATTTCATAATAAATGATATAACTAAGATTTTTAGACAAAGCTGTGTGCACACAAAAATTATCTAAGGGTAAAACCGTAATTTTATAAAAATTACATAAAGCTCATCAAGTGTATTTTGGTAATTATATATATTATTGTAATATTAAACTTTAGTCGAGGGTAAAATGGTCTCTTTATCTGTTTTAACTATGTCCAAGGTTAAATTAGTCTTTTCAAATTTTTCATTAAGTTTGACTGTTAGTTGACTGCTTGAAGGGATTAATTTGACACTTTTTTGAAAAGTTAATGATCATTTTGTCTTTTTAAAAAACATAGTTAAAAATTTAACCCTTTCCCAAAACTCAAGGACTAAAATGATTTTTTCCCTATTATGGAGAAATAAAGTTTTATGATCTTTAAATTAAGTGTACACTCACTAAGTAGAAATACTTAGAGCGTTAGATTTACCGCGTACAAGTAGTTGAGTCGGCCTTATCACCGAGACGAAGACGAAGCCCTGCAAATTTTTCACGAGTCACATCCGGCATAAATCTTTGGGTAATAATCATTTTATATCATGTGTATATATATTCATAGGCACCATCATGAATGTGTGTAAGTTTCTAAATTTAAAAGTCTGTAAAATACAACTTGTATTAAAGTTTTAAAATGTTTGTAAATTATGTATATTATTTGATAAATATGTAAAGTTTTATGGTTGTGGACTTTGAATTTTAAATAAAAGATTATTATGATTATGTTTGTGTGTTGAAGTGGTTTGAGAATCGGATGGAAAGTCCGAATTTGTAACACCCTTACCCCAAATTCCCGTCTGTACGAGGATCGAGGCGTGGGATGTTACTCTTTTTCTTATTTCAAAATTTCTTTTATAAAAAAATTATCGTTTTCAAAAACTCTTATTATACGTTAACGAAATTTCGACAGAGTTTTCTCTATTTTTCTGAAAATCCAAATTTAAACCTGTAGAGAAAACACACTTCTAAATCAATTCATTTCTCAACTTCCTGGTTTCGGACCTCTCGTCCGTTTCCAATCCACTCCAACACACAATCATTTGATAATAAATATTTCGATTAACATTCAAATATTTTACAAAGATAATACCATATAAAATCTTTTTCAACGGATAATTTACAGAATTTACTTCAAATGCTAACCTTTAAATATAAATTTTGTTTACAATATTTACAGTACCAACAAAATGCACACAACATGACTGTGGCCAAAATAAGATATTCCTACAACACAAAAATGATGATTACCAAACTGATGAGGGCGGATGTGACTTGAGGGAAACTGCAGCTATTTTATCTTCGTCTTTGTTTCAAACCCTACTCAACTACCTGCGCGCGGTAAATCCAACGCGCTAAGTCTTTCGACTTAGTGGGTGTACTCATATAATATTGAAATCATATTTATTTTCAAAATACAAGCATAAATTAAAACAATATGCACGATCATAATTTATTTATCAATAAAACACACGGTACCCAATTTCACAAAATAAATCATAATTCTGTGACTTTCCAATACATTTTTATTGCAAACGCAATCACAATCGAATTCTTACAAAATCAATTATCAAATAAATTCACAAGATTTTCTTTATTCAATTTATTAGAGCCTTTCGTAAAGTCTATCACGATACCATGGATCGGCAACGGGTTTCCTGGCATCGACCACTCGGTGGCCACTCGCCAGAATAAACAGTGACCCCGGCATCGACCGCTCGGTGATTATCCACCGGGTCACATATCACAATCTGTTTCCGTTTCAGGACCGGATACTCGGTGCCTCTCAGGGTCCATCATACAACGTCTGTGATCAATCGCAACGGTGCAGTACTGCTAATAATTACTCTATTGGCTAGCCAACTATCAATCCCCACCTACCGGTGATTAGTTTTACTAGGGCCCTTTAAAGTTTTCAAAAGTATAAAATATTTACATTTTTAACACAACTTTAATCGCATAAACTTTTTATTTCATATTTAAATCTATTATTCCAAATTCTTCGGGGTACCATTTGTGATCATTTCAAATGACCATTTCACCCCTAATCTCGTTATCACATCTTAATAAAATTATTATCTCATTTCTCTTATTTTTGGGACGATCCCAAAATAGGATATTCTCAAAATTTTTCATTTCAAATATTAAATCCATCAAACATACCACCAATACATCACATAATTAACATCTCAAGGCAAACAAAATGACGAAAATACCCCTATAATAATTTATACATCAATTTCGACTATAGGGGATTTTAATTGCGAAAATTGTTTCGAAATCATTTTTCTTCAAATAATTTCATCAAATAACATATAATTAATACCCAAAACAATTTAATATCTCAAATAAACAATTAAATCAACTATCACAATAATAAATATATATTAAAATTCGGAATTAATAAGCAAAATTTTTAAAAATATGAGTACACCAACCTTTGGGCTTTCTACTAGCCTCTAACAGCTCCCAATTGATCCCTAAAATCTTTAATTGAAATTTTTGGGATCAGAATCGCGTATTTCTCTACCTGGGGTTTGAAAAATTAAAGAAAATCATGCTTGAGAGGAGATTAAGCTATCAGATAATATTGTTGATGCTTCCTAAATATTCTAGCATGCTTCTACATGAATTTCTACACAATTTGAGCTCTCAAACGAACAAAAAACATGACTTACCCGAATTGTCCCTTTACTGTCATCTAGATTTAAACACCCAATAGCTTGAATGAGGTTAGATCTAGGTGTTTTGGCTAGGAAATGGGTTAAAAATGGTTATTAAAGTAAAACCAATAATGAAAATAGAAAATAAAATAAAAAACAAAAACAAAAATCGCACCAGAGAGCGCAGCCGCCGAGGAGAGAAGAAAATGAATAATGCCGATCACTATGCTTATCTTTTTATATAATTTTGTATGTCAAATTACAATTTAGTCCCTCAAAAATTTAAAATGCTAAATCGACCCCTAAACTTTTTAAAATTCTCATTTAAACCCCTCGAATAATAAATATTCCTAACTTGATATTTTCTTTCATTTCTTATTCCATCTTAACCCCAAGACCAACTACTTTATTACCTTTATGCCACTCATTGAAGTTTTATTTTAATCCCACTTGAAAATAAAATTCAATATATATATAAAAAAAAAATTTAGAAAATTTTGGGACGTTACAGAATTAGATGAAGAAAAATGGATAATTAGAAGTGTTGTAGTTTTTTCTACAGGTTTTAAATTTGGGTTTTCAGAAAAATAAGAAAAACTCTGCCGAATTTTTATAAAAATATCAATGAAAAAATAATATTAAAGTTTTTCAATATTGAAAGAATTTTAAAATAAAATTTTTAGTGGTGATGCTATTTTCTTTAGTAAGAATTTTGAAATAAATGAATTTTAGTTCGAAACCATAACACCCTTCACCTCGAATCTCAATTCAATGGGAAGTCGGGGTAAGGGGTATTACATTTTATATGAATACCAAATCACTTAATAATTTTTTAAATAAATAATATTATACTTTCCAAAATTTTAACAAAAAATTTTATCTAAATGATGTGGCAAACTGATTTGTAAGTACCACATTAATTTTGGAATTATGTATTAATGATGTGGTGATTACACATAAATTTGTCACATCATTTGTGACAAAACCTATCCCAACTTCTATTTCGAGTCTAGGAGAATCTCATAAAAACTGAGATATTTGTTATTGAAACCTGGATTTACTAAACACATTTTAGAAAAATTCTCATAAATCTCATCATCGGTTTATAAATTTAATCTAAACAAATCGATAATCTTTATATTTCTCGTATTGGACCATTAAACTGAATATATAAAATATTTATAAAATATCAAGAAAAGATATTTCATTTGTAAAAAGTATTATAAAATACAGTCAAGAAATCTGACTGGTTAAAAATAATGTACACTAATGCAAAATGTTCATCATTATATAACCCTTCTCACGATCTATAATAATCTGTATGAACCTGTGGCAGATACCTGAAAAAATGGGTTTTATAAAAGAGTAAACGCTAATGCCTAATGAGTGAATATAACTTTTCTAAAAATATTTCTGAATAAAAACATAACATGTTACTGGTAATAACAAATCATTCTCAATGGTTAACACACATTCATATCTGAGTAATAAAATTGAATTCAAATCTTATATCATAATAAAACTATAAACATCTCCACGAATAACTTTTGATAAATTTATAAAATATAATCTGCATAAAAGTTTTCTGAAAGTAATAAAAAATCATTTAGAATCTGCACTGTAAAACTTGAAAACTATTAAAATCTGATAACATAATATAATAAAATTTATATTCTTTCTTACTAATTTATCAACAATCTTTGAATAACTCATTAAATTTGTTTTATAAATATTCTCGTATCATTTCTGAAACTATTTTCATCACGTTTATTTCTATAAGCTGATTTTCTGTAATTCTCTTTATGTACCGATCAAGTTCAGTATATAATATCTGAAATCTGAAAATCTATACGAACTAGTACTTAGGGGAATCTGGTCATACGTGATGGAGATACTCAATACACACGCAGAGTAAAGAATAACATCTGGTCATACACGTGCTGGATGACTCTATGACTCTCCAGATATCTATCATACACGTGCTGGACAACTCTCTATGACTTACACACGTGAAGTCTGTTTAACTGTTAAAGGGGAGAGTACAACCTTAGTGTTCTGAAGATATCTTTATTTTCATTATTAAATCTCAAATAATTTTGATATGCAAATATATACAGTTCCCTTTCAAAATATACATGTAATTCTTAATAAATACTTTGATCAAAATCATAAACAAATATTCTTTCTCGAAACATAACATAATATCACTATAAATATTCTAGACATTTCTTATAATAAATTCAAGCTAAAAACATGAATTCCAATTGGAATTTCTAATACATATATACATATACGAACTTGTAATAAATTCTCATTTCAATCATAAAACATTATTTGTATAATCATTCATTTTTAATAATAATAACCACTAAAATATAAATAATTCTAATTAAATAAATTAATTTAAAATAAAACGATCCACTCATAGAACTTCTATACTCAAATCTGGATCTAAAATGGATTCTCATCTGATTTATGATAATCTTGGATCCACCTTAAAAGCACATTTTTCAATTTAGAACTTACAGAAAAATTAACTAATTTTCTAGAATCCAAATTCAATAAAAATAAAATCATTTATCTAAATAAATTAGGCACTCAAATATCCACTCACCCATCCAGAATTTTTTTCTATTTGTCTTCTTTTTCTTCTTGGCTTCTAATCATTTTTTCTACTTGTCTAGTTTCGTTTATGTGGTGGGTGTATTTTTTGCCAGGTTCTCTATTTATCTCTATATAAGAGCTTATATATATATACATATATGTATGTATATATATAAAGAGAGCAAATTACAATTTAACTACCTAGTTGAAACGATATATATATAGCAAATTACAATTTAGCTACTCAGTTAAAACGTGATTACAAGCGGAGCAACTATTTCGCTTTTATTACAATTGACCCCCCTATCGTTAGTAATTTTTCGTTAAATTTGACAGCAAACAATATAAAATAGTGAAAAGACCAAAATGCCCTTAAAAATTAATTAGAAAAAAATTGAATAATTAAATTAAAACTAAATAGTTAAATTTAAAAAATTTAATAAATGTTATCCTTCATCCTTCATGAGTTAATACCAAACCAAAAATCATCATTATCAATCAAAAAATAACAAACAAAATCACAAATAACATTTAAAAAATTTAATGAATGTTGTTATCCATTCTTCATTAATAAATACTAAACATAACCATCATCATCAATCAACAAATAATCAAAATAAATAAATAAATAAATATCTGGAGTCATCATTATCAATCAACAAATAACCGAAAAAAATATATATATGAAATCACCAAATTTTCTTCAAGAATTGGAAGAAAAAAAAAATCAACTTCAAAATCATATTCAATCTCAACCTATCATCAGCCAATCTTCAAACCTGAAACAATCAAACCCAACCTAATATATGACCGAACCCACCCAGAAATCAAAACCATAAATCGAACCCAGAAATCTAAGTTTGAAAGGGTTCGAACCCACTCAGAAATCAAAACCATATATCAAACCCAGATTTTTGGGTTCAATTCGAACCAAGAAAAAGAGAAGAAGATGAACGATGGCTCGAATGCAAAAAATTGGGTTTTACACCCAGAAATTGAAACCTAGGTTTCTGGGTTCGAACGGAATCGAACTTATTCAAATTAAGAAGAAGAAGAAGAAGAAGAAGAATATTGACGGCAGAGACAGAGACAGCGATTCGAACCCAAATTCGAATCCAGATCAAACCAAAATGTAGAAAAAAAAAAAAGAAAGAAGAATAACATTGACGGTAGAGGCAGGGACGGTGGTTCGAACCCAGAAATCTAGGTTCAATTTCTAGGTTTTTAACCTAGATTTTTTGGTTCGAACAGAATCGAACCCTAGTTGAACCAATAAGAAGAAGAAGAAAGGAAAGACAAGGACGGCGGTGGCGATGGCAAGGATAGGGATGGTAAAGATAGGGATGGCGACGACAAAGAAAAGAGAAAAGCCTGAGGGATGAAAGAGAGAGAGAAAGAGAGAGAGAAACATATTTATTTTAAAGTTTTTAAAATTTATTTTTTTAAAAAATAAAATATAACATCAAAAGACAACTTTACCCTTAAGTCAATTAAGACTAACGGAGATCCACTAACGGCAAGGGGGTCAATTATAATAAAAGCGAAACAGTTACTTTGTCTGTAATCACATTTTAATTAAGTAACTAAATTGTAATTTGATCTATATATATATATATATATATATATATATATATATCATATAATACAGCCTCAATAATCAATTATATATAATATACATCCAGCCGCCACAATCATCTCTCTTTTATCTGCTATCTCATTGTTTTGTTTGTTTTCTATATTGCTTATCATGTTCAAGCAGCAACACGTCCTTGTTTACTGACACACTCAATTGTATTTTTTTTCTTTTAGTCCACTATTTCTCACAACTCTTTGATATTCTCGGCCATGCACCCTTTCTTTCATGCCTCCATGTTCCACTTAATAACACTTGTCCATTTTATTTAAAATATTGATAATTATCTCTCACTTTACTTCTTCATACAAGGCCACCAAATTGTCTCCATTTTTTAACCAGCCTTTCCGCATTTTACACCTTATCTTTTTCTTAATTTCTTTTAAAAATATCCATTAAGTGAATATTTATCTAAATATCTATTTATTTCAAAAATTTGGATCAGATCAAATTAATAACTATAAATTGAGTTTCAATTAATCTTCCAAATTCATTATGATTTAGGCCTTAAAATTTGGGCAATAAATTTAAACAAATTTTCGAATAGTGTAGCATTATTTTTTTTAAATATATTATTCCAAGTCTATCCTCCTCAAAATAATATATTTTTAATTTGTCCTAATTAATGTTATACCAAACATTGTTAACCAATAAAAACCCTAAACATCTCATCTTTTTTTTTTTTTTTTTTTTTTACAATTTAAACTTTCGTTGCAATAGTAATTAAATTTAAGATCATTTTATTTATTTTTATTTAAATAAATATATTTAATTTAGTCTACTATAATAAGTAGTCATAATTTAATTATGACTAAAAGGATTATTAATATTTTATTAAAAAAAAGTATTATTAATATATACATAAAAGTGTTTTACTTTTTGTAAATAATTTATTTATAATTGTTTGTATCATATTAAATAAAATTATATAATAACTAATAGTAAAAATGTCAAATTACTAGTTTTCATACAATTTTAACTTTTAAAAATAAACAAGGTTAATATACATTCAAAAGTAAAAAAAAAAAAGAAAAAAAAAATGTAACTTAGATTTCAATCACTATTCAATCTTAAATGACTTCAACACTATTTAGTATTCAGAACAACCCCTTATATATGTCAAATAACTATTTTACCCTTAATTATTTAGTCAATCGTTATATTTATTAAATATTGACTAACTGAATTAATTGAATTTGTTGAATATTATGTTTTTAAGGAAAAATATAGCGTGTGTTATTTTTTTAAGAATAATATAGGGTGTGTTATTGCAACTAGTCCTTTAAGTTTTTGAAATCAAATACCTTTACAAAGTATTAGTATCAAAAACAAAATTCAATCCAAATAACGATTTAGAAGAAAGACCATTGTTGAGATGTTTTCTCAAGAAATAAATTTTTTGGTCTAAAGAAAATAATAGAAGTAAAAGATAATTGTAATTGGTAGCATGATCAAAATTAATATTAATTAGAAACAATTTAATAAAGGAAAGAGAAAATGTAAAGAAAAGCATGTATGATATCAAACAAGTATAATATATTACTAACATACCAAATTAACTGCATGTACAAACGATAATTTTCCGAAATGTAAATTGAAAGTTTAATTTACATTTTTTTACCAACATAACAAACATGATAGAAATAATGATGAAAAGAAGAGAATGTTCACACCCTATTTAACTAGAATTAATTAGAAAGCACTATTCTCCATTCAAAAAGGAATCAACCTTGGTATTGGCAGCAGCAGAAAGGAACTTCATGCAAATAGGAGCTGTAAAGTTGAGAAGAGAGAGTATAGCAGCTGGTATAGACCACAAAGAGTCACCACAAATGAGGCCAGAAGCAACTGCAGGTGCAAAGTCAGAGGCCATCCTCTTGTTCTTCAACTCCCAAAGGAAGAGAATCAAGCTGCCAACACACATATCTATTGCAAAATACCCACCAAGATAGAAAGGAATAGCCATGCACATTGGACTTGGGATAAACCTGTAGATTCTGAACTTGGTATCGTAACGCTGCAAGACCTCCTTTAGTAAGTTAATAAGCAAGGCAGCAATGAAAAACCATATAGCTAATGAAAGGCAATGCTTGGGAAGAGAAGAAGTCCCTTCTACCCCAAGTAGAGCAATGCCGC
The DNA here is from genome assembly GCA_022984855.1 of Dimocarpus longan. NCBI lineage: Eukaryota > Viridiplantae > Streptophyta > Magnoliopsida > Sapindales > Sapindaceae > Dimocarpus > Dimocarpus longan. The sequence continues at coordinate 6,779,243 of CM041022.1, forward strand.
GATAGAGCAACCCATATGGGGCTGGATAGGTTCCTTTGGGATCACCAATAGGGTAAGCTTTGTAGAAGAACCAAAACACCAATGGTGTGATAACACAACCCATTGTTGTTCCAATTACTTGGCTAAAGAACATGGAACGGGGCGATGAGAGCGTTAAGTATCCTGTTTTGAAGTCTTGCATGAGATCAGATGCTGTGGAGACAGTGCTCATCATCACACCACAGGAAGCTAAACCAGCAATGACTCCTCCATGTTCCAAACCAACCCAAGAGCTGAAGATGATGATGGCTATTTTGCCGTAGTTTGAGGCAAGGGACCAGTCAGTGAGACCACAGCCATAGGCGTTACAGAAGGCTAAAATTGGAGCAAACACAAAGGCTGTTAGAATGTGGTACCACTTGAGTTGGTGGAAAATGAAAGGTACACCTATGGTGGCTATGATTGCCAGGACTACATAGCCAGTGCAAGCTACCCAATTTGGTATCTGATCCTTCAAGAAATAATCAATTCGCCTTTGATCATCATAGTTTTCAATCTGTGTGTTCTGGTGCGTATCAATGGCAGGGTTAACAGAGGATTGATCACTATTCTTTTTGTAGTGTTGGACAAGACTATGTGCAGTATTGACGAGCATGAAGATTACATGGTAAAGACCATCCCCAAGCATCATGGCAATGGCAATAAAAACCTGTCCATATATATATCACAAACATCTATTAATCAAATGCTATTGACTATGCATACAAAACAAAGACATGCATTTTCGGATCAGAAAGATTTTAAACTTCTTATTAAAAATAGGACGTTTGTGAGTCATTGATTATATGCATATAGCCAAGAAATTGACATTATTTTTTAATTCAATTCCTCCTGAAGATAGAAAAATTATATGCATATTGACAGCATATTTAGAGTGAAGAAAATTAGAGAGAATTAAAAGTAGATGAGGAAATATACCCTGTATCCTTGCAGTCCATGGAGACTGGATGGAGGAAGCTCAGCACTATACCAGATACCTTTTTTACTGCCAATAATAGGCCACATGCATCCCCAAGAGATTATAGCTCCCACGAGCAAGGACACATTAACCATGTAAGGACAAATCATTCCAACACCAACATATGTTGATGAGAAATCAAAAAAGAACCTGCAATGACACATTTTACTTTTGTGTCAGTTAATCATTCATTAAAGAAAATTGATATTAAAAACATTTAGAGGTTTTTTTTTTCTTTTTTTTTTACTGGCACCAGTCCAATGCACTGTAGGGACCAGCTGAAATAGGACATACTCTGAAGCATGGTCCCAAATTACTACTCCCAGAAGTGGGAGAGGGCAATCCACATATCAAGTGGGAGGGATGCGCTTTGAACCCGACAATTGACATGGGTGAGGGGCAGTCTTAAACCACTGAACCACCCTTGCTTTTCGCAAATAATAAAATACAACTAAATTTGATAATTATATTTAACTCCATAATGATTTTGCTGTTTCACAGTTTTTAGCATGAAAAGATGGGATTCACTCACTTTTGTTTAAAGGCTTGGAGACCGAATGTAGGAAAACTACTGAATCCACAACCATCACTACTAGTAAAAAACCACTGGAAGAATGCCCACAAAAAGCTGAATCCAAAACTTTTAAATAACACAGAAACTTGCTTTTTGGCTAGCTTTGCTCCTTTGGGTGTGTGGAAACTGTTGATTAGGTATGCAGTTGCTGTCCCACTTGGATATGTCAATTTGTACTTCAAAATCATCATCTAGTAAACAATTTGATCCGCTATTAGAAAACAGATCATAAAAAAATGTGCACGTAAATTCAAATATAGTTTCTTGTTTCTAATCTTAAACTACTTTGGATGTAATTTTAATAATAAATTAAAAATCTAAAGATGCATCTTTTCATGAACAATATATATGCACATGTGTGACGTTTTGTAACATGACATTTCACTTTTACTTATGTTTATGAAAAAACGAAACTATATACATTAAAAATTAAACAAATAAAGGTGTCAATTTATATATTGTGAAATTACATTAAAATTTTAATTAGTATCTTAAATCATTCATGAAACATCAACATGATTTTATATAAGAGCTAACCTTTCTTAGGGGCACAATACTGAACAAGCCAACAAAGCTGACAAGAAATAGAAAACCCATCATCCAACCAAGATGTAGATTCTTGACATTCGCTGGGGTGTTTCCTCCATCTGCCTGCGCTGCCACCCTTGAACTCATTCCCAACAAATAACTTGCAGTGCCACCTGATTATTTAATTATTTCCAAAGTTCCAACAAACTTATTACACAATTAGTAAAATATGATTTGAGGACAAATTATAATAATCAAAATCATGAATCAATCATATTAAAAACGTTTTAGTCTACAACTTGGATTTTACAAAGTTTCCTGATAACCCGAATAAGTATTATTGTAATTCAACATCAAATAAAAGAAGATGATGTTATAAAACCTATTGCCAGTGCAAATCTGAAATCGAAAATTATAATAATCTAATAACCTTTTAGTCTACAACTTGGATTTTACAAAGTTGTACGATAACACTAATAATTATTATTGTAAATCAATATCAAATAAAAGAAGATGATGCTATAAAACCTACTACCAGTGTAAATCTGAAATCGAAAATTATAATAATCAAAATAATGACTCAATCATATCAATAACCTTTTAGTCTACAAACTTGGATTTTACAAAGTTTTCTGATAACCCCAATAAGTATTATTGTAAATCAATATCAAATAAAAGAAGATGATGTTACAAAACCTACTGTCAGTGTAAATCTGAAATCGAAAATTATATCGAATAAAAACGAATGAAAAACGTACTGCTGAAGGCAATTCCAGAGGAGGCAACAATACAGGTCTGGATGACAGTATTTTCTTGTCTAGTGAAAGGGTGTTTCAAAAGGCCAAACTTGTCAAGGAGAGTTGTCCAAGATTTGACAAATGCAAAACCAAGCAAGCCAGCCGCAACGTTGAGGGAAGGGATGACACCAGTGGTGAGGTTGAGCTTGCACACCATGAAGTTGAAAACAATGCTCAAGACAAAGCTTGTCATCATTGACCTCAACGTTATTTGATGCCTCCATGAAGGCACTGCCGTGTCCTTAAATGCATCCTCCACCATTAATGCTTTATTGTCCTCAACCATCATCCCCTCTTCTCCATTCGGTTGGTCTTCATCATCATGTCTTCTTCTCTCGACCGCCATGATGCCCTGATGATTCTCTCTCTCGCTTTCTTGCTATATGGGCCAATGCAGACAGATCCCTCCTCACTTAAAAACCTTAATGGCAGTAACAATTAACTAAAACGTAGCAAAATAAGGATTTCCAAGTAATGTCATATGAGTTGGCATTAACTGGCATTAATTGTTGCGTTGGAATCCGTGTGGGAATGTGGAGTAAATTATTCCAATAATAAATGTCACGTGATATTTCCCAATCATAAAATATTAATATTGGTATTTATAATCATTTACGAAAATACTTTTATTTAAAAGACTATATTATATATCGTAGTATTATTGAAAGATCATATTAATATTAATTTTTTATAAATAAAAAATATCATATATCAAATTATTATTAAAAAATTATATTAACAACGGCAAATAAACACTTCATGAAATATTTTCTCGTGAACGAGACCAACATGTTTTGGAACTATTATCTATTGACGATTAGATTTTCTATGCGTTATAACTTTAGACTTTCTCTCCTTTAAATTTTCCTTAAAAGCGTGCAACTACGACGTAGATCACTTTTTAAATCGTAATTGTATTTTCATGGCATTCATATCTCCATACAGCTTTATTTACTATTTTTTGCCTTTCAAATATCAATTATTTATTTACCAGAAGGGTAAAAGTCCGTATTTATGGAAAACTTTGTCACACAGAATTGAAAGTTGTGCTGTCATTAACCATTTATAAAACCGAATAGCTCATATAAGGATCCTTTCAAACTACTAGCTTCAAATATGGGCAAATTTAGGTTTAATTCCTGTCTTTTGATGAAATATTAGGTGTTTTTTTTTTTTTTTTTTTAACTCGTGATTTGAGTTTGTCCAATAAATTGTTCTCAAGAAATAACTCTAGCAACGAAAGAGTAATAGATTAATAAGTGGCACTGACCAACAAAATGAGTATTGTATAATATTCTTTAATTAATATTATAATATTAAAGATTTAGTGTGGCTTGATTGGATATAAAAGCAATAAGGAGGCCACACCTATGAACATGTTTCCCCTATTCATAGGCTACTTACCGATGCACCTGTTTATCTTGTACTCCAATTTTTAAGAACAGCAATTTATATGTAACATATGTCATTCCATGATATATAAATTTGAACGATAATTGGAAAAAAAACAAAACAAAAATCACTTAAAACATTCCATTAAAAGGCAAATATGACACTTAACACAAAGACCACAAAATGTTAATACAAAACATATCACATATCTGGAAATTAATCTCTTGAATAGATAAATAGAGTTGCTTCACAATCCTAGAAGCAAGCTTTAGAGCACGTGTCACCTAAATTAATTGTAACAAGATGTTAAATAATTTTAAAATATTAACTATTTTAAAATTTTATATAAATATTATAAATTATTTTTATTAATTATGAACTCTAAATATGTTTTATTATTTTTATTTTCTTTTAAAACAATACTTTTAATGAACTATCTTTGAATTATTACATTAAATATTTGTTAACTTTACTAATTTGACCACTTTTATTTATAAATTAATTTTTATTAAGTTATAAATTTTTTAAACTATTAAATATTTAATTCGATGAAGTTATTGGATGGTAACATGTTATAATAAATGAAGTTCGGCTGCCACATAGTAGCCAAATAAACCATTACTCTCAAATTGAGAGTTATGTAAGTTTATTGAGAATAGAATCTAGCGAAACCCTAATGAATAACAAATAACTAAAAATGTAGCAGAATAAGGATTTCCAGGTAATTTTATATGGGCTGGCGTTGTTGAGTTGGAATCGGTGTGTGCGTGGTGAGACACCACACATTTAGGAAATTATTGACGATTGGATTTCCTTAAAAGCATATGCATTATTACTTTAGACTATCTCTCTTTTAATTTTTACTTAAAAGCATGCAATTACAACCCCTTTTATATTGTAATTGTATTTTGTATGGCATTCACATCTGATCTACAGTTTTATTTGCTATCTTTTCCTTTAAATTCAATTATTTATTTACCAAAAGGGTAAAAATTTGCATTTATGGAAAACTTTGTCACACAAATTTTCCTCATTAATGATCAACTTAGCTGTGTTTGCACTGTCATTAACCAAGCATCTTTTCAAACTACTAGCTTTGAATTTCGGGCAAATTTCATTTTAAGTCCAATTTTTTTTTTTTTATGAAATATCAATTTTTTTTTTTTTTTTACTCATGAATCCATTTTGATTTTTTGTTATCCCTAACTTTTGAGAAATTTTTCAAGTGGTCCCTCTAATAAAAATACTAAGGGGCTGTATTTAATTTAGAATTTATTGAAATTTAAATTATTTTAAAAGTTTGAGTGTATTCAATCCATATTTGATTAAATTCTATTGAAATCTAGGTGTATTCAATCTAAATTTATATAAAATTTATTAAAATTTAGATGTATTCAATTTAGATTTGTATAAAATCTAATAAAATCTAAGGTGTGTTTACTTACACATACTGAAAATTACTTGATATCGGAATGACTTGAAATCAGAATTATATATCAAAATCAGAATAAGTTGTTTACTTCAAATATAGGAATCGAAATCAGAATCAATAGTATTCTCATTGATATGTTTATTTTGCTTTGAAATCGGAATGAATTAATTGCAAGTTATAAAAATACTTTTGATTAAAGTTATTTATAAAATTCATTAAAATTTAGGTGTATTCAATTCATATTTTTATGAAATTCAATAAAATCTAAGAGTGCATTTATTTGCACGTAATCAGAATAATTTGAAATCAAAATGATCTAGAATTGCAATGACTTAGAATCAAAATATTATATTGGAATCAGAATAAGTTGTTTACTTCAATTGCAGAAATCAAAATCGAATCAATAGTATTCTCATTGATATGTTTATTTTGCTTTGGAATTGAAATGAATAAATTACAAATTACAAAATGTCTTTGATTAAAATTATATACTTTATAAGCACTTGTTCAATAAGAAATATAAAAGACTTTTCAACTTGTAAAAAGAAATGAAAATGAGATTTTTAAGCGGGGTAGAGGAATAGGATTATCATTTATAACCCCAAATTCACGCGAAATCTATAATTTCATTCTCATTATGAATTGATTTTAAACAGAGAAAACACTAACAATCATTCTCATTCATCATTCTCATTTTTTAATCTATCAAGTAAATTTATTAAAAATGATATTGACCTCACAGATTTTGTTTAAGTAATGTATTTAAATGAATTTGGATAGATTTTAAAAGTAAATTTTATGAAGAAAAAAAAATTATACTAAATCTTACCATTTTCTTATGGAAAATTTTAATTTAATCTCTAACATTTAGTAAAATATTACTTTTTTACTAACGTTTATATTTCGAATTTTCATCATCCTTAACATTTCAGAAATGTATCAATTTAGTCTATTTAACCAAAAAAATGATAGTCAAACATGATAGATGAGGTAAAAAGACGGATTTATCCTTGATATAATTTAAAATAGTTAAAATGATATAATTACCCTTTTAAAAACTGATAATTGTAAAATAACAATCCCTATTATTATGAAATTGTCATTGACCACCTTCTAATCAAATTGTGACACATCATTAAATCAATTTTTTAAATTCAATTTATTGTTAATAAATATTTTAATTAGAAAATAATATTTTTAATATAAAATTAAAAAAAAAATCTTCTTTCTCTTCTATCTTTCATCATCTTCCTCATTTTCTACATTTATCAAAATCATCATCTCCATTATTTTCATCAAACCAACATCCCCCAAATTAAACATTTAACATCAAACCAAACATCTTACAAATCTTAAAAAAAAAAAAAATTGTTTATGCAAATTTTTTAAAAAAATATATATGTAAATTAAAAAAAAAAATTGGACATGAAAATGTCATCTCTAATCAATTTCCATCGTAAAAAACTGGTCTCCGACAGTGGAGACCCTCTAGTCTCCATCGCCGGAGACTAGATCAGATCTTTAATGATAGAGACCAGTGTTGGTCTCCGACGATGGAGACCAGTCGATCTCTATCACTGGAGATGAGATGGACTCTATCATGTCTCCGACGATGGAGACCGGTTGGTTTCTAGTGTCCCCAGAGACCAAGTTTCCAATAGGGAGATCAGGTCTCCGGTTAGGTCTCCAATTCGACTATAGAGACTAGTTTTCTGGTCTCCTTCGTAGGAAGGAGAATGGTCTCCATGGGAGACTAGTTTTCTGGTCTCCCAAGGAGATTTTTTTTTTTTTAACTTAAAAATATTTTTATATATTAAATTAAAAAATATAAATATATTCAAGTTAAAATGACCAAATTAACATTTTTTCTATTAAGGTCGACTAACATTTAACTAACAGAGTGACTAAATTGATACATATTCGAAACGTAAGAGATGATGAGAATTCGAAATGTAAACGTTAATAAAAAAAATAATATTTTACTAACGTTAAGAATTAAATTAAAATTTTCCTTTCTCTTATAGGTTTCATTGGGTTTCTTAAAAATTTTTAACAAAATCAATATGAAGTCTATAGAATTCATAAATTCTAACAAAATTATAATTAAAAAAAAAAATCAACAAACTCCATTTTGAATACAACCCCGAATAGTCCGAAGAAATAAAAATGTATAAAAATCAAAATTTCCTTAATCATTCCATTTTTATTTTGACTAAAATAAAATAAAAAATTGGATCTCTACTATCTGTCTTTGAGATAGATAGTGGAGATAACAAATAATTGAAATAAAAATAAATAATCTATAAAAAATTAATATTAAAAAGTAAAAATCTCCACCACTTATTGATGACATGGATTGTTAAGATCAAAACTAACTAAATAAAAATTAAAAATAAAAGTTAAAAGGGTAGAAAACTAGAATATCTGGTTGAACTAGATCACCGTTGATCTAGAAACCAAATCGATAGTTGATCTGGTTGGGAAAACTAAATGTTTGAACGATTTGAGGAATCCAAATCGTTCATCGTTTGGTTCCATCACCAAATTGATCGTCAATTTAGTGATGGAACCAAATTGACAGCTCCTTCATGAAATTAAAGGATTTTATTTTTTATTTTTAAAATTTTTTAATTGAATTTTTTATCATTAAATCTTCACCATTTATCACAACTTTGATTGATGGAGGAGATCTATTTTTTTTTTTTTTAATTTCTTTATCAATTTTTTTTTTATTAAATTTTCATCATAGGCGTGTCAACTAAATATCTAATAAAATAAAATTTGCCAAACTAACCCTTACTTCGATGAAGTTGATCGACCTTAGACAGATAGAGATATTGGTTTTATTGAATTTCTCAAATATTAGGGATGACGAGAATTAAAAATAGTCATGAGTAAAAAAGTAATCTTAATGTCATAAAATTTAGAGATCAAAATAAAATTTGCCCTTAAATACATCAATGCATTATAAGATGAGGTTAATTCAATATTATGCCTATCAGGCCTATGCCATAATATACATGTGGGTTCAAATCATATGTTCCTCTCCCAAGCTCCAAATTAACTGTAATGTATCAAAAAATATGTATAATCTAATTTACTATCTTTAGTTTTGTTTTTATAATATGGACTTAGCACTATATCAATTGTAATGAACAATTATTTTTTGATGATTATTCAATTATTATCTTTTAATGGCTAAAATAATTCTACTCATAAGCATAACAGCACATAGATTTATTATATATGGCACTATCATTCTCCCCTTTTCTCTCTCTCCTCTTTCTTTGTGTCTATTTCATAGTGTGGCTTTTAGAATTTAATTTATAGTATAAATCTAATGCGAGAGATTTCATTCATATGACTTGTTTCCATATTATTAGATTTAAATAATATTATGAGTATGCTTTATGAGGATTGTCAATCTTCCATATTCAAAAGTTTATTGAACTATATATATATATTTTATTTGATTTTTATTCTACCTCTCTTATTAGCGACATAAGTTTGTATAAAAAAATTATAACTAGAAGTTATAGATTCCTAGTTTAATTAAAATTGGAAGTTTGGATCTTAATTTAATTAATTGGAACTGGAAGTTCTAGTTTTTCAATTTTAGAATTGGAAGTTTACATTCTCAATTTAATTAGACTAAGAAGTTTTGGTAACTAATTATTTAGAATCAAAAGTTCTAGTACCAAATTTATTTGAATACAAAAGTTCTAGATTCCAAAATTATTTTAAACCAGAATTTTTCGAAATTAATTTAAAGCTAGAACTTCTAGATTTTAATGTTGGCTAAAGGGCTAAGCAAGTAAAGCAATTGACTACAGCCTAGGGCTTGACAATCGGTTCGGTTCCTATTGGAACCTAACCGAAATAATTTTTTCGGTTCTCAAGAACATGAAAAGTTTGATGACTAAAATTGACTTGTATCGAACACTGTCAATTCGGTTTTGGTCGGTTCGGTCCTCATTGGTTTTGGAAACTTGTCTTGGCAACTAATAACCAGACTTATCACACAAATCGCAAACCAACCAAAAACCCAACAAAAAAGTCACACTGCAAAAGATGCAACACTACCCAAACAATGATGCAAGGACTCCACCACCAGTAACAGCAACTCGTTGCTCTCCTCTTCATCGTTTTTCCTAAGGACGACTCCACTTCCTCCACCACTCCATCGCCACTCCTGCCATTATCACCTTCTCTGCATCACCCACAGTAGTAGTAACATCAACAGCAGTAGCCGCAAAAGGTTATGACTCTTCTCACCTCGGTGCCATCATCTCTCTCCACTACGCCATTCTCTATCCTTTGAACTCCGTCCTCATCACTCACTCCGCTTCCTTTCTGTCTCCGGGCCTCTTTAAGCTTCTAATGGCTTCTTTACAAAAGAAGAAAGAAAGAAGAAAATGAAGGGGTGTTGGCAACAGTGTCTGTACGAAGAAGAAAAAGATAAGGCGGAATAGAAGGGATTTGGATGACCAATCAAGGGGTTGTTTAGGGTTAGGCATTGAATGTATGCATGTGTCCTTCAAGGATATTTAAAATTTGAATAACTTGAAGGGTAATTTCACTTTATAAAAAAAATAATATATATATAAGAAACAGATTGGTTTCGATTTTTATTCGGGTCTAGACATCTAGACTTGAATAGAACTGAAATTTTTATCAGTTCTGCACATGCAGAAACTGAACACCCCTTTTTCTCTTCATATGACCTGAACCGAACACCATAAAATCGATTCGATTCGGGTTGAATTATGTTATTTTACCCAGCCCTACTACGACCTCACTTGCCTGGACCTTGTATGATGGAATATAATTTTTCCTTTTTGTTAATTATATCTTTCATATTTTATCCAACTTTATAGTAACAATGTTAGTTGTTCAAATCAAAATAAATATAATTTTTTAAAAGTATTTTCTTCTTTCAAATTGAATGATAATAATTAAATTTTAATGAATTTAGATTAATATTTATTTAAAGATTTAATGAAAGAAAAATCTAAAATCTAAAAGGGGAATAAATTTTAGATCCTATCTCATTACAATTGTTGATAACATGTAACAATCTTATATGAGAATAAAGTATTCTTACAACTTCATTAATACTTTAAGGTGGGTTTGGTGCAATGGTTGGATTAAATTATTTCATGGGATTGAATTGGATTAGATTGGAGTAGACTGAACTAAATTAATATTATGATATATTTGGTATAGGTGAGATTGGACTAAAAAAAATATTATCTTTTGTTTGGTATAGTTTGGGATTCGACAAAATAATCATATTTTATATTTCATGCTCGATCTTAATTAATATAAAATAAAATTAGTGTATAAAAATATTTAAATTAGTTTTTAAGAATTATTTACAACTAATTTTAAATAAAATAAGGTTCAAAAAAATAAGTGAAGCAATATTTATGTTTTATTTAATATTAAAAATATTTATTAAAAATATTTTTATGAAATAAATATATTAATTATTAAATCATAATATATAAAAAAAAATTTAAACAATATTATAATTTTATATTACTTGTTGTAAATTTAAATATGTTATACTAATTTATTATAATAATAAATCCCTGCTTGAGACTATTTCACGTTGAGAGAGTCTTTTCAAGCCGAAACAAAGGTTTAGGACTTGGTCTGGAAATCTAATCCCAATCCCTTGTTCGCTGTATCACATAGTTGTTTATATTAATGGAATAATGGTAATTTAATAAATATTTGTTAACGTCGGAAAATGATTTCCTTAGTCAACGAGGTTGTTTTCGGACCCAAGCTACAATCCACAGAAAATAAGAGAAAGAAAGGAGAAACAGAGAGGAAAAAGAAGAAAACGAGAGAAGAAAAGTAGAAAAAAAACACGCAAGATCTACGTGGTTCGGCCAAAAGGGAAGGCCTACGTCCACGGCGCCGGCTCCGGCGAGGAGCGCGGTAGTCACTGTTATTACTGTTCATTTTGTTACAGTTGTAGAGAGAGAAAACAGTAGTGAGAGAAAGAACCCGAAAGAGTCAGCCCATTTACAATGAAAATCTCTCATATTTTTCGGGAGAGAGATGAGCTACAGTAATAGTACAACTTAACTAGGAAAGCATTAAATGCATATTACAATTTTCAATGTCTTCTGTCACAAAGTCTGAGTCGTCTGACATGGTAGGTGAGATCTCCGAAAATCGCGCTGCTAATATTCTGAGAAGGGCTTGGCGCGTGCACGTCACGCTGTCCACGAGTTGGGGCGGTTCTGGGCGGACAGACCCGGGCGAGCAGATCTGAGCGAACAGACTCAGCGGACACGACCAGCGGTCAGGCGGAGAAATCAGCGGTCACACTGGCGGACAGGCAGAGAAATCAGCGGTCAGTCTGGCGGGACAGGCGGAGAAATCAGCGGCCAGTCTGGCGGACAGAATCAGCGGCCAGCGAACAGACTGACGGATAGCGGTCAGCGGACAGAATCAGCGGTCACACTGTCAGTGGACGGAGTCAGCGGTCGCACTGTCAGCGATCAGCGGTCAGGATGTCAGTGGTCAGGATGTCAGTGAGCAGGCTGTCAGCGGATAGCCGGACGAGCAGATCTGGACGCCTTGTCGCTGCTGGTTGCTGTCAGAACTTTTTGGCAGCAAATGTAAGCCTCAAGAACACATCCATTAGAACAACAAATTTGAGGACGCAAATGGCATCAACCGGGGAACCCTTGGTTGCCACGTTATAGAGCACGAAAATCCCTTTCCGAAAACATATTATAATAGCCAATTTGACATCCGAGCGCAAAGTTATGCCCGTTTCTTTGGACCAGTCACTTGGGCCCCCTGTCTGTTGTGACGGTTTTAGCAGGTTATCTTACTGGGCCTCTGGGTTTTTACCAGCCCATCTGCGGTAGCCTAAAAATACATATAACAATATTTGATTATAATAATCAATATTTTGATTCTAATAAAAAAAAGGGCCTAGTTTAACATGTTCACCCTAAGCCTCAAATTGTTTTCAACCAAGCTCTATACATGCATAAAAAATATTTATGAGATAAAAATAAAAGATTGCAAAACCAGAACTCATATTTTGTTGGAGTTTTGTTATCACAATGGCATTCAATTCAATATACTTTTCTTTAGTCTAAGCATCATGAAACTATACAATTTATCTTTGTTTGGTCCGTCATATTATATGGTATAGAATTGGATGTATTGTATGATATAGAATTGGATTGGATTGACTTAACCTGGATTAGCTTCTAAAATATCAATACAATCTTGTGTTTGGTAATATATTGTAGTGTATTAGATTTTATTAAATTAACAATTTTTTTTTTTCATTGGAGTGGTATTTACTTTTTTTTTTTTTTTAACATTATTTACTTCTTTTGAAAGTTGTTTTCTTATTTTTCTTCTCTATTTATTTTTGTGGTCTTTCATACCGTTAAGCTTTTCTTTCATATTCTAGTTTTCTTCTCATTTTCAACTTTTAAATTTTAATTTAAACATTCTCACATATTTAGCTTGAAAATCATAATAAAAAAAACTCCAAGAAAAATCTATAAATTCAAAAAACAATTGAAATCACATTTTCCTTATAAATAATAAATTAAACCACTATTATGAAAAGCAAAATAATGTTATTAATTCATTAATTATGATATTATGTGGAGAGAATGCCTGAATCAATGTAAGAAAACATAGAGAGAAAAAGATGAGAGAAAAAAAAAAGAAAGAAATAAGACAAAAAAAAGCTTAAAGGAAAGTTTTCTATCTCATTAAGGGTATTTTTGTCTATGTACATGTTTGGGGTGATATTGAAACTCTATCTATTAATATGATGATAAAGTCACAAGATACCAATTAAAGGTACATCATATCGTTTTCATTATTATAATTTATGTGAATAGTTATCCTCCATTCAAATTATACAAATAGATATATTTCCACAAATTTTTTATCTCATTGAGAGCATTTTTGTCGGTGCACATACTTGGGTGACATTAAGACTCTATCTATTAATATGATAATAAAGTTACAAGATACTAATTAAAAGGTACATCATATCATTTTCATATTATAATTTATGTGGATAGTTATCTCCTATTCAAATTATACAAATAGACTTATTTCGATAATTATTTTTATCGAATTAAGGGCATCTTTGTCAATGCACATACTTGGATGACATTAAACTCTATCCAATAATATGATGATAAAGTTACAAGATACCAATTAAAAGATACATTGCATATTTTTCATTATTATAATTTATGTGGATAGATATTTTCCGTTTAAATTATATAAATACGCATATTTTGACAAATTTTTTATCTTCGGATATTTTTGTCGATACGCATATTTAGACGACAGTGCAGCTCCATCCCACAATATAATGATAAACTTACGTGATACCAATTAAAAGTTACAACATGTCATTTTCATTCTCATAATTTTTGAGGACAGTTGTCTCTCAGTCCATTACACAAGTAGACGGATTTTCACGGACCTTCAATCCGGATGACGGCAACATTATTTAAAAAGTAAAAAATATATAAAAAAGTAAATATAATCCAAAATTGGCCCGAATTAAATAAAAAGGCAGCAATTAAGGGCGTCGTGTTTGTTGGCGGAGGTCTGGCTTGGTAACACGCCGGAATTCCTCTGTAAATGAGACGGAATGGACCCTCTCTAGGGTTTATAATATAATCTTCAAGTCCCCAACCACACAATTCTCATATTCGCGAAAACACAGAAAACACACAGAGGGAGAGAGAGAGAGAGAGAGAGAGAGAGAGAGAGAGAGAGAGAGGGAGATGTCTCGCCAGATGACGACGTCTGCTTTTCACAAATCCAAGACTCTCGACAACAAATACGTAACTCTATTTGCCTTCTCCCTTGCTTTTATATTTATTTCTCTACGATTTCATCTTCTTTGTTAGGGTTTTGGAATCGGCATTTTCACTTTCTGTTTTCTTTTTTGATTGAATTGCATTCTTGTTGCTGGTGTATCAAAATGAGGTATATTTGAGTAATTAATTGACTAATGAGGGTTTTTGGTGGAAATATATGTAGATGCTTGGAGATGAGATTGGGAAAGGAGCGTATGGTCGAGTGTACAAAGGCCTTGATTTGGAGAACGGAGATTTCGTTGCGATCAAGCAAGTCTCTCTCGAGAATATAGCTCAGGAAGATCTTAATATCATCATGGTTCGGTTTTGCTTCCTTACTTCGAGATATTTAATATTAATCGATTGTGGTGACAGCCTCATAGTTTTAGATTTATTAGGTTTGTGTAACTGACCATAATGATGAGTACAAAAAGCTATGTTGAAATTGACTAGAAGTGTATAATTGGTTATTTCTTTTCTTTTTTTTTTTTTTTTTTGACATTACAACTATATTAACAAGTACGGTTATGATTACTGGGACCTCTAGATAGGACTTTATGGCATAATCTGGATCTATGCTCCCGATTAGGTGGGAGGGGGCACAATTGGGGTTTATTTATTATCTGTAAAGATCATTATAAAGGTGGCTTAAATGTTTGTTTGTACATTAGGTTTATGCAAATCAAGTGTAGGAATGCTATCCTTGCGTAATATATATTGTGTTCTGGTCTCTACTGTGTTGGCTGATTAGTTGTTGTTTTCTTGCATATACTGTTTATTTGGGGCATGCGTTGACGCTTCAGCAAGAAATTGATTTATTGAAGGTACTCATTATCCCTTTGTTTGCAGTTCTTGTTATATATGTATATATTAATTTGAGATATTCTTTGCCGAAAGCAGGTGAATGCACATAGTGCATGTGCTGCACCTGGAGGATTTTCATTAAATTATGCGGTTGTCCTCATTGATATGCTAATGTTGTTAGAAATCTTTTATTAGTGAATGGTGACTGGTTATCTTGTTCCTACTGCATGACGCTAATTGTCTTCCTTTGCGTATTATGGTGGTTGCATTTTGCCACTATGGTTGAAGAATCATTTGGTTTTATCCTAGGACATACATTACTAAAGTTAGACTTTTTAAGTTGCCTTTTGAAAGCATGTATGTTCTCTGTATCTCGTCATGCTATTTTGATTTATAATCTTTCGCTTGCAGAATTTGAACCATAAAAATATTGTGAAGTATCTTGGATCTTCGAAAACAAAAAGTCATCTTCACATAATTCTTGAGTAAGTAATCTATTGTGATGAAAAGATTTAATCATCATGCTGTGAGGAACTGTGCCTAAAATGCTTATATGGTAGTTTTGTCTGATATAGGTATGTGGAGAATGGCTCACTTGCAAATATCATTAAGCCAAACAAATTTGGGCCTTTCCCTGAATCTTTGGTGGCTGTTTACATTGCTCAGGTTTGCTCATGTAGTTGCATTTTATTGCTAGTGATTGGGTTTATGTTTTATCTGTGTGTGACATCAACTATGGCATAGGTTCTGGAAGGGTTAGTGTATCTTCATGAGCAAGGTGTTATTCATAGAGATATCAAGGGTGCAAACATATTGACAACGAAAGAGGTAACTGACTTGTAGTCTTCTTTGGTGGGTCAAATACACGCAAATTGCACACATTTAATTCTTATTACTAAATCATTTCTTCATATCTTATGAATAATTATTATTTGGTGACATAGTAATTTCTATTGAATGTCATATCAGAATTGCTATATCTTGTTCCATTATATAGCTGAAAAAAGAAGTCATTCAAGGTCTGCACGTGTATTATTTAATTTGATTAAACAATGTGCTATTTTTGAGGTTGGATGTAGTGTAGTGTGTGGTGAATTCTGTAGAGAAGTTAATTGGCAAGCTTGTATGTTGTGGAGCAATAGAATGATCTTAACTCTAATTGGACTATATGCAATTGACAAGTGGCTTGAGTGGAATACCTGTAATATATTTTGATAAAACAACTAGAAGTGCATGATAATATATTTCCTCACATGTTTGGTCTTATATCATCAGTTGTTAATAGCCTAGTCATGCCACAAGCATTGAAGTCAAAGGTAATGGTATTTTGTTGAAGATATGCTAGTTTTTGACTACGTTGGGAGGGTGCTACGTGTCACTATGCCAGATTAGATGGATATAGATTGGTCCATGGGTTTATAAGGAAGGGTGTGAGTGAGTGGGGGTGAGTGTTGGAGCCCATTGAGCCAAGAGGTAGAGCTTGGACTTGATGCTTCGACGGCCAATGGTTCTCTGTGTCAGCTGCGGCCTGGATGTCATGTGAGTGGGTGGGGGTGAATGTAACCGTTTTATGTAAGATATGAGTTGGACCATGGCTGTATAAGGGAGAGGCTGAGCACCACCCAATAGGGTAGTATTTTGGAGGTAAGTGTGCAACCAGTGATATCTGGCACCATTAACTTTTTATCTTGTGTTTCCAACCACCTACACTATCCTCCTAAAGAGATGTTTAAAAGCAGTGGAGGTTCCCTATATTTTAGTTCTTTATTTTTTCTAGGTATGATGGCCTTAGTAGAAGTTACTTATGGCAGCATGGTTTTGTAGTGCGCATATATATTTAAATGTATTTGCCGATAGGTTAAGCGATTTGATAATTTGCCTAAACAGACTTGTTATACAGTATTTTCAGTATGAAAAGTTTAATAGATGCTCATTTGCAATACTTTGTTGTAGGATGACTTAATGTTTGGCTGCTAAAATCTGATATGAGGACTAATCTAACTGTTTAGTGGTAACATCCCTAATTCAACATCAATTGGTTTAGCTATCTTATAAAGTTATAATTATTCTTTGTTCTTTTTTTATTTTATTCCATCTTTTCTCTCTCTCTCTCTCTCCCCTTTTTTTTTCCCCTTCATTTTTATACATGAAATTTTTGAGACTTAAGTTTTTTCTATTCACACCGATGAATGAACATATTTTGCTCTTTTGATATTTTCCTTCATTTTAATTGGGATGTTGTTTCATGAGTTGACTGTTTGGCTTGTAGTCTGTAATTGATTTAGATGTTTTTGTACGTTTAATTATTCTATTTAAATGTTTGAGTTGGTAATTTTACTTTCTTTTTTATTTTCCAATCTAACTTCAAATTGTGGTGAAAATTAATTATTTTCCCCTATGAAAATTCATCTATCTATTTGTTCGTAATGCATATTGCAAACAATATATTAAGTGACCACCACCCAATGTGACTCGGTGATAGAGAGTGCATTTTCAGCTTGGCAATGTCACACGTTTGAGTAACTGCACTATGTGTACTCCCCCTCCTGTGTTCCTCCCCCCCTCCAATTGGATGCCAAACAATCCAAAATGATTTCAAAAAAGCTTTTGGCTAAAAAAGCTCGTTTGGTTAGTAAAGAAGCCATACTAAGCACGCACATTTTTGTTTGAAATCCAACAGAAAGTTTGTTTTGAATATGTCAGGTCACTGCACCATACTTTTTTCTTGAGATCCATAAAATTTAAAATTTAGCTATCAGCAAAAATTAATTGTTCAATTTTGTCTCTGATTTTCTTGCTTATATGTGCATTTTTATGCAGTTTTTATGGTCTTAATTTTGTTGTGTGATTATCTTTTATTCAATTTCTAGATTGGTTGTTTACTTGTTTTTGAAATACTTGACCACGTCTCTGCTTTTAGGGTCTTGTGAAACTTGCTGATTTTGGTGTTGCCACGAAACTAACTGAGGCTGATGTCAACACACATTCAGTTGTTGGAACACCTTACTGGATGGCCCCTGAGGTACTTCTCTCATAGTCTTTCAGCAATTTTTTGTTCCTCTTTAGTGCTTTTGTACGTACTATAATGTTGAATTATTATAAGCATTGATAGGATAAAGGATCTGGAAACAATGTGGAATACCTAAATTAACATCATAATTATTAAAGTGGTGGAATTTATCTCATTGGGGCTATATGAATGACAATTAACAAAAATTATATGTATAAACTATAAAGGTCAGATGTCATGAATTTTTTTTTTTGCATAAAAATTACACATTAATTTTCTTTTTAGTTGAGAAAAAGATGTGATAAGTTGTATCTATAATTTATGATAATTTAATAATGCATACTTCTATCTATTTATTAGTAGACATGTAGTGTTATATTTTAGCGTGGAGGTGGATGTCGCTCGCTAAAAAATTGTTTTAAGATGTGTCAGATATGTTTGAAATCAGCTAATTGCTAGTTTCACATTTTGGTTCCATTTGAGTTTGGATTTGTATTGAGGATTACCTGAGAACCCCATTATTTGAGATGGCTAGTCCCTAATTCGGCTACTTGTGCAATACAGATTGTAATGGATAAATTTTTGGCATTTTAATAGGAAACAACAAAAAAATTTAAAACAAAAGCTAAAATACAAAGTTAAAAACCAGTAGTTCACTGGAATAACAAAAAGAGTTTCTCCTGAAGAAACCAGAAAGCTATATATTAAAAAAAAAAACCTAAGAGAACTAAGACCCTGTCCTAAAAACTTGCTAAAGGATGCCTGATACCAAATTTTGTCCCATAAACATTCAAAATTATTCTCCTCTCTCTGAAAAATTCTGATGTTCCTCCCCTGCCAGATATCCCATAAGAAAGCTAGGGCTTTGCAAAATTTACGTGATATTAAAAGAAGCAAAGTAACTCAGGTTTGAAAATCTCCTTTAAGTGACTTCACTGTTATTGATCTTTCCATTAGCTACAGCCTGAGCCAAAAAGTGAATTCTGACGTTCAAGATGTTTGAAAGCCACTAGAGAAGAATTATTAATTGGCAGTAGAGGGTTTTATTATCGAGTTTCTTATCTGTTAAATATGAAGTTGTCTAAATAATATTTGTTGCATTTAGTTTAATAGCGAATATTTCTTTATCTATTGAATGTTGTGCATTATGCATATTATTAAGAGTAATGCTACACTATTAAAAAATTTGTCCAAATGATGTGACAAGTTTATATATAGTTATTACATCATCACAAAATTAATGTGGTAGTTATAAATCAGCTTGTTATATCATTTAGGTAAAATTTTTGGGAAGTATAATATTATTCTATTATTAAAGATTTGGATGCAAAGGGAAACAAAGAGTGGCTTGCTCATGTTATTTTGTTCTCAAGGTGTCTTCAGGATCATATGAAACTGAATTATGTTGCAGGTTATTGAGATGTCAGGGGTTTGTGCTGCTTCTGACATTTGGAGTGTTGGCTGCACTGTGATTGAACTTCTTACATGTGTGCCTCCTTACTATGATCTGCAGCCTATGCCAGCTCTTTTCCGTATTGTTCAGGTTTGATCTTCAGTTTCTTAACAGTTGTCATCAGCTTGTTAGAGTGAAAAATCGATGCTTCCTGTAAATCCTGAGGTTTTGTTCATATATTTTCTATTCAGTGTTGTCTCTATCTTGCTTAGGAATTAGGATCATTTCATCTTCCACAAATTGTCTTCCTGGTGGATTAATGATTAATTTTGTGAGAATTGCATGATTTTCTGTTCAGGTTTCTTTTTCCAGTAATTAAAGTGAGTATATAGCAGTTTATCATTTCCCTCTTCTTTAATTTTCAGGATGATCATCCTCCAATTCCTGATAGCCTATCTCCTGACATCACTGACTTTCTACGTCAGTGCTTTAAGAAGGTAGAGGGCAAAGATTCATTAATTTCTATAATTGTAATGTTGCTACAATATTCTGAAGATCATTTTTTTTTCTCTTTTTGAAATACATGTCATCCCTAAGGATGTCTTGCTAATTTTCTTGATTTTGTTATGGGAAATTGGAATGAATATAAAACTTGATTATGAAGTTCATTGCTAAATCTATACAATATAACCCTAAGTTTCTAAAACTATGAGAGGATAATTAAGTGATAACATAGGGGGAATTAGTAGTGTTTAATAACTTAAGCCCTGAGATTGCCTTCAGATGTTTTACGATATTGTTATTCTATCATTCTTATAATGACATATTGCTGCATTTTCCAGGATGCTAGACAGAGGCCTGATGCAAAGACTTTGCTTTCTCACCCGTGGATACAGAATTGTAGGCGTGCCCTGCATTCTTCTCTTCGTCATAGCGGAACAATCAGGTATATTTTATTACCTGTGATATATTGTTTGGGAGTTCGTAGTGAAAGGGTTCTGAACTTATTAATGTGACTTTAAAATCTTAACCTGTTTGCCCATTAGCCACTATTCATCGCTGATTGTTGTTACTTCCAACTTCTCTATATTTGCTATGAGATTTTAGTCTTCTAGTTTTGCTAACACTTCAATTTGCAAAGGGGAAGAGATATTCTTTTTTCATTGTTTTTGGCTTCATAGTTGATGAATTTGGTAATGACATTTGAACAGTGCTTCAGATTTATCTGATATCTATATTCTATTTGTCATGAAATCTAATAGAATAGCACAGTTTTATGAGTACTATTAAAATAATATATCTTAGTGTGTTCAAATTTAAGCACCTGAGTAACTAGTTTAACAGATCCCTGATATGGTAATCATGAACTTGTTAGATTCTCTAGCTCTTGTGGCTCTTTCTTTTTCTTTTTCTTTTCTTTTCTTTTCTGTTCCTTTTTTTTTTTTTTTTTTTTTTGAAAAAATATTAAAAATAATTTAGATTTAGTTTAAAATTATTTTAGCTTCCATGGTCGGGGGATCCTAGAGTTGTGGATCTGCTAATCTATTTGCCATATTCAGATCAAGGAGCTGTTTAATCAGGACTTCAGAACAAATGTTACACTGTTTGTTGTGGTCATTTTGTTTCTCTTATTTTCATGTGTTTTATTTATGTATAGTTGTTTTTGAGTATGTGGTGTACTGGCAGCATAGAATGGGTGTAGAAGGTTTTTGGTTGTTTTTGTGTAACCTAGAGCTGCCCCTCAGTCACATAGTTTTTGTCTGTTGTGGACCCTGCTTCACTGCTGTAGTTTTTTACTTTAATCTTATTATATAATTTTTTATAACAATAGAATTATTTTTCATCTAAAAAAAATTGTACGATGGATACTTAGTTTGGTTGAAGTTAAAAATTAATTAATAAATGTTTGCTGTTATGAACAATTATCAAATTATGAAAATATCTGTACTGATATAGCTTCTTTTTAACCATCTTTTACTTAAATAAGTGATGCCCGCTCAAATTTTGACCTTGATAAATTTTCTTAAGAATTGATCAAATTTGTGTTTTCTCTTTTTAATAGTGTCAGCAATTTTCACCAAAATGCTGAAAGTTATCTATTATTGTGTCCATGGTTTTAAAAGGCACCTCGCCGCCTTGGTGGCTAAGGTGCCTCAAGGTGCACATATAAGGCGGAGCAGTTGGAAAAACCCGCCTCTGAAGGGTGAGGCGACCGCCTCTGAGGTGGTCCAGACCAAAAAAAAAAACTTGAAGTTTAAAACAGATTTCCACACCCAAAAAACATAGAAAACATACGAACATACAAAAAAAAAAAAATGAACACACCGGATTTAGAATTGGAAGCTGGGAACACCACACAAAAAAACATACAAACACAACACTTTTAGAATATCATAACAAACACCAGTTTTTGAAGCAATAAAACACTGGTTTTAAGAGAGAGAGAGTAGAGCCAAATGTAGAACAAACTAAAAATGGAGTGACAGAGTCGGTGGTACTGAGTAAATGTGAGAAGATACTAGATAGATGAACCGTGGTGGGAGTGACGGTGGTGGTGAGTGACAAAGTGAGAACCTGAGAAGTGAAGAGTGAAGAGTTAGATGAACCTGTTTGGAGGCTGTAATACGTCGGCGGATGAGTGAAGAGGGAAGAGTCAAAAACCAAGTTAGTGGTGAGACTATTATAGTTTATATATATAAAATGATAAAAAATTAAAAAGTAAGTTAGTGGGGTGGAAATTTCAAAAAAAATAATGACAAAAATTAAAAAATAATAAAAACTAAGTTAGTGGGATAAGATTTTCATAGTTTATATATATAAAATGATAAAAAAATTATAAAATGAGTTAGTGGGGTGAGAGTTTAAGAGAAAAGAAAATGGTAAGTGGGGTGAGGACGTGAGGTTTGTTTACATATATATATTTTGATAAACAATAAAAAAATAATTTTTTGTGAAATACATAAAAAAATATAGTAGTAGGATGAAAATTTATAGTTTATGTATATAATTATAAAAAATAAAAATTAAGTTAATGGGATGGATTTTATAGTTTATATATATAATAATAAGAAATTATATATATAATAATAAAAAATAATTTTTTTGAAGAAAAAAAATTTATTGGGATGGGGTTTTATAGTTTATATACATAAAATAATAAAAATTAAAATCATCTTAATCACTCAAACCTTAACACATCTCCTCCTGCATTATACATTTCAAGTTAGAGTTTTATTTTTTTTATTAATTTTTTTTTTCCCTCAATTGGATTGAGGCTACCGCCTTGTTCGCCTCAAGGCGACCGCCTCGCCTCGTCTTTCGCCTTTTTAAACATTGATTGTGCCTTGATTTTGGAAAAAAAAAAAAAAAAAACTGCAATTTAGTGCATCCAACAGCATCATACTTGTTCTTAGTTTTTCTTCTTTCCTGATTCTGTTTGCAGAATTAGTTTTTTGCTTTTAAGTTTTGTGTTGAAATTTGAATAACTGTGAACTGTTAATTATTGTGTGGAGGTTGAATGAGTTTATTGAGTTAAGTTTATGTTGGTTAGCTGAATGTCATGGTAGAGTCAATTCTGGGTCTTATGAGATCTGTTTCGTTGGGCATTTGTTGCTATGTTGTTTAATGTTTATTAAATGCCTGACCTCAATGAATAGATGTAGCCAGTGTTAGATTGATTAGCAATTTGGTTTCTGATTGGGTTGTCTACTGCAACTGGTGTGGAGTATTATATAGAAATAGAATAGGAATTGAAAAAAAATGATTCGTTTTAAATAATAAATGTCTTTCACATCCAAATTTTAAGTTAGGAAGTTTTTTGTTAATTAATTTGTCATTAATTTATCCTTTTATATTCAATCAACTTTCTGCTGGATGGTTTTAATATTTTTTTTGTGTAGTTCTCTTACATCAAGAATCATTTAGTTCCTTGGGTCATTTGAGACCTGGTGTTGAGACTCGGTATTGTGTTTAACTCCTGCTATTGTTCTTTTATGCTGTCTGAAAAAGAAAATATTTTTTTGGGCAGAACTAGACAGGAAGATGTTTCAACTGATGCAGAAACTTTTAACGACGATGATCAGAGTGCTGGTGAAGTAGAGAAAGTGGAAGCAGTTGAAACTGTAGGATATTTTTCTATTTCAACTTTATATGAAGCAAATTAATCTTCTTTTTAAACAATAGTGGCTAAAGGATGTCCTTGACGAAAGGAAATTGAAATTACACAAACGGTTGCTTGATAAATGAGTCTTTTTATTGTCTATTTTCAGTGGAATGATAGAATTGTATCATTGGTGGTTTTGTTTTGATTTTCAGGGTACTGGTAAAAAATTATCACCAGAGGCTACTCATATGAGCAAATCTGATGAGAGACATTCCTCTAATGGTAATCTTGACGAAAGAATAGGAAATCTAGAAGATGATCTCCTATCAGATCAAGTTCCCACCTTAGCCATTCATGACAAGTCATCACTGAAACCTGAATCTGGAAAACTTTCTGCAAATAAAATAGTTGCTACAAATGAGCCAAATGATCTTCAGGAGCTATCAAGTACAAGTGATCAAGATGAAGTCAATGGTGAGGTAGGATCTCCAGAATCAAGATTGAAAAATATAGCTTGTAAACATGGAGGAAGAGGAAGTTCTAGCAATGTTGAGGATAAATCATATGGTTTTGGACCAAGAAGTCAAAAGAGTAATCTTCAGAAGGTAAACTATGTAATACTGTCAGTTTATTTGTTTATATATATTCTGTCTGCACTCCCCACCTCTTGCATAAACAGAAATTAAGTTGAATTCCTTTCTAAGGTTGGTTTATGGGAAATTTTTTACCTAGACCTCGTGCTCCCTGATAGGAGATTCAATCAGCTAGGCTATTACTTTTTGCCTTGGGGACAAGTTTAGTTTTTGTTCATAGATTTATCATTTTCTTTTCATAGGCATTAATAAACTTGTTGGTCTTGAGTTTCTTATATATCTGTATCTGTGGTGCTTGTATTGAATAATTTTCCTTAGTGAACCATAGATAGGTCAGAAAAAGAAGTGGGTGGAGAGTGTAATGAGTCTAATGACCTATGTACCTGATGGCCTCACCTTTCCCTGTAAGGATATGGTGGACAGTGAGATTGCAGATTGAATTCTGCTTGGTTTTGTTTTGCCAAGAAAATGATAAAGATTGATAGTGCTTCTACTGCCTTCTTTTCCTTTCTCATTATCTATTTTTCTCTTTTAAAAATTGTGGTTGGTTTATCCAAGATTCTGACTGCCTTCTTTTCCTTTCTCGTTATCTCCTTTTTCTCTTTTAAAAATTATGGTTGGTTTATCCAAGAGACTACCTAGGCATATGATC
Source organism: Dimocarpus longan (assembly GCA_022984855.1). Taxonomy (NCBI): domain Eukaryota; kingdom Viridiplantae; phylum Streptophyta; class Magnoliopsida; order Sapindales; family Sapindaceae; genus Dimocarpus; species Dimocarpus longan. Next base: position 6,804,393 of record CM041022.1, read on the forward strand.
TTTGAATTTGGAAAGAGAATCTGATTGATTTTTGTGAGTTCCATTTTGAAGGTTGTGAAGACATCTGAAACTTTAGGGGGGAATGAGCTTAGTAGGTTTAGCGATACTCCTGGAGATGCTTCCTTGGATGATCTATTTCATCCTTTGGAGAGAAACCTTGAGGATCGGATAGCCAAAGCTTCAACATCTGCATCCACTTCACATGTCAATCAAAGTAATGCATTTGTCAATGATTCTGGGAAGAATGACCTGGCTACAAAGCTGAGGGCTACAATTGCTCAAAAACAGATGGAGAATGACATGGGGAAGACAAATGGTGGTGGAGACTTGTTTCGCTTAATGATAGGTGTTCTAAAGGATGATGTAATTGACATTGATGGTTTGGTATGTTTTAAGTATTGAGTTCACATGGTTAGTGTCCTCTGTAATGATTCCTAATAGTATTTTTCTATCATTATTTATTTTATATGTCTATCTTTTTGTTTAACAGGTTTTCGATGAGAAATTGCCTTCAGAAAACCTTTTTCCTTTACAGGTAATCAGAATTATTTACACTGTCAAGATTATTCACTGGTTTGATATTGATTGTCTTCTGACTGGTTAAGTTTGTAGTATGTCATAGATTTATGAAGTGGTAGTTTAATGACCATCCTGTATGTTATCTTCCTCTTTGTCGTGAAATGAATTTTACTTAATGTTTTGGCTTGTATTTGAAATTTGAAGTAAATGATGCCTAGTAAAAGGGATTATTTTTAAACCAATCTAGGTGCACTGATCTGTTGTACTTCTTTTTTTGATAGGAAACAAAGACTTTATTAATAAAAGAAGGAAAATATACCTGTGAACCAGAAGTTCACCAAAAAACAAACAAACAAAAGCTAAACCTAAAGGGAAGATTGGAAGAAACAATCAACAAACAGCAGCCTTCTAATCTAATAAAATAAAAGATAGTGATAAATCTTTAAATTTTTCACTAGAAGACGTCTAGAGAAAAACCAAATAATATGCTTTAACCCTTAGAAAGTTGTCCTCATTTTCGACTTCTTCAAAGATTTTTCTATTTCTTTCCTCCCAAGTAACCTATAAAATAGGAAAACTCCACGGTTTCAAATGATCCTAGCCTTCTTACCTCCTCCTAAGGCTACAAATTCTTCCAATAAAAAAGCACATAAATATTTAGGAGCTATCCACTTCAAGCCAACTAAAGAAAACAACATATTCTATAACAAACCAACCACGGGACAATGAAAAAAAAAGATGATCCAAGTTTTTCTCCCAACTCTTGTGCGACACATCGAAGGGGCGAAAGACAAATACTAGGAAATCTTTTTTGAATGATATCACATGTACTTACTTTCCCACGAGCTATAAGTCACAGTAAAAACTTGATCTTATTTAGAGCCTTTGACTTTCATATAAAGTTATCATACTCAAACCTAGGAATAGAATCATCTTGGACCAACTTTTCAAAAAAGGACTTGCACGAGAAGATGTCATTATAACTTAACCTCCACGTCCTACAATCATCCGAACTAGGATTGAAAGAAACACCCTCAAGCATAGAAATAAAAGAAGAAAATTCCTTAATCTCTCTATCATTCAAGTTTCTTCTAAAATCAAAATGCCATCCTTTATGAATAGAAGAACAATCCACTCTACCTAAAACTAAGACATTTTGAGAAGAAGTGAGCTTGTACAATCTTGGAAACTTTAAGCAAAGAGGTTGAGAATCCAACCAACAATCCTCCCAAAACCGAATTCGAGCACCATTTCCTACTACAACCCTCAAATTACTGGAGAAAGCATTGAATCCGTGCATAATAGCTTTCCATGGACATCTATTAAAGCCTTCAGGAACTGCATTAGAATCCTACCCATTTCTTTGGACTCCATATTTACTTTTAATCACTTTATACAACAAAAAGTTAGGTTCCAAAGGAAACCTTCATAACCATTTGCCAAGTAAAGCAAAATTTTTCATTATAATATTCCCAATCCCTAACCCACTTTTATGTTGAGGGCGAGAAACAACATTTCATCTTATTAAATGAGTCTTTTTTCTTTCGTAATATCCTCCCACAAGAAATTTCTTATAATCTTCTCAAATCTTTTTGCCACCCCAACAGGAATTCTAAATAAAGATAAATAATAAGTGGGAATGTTATGCAACACAGCATGAATCAAGACCAATCTTCCACCTTTGGAAAGGAAAACATTTTTCCAACCCTCTAATCTTTTCTTAACTTTCTCTACCATCGGAGCCCAAAACTCAAAAGATTTTGGATTACCTCCCAATGGCAACCCTAAATATTAATGCCCGTTACTACAATCTTGGCTAAATTTACCTTCAGCCCAGACACCAAACAAAACAAAAGAAGCACCACAACGAGAAGCAAATTTCTCTTCATTACCGGAAGAAAAAAAAAGGCTATCATCAGCAAATTGTAGGCGAGAGACGGTAATATTCTCTTTATCAACACAAAACCCTTCCACCAAGTGGCAATCCTTAGCTCTATCAACCAGGCTTCCCAAACAATACGTCACAAGGATAAACAAAAAAGCGGAAAGAGGATCACCTTGCCTAAGCCTTCTAGTAGCAGAGAACTTTCCTCTAGGTCCCCCATTTATCACAATTGAAAAATTTGTAGATTTTAAGCAATCTATGATCCAACTTCTCCACTTTAACCCAAAACCTTTTGCTTCCAAGATGAAGTCTAGAAAGTCTCAATCAACATGATTATAAGCTTTTTAAAAATCAATTTTGAAAACAACACATTTTCTCTTTTTCATCCTGAATTCCTTAACCACCTCATTAGCCACCAAGACAACATCCAAAATTTGTCTGCCTTTAACAAAAGCAGACTGACAATTAGAGATAGAACTGTCCAAAACCTCTTTTAGTTTAAGAGAAAGAACTTTAGTAATAATTTTGTACAATGCTAAGCTAATTGGTCTAAAATCGCAAATCTTTAAGGAGCAGGATTTAATTTTGTGTCCTGTTATTCTTGGACTTGCCTATCTTTTAGTCACTGTTAAGTTTGAACATCCTCTGTTGCTTGTGATTATTTTGGGCATATAAGTATTGAAAGCTCTGACAATTCTGAATCATCCTTATATATATATATATATATATGCTTTAGTTTCTATGTATATGTTTCTTAATATGCTAAATATCGTAACCTCTACTTATTAAGATGGAAGAGAAATCAACTCATGTACGTTATTAAATAGGATCTATCTATCTTTAATATATTAAGTGATATTTGTCTTGATATCATTTGAATAATTTTCAATTTGGAGCCTCTGGGGGAACAAGGCAATGAGACCAATTATCTCCTTTTTCTTTGTACTTAGGTGGTTGATGCTTTAAGTAGATTGATGGGGAAATCTATGAAGCTAGACAGATTAAAGGGATTTTGGTTAGGACGGTTAAAATAGAGTTAAAATAGACACCTTTCATCTCCAATTCATGGAAGATAGTCCTTTCTTTACTTTTGTAGATAATAATAAAATTGCTAATCTCTCAGCTGTGTGAAAGCTTTTAGCCTCTTACCTGTGCAGAGGATTTATTTTTCTAAGAGTTAATTAGCTCGAATCATTTCTTCAAAGTTAATCATTCGACTAAGAAGTTTGCTCTTTCTTCTATAAGTATTTGGGTGGTCTCCCTTTGGGGGATAACCAAGACCTCTAAGCTTTTACAACTCAGTAATAGAAAAATTGAAGAATTTGGGAAGAGCTTTCTTACCTAAAGGGGAAAGGAATATCTTGATACTATTTGTATGTTTTCCTTCTTGATACTATTTGTATGTTTTCCTTTTTCTGGATTTCTTGTGCCAAGAAAACTAAAAGGCTTGTAAGAGACTTTTGGTGGGAAGGTTATGGTGATGGCAATAGAGTTCATCATGTAAAATGATGTAGTGTGTCTATGTAAGTCTAAAGTTAAGGGAGAATTGGGAATTCATACTGTGGAGGCAAAAAAATAGAGTTTTACTTGCTAAGAAAAATAGAGTTTTACTTGCTAAGTGATTTTGGAGATTCTAAAAAAGGATGCCTATGGCATGTAGTAACAAAAACAAATATGTAAGTAAAGACCTGGTCATTTAGAAATCCTTGTGAGGCAATTTTAAATTTTTAATGGAATATCTTACCTACCTCAAACACACAGTTTTATTCATGTTAGCTGGGAGTAAAAACAATATTTGGAGGATTTTATTTTTGATGTGTGATTCCTCTTTATGAAATTGTTTTTATTTTTTATTTTTTTATTTATATATATATAGCTTATATCATTCTAAGTATGAATCTATCAATTCCTTGAGTTGGAGTTTTCTTCTTCTAAAGAGACTTAGGAGGGGAGTTTCAATAATCGTTCTCTCATAGCATTGCTACACTTGATCAGCTTTAATGAGAGGAGGTAGAAGAATTTGGAAGCTTGATCCCATCTGAAACTACACATGCAAATCCTATTCCTTGAACATCGTGGAAAATAACTGGTCAAATATTTTTACACTTCCAAATCCTATGTTTCCTTTTGATTGGTATAATCATAATTCATATTGTATGATGCTTTACATTTTTCTTACCTCACTTTAAGAAGGTTGCCTGAATTTTGGCGACTTGATGCCTTGAATGATAAATTTATCTACTATTCTTTGCCTGAATTTGGAAAAGAGTTAGCTTTGTGGTTCTTTATGGACCTCTATCACTTATTACTTGTACCTGTCTTTCCCTGATAGTTGATAATTGTTTAGCTGTAATTCAGTAGGAGGGGTCTGGCCTTTTGCACTGAGTGTTTTTGTATTTCTCAGCCGGCTGGAGTTTCAGCCTTCTAGTGGACCTCTGGTTCACTTTGTACATGTTTTTCTACTTTTCTCAGTATATCTTTTCCTATTATGATAACACAAACACACACACACACACACACACACACACACACACACAAACTATTCTTTGCTTTGGTAGAAAAAGATTTTGCAAGTATTCTGGTGTGGGTTTGTATTGTCTTCTGCTGGCTGTCAAATGAAAATTTTTTATCTCTAGAAAGGTGAGTTACAGAGTACATGTATTGCAGTGGTCATGACATCCCAGGTTTTTTCAATATCTTGGTATAACTCTTAGTGAACGATATCATTTCATTATAATGTCTATGGTTAAACCATCCAAATTCTGTTTGTTTTTTCATCTTATTCTTGCTACTTTCCCATTACTTACATTTTGTTTCGAGAATATTAAAATTGCTCTTTGAAAATATTTAAATGCATGACCGGCTTCTCTTTGACATCTGTATTATTTTTTAAGTCTGTTGCTTACTGATACCTGCTAGATGGACAAATGTTGCATAAGTAGACTGCAAATGTTTGTTATATTGCTACTAACTTTGAATACAGAGTTTGTGAAACTTATACATCTTTTCTTGGTAGACTGTTGAATTTAGCAGACTAGTTGGGTCATTAAAACCGGAGGAATCTGAAGATGCGATTGTGTCTGCCTGTCAGAAACTTATTGCTATTTTTCATCAGCGCCCTGAGCAGAAAATTGTTTTTGTTACCCAGCATGGCTTGCTCCCTTTGATGGATTTGCTTGATGTTCCAAAACCTCGAGTATGTGTACTGCCCACCTTTTGAAGCTTTATGGATGTTTTTAGAGTTTCTTTAATATTGTCCAACTCAGGATAAGAAAATGTGGCAGCTTATTTTGAGGTTATTAATATATCTTGCATCTGCAGGTTATATGTGCTGCGCTTCAACTTATAAATCAAATTATAAAAGACAATTCTGATTTTCAGGAAAATGCTTGTCTTGTTGGTTTGGTAAGTACCATGTTGATTCAAGTTTTTGCATTCTGTTTTCGGACGATATGCAAGTTCAGTTGTGGAGTAATTGCATTGTATTCACAGTTTGGTGGATCTCAAAAGGGGTCTGACTTACGTGAAAGCAGAAAGTTTCCTCAGTTGAATATTTCTATTTCTTTGAAACCGTTACACGGTTGTAGAATAATTTTTGTTTACGTTTTGGAGTATGACCTAAATTGCTGGTGGGCCACCTTGGTTACTTTTATGTTGACAATCTCTCTCCTATAGTCAAGGTTAATGTTTAATAAATTTAAGTATTTAGTGATCTTTCTAATAATTTTAAAATCACCCAAGAATATTTTTAACCAAATAGTAGGCAAAAATATAGAAATTTACCATTTTTCTTAAATTTTTACTTTAAAATACACCAGTCTTTTGGTACTGGATTGTCAAATGGATTTAATTTGTTTATTACTTCGGTACATTTGAATTTTAGATGACTCCGATTTACCTAATAGTAGTATTTCAGTAATAATATTCTGAGATGTTTACTTATAATTTTTTATTTTTCTGTCCTTCCCAAAGCACTTGTGGGCTATACAGTCTATACTATTGTTTATATGTGATGTGCTTTACTAATTTTCAAGCTATACAATAGATCCCTGTTGTGATGAGCTTTGCGGTACCTGATCGTCCTCGGGAGGTGCGGATGGAGGCTGCTTATTTCTTGCAGCAGCTTTGCCAATCAAGGTAGTGTTTCCACTTCATGTAGTTGTAATTGTCATGTTTTGCTTGTATTAAAGCATCTCCAATGCAAGTATGAATTGTGAAAAAATGGAGTGCCACATAAGATAAACTGATAGAGGGTTAAAATTAATCTCTCCAATGCAAATTTCCATAACCACTATCAAACTGACATGACAAAAAAGAAAATAGAGGTTGTCAACCTCAATGTCTATTTCTAGAGAGTCTCATAGACAGTCATGTCAACAATAAATGATTAAGACTTCCATCAAATAATATTTTATGGTAATTTATTTAAATGATATATTTTTGTTTGACTATTTATCATTGAAATGAATATAATAGCATTGGAGAGTCCTTTTAGACTTGAGTGTCTATCAATCCATATTTATGCTATGTAGAATGCACATTTCCTTGACATTGATGATATGTCTATTTTTTTAAAAAAACAATCCATATTTGTATTGGAGATGCTCTTAGAATAATGGGTTTGGACATGATGTGAGGTTACTCTATGCAGCTCCTTGACGCTGCAGATGTTCATATCCTGCCGTGGAATTCCTGTTCTGGTGGGGTTTCTAGAGCCAGACTATGCAAGGTTCAGGTTTGTGCTCTCCTTTATTATGTAACAATGTAACTAAACCAACCTCCTTACCACTCCTTCAATCCTCCTCCATGTCAAAGAAAATCCTGGTGTGAGAGGAACTTTAATCCCAATGCAACTGATAACTATAAGAGATTTTACTAACTAAACTAGCTTGTGCAAGCAAACATGCAAGTTTATACTCTCAATGTAAAATTTGTTGGAATATGTGGTGAATTTAAAATGATTTTGGGCTTTTTTCATGAAGTTTAAAACTGTTGACCTGCAATTATATAATTTATCAATACTTTCTGTAGGCATACAAGGTTCCATAACATTTTTATGAAACTTTTTTAAGAACAGTATATACATCTACGCTTCCCACTTTGAGGCACATTGTTTAGACATGTTTAGATATCTAGTGGCTTGCAACCCTATTGATTTTTATTGCCATCTGAATCTAATCTTCTGAATTTATGGCTTGAATATTGGTGAATAAATGTATCTTCTTTGTTTTTATATCAATAAAGTACTTGTTTCCTATCCAAAAAAAATATATATGTATTGGTGAATAAATGACTATAAATTTCTCTTTTCATGCAATGTTAAAAATTTCATTCACTTTGGGACATTGATAATTTTTTATCCAGTTGGGAGAAAAAGTACTTCAGGGAAATGCATCGACTTTTTTTTTTTTTTTTTCAATAGAAAGTTGTTCTGATTAAAATACTTAACAAAGACTTCTTGTCAGAAAACCAGAACCTTGAGGTTCCTAGTGTTTCTGTATCATTGCAGTTGCTTTGTGGAAATTTACATTGGAATTAGATGGTTTTTTCTCATGGGATCATTAGGCCAGCTTCTTGTCAGCATATGGTTATGTGTATGTTCTACTAACACATTATCAGGAGATTTTGATATTATGCTTGAACTTTGCTTTTCTTTTTCTGTAGAACAGAATTTTGGACATTGATATAACTTTTTCATTTTTGTCAAACACAACACCCTCCTCTTCCTCTTCTAACCTTACCTCTTTTTCTGCCACTTCTCCCATTTGAATGCGCATAATATTCACTTTGCTGTACTTAAGTTGACATTTTATAACTTTTCCTTATTATATTAGAGAATGTACTGATGACCCACTTCATTTCCAGGGAAATGGTTCACCTAGCTATTGACGGCATGTGGCAGGTCTTCAAGCTTCAGGGATCAACCCCTAGAAATGACTTCTGTCGTATAGCTGCAAAGAATGGAATACTGTTTAGGCTCATCAACACTCTTTATAGCTTGAATGAGGCAACTCGACTGGCTTCTATATCTGTTGGGGGTGGATTTTCAGTAGATGGGTCAGCTCAACGACCACGTTCTGGTCCATTGGATTCTAGCCATCCCATATTCGTTCAAAGTGAGACAGCCTTTTCTTTATCTGATCAACCTGATGCTCCCAAATTTAGGCATGGAATGGGTGATCATCCTTTGTCAACTGGAACACAAGAACCATCTCGGGCTTCAACTTCACATTCCCAAAAGTCAGATGTCAATCAACTAGACTCCCGATTTGTTGGTGTGGATACTGACAGACCTCAACCTAGCAATGGAGTATTGGATACTTCAGTTACTTCAAAATTGGCAGACTCAACTTCCTTAGAAAAGATTACAAATATAGCAAGCAAGGAACCTTCGGCAGCCTTGACTAAAGAGCGAGAGAGCCTAGATCGATGGAAAGCTGATCCTTCTCGAGTCGAAATTGACCTGAGACAGCAGAGAGTCTCAAATTCTGCTAATAGGACATCTACAGATCGACCTCCAAAATCGCCAGAAGGTGTGTCAAATGGGTTTAACACTTCGACATCTGGTCAGTCAGATCAAGTTCGACCCCTGCTAAGCTTGTTGGACAAGGAACCCCCCTCTCGGCATCTCTCTGGTCAGCTGGATTTTGTGCGTCAACTGCCAGGATTGGAAAAACATGAAAGTATACTGCCCCTACTACATGCATCTAATGAAAAGAAAACCAATGGTGAATTAGATTTCTTGATGGCAGAATTTGCAGGTGATTCCTTGTGTTACATATCTTTTCTATAAAATGCTGTTAGTTTTGATAAATTAAATAAAAAAATAAAAATATTGAGAATTTGGGCATTGAATTTTAGAACATATCTTTTCGAATTTGACTTAGCATCCTTGCTGCTTCTACGGCTTTCAAGAATGCTGTTGGTGAACATCAAGTGTAACATCAACAATTCATACACCTATGAACTAAATTGCTCAATTACCCATTAGCAGGGTTTGTTAGTTGTAATACTGCTCAGAATTACTACTTTTGGACACCATTTTTTCCATTTTTCATCTTATCAGCATGTTCATGTTTTTTCACTTTGTTACCATTTTCAGCTTCCACCCTTCTAGCATTGTATAACAGTCAAAGAATGAAAAACCATTATTTTATTATTAAGTTTTTATAAGTTATTTTTAGCCTTACTAACATTAGTGTTTAGCATTTTGTTTAGGCACATCCGATTTGGCACCTTTTAGAACAGTGATTATTTGATGATTTTACACAGAGGTGTTTTGGGCGTCTGATGGAAAATGCAAGTCTGGACTCTACACCTAAAATTTGACATAAAACACCAAGTACTGTTTAGCATTTTGTTTAGGCACATCTAATTTGGTACCTTTCAGAACAATGAAACTTTCGATTTTACAGAGGTTTCTGGGCGTGGAAGGGAAAGTGCAAGTCAGGATTCTGCACCTAAAATTTTACATAAAACACCGACTAAGAAGGGGGGGCCACTGGCATCTAATGAAGGAGCTGCTTCTGTGCCTGGTATCGCATCACAGACAGCATCTGGGGTACTCTCTGGCTCTGGAGTTCTAAATGCAAGACCAGGAAGTGCAACATCATCTGGGTTGCTGTCACACATGGTATCATCACTTAATGCAGATGTTGCTCGGGATTACCTGGAAAAGGTGTCTGACCTTCTGCTTGAGTTTGCTCAAGCAGACACAACTGTAAAATCTTTCATGTGTAGCCAAAGCTTCCTTAGCCGTCTTTTTCAAATGTTCAATCGTATAGAGCCCCCTATTCTTTTGAAGGTATTAAGAAAAATTCTCTTTCCATTTATCTTTGAGATCTTGTAAATTCTTTGTCTCTTGTAATCTCACTGCTTCTTGTCCTTTTTAGATACTGAAGTGTATTAATTACTTGTCTACCGATCCAAATTGCTTAGAGAATCTTCAGCGGGCAGATGCAATCAAGTATTTAATCCCCAACCTTGATCTCAAAGATGGGCCTCTTGTACATCTGATACATAGTGAGGTTGGCATTCGTTATCTGAATGTGAATACATATATTCCATTTGATGTTGGAAATTGGATTTAGTTGTGCTGTGTTCCATTGCAGGTTTTTGAAAATTAAGTTAAAACAGTTTAATGTACATAAATTCAATGTCTATTCAGTGAGTTTTAATTATTGCCACTGTCAGATTATGATGTTTTGTATTAAATTTTATGCTTTGTAGGTCCTGAATGCGCTATTCAATCTGTGCAAGATTAATAAGAGGAGGCAGGAACAAGCTGCTGAAAATGGAATTATTCCTCACTTATTGCACTTTATCACATCGGGCTCTTCCTTGAAACCACATGCATTTTCCCTATTGTGTGATATGGCTCATGCATCTCGTAATTCAAGGGAACAATTAAGAGCTCATGGTGGGTTGGATGTGTATTTGAACCTTCTTGAGGATGAGGCTTGGTCTGTTACAGCATTGGACTCAATTGCTGTTTGCTTGGCTCATGACAATGACAACCGCAAGGTGGAACAAGCACTGCTGAAAAAGGATGCAGTTCAGAAGTTGGTCAAATTTTTCCAAAGCTGCCCAGAACCACATTTCGTGCATATCTTGGAACCATTCTTAAAAATCATAACGTATGTGCTGCAACATATACCCTTTTTTAAAAAATTTCCCAAGTGTTTTCAATTGAAGATGCTGATATAACTTCATCCATTAGTCCTCTCTATAATTACGTAGTAGATTGGTCTGAATTGTGCACTCTTCATGTAAGATTAGATACTAGTATATCAATTGGGTTTCATGTTGTGACTGTTAAATCTTTTTGTCGGTTATGTTAATATACTCGTGAACATATAGTACAATTTATGTTGTGAAACCTTAAATGTGCTATTTTGTAAAGTTATCTGAAAAGAGCCGCCCTTTTTTCTCATTTATGAAGTTCTGTTTTCTCAACCCTAACTCCTGGCCTAGCTCACTAACTCCCTCCTTTACTTCTTCATTGGTTCATCTTTTCTGGATGTTTAGGAACAAGCACATGCTGCAGAATAGCATTTTCTTTCTGGTTCTAGATTTGATACATTCTCATAAATGTTTTTTGTCATGCATGCAGCAAATCATCACGAATAAATACAACATTGGCTGTTAATGGTTTGACACCATTGCTCATAGCTAGACTGGATCACCAGGATGCAATAGCTCGTCTTAATCTGCTCAAACTAATTAAGGTAAGGGACAGTTGTGTATACTTGCTTTTTCCTTTACACCTTTTTCTTGTTCGTAATCTGTCTCATCAGTCAGTCTAGTAATGAGTTTAAATATGAGTATTCAAATATGTCAACAACAGTTTGTGTTCGTTGGATAAAAATATCGATTGAACTTTGAACTGTATTTTTATTAATGAAGCTTGTTCCAAGAAGTGAGTTTACTCAAGTACAAGTGAAGTAATGTCAAAATGTGTCATGCTTTGGGAAACAAAGGTCTTATTTAGGGCATAGTACTAATTAGCAACTAAAATGAAACAGAACTAAGTTCCAATGGAAAGGGAAAATAGAGCAATTTGAAATAAGCTGCAAGGGTCCATTATAGTGTTTATGAACTTTCTGGAATTCCTTAAAATCCTTCACAAGACCAGTAGAACAAAATTAATTGTAGATTTTAGGTAAAATAGATGATTTACTGTTTGAATAATGCTATACTTTTAAAAAATTTACCCAAATTTTTCACCCAAATGATTTGGCCACCTTAATTATAGGATGATGTATTGATAATGTGTAATTATACATATGTTTGTCACATCATTTGGACAATAAATTTGGGTGATGTAACATTATTTAGTGTTGATAGTGAGTGTTGGGTGGTACCATAAACTATTAAAGTTTTAACCTGAATATCTAGCAGGTTTTAATGGTTGAAACTTCTACCATGAGATCACTGATTTAGGTTTAGCTTATGGGAGTGCATAAAGAAAACAAGGGATTGTTGGATTTAACAATCGAAAATCAGTTTGAAAACTAGGGATTCAAACCTAAAAATTGAAAAATATATTTAGTAGTTTTAGTATGTAACTCAAAGGCTAAGTACTAAGAAAATAACTTTTTATTGTTTTATGATTTTGACTCAAATGTTTGTTGATAAAAATTACAATACTTTAAAGAGACAGCTTTTTCTTGTAGTTTTAATTATTGTTGTTTTCAAAAATAAAGAATTGTATATGGATTCTAAATTGATCAAGCGTTATGATGAATAAATAAATTGTTTTCTTTTTCATGAGATGGGTGGGTTTCCTAAGGTAGCTTATCTCCCTGGTTATAGAAACTTATCTTCATGTTTGGACGGGCTTTTGCAAATCCATTTTCTGTTGGCTGCATAAATTTTTCATTCAAATTGGCCGCCTGTTTTAGCCCTGTTTCTTTCACTCAGGGAATGATATCATTTAGCTCCCTCCTTCATAAAAGCGAGCAGTTGTAGTTAAATAGGAATTTTGTAGCTGATGACATATTTTCAATTAATCTTGTAATTGACGAACTAGGCATTAGGCATGAAGGCTACATTGATTATACATTTATTATAATGATTGTGATTAATGCACAAAAAAGCCCTTATTTTTGTCCCCAATAATACTATCATGAATTACTTACCACTGCCATGATAGGCCGTCTATGAGCACCACCCTCGGCCAAAACAGTTGATTGTGGAGAATGATCTTCCGCATAAACTTCAGAACTTAATTGAGGAACGCAGAGATGGGCAGCGCTCTGGGGGCCAAGTTTTGGTGAAACAAATGGCTACTTCGCTGCTTAAAGCACTTCATATCAACACCGTTCTGTGATGTAAATTCTTATGTCTCCATTTGTTCTGCCCTTGCTGTATATTTGATTCTTTGGGACGGAACATCTATGCCTATGCCTTTTTTGCCCCCTTCAATTTAGTTGTTAGTTTCTTAGTCTCCTGGATTAAATCGTCTCTCATCTGCTTAATTGTGTGAAGGCAAGAAGACGAGGGAATTCTCATCTTACTTATTTGGATGGTGGCTGTTTTTTTTTTAAACTTTAGTGGGCTGCCAAGATTGCTTTGTGTTTATAGCTTATTGTTTTGGAATTTGTTATATATATAAACATTTTGTAGACATTTTATTTTAATGTCCATTACATAGTGTGATTCATGTGCAAGGCTTGCAATTTGAATGACAAATTGTCGTGTCTGTAGACATCAGGGCAGTAATATTTGCCTTTTCAAGGCTTTATCAGGTTTTTTATATTTTATTTTTTTATATTTTATTATTATTATTTTTTATTATTATTGGCATCAGGTTAAGATTACTATCGAAATCAATAGATACAGAAATTTGAAGTATGACTGATATTTATTTTTAAAAGTGGGAGAGGACGATCCACAACGTGGAAAAATAACTCATATAATAAGTGGGAGGTGCGTTTAAACCAAACACTTGGGAGTCAAGACGTGGTGAGGGGTGGTCTTGAACCACATAACAAGTGGAAAACTATAGTTTTTTGTTTTTCAAATAAATTTTTTTTATTACAATAGCTATAAATCAAGTCTCTCTTCATGATGAATATGTGCTTTTATAAAGTTGGCGCATAATGGGTTAAAGATATGTTTGGACTATCGAGATTAATTATTACTATTATGATTCAAATATTTATTTACATGATCGATGATAACTATTCTTACAGTAAAAAAAGAAAATGATTCATATAAGTTTGTAAAATGTAATTGGTGAGATTGGAATTTTCATTGTTAAGATAGAGAAACATATAGCTTCCGAACTAAAAGGGGATGCGATGAACAGAAAAGATTTGAACAAAAAATTTCTTGTACAATCACGAGACTGTTACTATAGTTGGTGGGTCGCAAAGATATTGCAAAGATTGAAAAATCAAATCACTCCTGACCCTGTGCGTTCTCGTCAGTTAATTATGAGGGTTGTTTCTTGCTTTCAATTACCATTCTAGCTACTTGACCCAACCAAAAAAATTAAAAAAAGGTACCATTCTAGCTAGTTCTCCAGTTGAAGATATTAAGGCTTTTTATAAGGGTGTGGGTAGTTAAAAAGGTACCATTCTAGCTAGTTCTCCAGTTGAAGATATTAAGGCTTTTTATAAGGGTGTGGGTGGTTATAACTTGTAAGTGTCAAATCATTTCCAAAAACAAAAATTGTTTGACATATAACTTCCCTTTTTGTTGTTTTATTTTCTTCGGAGACTCTATATTAGCGGAATGTTCACGTAAATTGTATTTTCTCTCAAGGAGTTAGTTTATAAAAAATTTTATTTTGCTTTAAAAAAATAAAGTACCATTCTAGACCACACATCTTGTGACCACATTCATATGATTGCTTTTTATAAAAATTAATCAGGACACTCTGACCTATCTCAATACCATCATTGTTATTTTACTACTAAATCCTGAATTACTAGACTTTCAAGTGGTTTTAGGCCTGTGCTTTGGGAGTTGAGTTTTAAATTAAGATTAAAAAAAAATAATTCTTAAAATTTAAAAGCAATAATTTTTCTTTTTACTCTTCACTAATAAAAAAAATTCTTAATAAATAAATTGGCATTTAAATAGTAACCCTAAATAAAATTTAGGGAGCAACCATCTTTTGAGTTATGATAGGAGAAGACCAGCGGCCTCCCATCTTGTGTCCTCTCGATTGACGGGAGGGAGGAGTGACAAGCCTAAATGATCTCCTCTTGAGAAAAATTACTTCATTATTTATTTTTAATTATTATTTTAATTACTACAATTTTCATTTATAATAAAATAATTAAAATAATAAACTAGTATAGTATCATGTGACAATTCATAAATTAGGGGTATAAATAAATAAATAAATAAAAACTACCCAATATCCACATTAAGACACCTCAAAAGGAAAAAAGTATATATAAGTTTTTTTTTTTCTTTGTAATTTTGGAAAGGCAACACTAAATGGTTAGATATTTGTTGGGACCGATTAGGATCAATCGTTACTTATACAATCCGAATATCTTCTTATAATCAAGAAACAACTACTCTCACAATAAGAAAAATTACTTATATAATCTGAATATCTTAATCATGATTAATTATTATTTATGCAATCATATATTATCTCATAATATCAAAAGACAACTACTCTCATTATAAAGAGAGTTACTTATGCAATCCGAATATCTTAGTCAAGATCAATAATTGCAATCAGAATATTTTCTTATAATCTGGAGATAACTACTCTCATAATGAAGAAAGAAAATTGCTCATATAAAACTTGTAAAATATGTTTGGTAAGACTCAAAACTCTTACCACTAAGGTAAATGAGTTAGTGCATAACCATATGTGTTAAGAGTTGATGTACGACAAAATAATTATGATAAGAAGTCATAAATATTAAGAAGATTAATACCCAAGTGTCACATCAAACTCCTTTAAAAGGTCAGAAAAACTTAAGGTCTTAATTCTTAAGATGATATTGGTATTACAGAGAGGGTTAGAGAGTGTGATCAATTCTTAATTAATGATGGGTGCAGTAAGATTTTTATGGGGTGGTAATAGAGAAAAATAGGGGTCGGCAATTAGCGGCTCGAGTTAATTTTTTAAAAAACTTAATAGTATCTTTAAATTGACAATTATTGGCCAGTTAGAATTCTATTATAATGGAGTCCCACTTGATCTCCATTATTGATGGAGATCTCATTGCTCCGCTTGGCTATGCAATTCCTGAGTGTGAGTAAGATCACCCCTTATTGCGTTTAAGTCTCGTATCACCATCTCAGCCTTTTTCTCGACATCCATAGCTCACCTCTTCTGAAAGATGGCCTCCTGCATTATCTTCTTGTTGTCCTTGGTAGCCTGATTAAGCGAGGAGGAGGTGATATATCGAAGCTTAATTTCACGAGCTAATGCCTCCTCTGCCCCATTTCTCTGCTCCTTGATGCCCTTAAGTTTTTGCTCGAGCTCGTGGGCAGCCTTTTTGGCTTTTTTAGACTCCCTATGAAGGTACTCCGACTCCTCCTTGATCTTTTTATTGTCGCTCTTGAGCTTCCTGTTCGCCTCCTTGAGCGAGGCCTTCTCTTTTGCCAGATCAGATAAGCCTTTGAACATTTTCATCAGTGCCAAAGAAGTCTGAAATGAGAATGCATCAGCAACGAATATGAAGATAACATAAGTTACAGAATCAAAGTTAAAGTTTACCAGCACATTATGGCGAGCAGCATAAGTGATCAGTTGATCGTCGCGGATGTCGCGCTGGTAAACATCTGGCTTCTTGGATCCTAGTAGCTCCGACAATTGATCCAAGAGATCGCTGAAGTACTCCCTAGCATCAACCTTCGAGGCTTGCTCCTCGTCGACTCCTTCTGCAGCGAGTTCCTTACGCTTAGTCTTTCGGCATTTTAGAGGGGGTCCCGCAACCCTTTTTCCCTTATATTTTGCCCCTGGTGGCCCAGTTAGTGAGTTGCCAGAAGTTGGGACCACCTGGCCAGTGGGCTCTTTTGGTGGGGCTACTTGTTTGGTAGGTTTCTTCCCCACTGTCTTGTACTTCACGCCCTGTTTTTGAGTGGGCGCAGCAACCTTTGGTGGATACGATCCTGTTGATTGAGGAGGAGGTTCTATAAGGCCCATTATTTGAACTTCGGGCTTATCGGTCTTGACCATTGGAGGACATGGAGGTGAATCCAAATGTAGTCCCACCATGGTCTTAAGCTTTTTAGTGGTCGGAGCGGACGTACGCTCACCAAATTCTATAAAGACTGAAGAGGCCTCTCACTTTTTGCGTACTTTGATGTAACTAGTGAGGCTCAGAAGCTTGGTTTTGGCCCCAAGTGTAAGCTCGTAATCCCTCAGGAAGTAGTCATCTTGGAAGTAATTGTCTGAAGGATATTTGACCTTTGCCAACTTCTGAAGTGCCTCTCACTTCTCGCTTGAAAGATCAATTGAACTTTTGCTGACGTCTACAAGCAAAAAAAAGAGGAAAATCAACAAATGCAGTAGTAATAATGCATGCGTGCAAGAACAGTGAGCAGAAAATGTGCTCACCTGGGCTAAGTGTAAAAGTAAAATTGTTGAGTTTTAGCAGGGACATATAAGACGCGTAGAACCAACGAACCTTATAGTCGTCCACATTCGACTTAACAACCCCCTTAGGTAAAAACACTTGTAAGACAAGTTGCAAGCGACAGTATAGTAAATACCATCTCGTTGTAGATTTAAAATAAAAAAGGTATTGGATCATGTTTAGGGTTGGAGGCGGAAGCCCGTTCTTAATAATGACATAGGCTAAGGCAGTTAGGTGCGCGCGTATGAATTTGGTGTGAGTTGAAAAGGGCTAGGGTTAGGTCGTTCAGGAGGTCAACGAGATATTTGGGGACTGAAAACCTAAACCCTGACTCTACATGTTGGAGGCTGATCATTATGAACCCCTGAGGAGGGTAAGCTGCATGGTCATGCTTAGCTGATAACATGATGCGACATCCCAAAGGGAAGCCAAACCTTTCGGCTAGTGTGGCAAGCTCGTCACGGGTAATAGAGGAATTATACTGGTAAATGGGCTCGCGAGCAGGAGAATCTTCTCGCCCTGATGACTCCAATGTACCTTTAGCACTTTGGGCGGTTACACTTGGAGAATCCTTGATCTGTTGAGCAGATTCTCGCCTGGAGTCCTCATCATGAGCCCCTACTCGGTGATGGCAATATCCACGACTTGACATCTACAAAAGAGGTAGAGGATTAGGTCGCTAGCAGCTGATCGGACCTAGAAGACAAGGATAATCCTAAATCTACATTCTCTAAGCGTTAAGTCGTGCACTTAAGAGAGCAACAAAGGGCAAAAGAGTCCTTGTGTGCGAACTCCTCAATGCTCAGTAAAAAAAAGAGAAGAAAAAGAGAAAAAGAAAAAGTTGTTTGCAGGTTTTCCAGGTCTAAGTAAATCAGAAACAACATAAGAATGCATTCCCAGTGAAGTCAGGAAATCGCTTGCTCAGATTCTTTAGAGAAGCGCAAGTAAAAAAGAAGAACAGAAATTAGACTTAGAGAAGGAATTTCATGCATGCAAAGATGCAAAATAAAAGACTCACCTTGAATAAGGTGGAAGCTAGTGGCTTTGAAAGAAGAACAACGAAGAGCTCAGAAGAAAAACTGGAAGGTGGAGAGACGTCTGAGTTTGAAAATGGCAGGAAGAGAGGAAAATAAAAAGTCTCTATCCTTTTTATAGCTGCTGAAACCCTAGCCGTTGGATCAAGATAGCTGTGTAACTGCCCCGGATCTAACGACTCGGCGAGATTCCCGGGATTTTGTCATCATGCAACAATTAGTTGAAAGACGTGCATTTAATGTATACGACGCGCGGTGTCCTGTAACCGTTGATTGGGAAAACGCCACGTGTCCCGAATTAAAGCAGAATTTGAAAAAGTGAAATAACTGTTCCCGTCAAAGCAGCTCATGTAAAAGCTTGTGTAGGTCTTGGCCCATGAGATGCACTAAGAGCTAAGGAGCTTGTGTTATGAGTGCTTTAAGCAATCAAGCTAAATGGGCCATAGGAAGCCCAAAGGATGAGACCAATGACCAGAAGCCCAGTACTGTGCTCGACTATCTGTTCGCCCCCTAGTCGTCCATCTATATATGCTCGTTAATGCGCTCGCTTACCAGCATTCCTCCTCTTTCTCGTTTACCTGGTCTCTTACTTGCTTAGCAGTCTGCCAGTTCAGGTGATCGTTTACCAGCTTTTCTAAGGTGCTCATTTATCAGCTCGTGAATGAGCTCGCCTGTAGGATTGGCCATTTGCTCGGTCTGTACTGTCTGTACTCGTTTATCAGCTCATTTATAAGGCCAGCTATTTGCTACAACGATCTACCTTTATCAACTACCATTAACACGATCAGCTCGACAGAACCCTATTCACTTATCAGATTGATAGGGCATCCTTCTTGTCGAGGTGTTCTCTTCTGTCGCATCTCTCAGAATACAAGTCACCTACAGTCAGAGTTGTCAGGCCGATTGCAGTTCAAGACGTGCTGTATACGTCAACCCCATCAGAGATTACAACCTAGATTACAGAAATCTCATCTAACCCTCACGGGTTATCTGTCTAAACCCATACTTTGACAGAATTAGACCTGATATCGTCAACTGTATTAAATGTAAACCCATCATTATAATTTGATTTGCTGTACATTGTCTTATTATATGTTACTGTAGCTCTTCCTCTTCTTTATAAATATGGGGGAGGACTTTCTTTATAAAGGGATCCCCTTTTCTTGAGTGTTGTTATTCTGTCAAAATAGTGAAAGAGTGAACAATGGACATAGGTATTCTTTTTTAGTCGAACCACTTAAAAATTTCTGGTGTTTTTTCTTCTTCCCTAACCTTCTTTCCTTTACTTTCTGCTTTGCTTACGTACTACTACAATCTAAAGATGTAGCTTAGGCCATAAACGAACCTAGTCAACTAAATCTAGACGTCGACAATGTCCAACTTTAATGAAGACAGAGACTTGACAGATATCTAATCTTGGTTAGATCTCCACTTTTTCCTTTTTTTTTTTTAATTAAAAATATGTTTTCTTTTATTTTTTATCATCATCATCCATCATAATGACGTACAAATCTTCACTTTTTTATTATTTATTTATTTTTTTATAGTTTTTACATTCAATGTTTTTGGTTTTTAATTTTTTTTTTATCTCCACTATCTATATTAGAGATGGACAATGGAAATCCATCCCATTTTATTTTTTTTAAAATAATTTTAAATTACCTTTTTTTTTAAAAAAAAAAAAAATGACTTGACGCTAAAATGTAATTTCTACTATTAAAGTTGGCTAACAATAACTAACGTGAGGAATGGGTAAGGTGTAATTAACAAGTTGAATTTGTGTGTGAAAAGACGAACTTCAAGAGAGTATAAGCAATTCCTACAATTTATGGTGTCTTTTTAATTATTTATTTAATTAAATATAATCAATAAATAAATCATCTTGTAATGATTTACTCCACCTGCATCAAAGATGGAGCATCCTTATTTATGTGCTCTTCATTGGTCATGTGTTCTTTATTTAGATATTTTTACTTTTTACTTTTATAATTTTTATGGATATTTTTTTTATCTTCATAAAATATTTCTTTGAAATTTTCAATGCAGAGATAGCTGGATGGGGAAGATTAGATCTCATTTATCCATTCTTTTTGGGTATAAAGCCCTCCACCTCCAAAGAGGCAAAAAGTCACTTATTTAAAGGCCACAACCCAATATACAAATGATATTCACTTATTAAAAGGCAAATGGACACATTTCCACTTCCTCTATTAAGTGTTAACGACAGCTCACTATCGACATGAGATATTTGTGAAATTATGAACAAAAATTTCACATGCACTAAATGTTAAAGTTTGAACAATGTCTTTTTATTATGGGAATTTTAAAACCCTTCTAATTTGATATATTTTCTTAGATGGGGCTGTAGTTTCATTTTTCTTCATCATCCCCTTTGCAGTTAGAAATTTTTTAGTATACCCACAAATATTTTAAAAATTTGAAAAGCAGAACACTAAATAAGTAAAAATTACCAGAAATACCATTCTAAAATGGTGAATTTTGTTTTTATCCACTTTTTTTTTTTAAAAAAATTGTTTTAACCCTTAAAACAAATTAATTCTATTATATACCCAAATTACCCATAATGTCATTGTATATTTTTACCTATAAACCCTTAACTTTCAAAATTTTATAAAAAACTGAAATGTGTCATTACAAAACAGCCCCTGTATATATAAAGCGTAAGAAATCGATCCAAACTCATTATCACGAATTACCAAACTTGAAAATCGACCCATTTTTGCACCCGGTACCTGATCGAGACTCGACGAGCCACTTCCACCATCTCCAACCATTCTCAGGTAGTTGCCGACTTTGCTAGAGCATCTTCGACAACCGCCAACCTGTTCCGTTGGCCAAGGTATGCGAAGTTTGGATTCCATTTGAAAGTTTATGATTATTTTTTTTATTTTGTTTTGCAATTTTGAGATTTTTTTATGTTATGAATGTTGGGTTATGATGATTAGGGCTAGAATAGGTTAGATTTAGTTGGATTTGAGTTAAAAATGACTGATTTCGATGAAAGCAGCATTGTCATCATCGGTTTAGTATTTCACTTCGGTTTTTTCACATTGTTTTTGCACTATGATGTGAAAAATCGAAAAATTGATGAATAACATTAATATGTTTTTTATATTAAGTAAAAAATCGATTGGCCGATTTATGAAAATTTGTTGTTTGTTGATTTTTGTTTTGCCACTTTTGGTTTTGTTTTGTGTTATAGAAGTTGGGTAATGATGAGTACGGTTAGATTTGGTTGGATTTGACTTGACAAATGAAGAAATTCGCTAAGAGCATGTGTAAGACACTAGTTTTGTACATCAGTTTTTGACTGGAATGTGAAAAAATGGTGAATAACATTGATCCATTTTTCACACCCAGTAAAAAACCGATTGACAGATTTATGAAAATTTGTTGTTTGTTGATTTTTGTTTTGCAATTTTTAGCTTTGTTTTATGTTATAAAAGTTGGGTAGTGATGAATAGGGATAGATTTGGCTTGACAAATAAAGGAATTTGCTAAGAGTATATGTAAGAGCACCGATTTTGCACATCAGTTTATGACTGGGATGTGAAAAACCGGTGAATAACATTAACCATTTTTTCGTAAAGTAATACTAATCATTTTTTTTTGTAATTAAATTAAATAAAAATAAAAGTATATTATAGTATTTAATTACCATTTTTTTTGTAAAGTAATACTAATCATTTGTTTTTTTTTTTTTTCATACAGATGGAATTCAAGTATTTACATAGTTTGTAAATAGTTGACCAGAATATGGGCGGGAATACACACATTGGTAAAAGATGGTTTGGTAAAATAATTGCAGTTATTACTAGTTGAAGTTTATACGACTGATTCATAAGAGAGTGACTGTTCAAACATATTTTTGAGATAAGCAATAACAATACGATTTCTCCCTCTATGATATTCAAGTTTCTTGCTAGAGAGGTGGAGGTCATCGGTGGATGTCATGATGAAATGAAGTTTGAAATCAGGGGGAGAACATGTAAGTTTGAGAAACAAGAGTTTTTATTAGTGACAGGACTTCTTTTTAGGGGTATCTAGGGCTGATAGTATGAGTCATGACACGACGGGTCGACACGAATGCGTAAAAAATAAATGGGTATGAGTTTGAATTAAACGAATTTATTTCATAATCATGTCAACTCGCTTAACTTGTTTATTGAAGGAATCGAATTGGGTTTGCTTAAACGAATCGCGGGTTAACACAATTAAATTAGGGGTCACAATATAAAATTAATATATTATAAAGGTTTATGTGTAATTATGCATTTCTATATATAAACACTTAACCAAACCCTACACCATTTCAAAGCCATTTTTATTTTTTCCAGCTCCTCACCTGTTCGGCGACTTCTCCCACAACCACGCCGCTCCATCGAATCCACCCAAACTCTCACGGTCGCCACTTCTCCCCTTTTTCACCACGTCGCCGTCCCCTTTTCCCCTTTTCCCTATGTCGCTGTCCCCTCTCCCTGACATCGTCGTCCCTTCTCCCCATCTCCCTCATAGTTGCAGTCTCTTCTCCCCCTCTCTCCCACGGTCGTCGTCCCCTCTCCTCTTATCCCCCATGTCGCAGTCCCCTTTCCCCCACCATCGTCGTCCTCTCTCCCCTACATCACTGTCCCCTCTCTCCCTCTCCTTCACGATCCCATTCTCCCCTTCCCCTCATGGTCGTTGCTTCCTCATTTGAAAGTTTTGATTTTTTTACTTTTTTAGAATTATATAACTGCACTTTTGTTTTACTTGTGTTTGATTTGTTCATGGTTGTTGTGATTGAGAAATAAAAGATTGATTTTATTTGATATGTATGGCCATTAATGTGACAGTTTTGCTTTTCTTTTTTTAGTTTGTGGGATGTTGAAATGTGTTGAGATTAATTGAAACGAATTAAATAGGTTACGGATTAAATGAATTAAATGGTTAAACAAATTAAATAGATGAAATGGGTTAAACAAATTAACGGGTTAATGGATTTGGATTCTTTATGATCCAAATAATAAATGAATAATCGTGTCATGTCTTCTCAATTCATTTATAAACGAATTCGTGTCGAATTAATCGAATTCATAAACGAATTGAATCGAATTCGACTCGACCCAATACGTCAACCCATTTTGCCATCCCTATGGGTATCAACCAAAAAATCTTCAATATGTTACAAAATGACAATAACAATCTTCTATGGCGATTGTTCAATAGAGTTTCGCCAAATGTGCCTAGCCTAGCCACATTTCTCGAGGCAACAGGCCATATAACGCACTGGAGGCTTGTTGTGCAAAATCGCAAGTGAACGAGTCGAACAAGTAATAAAGTGATGAGATAAGTATCGTCCCACGAGGATTGTTGTTAATTAATGCCCAAAATTAAAATAACTCAACTTTTATTTGGTAGATGAAATTTGAGTGAATGAGTTGATAACTATGATTAAATTTAATTGCAATTGAAAATAAATGAAAATTAATTCAATGAATAAAAACTCTAAGATTATGATTTCACCATAACTAATCTGTTCCTCCCCTTTGTTCTTTTTAACAAAAATTAACTATCCAGTTGCTAGTCGAGATTCCCTGAATTATTCACATAGCCCCTCCCGAGGTCTAAGGAAAATACCCTATAAAGATTAACTGCTATGTTCCCATGCAAGTCAAAACATTAAAGGATTCATTAAGATTTATGGATCTCTTTTATAGACTACACAAACCATGCAGGTATATTCCTATCCTACATGTAATTTATGACATTAAATACAATGAACTAGACACATAAATCAGCTTCCGCTATCATTATGATTAACAATTCAACTAAATAGTGGCCAATTATTTAGAAGCATTAAGAACAATATTAAATGCATCAACCAAGATAGAAAATTATTAATTGAATTGAACAAAGGTTTGGAACATCAAAGTTAGGCTACATCATAACCTTAGAAAACAAATCTACTCCATAATAGAATTTACAACAACTAGAAAATTAAACATAACAAGAGATAGGAAAACTTAGTGGATTGAAGCTTCACCGTAGAATTTCTTCCTCTGCTTTGCTCCTCCTCTCCAAGCTCTCTCTCTCTTTCTCTAAACTACTTATTGTTTTGGTTTGTGATGGAATGCTTAGAATGGTGATTCTAAGGCCTATTTATAGGCCAAATTCACCTCCAATTACATCATCGATTGCATCATCGTTTCTTGATTTTCCACCATTTTGCATCATCGCTTACATCATCTTTCACCTACCCCATTCAAAGTCAACTTTCAAATTGCATCATTGCTTACATCATCGTTCACCTACCTCATTCAAAGTCAACTTTAATATTACATCATTGCCTACATCATAATTTTGATTACATCATTCCTTACATAAGCATGACATAATATTTATTTCTAGAATACTCGATCTTTAAATTGCGATAATCTTTTTGATGCGATTTCTGATTCGAGTAATTCTTGAGGCGATGAACTGCTTCGAATGAAATTCATGATCTTGTCTCGAGCGAAAGCATTTGGTGGGGTCCACATACGATTTTCACAAACTTTATTCTGAAAATGAAAAATACAAAATGATGAAATAATGTACTTAATAATAATAAAAACATCAAGAATTAAACAAGACTTCAAGTTTAAAAAGATAAGATAACTCTATAAAAATAGAGTTATCACACCCCCAAACTTAAGATTTTGCTTGTCCTCAAGTAAAACTAAAAATAACAACCTAAGTTAAAAACACAGAAAATAAAAACACAATCCATTTTCGTAGGTAAACACGATGGCATTGAGCGTATGCCACAAGCCTTTAAACCCCTAGGTGTCCCTAGTAGGAGGAGTTGTGTCTCCTGAGGGTTTACCAGCAACGATACCCACAAACGTTAAAAGATTCCACCCATAACTTATCAACATCTCACTAAATACAAATTAACAGAAGTCTCATACATGTATGATCTTGTATCAGGACTAAGGATAAGTCACTAATGATCTAAAACATAATCGTCAACAATCTCACACCACTTTCAAAGCAATTTCATTTCAAAATATCATATTCACATGTCATGGACTTATTTCGCTTCGACTCTAATTCTCACAAGATATCTCTCATAACTCTCATGAATCCTAAAGCAAACATTCATGCAATCATATGTGATAGAGGTTATGTAAAGGCATAGCAAGCGTCATTTACATCACATATGAATATAGACGTCTAAAAGAACCGCACTTTTAAGTGAATAGATCTCATGATTGGAATCAAATACTAAGAACGTAGATAGAGCATGATGACAGACTTTAACTCTCAAATTAGACTTCCTTTTGAAGATCAATAGGCTTTATTAAAGATTGTATTTGGGCTATGGTTAATTGACATGTAAGAAATTTTAAGGTACAGGTTCAACAAGAACATATGATCATACCAAAGTACTTCATTTATTCTCCTTAATTCATCACAACTTCTCCTTTTTTTTTTTTTTTTTTTTTTTTTTAGAACACATTGTGTAAATGTTAACACTTCAATTCCCTTCTCCTCTTTTACTTCATCGCATGATCCCAAACTTCATAAGGTATGACTAAACTTAAAGGCTCAATAGGGTCATTTAATAAAGGTAAACAGAGAAAAATATTTAAAGTGTTTGGCTTCAAAGGTTTTATGATGTGTCTCAATTTAAAGTAGGAAAGTAGGCTTTTGTGGAGTAAAAATTACCTATATTACTTCTAAGAAGTCAATCCAATTTTCAAATCAAAGCAACTCATGTTATCTACAATAATGATTTGTTCTTCAGTATTCAATGCAAAACCTATAGAGATCATCTATTAAGAACAAAGTGAAAAGTGTTTAAGAGTAGAAACAAATAAATCTCTCAAAATGAAACGTTTAAAAGGCTCAAATCCTCACCAAGGATAATCTCCACTAATAGTCCACAGTTCATGTAAACATAATATTTATCCACTCAATTAACTAAGATCATGACATTCAAAAGTCTCAAATCATGCAAAGATGTTCATGACTATTCCTTAGTAACGATATTCAACCAAAAACATGCATTAAGACTCCATTAATAAATACAAAGTAGTTAGTCGACTTGTTAGGGCAGAAAGAAAAATAATAAAACAAATAATGAAAATCTTTTTACATTTTTTTTTTTTTTTTTTTTTGAAATGAAAACAAAGATGCGTCTCAAGAGCACAAAAGTACTCCTTACTCTGCCATCTTTTAGTTTCAACTCGGACCAGTTTTTGAATCTTATGGTTTTAATAATAGCAAACTCTACCCCCAAACTTATTTGAGACAGTGTCCCCAATGTCTAGTAAGATAAAAAGAAGAAAAACTCAAATGGAAATGCTATTAATAAAACCATAGGATAAGAAAGTTACAACCGGAGATTAAGATCTAGTGCACGCTTCTTGTTACCGCCTGACTCGGGAGTCCAAACCACCTGCGACATGATTGGATCAACTTCGAGTACAAAGTCTTGCAGTTGGTCAATCAGTTCATCAGCACTGGAGGCTGAGACTAGAATACGCCGGTTTGCTTGAGTCATAAAACCCTGTTCCACAGCATGATCAAGAAAAGCCAATAAACCATCATAAAAACCGTTAGTGTTAAGCAAACCTAATGGCTTTTTGTGAATGTTGTAATGGGCCCAGGACGCAATGTTGAAGATTTCTTCAAATGTTTCCAAACCACCAGGTAACGCGATAAAGGCATCAGCATTGAGTAACATGTACGCCATTCGTCCGTGAACGCTCGTGACCTGAAACTCATTACCTATGCTCGTACCGATGATATCTTTCCTTTCAGCCAAAGGCTTTACTGCGACACCGAGGGTTTGCCTACCTCCAACAGTTGCAGTTACTGCGACAGAGCCCCTCAGTCCTAAACTGCCTCCTCCATACACCAAATCTATTTTTCGGGTAGCTAAAGCCGTACCAAGTTCAGCAGCTGCTTTTGAATATTGTGTACTCATACCAGACTTTGGGCTACAAAAAACACAGATGTTTTTGAATTTACTGCTCGAGGACTCTGCCATTTTTTTTTTTTTTTTTTTTTCAGAGAAAACGAATTATTTGTTATCAGTCATAAACACTTATTTAAAGAAGATGAAAGAGTAAAAGAACAGTTTTACGATGCTAAACAGTATTGGTCAAAGGGAAAAGGAAATGTTAAGTGTAGAAATGTCAAAAAGAAAGCACAATTTTCGAGAGAAAAAAAAGAAAAAATAAATAAATAAATAAAACAAGCCGCTACAAATACAAAATTCAAAAAGTTCGGCGACGAAACGTCAAAAAGTAAACACAAACATCGAAAAAGTAAACACAAACATCGAAAAAAATAAACACAAACGTCAAAAAGTAAACACGAATATCGAAAAATTTTGAAAATAGCTGCTAAAAATAAAAATGTTCGGTGATGAAACGTCAAAAGTAAACACACTTATCAAGAAAGCTTGAAACGACCTAAAAATCCAAAAGGACAGGTAAGGAAAAGTAAACACAATTATCAAAAAAATTTGAAACAGACTGCTAAACAAAGAAAAAAATTGATGCTACAGTAGTTGTGATTGTGGCTCACATCTTCCTCTGGTTTTACGTCCAGAAACGGCTTAAACAACTTCTATGAGTTGAGGATCGGCTTCCCATCCAGTTTTCTTATAAACTGGCAAACAGGGTCGTTTACAGTCAGATTCCCAAGACTATAACGCTGTTTCTCTTTACTGAATAACTCCCATAAATCTGAAAGAATGCGTTGAACTTTCCCACAAGGATGCGTCTCAAGAGTCTCACGGATATTATCTAGAGACTCCTTACTCAGCCCATCCTTTATGCATTTAAGTTTATCTTCTCGATTTATGGATAAGTATCCACGATTTCTACAGCTTGCGTCACAGTTCCATCTTGCACACTTATGGCAAACTCCCATTCTCTTAGCTCTCCTCTTCTTTGAGTAAGAACTTCTTCCCAATCCTGGTAAACGTTTAATGAATGAATCATTCAACTCACCTGTTAGACGTACCTTAGCTTCAATGATCCCTCGAATATGCTCTGGAAGACCTAAACATGTTAGTGCCCTCATTCTTTCGAGTCTGCACTTGTAAATCTTTCTGAGTACATCTTGAGGCAGAGTAGGGAAATAATTTTTGAGTGCTGCAAGACTTGTCTCCATTTCTGAAAAAGAAAAGAAAATTATCAAAGAAAAACAAAAACACACAAAGAACACAATAACACACAAACAAAAGAAAACTAGCTAAGAAAGAAAAACTTGGGTTGCCTCCCAAGAAGCGCTTAATTTATAGTCGTTAGCTTGACTGTTGAAAAACGCTTTAAGTTGGGTCTGAAAGCGCAATAGTGGCTTTCTGTTGAGGCTCTCCACCATCCATGTAAGCTTTAAGTCTTTTTCTGTTGACTTTGAATCGACGATCTAGAGTGAACTCCCTATTTAGGATACGTAGATCATGCCCCTTTTTGGTGCGCTCTTTGTAAAGCTTAGCATTTTCTTTGATACATTCTTTCATTACATCTACCCTCATGCAGTTGTCAATATCATGTGGATGTTTGAGAGCTTTCAGCACATTGAATGTCACCTCTTCATCTTGAACTCTAAGTATGAGTTGACCTTTCTGTACATCAATAAGGGTTCTCCCTGTTGCTAGGAATGGTCTACCCAAGATGATGGGTATTTCTTGATCTTCCTCCATGTCTAGCACAATGAAATCCGCAGGAAATATGAATTTATCTACTTTTACCAGTACATCTTCTATAATTCCCCTTGGATACTTGATTGATCGATCAGCTAGCTGTAAAGATACTGTAGTAGGTTTTGCTTCTCCCAAGCCTAGTTTTCTGAAAACAGAGAAAGGCATTAAGTTAACGCTTGCACCAAGATCACATAATGCTTTATCAAAGAATGAATCACCAATGGTGCAAGGAATTGTGAAACTCCCTGGATCTTTAAGTTTAGGTGGTAGCTTTTTCTGCAAGATTGCACTACATTCTTCGGTCAAAGCTACCGTTTCATGTTCCTCCAGCTTTCTTTTATTTGATAGGATTTCCTTCATGAACTTCACATAGCTGGGCATCTGTTCGAGAGCATCTGCAAAAGGAATATTAATTTGTAATTTTCTAAAAACTTCAAGAAATTTAGAAAATTGCTTATCTAGTTTCTGCTTCTGAAATCTTTGAGGGAAAGGTAATGGTGGTCTGTATGGTGGCGGATTGTCTGGAAACAACTTTGACTTTGGCTTCTCTGCTTCTTTTTGCTCAACCATCACTTCTTCTTCTACTTTGCTAGGTCCTTCTTTCTCGTCTGTTCCTTTAACAAGCTCTTTCAGCATTTTACCGCTTCGTAATGTGACAGCTTTAACATGCTCCCTAGGATTGGTCTCTGTGTTGCTTGGTAAGGTTCCTTGAGGTCTTGCAGTCAGTAGATTTGAGATTTGACCCATTTGTACCTCTAGATTTCGAATGGAGGCAGCTTGATTCTGAAGCGTGATGTCTGTTCTTGTCATAAATTGATTAGTCCTTTCGGTGAGCTGAGCGAGTGCTTCTTCAAGCGATGGTTTGTTGGCCTGCTGCTGTTGAGGTGGTGGTGGATATGACTGTCTGGGTTGATCATTGTTTTTCCATGAAAAATTGGGATGATTTCTCCATCCTGGATTATATGTGTTGGAGTACGGGTTATTTTGCGGTCTGTTGCCCACAAAAAATGCTTGACTTGTCTGGTTTTCATCGCATTGCCCGTTGGAATGGTCTCCTCCACAAAAATCACAGGATGCTGACTGAGTATGAATTGCATTTGCTGTCAAGTTTCCGAGTTGCTTGGCTAATGTCTCGACCTGAGTGGAAAGTTTGGTTAAGACATCATTTTCTTGTATTCCGAAAACTTTTTTCGGAACTGCTCTTTCTGATGGCCACTGATAGGCATTTGCAGCCATTTCTTCTAGTAAATCCCAAGCGGCTTGATGGGGTTTCCCCAGTAGTGCTCCACCAGCTGCGGCATCTACCAATGTTCTCGTGGAACTCCCTAACCCATTGTAGAATGTGTGTAGTTGCAACCAGTCAGCAACTCCATGATGTGGGCACCGTCTGAGCAGATCTTTGAATCTTTCCCATGTTTCGTATAATGACTCTCCCTCAAGTTGTCTGAATGTGGCAATCTCAGCTCGTAGTTTTGCAGTCTTGACTGGTGGAAAGAATTTGGCTAAAAATTTTTGTGCCAAGATGTCCCATGTGGTAATACTTCCTGATGGCAACGAGTTGAGCCAACTTTTGGCTTTGTCTCGAAGAGAGAATGGAAATAATCTCAATCGGATGGCGTCATCAGTAACACCATTATGTTTGAAAGTATCACAGATCTCCAGAAAGTTGTCAATGTGGGCATTTGCATCATCGTTCGGAGCCCCACTGAACTGGTTGTTTTGTACCATCTGGATGATTGCCGGCTTAATCTCAAAGTTGTTGGCAGCAATAGTTGGTCGTCGTATCGCCGAAGTATTACCCACTGTGGGTAGAGCATAATCTCGTAATGCTCGAATTTCGGCATCTATTGGTACAATATTCTGTGTGTTGTTTGATCCCTCAGCCATATCCATGAGTGCAGTACTAGCAGCCTTTCTTGTTTCCTTCCTGTTCTTACGGCAAGTTCTCTCTATTTCTGGGTCAAATGGTAACACTTCGCCCCCAGACTTTCTCATACACCATAAAACTCACAAGTAATAAAGCAAACAAAATAAAAAAAAATAAAAATAAATAAATGACCAAATTAAAAATTGAGTTACGTAGTATTAGTATTAATTGAAACAAACAATCCCCGGCAACGGCGCCAAAAACTTGTTGTGCAAAATCGCAAGTGAACGAGTCGAACAAGTAATAAAGTGATGAGATAAGTATCGTCCCACGAGGATTGTTGTTAATTAATGCCCAAAATTAAAATAACTCAACTTTTATTTGGTAGATGAAATTTGAGTGAATGAGTTGATAACTATGATTAAATTTAATTGCAATTGAAAATAAATGAAAATTAATTCAATGAATAAAAACTCTAAGATTATGATTTCACCATAACTAATCTGTTCCTCCCCTTTGTTCTTTTTAACAAAAATTAACTATCCAGTTGCTAGTCGAGATTCCCTGAATTATTCACATAGCCCCTCCCGAGGTCTAAGGAAAATACCCTATAAAGATTAACTGCTATGTTCCCATGCAAGTCAAAACATTAAAGGATTCATTAAGATTTATGGATCTCTTTTATAGACTACACAAACCATGCAGGTATATTCCTATCCTACATGTAATTTATGACATTAAATACAATGAACTAGACACATAAATCAGCTTCCGCTATCATTATGATTAACAATTCAACTAAATAGTGGCCAATTATTTAGAAGCATTAAGAACAATATTAAATGCATCAACCAAGATAGAAAATTATTAATTGAATTGAACAAAGGTTTGGAACATCAAAGTTAGGCTACATCATAACCTTAGAAAACAAATCTACTCCATAATAGAATTTACAACAACTAGAAAATTAAACATAACAAGAGATAGGAAAACTTAGTGGATTGAAGCTTCACCGTAGAATTTCTTCCTCTGCTTTGCTCCTCCTCTCCAAGCTCTCTCTCTCTTTCTCTAAACTACTTATTGTTTTGGTTTGTGATGGAATGCTTAGAATGGTGATTCTAAGGCCTATTTATAGGCCAAATTCACCTCCAATTACATCATCGATTGCATCATCGTTTCTTGATTTTCCACCATTTTGCATCATCGCTTACATCATCTTTCACCTACCCCATTCAAAGTCAACTTTCAAATTGCATCATTGCTTACATCATCGTTCACCTACCTCATTCAAAGTCAACTTTAATATTACATCATTGCCTACATCATAATTTTGATTACATCATTCCTTACATAAGCATGACATAATATTTATTTCTAGAATACTCGATCTTTAAATTGCGATAATCTTTTTGATGCGATTTCTGATTCGAGTAATTCTTGAGGCGATGAACTGCTTCGAATGAAATTCATGATCTTGTCTCGAGCGAAAGCATTTGGTGGGGTCCACATACGATTTTCACAAACTTTATTCTGAAAATGAAAAATACAAAATGATGAAATAATGTACTTAATAATAATAAAAACATCAAGAATTAAACAAGACTTCAAGTTTAAAAAGATAAGATAACTCTATAAAAATAGAGTTATCAAGGCTTGCAATTGAGGACGTAATAAATGATGAGGATCTATTGAAGTTAGCTAATGTAAGGATCGTTTTTCATCTATTCATGGGATAGAATGACAAGGCTAGCATTGATCACTTTATATAGGTCATATAGAGAATGCAGAGGTATGGAGCTAGTTCCCTTGAGAAACATTAAGCTATAGGACACTGGTTTATAGCCTCCATATGGTAATTATTGAAGAGTGGATTAAAAATCTATCAAATTTCGTTAACATTTATAACTATGTCCCGACGTTTCAGATACATCTAATAAGATTAATATTTATAGCTTTCTCTTAATATGGTTAATATTTAAGATTTTTTTTTAATATACATACTAACTATATGTTTGTTTTTTGTTTAATTGTTTTTGCATTATAGTGATGGTTAGTCAAAATATTCCCAATATTGAGAGCTAAGATAAGGAAAAGTAACCAGTCCTTGAAAAAATAGCTGTCAAAGTGCAAGAGAAGGACACTTACGACGACGTCGAACGACATACAAAGCCTTAATGATTTTCCCTTGTAAGTGGCGAACCTAACCTAAATTGGTTTTTTTTTTTTTTGTTAAATATCTTTATTTATATTTAATATATAATAATAATATAACTATATACATGTATATATTGTAGATAGTCCCACAGATGTAGAAAGAGATAGGAATTATTAAAAATTTTTCAATTTGAAGAATTCGATTGGCGAAGAGGTACATAAAATAGGTAGCAAATGGAGCAAGGATGATGATTATGCATAGGGTGATGATGATTATGAGGTGGAGGATGGAAGGGGTGATGATGATCATGTGGTTTATAAGTTTACATGGGAGAAAGATGAGCGACATAAAGACATACAATTCGAATTAGGGGATACATTTGTAAAGTTCTAGACAAAAAGGTCGCATGATGTATGAAACATACATCCTGAGGTACGAATCTTAAAGTGGATATCCATTTTAGTAAATAGAAAAGTTATGGACATATTGTATAGCAGTATAGAGTTAGACAGAGAGACGGAGTCTCTGAACATAATAGACGAAGTGTAATTATTTAAATATGCAAGTTCCAAATACTTAAAAAAGGGGGAAGACTCTGTTATTTTTTTTTAAAAAAAATTATGTACACAATGTAAAATGATATATATATATTCTACAGGTGAAACGGTTGTTTAAGTATCTTGTAGATTTACAAAAGGTAACCCATAAGAAAATAAGTAGGATAAATAAGAGGTAAAAGACAACTCACAAGATCGTAAGGGAGATGGATTGAAGACTTTGTCAAAAATTTTTTAAAATTGTGTACACAGTGTAAAATGATAT
Source organism: Dimocarpus longan (assembly GCA_022984855.1). Classification (NCBI taxonomy): domain Eukaryota; kingdom Viridiplantae; phylum Streptophyta; class Magnoliopsida; order Sapindales; family Sapindaceae; genus Dimocarpus; species Dimocarpus longan. The sequence goes on from CM041022.1 coordinate 6,838,436, forward strand.
ATATATATTCTACATGTGAAACGGTTATTTGAGTATCTTGTGGATTTACATCATTAAGAAAATAAGTAGCATGAATAAGAGGTAGAAAGCAACTCACAAGATCATAAGAGAGTTGGATTGGCGGCTGAAATAGATGGAAGAACATTTAAAAATTCCTAGGTCTCTGGCTAGGAGGCATGATTCGGATGACAACGACGATGATGACCATAACGATGACGATGATGATAGTGATGATAGGAGCTTTGTTCGAGATGAGCACATGTATAGTTCACCACTAACAACAATAGCAGTAGCAGTAGCAGTAGCACCTCCACCACCACTACATTAGGATGATGGGGTCCATCGGTCACCTCTCCATAAGGATGAGATGGTTCATCAGTTACCTATAAATGAGGACTAGTCGGCTATCCATCAGGAGAACTAAGAGGTCCATCAGTCTTTGAGTGTCTACCAATCACTCTTCAGTAGGAAGATCAGGAGATCCACTACTCTTAGAAGGTCTCAGGAGATCCATCAGATGTAGAGGTTAATCGTGGTGATAACTAGGTAAATATAATATTTATATTATGTTATAGTCTGACATATAATTTTTAATGTCTAATTGATGGTTTTGATTTGCTTACAGTTGCAGGATGAGGTTATCACTTAACGAGGCAAATGAAAGACGAAGCCAGTGGCATTTTGTGAATGCCATGTACGGATCCTGGATAGCCAAAAAAGAAAAAGAAAGAGCCAAAACTGGTGATTGAGGTGACGGAGTCTGTAGACCCCCGTAATGCATGTGTACAATTAATACAAAGCTTTCGAATATAAGGCTTGTTGCTTATCATTCCCAATGGTGTATGATACCGTTGATGTTGAAATCTTGGAGGATGAGCAATAATGGTTATGTTCAGAGCACATGGATTCTTATTTGATGTTCCTATGAAAGAAAGGGTGGAATGAGGTTGAGGACACTCGATATGCGATCCATGAGACTTTCTTGTTTGTGAGTGTTTACATTATAGTTATGCATTAAATAATTTCTTATCATGTGTTCCTAAAGTTAAATAACACGTTTGATTTTTTTTTTTTTTTTAATCTTACAAGCATTTATGACATTATACTATAATGAGTAGTAAATCTGCCCAACAAAAAAAAAAATTAATTAAGTTTGCTCGAAAAAAAATTTAATTCGAGTACGGCTGTTGTACCCATAAAGTGACATGCATTCGGTGGTGGTTAGATAGACAAATTAGTCCTATGGTGACATGTTGAAAATGTAAATGTTGTTTTTGGGATGAAGAGTTATTATTTGATCATCCAAATTAGTTCTATATCACTGATGTCTTTAAACTGTAGGTGTTGCTATCGTATTCTCTTATAAATAATCATTGGGTCCTTTGTTAGGTACGCTTGAGAGAGCAAAAAAGACTAATATATGATTCCCTTGCTCATATGAACTTTGAATTATGAAGCTAGCTACTTGAGCTGCTGATATATTTGATGTCCATCTTGTTGCAATTCATTAGATTTTATGAGAGGACTAACATAGATATGTCACTCGTAGATGAGCAGTGGAAACTTGAGTGTCTTGATATAGCAATTGTGCCCCAGTAACCTGATGGGTAAGTAAATTAATTACTTAATTAATTATAATTTTATATTGTTTTCTAAATGTTATCTCATTAAATTAAATTAATTTATTACTGATACGGGGACAAGTTGTGAGGCTGTATGTGGCAATGTTCATACGCGACTTTTACAATCACAAAAGGGTACATGGAAATCAAGATGTCCTGATTAGATTGAAGACACCATTGCATTACGAGCAAAGAATGCTTAGGATATACATATATATGTATTCCGCACTATTGTTTAAGGTAGACAAATTTGGATAGTGGATACTAGACAGTGATGGAGAGGTTGTATATGATAAGTAAATTTATTAATGAAATATACTAATTATTCATTTTGTTAAATAATTATTCATTTTATAAATTACTAACTTACGAAAGTAAAGTATTGAATATATTATTCCGGGTAATATTGTTAAGTACAAGGCAACGCTCATGCAGTAACATCCAGAAGCATTGTTTGGTTTTGATGGAGGCATAAAAATTGAAATCGGTTTTTAAATTCCATTAAAAACTGATCTTACAATTTCAGTTCCTCGTGGGTTTGAAAAACCGATTTAAGTTTTTAGGGTTCCTTTAAAAATCGATTCAACAGTTACCCCTAATTTTACCCCTTTTGGATCAATTTTGGAAGTTCCCAATGAACAAAAAGACACAAAAACTATAGAATTAATATTATATTGCACAATGGATGAACATTACAAACAAACTTAATTGGATGAATCAAAATTCAAATTTGTTCAAGGTGAAACATAGTCACCCAATGGGATGTCTTACTCCAGTGTTATCATATGGAGGTATTATGTAAGTTATTTACGCAATTTCATCTTAATTGATTAAATTGAAGTAGTTTGGAGGTCTTTATTGGCCACTAAGAGCCTTATTAGGGGGAGAAATTAAAAAAAAAAAAAACAAATTGTTGATCAGTTTTTTAAAGGGGGTTGAAAAACCGATTTTGATTTCTCAGACCCCCTTAAAAATAGATCTAATGGTTTTCTCTAATTTTACCCCTTTTCTCACTAATTTTGGAGGTTCTTAATGAACAAAAAGATACAAAAATCATAGAATTGATGTTATATTGCATAACGGATGAACATTACAACAAAACATGATTGGATGAATCAAAATTCAGATTTGCACAAGATGAAACATAGTCACCTAATGAGATGTCTCACTTCAGTGTCAACATATGAAGACATTATTTAAGTTTTTGGAGGCTTTTGTTGGCTATTGAAAGCCTTCTCAAGGGGGAAAATTAAAAACAAAGCTGCTGATAGATTTTTTAAAGTGGTTGAAAAATTTATTTTCAAGCTCCCTTAAAAACCGATCCAATAGTTTCCCCTAATTTTAGCCATTTTCTCACTAGTTTTGGAGGTTACTAATGAACAAAAAGACACATAAGCCATAAAATTGACATTATATTGCACAATAGATGAACATTACAAACTAACCTGATTGGATGAAGCAAAATTCAAATTTGCACGAAGCGAAACATAGTCACTTAATGAGAAGTCTCACTTTAATGTCACGTTATGGAGGCATTATGTAAGTTATTTATGTAATTTCGTTTTAATTGTTTAAATTGAAGTAATTTAGGGCCCTTTGTTGCCATTAAAAGCTTTGTCAAGGGGATAAAAAAAAAAGTCATTGATCAATTTTTTAAAGGGGTTTCGATTTTTCTAGACCCCTTAAAAACTAATCCAATGGTTTCCCCTAATTTTACCCCTTTTTTCACCAATTTTGATATCAATTACTTTACTTCATTCATTAAATTTACATTAGTAATTTAATTTTTATTGAAATTGATTAAAATTTAATATACTATCTTCTATTTTTTGACTATCTGAGTATAATAGTACCGTTGTATTAAATGGAGTAAAATTTCATTTCAAAAAATAACATAACTTATATGAAATTGAAGTTTCAAATTAATGTCTAATTATTGTTTTTATCATTACCTAATATTGGATTGGGAGTAAGAAATCGTTGAGAACATTGACGTTGGTTGTATCCAGTCTCATGAAAGGTGTGACATCTTCAAGAGGGCGTTGCATTTTCACAAGCATTTGCACTCATCCTAACTTTTGTAGTAGCAGTTCCGCTCGTCTGGGCTTTCTCACTTGTGGCTGCGCTCATCTTCCCGCTGATAGATGTAAAAGGTTTAGGGTAACTAAGATAGTTATGTCTCATTTGATCACATTTTTCATATTTTTTGGTATGACAAGCTTTCCTATTTGAAGGAATCCGAACCTTCTTCGGTTTTGCTTGCTTATCTTTTTCCTATAACTGGTAGTACAATAATGCTTTTAACTTCTATGGAAACATTCAAACTGAATAATTTAGGGATGAGATTGATCGGATGTACATATGCAGCTTTCAACCAATCTACGCTATAATACTAATTGTAAAGTGTATCACAAATGACGTCCTTGAATCTGACATGTGTCATAAATTTAAGTATTATGATATGACATTAAATTCTGAATGTAATAACGTACAATAATGATACATACATGAACACATGGCAACTGCATATGTTAACTTGAATATCAACCACTGCATCGCCTTTGCTATGAGGCATGATATTGTATGTGATCGGTTCTGTAACGAGATATACGCTATATTCCGTCTATAAATTTTTTGCCAACATGATATAATCGTATGCAACAATGATAGCATAAATTGTGAGTTTCTCAGTAGTAACACGTCTATTATTTAACCATCTCTGCAGTACATTTCTCACATATTCATATGTAGTTGTAATTGACAAACGGTGTTCTTGCATCATACAATTGTTAAGCAACTATGCAATGTTAGTGATCATCATTTCATATCTTTTTTTTTGGACACCGTGCTCGTGACCATCTGCTCACTTTAACTTTAACCAAAGTTGCAACATGTGTTTTCAGATGTAACGCCTGAATTTCTTTTAATATTCTATTACAGTTATGAGGCACGTAACTGTATGCTGCATTGTAAAATGCATTTTTTACATCCAAATGCTTTTTATAATATTACTTAAAGTTTTGCTACAAGTGGAAAAAACACTACATATGTAGGACTTCAGGAAAAGCTACTCACATCCAATTCGTTATGTTTTTATGACAATCAAATACGATAAATAAATCATCTAACACATTGATCACCTCTCGCAATCTAAGAACCAAGTCCATGAATGGTTTGACTTTCCATCAGCAAATCCAAAAACGATGTGATAGGACCCACCCGACTCCTATTTTGAATTCAGAAGGATCCTGTGAAAACTGGAGTCTTCTTGATTAAAATCTATGTTTACTAAATTTTTTTTCAAATAATCATCATAATTCTAACAATCACTTCGATCGAAATGCAATTGAACAAATCTAAATTTTGTAAAATGATTATTAATTTGTAAAATTATTTTAGAAATATATTTACGAAATTTGGTAAATAAAGAAATAATATACACAATTTAACTGTTTATCATAACGTGACATTTCTCATAATATGAAATAATCTACACGAACCTATGGTAGATACCTAGGAAAATAGTTTTATAAAAAAATGAGCGCTAATGCTTAGTGAGTGGATATAAATTTTCTAAAACATTTCTAAATAATACGTAAAAACTTTTCATTGATAAAAAGAATAATTTCAATAATTCATAGACAATTATATCTGGGAATAAAACTAAATATAAATCTCATTTCGTTGTAAAACTACAAGCTTCTATATAAATTATCTTTGTAACTTTAATAATATCAAATAAGAAAATCTATAATTCGTAAAACCTTTCTGAAAATCTCTTTTCAAAAATCTGGTATTTTGCAAATTCTCGCTCTGTACATATAAAATATGAAAATTTATAATTTGTAAAACTTTTATTTAAAGATAATTTTAGATTTGTAATCTACACCAACCAGTACCCAGAGAAATCTATCATACGTGATAAAAATACTCAACACATAAGCAAAGGACGGGGGATAACATTTTCCATCCACATGCTAGGCGACTCAATGAGTCTCTCTCAAAGCCCTAATGACTCTTCTGACTTTTGCACTAGCATGTGTTAGACGATTATCTTGGCCTTACTCATGTGATGCCAATCTAATCATTAGAGGGGAGGATACATTTTAGTGTTCTAAAAATATTTTTTTAAATTTCTTGCAAGTATAGTTCCAAATACATTTTTGTCAAACTTTCCATATCAAACATTTAGTTTCCAACAAAAATCTCATTCATGTATATATACAAAAAATCATAGTTTCTCATGAAATTTATGAAGCATGCTATAAACTTTCATAAATCAATCAACTAATTCATAAATTTTAAAACATTGTTTATTTTATTAAATCATAAAACACACTTTAAAAACTCGACACAGAATATAAAATTCACAAATCATCAACAATATTTTAGGATCACCAAAAAACATAGTTTTTAATTTTATGAACCATACGGTATACTTTAAAGTCACAAGATATAATCTTAAATTCATAAACTACAAAGAATACTTTAAGATTTCAAAACAAAATACATACTTCATAAATCACAAATCATATCTTAAAATTTGTAAAACATAATCTCAATTTGATAGGTTCTAATTATACTTTAAAAATTTCAAAACATACTCTAAAATTCATCCATCATACAACATATATACTAAACATAATTCATCTTTCTCAATTCATGAAACACACTTCAAAATCTTAAAATATACGTCAAAATTCATAAATTATAAAGCATATTTGATTTCTAAACTGAATAAAAGTTGAACCATAACAAAAATACTTCCATAAATCAAGTTAAGAGAAAATATCTACTCGCTAGTTTACTTCCAACCTCTATGAAAGTCTACTTGTATTTGTCTTTTCCTTAGAACCTTTGTCACCTAATATAACATCAAAAATTTATTTAAGATCTATAAGCACCAAACTAAGAAGATTGATTCTAAATTGGAACTAGTCTTGTACCACAAATCTTTCTCCAAAGTTCTTTAATCTTCTTTTCCTCTTCTTCTTTCTCCTTCTTTCTTTTTTCTCTCTTTCCTTTGATTTTTCTTTCTTCCTTTGGGGTGGGTTCGACCAAGATATGAAAAGAATAGGTGGAGTTGCTTTTAATCACATATATATATATATATATATATATATATATATATATTCTCATGCATGACCATAATTTCCTCCACTTAGTCTTCTCTTCAACCACTCATTTTTTCATCCGATTAAAATCTAACCAAATGTCTTTCTTGTATTTCCAATCTTGCCATTTCTATGACATTCTATTTCTATTCTTGTCATTTCTAGAAATTATTTCTTTTCCATAAATTACCCTTAAAAAATTTCATAATTCCTCCTCTTTTGTGGTGGACAATTTTATCTCTCTCACATTCTCTTTTTTCATGTTTGATCTTAGATGGGTATATTTTAAAAAATAATTGGGTGTGCTTAGAAAGTAATTAGGCCATACTAGTTTATAATTGAGCTCACTTGAATTTTTTTTTTTTTTTTTTTTCTTTTGAACTCTTTAATTTAAGTTTCTAATTGAACCATTTGTGATGTTTATTTTAACTCCACCTAAGCTTCAATAAGATATATATATATATGTATATATATATACACACACACACATATAACCTATTAGATTGGTTCGGATTTAAGGTGTTACACGATGAAATAAATCATCTCTGACCTATCTTTGCATGCAGCAAAAAAAAATCACTCATTTATATTCACTTTTCAAATGAGTGACATTAATAGCAATGACCAGTCTAATGTAAGACCGAAAACTTTCAACGGACTTCAACTATAACAAACAAATACAAGAACTAGTTGTTTTCATCCCTCTCAATTGCTGTAATTGTGCCAAAATTTGATAATTTTAACATTTTAAATTGGGATGAAAGCTGTTGATATGACATATCTGCTTGTCCATATACTAGTTTCTTTGTGTATTGTAAAGCCTTATAAGTTTTACTGTACAAGATCTGCACGTCATACTATTATAGCATTTCTCTGATCAAATAATAAGATGTATAAATATCTCTCCCCACCGTTTTCGTATATAATTTTCCGATGACAATAGCCTTCATATTCTTCATATGTGATTTCATAGCTGTCTGCCAACATATGTGTTCCATCATATACTTTAACACTATCCATATTGAGCAACCCTTTTTGCATTTTGCACGATCTATAAAGCTACAACTCTTATCCTTACAACCGGCCTCAAATCGCTTAATGTCTGTACGTCTAACTCGATATTTAAACTTTTTTTTCAGAGTATATTCTCTAATGGTTACACTCATTTCTTATTTACTATCAAAGAATGCATCTTTATATAACGTACCATATTGATAGATAGTTGACACAACGCTTGAAGTAGCCTCAATATCACCTAAATCTATGCTAGAAACAATTCAGAATGGCTGTGAATGATTGCTCTGAAATTGTAAATTTGAAAATTTTATTTCTAGAAACTTTTTATCCTCAAAAGGCTCATCAAATCGAGTTTCCTCTTCATCACTAGCTTGAGTTTGCTTTTCGTCACTATCTGGTGTCCCATCATCATCTTCATCTGTGTCCCGATCTTCATCATCACTAGCATCATTTATATAGTCATCATTAATGTCGCACTTGAGACTTTTCATAGATGTTAATAAGGCGCCAGAAGCATCAACTTGATTGCTATCAATACCTGAAGAAAGATAAAATTGACTTTTAACAATATGTGGATTTATAAGTCTATTCGTATCTGTCATATCATGTCTTGTGTCTAGTATTGAGTTGGTGACATATGGACGAATGGTGCGCTTACTAACTTTACCTCCAAAATCTCTCGTAATCTTATCGATGTAAATATCTCTAATATCAATATTTTTCACAGCCATCAAACCAACTACACCAAGATTGGATATGATGCGTATTTTTTTAACTTGACCATTTGTCATACTTTATAGCAAATAATAAATATAGATAGCTCACTTTTTTCTATTAATATCAGCCTCTATATCCACAACGTCTACTAACGATGAAAAATTATTATCTTTGAGGGCTCCATAAATGATCAACTCACTTCTAACATAGTTAAATCCATTCCACTCTATGAATGACTTAGATCTATTTGAAAACTTTTTTATTTATTTTTTATAGTTAAAATTTATTTTTTAAAAATTTTAAAATTATTTAATTTTTAAAATATTTTTAAGTTATAAAATTTTAAATTATTTGAAATGGATCTCTACTTTCCATATGGATGATGGAGATCCAAATAATTTATTAATTAATATAATTTTTAAAAGAAAAATAAAAATCAGAGAAATTAATCGAAACGCCCTTATTACAGTTAACTCATACAATCAATTATAGTTAAGCCATTAGTACAGGGGATGTTGTTATAAAAAGTCAAAGTGGTTTCTATTTGTAATAATATATATTTCTAGAGACTTTTCAATAATTCTCTCATTTAAATTAAAAAAAAAAAAAAAAATCTTCCATCTCCATTGAAAAACACTACATATCGAGTCTAAACGATTCTGCATCAACATCGTCAAAAATTTATCGAAGACCTACCGAAAGTAAACAATTAAAATGTAGTCCGAAATTCTAATATTGAAAAATATTTACTTTCAACCCGAAAAACTAAACTAATCGTGATTGGACCTTGACTTTTTTTTATTAAATGAATCGTCCCCTATTGTTAATTTTTCATCCAAAATGTTAATATTTTTCATCCAAAAATATGAAATAACCAAAATACTCTTATCAAGATTCTATAAAATTTCTGAACTTTTCAAATTTATGTAATGATCAAAATACTCTTAAAATTATTAATTAATAACAATATTAAACAAAAAATATCACAAAATTAAAATAATAATAATAATAATTAATCATCTTCTGAATCATTTCTTCTCTCATTCTCTCTCATCTTTTTTTTTTTTCGTTTTTTATTGGATTTTCGACAATAATTTTGGGTTTGATTTCTGGGTTTTCAAGTTGCTTGAAACCCAATAGGAAAAAAAAAAAAAAAATGGAGAAAAGAGATGAGTGAGAATGGGAGAAATGTAGAAACCGAAATCAAATATAGAAACCATAAACCAAAATTAAAAACAAAATCAGAAACTCAAATCAAATCAAATATGGAAACCCAAAATCAAAAACCAAAATTGAAAACCAAATAAAAAAAATATCTTTCCACCAAACACATTAAAACCAAAGGTTGTCACCACCATAACATCACCACCACTCTCAAATCACTAAAAAACATCACCATCACCGCTCAATCACCAACGAACATCACCACAACCACTCAAATCTCCAACACACACATCACTACCACTCAATCACCCAAAATCGAACCAATTGTCATTTGTGTTCAAACTGGGTGTTCAAATCCAAATGGTGACCTACGTTCGAAGTTGTTTAAACTCAGATATCATCTGGGTTCAAAGAGCCAATCAAACCCAACCAGAAATCCATTGCAGAGGAGGAGAAGAAGATTTTGTTGGAGAAAAGAGGAGAGAAGAGAGTGTGGTGGTCATGTGATGGACGCGTTTTGCTATACGGTTGTGAGTGAGAGTAACACGACATCGACACTGTACGAGCTAAGCTTTGATGGTGATGGAGTGATTAAGGATTTGAGGTGGTCAACTGGTGGTATTAAGGTGTTTAGGGATGCTGGGTGGTCAACTGTTGGTGGTGGTAGGTTTTATACTTTTTGTTTTTTAATTTCATTATAAGTTTTATTTAATTATTTTTTAATTTTAATTTAATTTTATTAAAAAAATAAATTTACTTATCCAATTATCATTATATCTTTCAAATTATTATTAAAAAAAAAATGGTTCACGTTAACTTTTATTAAAAAAAAAAAAGTGGTAAAGAATGGTTCATCTAATTATTAAAAAAAGAAAAAAAAATGGAGGCCGTTAACTTTTATTTTACATTTTAGGGGGATTTCTCCGAAGGGAAAAAAATAAAAACATAACTAATAAACACATACCACAAAACTCAAAGATCCGATGATGTAAAAGATAACATCACTAACTAAAGACAACTACACCAACCATTTGGAGGCAACCAAAAACAATTACGCTAACCACGTGGACCCTAAGCAGATGAATTATAGGCAGGTATGTTACTGTGACCAAATGTTCACCTTAGTTATCATTAACACTTGATATTCATATTAGGTTTGTGCAATTTGACTGTTCTTATAGTTTGAATAATCGATTAATTAAAATAAATTGGTTGTTTCATCAGATCCATGCCTTTCAGATCGAGAGTAACATATCTTGTTCTCTATTGCTAAAGGGCTGTTTCTTTTTCAAAACTTTTCGGAGGAAACAGACAACCGATATAAACACAGCATTAAGCTAGACTTTAAAAGTAATTAAAAATATACACTTTTCTAGATCAATAAAAGATACTTCAACAGATCCAACATACAAAATGTCAGAATCTCAGTTTCGAGATCTGTTCCACACTCGTGGTTTGCAATTTAAAACACACAACATTTCATGGATTCAGCCAATTTGATACTAGAATATCCTATCATTTCAAAACCAATGTCAATCAAGTCTTAAAAGTGAAGCAAAATGTAGATACTCAATAGCCAAGAAATCAAAAACCTAAAGTTAACCAATATCATAAACAGTGTTTAACAAACACTTAATTGTTTCAAAACGACAGCAAACAGACTAAAACTATTACCATGCTGGTTTAAGTTCCACTGCAACAAAACAAACAAAAATATTATGACTAGGCATTTAGAAGAGTGATGTTCCCTTTCCTTTCTTGTCTCCACCAATCTCAAAATGCTTGCATCTCTGCAGAATCCAACACCAACCAAAGCAATTAGCAAAATAGACACGGTAAATTTATATCAAACAATCTCCACAACACTGCTCCGATTCACTAACCTTGATAGGGTGTTGGGACACGTGCTTGCATCCCTGACATTGCAACCTCAGCACAATCTTCTTGGTGGTTTTAGCCTATTACAGAATATCAAAAATTAGCTCAACAATCTAAACAAATCACAATAAATTACTAATCAATATCCATGGGCTACCTATTTCATACACAAATTATAATCAAAGGCAACAAAAGGAGATCATAAAAAATATTTGTACCTTCTTGCGGAAAACAGGCTTTGTCTGTCCACCAAACCCAGATTGTTTGCGATCATAACGACGCTTTCCTTGAGCAGCAAGGCTGTCCTTACCCTTCTTGTACTGCGTGACCTTGTGCAAGGTGTGCTTCCTGCACTCCTTGCTCTTGCAGTACGTCTTCTTAGTTTTGGGGACGTTCACCTGCAAAACAGGTAACAATAAACCTCATAAATGAGGACAACTCTTCCACAGTGTTACTATTTTTTTACAATCCAGAAACCCCCTGAAACCACTTAGCGAATTCGAGTCCAATACCGAATTCCCCACTGAACCATACTACAACCTTTGACCATGTAGGCACCCATGAGCATTTAAATTAAGGGAGCAAAAACCACAAACCCCAACTCTTCCACAATATCATTATCCATCCTCGTACACCACAAAATCTTTTCGCAACCAATCCAACACAAAAACATGTGTCACAACATCATGAAACACAATTCAAATCAAACATTTGATTTAACTACACCAATAATCTTTGCCTATACTATCCTTTCAAATTCACTATTCAACAACCCTAAAAAGAGACTAATCTAAGCAATGCTGTTAAACTTACAACTTTAATGAGAATCGAGTAACATTACACATTTTTTTAAATCACTGATGGCAGATCCAATTACAACATCCTCATTTGTGGCTTGTAACTGGATTCAAACTAATTTGCTAACTTGAATATCTTATCCCTTAAAAACATTTCAACGTGATTTCAATAGACAATAATTATAAATTAAAAAAAAAAAAAAAACACAACGGAATGAAACGATTCGATGGAAAAATCAAATGAATCTCTTCATTTAAATCAGTACATATGTGAGAGGAGAGAGAAACGGTACCATCGTTGAAGACGACGAGAAGACTTAAGAGCTCTGCTGTGTGCTTCAAAAACCCTAGGCCGAACAAGAGGCTGTTTCACAGACGAATTTAAGTATTTATAGCCATTGCATTTAGGGTTACGATTACACACCCACCTGTTTGGCTGCAGGTTTATTTCTATTCTCATTTGGTTTCAATATGTCATCCCGTCGGGCTTAGCTAACCACACCCCGGTTTTAAGACTAAGGTCTTTTTATTTTGCTTTGCATATATATATATAGAATTTGGATTCGAATGGCATTATTTACAATCCGATCTCGTATTTATTTATTAATAACATGGGTCTAATCTCTCTTAGCCGCGCTTAAGCCGTGCTGGTAGGACAAATTTGTTCCATTTTTTTTCACTTATTCTTTTTTCTATTCATTTTAATTTTTAATTATTTATATAAAATATTAATATATTTAAAAAAGTCAGATTAACATATATTATTAAAATATTGAAAAAGTAATGTTTTTGAATATCAATTGTAAAATTAATATTATTTTTCAAAAAAAATAATTATATTTATTTTTTAAAAATAATTTAAAAATATCTTTAGAAATAAATTAAATGTACATTTTTTAAAAATTAATTGATTATTTTAAACCAAATTTAATTTAATCTGAAAATAATTAGAATAATTTTACTTTTTATAATAAGTTTAAAATATTTCTATCTTATCATAAATTATAACACAATTATTTTTTTTTTCAAAAATAAGTTATAAATTAGCTATCCGTTGAAACCTATTGTCAAGCAAAATAAACTTTATTAATTTATTACAATTAAACTATCTATTGTTATCTGGAGTTTGTTAACTTTAATAAAATGCAGTATCATAGTGCAACAAAGATGGAAAATATCGCTAATGGTGTGTTTTCATTTATTTGATCAAATAAAAAATTAAAAGAAAAAATAGGACTTGGTTTGACTCGTTTGACAAAATAAAAAATTAAGGGAAAATTTTAATTTAATCCCTAACGTTTGATAAAATATTACTTTTTTACTAACGTTGCGTTTCGAATTCCCATCATCTCTAACGTTTCGAAAATGCATCAATTTAGTTCCTCTGACCAAAAAGATAACAGTCAAATTAACTAGACGAGATAAAAAGATAAATTTATCCATAATATAATTTAAAATAGTTAAAATGACGTAATTACCAATTTAAAACCTGATAATTACAAAATAAGCATTTCTATTATTACAAAATTGTCATTAATCACCTTCCAATAAAATTGTGACACTTTATTAAATCAAAAATTTTAATATAATTTATTGTTAACAAATATTTTAATTTAAAAAATAATATTTTTAATATAAAATAATAAAAAAAAATTCTTCTTCATCTACATCTTCTACCTTTCATCATTTTCCTCGTCTCCAATTTCATCTTCTACGTTCATCAAAATCATCATTTCATTATTTTCATCAAATCAACATCATCCAAATTAAAGATATAACATCAAACCAAACATCTTCCAAATCTAAAAAAAAAAAAAAAATTTATCCAAATTAAAAAAAAAAAAGGTTAATGTAAAATAAAAAAAAATGAAAAAAACAAAAAAAGAGACCTTCTGGTCTCCATCGCCGGAGACCAGATCTGGTCTCCGACGATGGAGACCAACCATCGGCTGGAGCCAGAAAACTGGTCTCCAGCGGCTGGAGACCAGAAACTGGTCTTCAGCCTCGCTAGAGACCAGTTTCTGGTCTCCAGCCCAGTTGCTGGTGTCTCCAGCAACTGGTCTCCAGCCCCGCTGGAGATCAGAAAAAGTCCAGTTGTTGGTGTCTCCAGCAACTGGTTTCCAGCACCGCTGGAGACCAGAAACTGGTCTCTAGCGAGGCTGGTCTGGTCTTCAGCGAGGCTGGAGATCAGTTTCTGGTCAGTTGCTGGAGTCACCAGCAACTTGCTGGAGGTCTCCAGCCCAGTTGCTGGAGTCACCAGCAACTGGTCTCGCTGGAGACCAGTTGGTCTCCAGTCTCCAGCAAGCTGAAGACCAGCACCAGGTCTCCAGCGAGACCAGGCCGAAGACCCGGTCTCCGGTCCGGCGATGGAGACCAGTACTGGTCTCCATCGTCGGGAGGAGAAGGTCTCCATGACCTCCTCTTTTTTGTTTTTTTAACTTATTTTTTTATATATATATTAAATTAAAAGTATAAAAATATATATTATATTAAATATATATTAAAATTATATAAATATATTCAAGTTAAAATGATCAAATTAATCCTCGTTGACTAACATTTAACTAACAGAAGGACTAAATTGATGTATTTTTAAAACGTTAGGGATGACAGAAATTCGAAATATAAACATTAGTAAAAAAGTAATATTTTGCCAAACGTTAAGGATTAAATTAAAATTTTCCAAAAATTAAAGGACTTGGACTCCATAAAAAACAGTGGACGGTAGAGATAAAATATAATAAAAAATCAAGAAAAAAAAGAAAGTCATTCTCTCTCTCTCCCTCACGCGCACACATCACCCTCTTTGTCAGTCTCCTCTCTCTGTTGCCACATGTCGATCCTATCTTCATTGGCATCGAGATTGCCTAAAGGAAAGATGTCACTGCCTTGTTCTCTGGAGTCTCTGTCGAGTTGAAGGTATGGGTCTCTATCACTGACTTTGATGATGGAGGTATGGACCTCCATCGTCGAAGTCGACGACAGAGACCAGACGATGGAGACACAAAATGGTCTCTACCCAATAGAGACCAGAATTAGTCTTCATCGAATAGTCTCTACACGATGTAGACCAAAGAAATGGAGAGTGTTGGGTCTGCTTTGCCAGAGACTAGGTTGGTTCCAGCAAAGGCAAAGAAAACCAAAGACCCAAGCTTCTCCATCTTTGTATTAATTTTTTTCCTCTTTTTTTTTTTTTTTGGGTTGAAATGGTTAATAATGTTTGATTCTGGGTTAAGTTTGAAATGGTTGATGATGTTAATGATCAAAGGTTTTGAAGATGATGGTGTTGATGATCTGCAGATGGATTGAGTTTGGGTTTTAGTTTGATGTTGGGGCTTGCAATGGGTGTTTTTGCAATGGGTGGGTGTTTGGAGACTATGATTTGAGTCTCCAGCAAGTTTTCATTGCTAGCGAGCTTGATGATGATCTGGGTCCATATTAGGTATAAAGATCCCTATTGGCATCTTTATCGCCAATAGAGATCTTGGATCTCTCTCTCCATGGAGATGGGTGGAGATCCTAGATACCAGATTCTAGACGGGATAATTGTCCTTTCAAATTTCCTTTTTCTATTTTTTTTTTTTAACTTTTTCTCCACCATTTATCAATACGATGCACGATGGAGTATTTTTTTTTAGAACCTTAATTTTTTTTAATTTTTTTTTTCAAATAAAAATTCCTCAAATTATAAAAAAATTCAAAATAAAATAAAAAATAAATAAATTATCCCCAGATGTGTTAAAATTAACTAACCTAAATTAACCATAAGTAACCAAATTGTAATAAATAAATGAAGTTTACTCTACTTGACAATATGTTTCAATCGGATAACTAATTTGTAATTTATACTTCTTTTAATTTCATATTATACAGTATTACTTTTAATTCAATCTCCAAAGAGAGCAACGTTCTCTCCAAAAATAAAGGGACGAGGCCATTGGCCCCCTCTGAAGGAAGAAAAAAAGTTGTCAACCCTCTCCAGTCCAATGGAGAGGAGATCGTCAGGCCCCTTCAACGGAAAAAGGGGGAGGCTGCAACCTTTTTTCATGGTAGAAGAAAGGAGACTAATAGTCTGCACCATAAGACCGCCAACGGGCCTCTCAAGGCTCCTCTTCCCCGTCGTTGTTGATGGCAGTTCAAGTCTACCAAATTCCACATTTGCTTTTTATATATATATATATATTTTTTATTTATTTATTTATTTATTTTTTAATTCTGTGTTCTCTTTCCATTTTCAATTATATAATAAACATGCTAATACAACCCATTAGGAATGTTTAGATAATACAATATACAATTTATTAAAGAATGCTGTCGTATTGGATTAATGCAATACAAAATCCAACCGAACACTATATCATATTAGGTTAATAAATTTTATTTGCCTAATACAATACAATACAAGCAAACGAACATACCCCGAACACAACAGCAATTTAGAAGCATGGAAATTATGAGGCTGAAAACCTTTGATTCATATCCAAACCACAGTCATGCAGAACGATGCATCAAATGGTTAATACAAGCCATGTAAATTGTAATTGACAACTCTCACTACAACCATCCAGAACATCATCAAAACATCCAGTATTATACAAACGCATGATGTTAGAAAACGCAATCCAACCAGCTCAGCAAAGTCAGTTACATAATTGTACGCATCAGTCCCCATCATTTCCATTCACAATTAAGCCTCTCTTATATCAAATCAGCAACATTCATCGGCATTTCGTCAATCTGAGTACTGTAATATTGCTCTATGTCTCTGAGAATCTTGATATCATCATTTTTGACAAAATTTATTGCTACCCCCTGCAAACAAACAAAACTCCTCAATGACAACTCACATTTCATCAAGCCATTACACATGGTGAATCAGCAAATCAGACGGCAAAAATTGGCATGATTAAGTATATACACATGCTAAAGTGTAAAACAGGACATATAGTAAACATTAAGCATGTTCAATGCACATTGTGGAAACTTTTATATTTCCTAGTGTGTGTAGACATGCATATGGCAATTCATATTGAAACACACTTTTCCTGAATATTACTATGAAACTGCATATTACAATTTTACTGCAAGCAACATTTATCTAGAAATGATATTATCATGATTATGTTCGAACTACAGTCGAGGGGTACAAATAAGAGATCTGAGTAGATCCACAATACACATAGAAATAAATACCTTGCGTCCAAAACGACCTGAGCGTCCAATTCGGTGGATGTAAAGTTCTCGATTGTTTGGAAGGTCATAATTGATTACCAGAGAAACCTGAAAAAAAAATTAAGATGAAACAAATATAGCAAAGAAGAAATGGAGTAGATATTTCATCATAAAATTCATTAGAATTGCATACCCCAATGTAATTTAAATTGAAATTAGATGAAAATGATCATACAGGCATCTGTAATTAAAGTCAACAAAAATCTTCCTATTAAAGAAACTCGGCATTCTAATTCAAGGACGTGTAGAAGTGTCTTGATTGGGCTCTAAAAACAAATCACATTTGTACTTCACGAGCAAGCATCTACTCTTCCCAATAAATGGCACTTCACTAGGTGCATAATTCGGTCTAAGATCCTTATCTGATCGTTGTTTTCTCTTTCTATGCCCCAATATAATTTAAATTAAAACTAGATGAAAATGGTCATACAGGCATCTGTAAGCCAACTAAACAAATATCTCAATCCTATAAAGAGACTTGGGATTGTAAGTCCAGCACATGTGAACACGTCTAGGTTAGGCTCTAGAACAAATCAAATTTGTAATAATACACAGGCAAAGCGTTCACACTTCCCAATAAATGCACTTCGCTTGGTGCATAGCTAAAGATGTGGATAATATCCCACAAACACAATGCATATTGTTTCCAACATTTAGGAAGCAGGATCGACCTGATTAAATTTATACATAGTTCAGCATAAAATAAATCAATACCAATTCGAGACTTTACAGTCATTGCTAGAATTCAACATTAAAAAAGTGACTAGAACAGTATAATTAAATAATCAAAGACTTGCCTGCTGAACATCAAGCCCACGAGCCCAAACATCTGTTGTGATTAGTACACGAGTTGTACCGGATCGAAACTCTGCCATAATGGCATCTCTTTCTCTCTGAGGCATGTCTCCGTGCATTGATGAGACAGTAAAGTTATAGCCACGCATCTTCTCTGTTAGCCAATCCACCTGTTTATGAGTAAAAGACATCATACACAGATCACATAAAATACAAAGCCTGGAACTGACAATGAGAGTATAAACTACGTATCTAGCTAATGAGTTCATTTTTCTCATAATAAAAATCCAAAGCCTGGAACTGACAATGAGAGTGTAAACTAAGTATCCAGCTAATGAGTTCATTTTTTCATTTTTCTCAAAATAACATGCAAAAGAAAAACTCTAGGGGCAATTATTCTCTTTTTAGACAGAATTCAGTCCAAACCAAGCATTAACCAACATATACGGCACAATGTAACTTTCCACTAACATTTCACAAGTACACAGATACACAGATGCATGGGCAATTAAATGCCACTAAAACTATCAAAATGGTCTTCAATATACTAAGTTTTCATTTTTCTTTCTATCCAATAAGGATTAATAAGTCAAAATTTACTAAAGTTAATACAAATAAGCATTTGCATACTTGAATTTGCCAGCAAAAGATAGGAAACGTCTAATCATTTTCAAATAGTTAAGCATCCAAATTTCAACCTTTCCACACTCAAAATCTCTTCTTCTTAGTCTGGCAACTTTTTTTCTAAGAAACAAGGAGAAACTCACATTAGTAATTGGAAACGAAATAATCTTTTTTATTTTTTGTGAACAAAAGAGCCAAGGAGCCATATACAAGTGAAGGGTGGACAAGCCAGTCCTTAATCACATAGATTTTTTGCATCAGCAACAAAAAGATCCACAAAAGCGTAGACAGACCTAAACAGTGTGCCCTCACAAAACAAAATGAAAAGACCCTCTTTAGGTTACATAAACCTCCCAATAAAAGTAATTCATGAAATAGTGAACTCATTTGAAGTCCACAAAAATGGAAGCCCAAAGGGATCCATCCCCAAATAATATATTTTGTCCCACAACATATGGATATCATCACCTTATCAACTGCACAGACACACTTTGTTCCTCTTCAACCAAAATTACCCAAGAAAGAGCCATCATAGTGCATTGCCAAATAGTTTGATATTTACATTACTTGAATGGGCAGCCTCAAACATCTTATTTCAAATGCAACAGGCTAAGGGGCAACAGAGAGACAGGTTATCTGGAATTGCTAGCTACTTTTTACACATAACACACCACCACGGCCGCAGAAGCCAAACCACTGGTGTTGCTCTTGCCCTGAACAGTAGTCCAAACTAGAAACTGAACTTTTGTAGGAACTTTTGCCTACCAAACTCCAACACAGGAATCTAGAAGAATACTAAAAGGGTCTTCAATCAAGCCAACAAGAAAAGACTTCACCAATAATCTACTTGATCTATCCAAAGCCCAAAATTTTCAAGATTATCAATGTAATCTTTAAAAATTAACTAAATGAAATTCAGAAACCCGAAGCAATGACACCTTCGTTGACCATCAATCCATATATTTTCCATTTTTCTAGAAAATTCAGTAGCCAGTTCCCTTTATTTCTTCAGACAATTGCTTGAGCATGGCTATTTTATTACAATAAATTTAAAACCTTCATCAACAATATGATAGACCCAACATATAAAATCTTAAGCAAATAAAAGCCAAAAAAAACTTAGCAGCTTTTCATAGATCCTAATCCATATGAACTATTACAGCTTGAGTTTGATAGAATTCTAAAAAGAATTAGATAACCGCCAACCTTAGTTCATCAATGCATCGAATTATTAAACATAGCAAGTTACTGTTGTCACAACCAATGCAAATTAAAGCACTAACGATATTATTACCTTTCGCTTGGTGTTGCAGAAGATAACAGCTTGTGTAATTGTAAGAGTATCATAAAGATCACACAATGTATCAAACTTCCACTCCTCTCTTTCGACAGCTACAAAAAATTGCTTGATTCCCTGTCATCACAAAAGAAAACACAGATGAAAATTTGTATACCATCCAGATTTGCAAATAAATGCAGTAGATGCAGATTAAAAATCGGTACCTCCAAAGTCAACTCATCACGCTTCACAAGTATCTTTACAGGATCTGTCATAAACTTGGTTGTCATCTCCAAGATTTCATGAGGAAGTGTAGCAGATATCAAGACAACCTAAAATAATTTTAAAAGGTTGAGATCCCCATTGACACAGTTCATGAAACCTGAAATATGTTTCCAATAGCTAGCAGCTACTCCTAACAATAAAAATGAGCATACGAAAAATGGCAGGTGTTTTTACATGAATGCTACAAAAAAATAATATAAAATGGAAAGATTATCGTAGAATGAGACCAGCAATAGAAATATACAATTCATTTCTGCTAGTGATAACATGTACACATTCGCAGGGAGTAGTATTTGATAAAATAACAAGAGTATGTATCAATTGATGAAGGAAAATGTTGAAATCCTTTTCTCTTTTCTTCTTTTCCCTATGTCATTGTCAAGAACAAAGAGGGTACAGAAATAAAATGAGATAACTTGACTGTCTGTCTGTCAAGGTGACAGACTCAATCCATCGCCATAATTCATAATGACTAAAACATGACTAATGAGAACCACAACAACTTATTCCACAACCACTAACAAGTACATCCAAACACACTAGAAAAACTAGACTGTGTATAAAGCAAACCTGAAGATCTGGTGGAAGATAACGATACACATCATAAATTTGATCTTTGAACCCCCTGCTCAACATCTCATCAGATTCATCCTACCGAAAACCACCACGAAACATTATCATACTATCAAAATAAACAAAAGCAGAACAGAACAAAACAAAGATAACACAAACAGTATCGAATCATTAAAAAAACTCACAAGAACTAGCAATTTAATAGCTCTAGTACGCAAAGTCCTCCTCTTGATCATATCACAAACTCTGCCAGGCGTTCCGGACACCACATGAACTCCGTTCTCTAGCTTTCTGATATCTTCACCAACACTTTTGCCTCCAACACAAGCATGTGCTTGTATATTAATGAAATCACCAATAGCCAATATAACTTTCTCTGTTTGAGTTGCCAGTTCCCTCGTGGGAGACAAAATCAACGCCTGAACCCTACAAACCACATCCAATTTCCATTTTTTCCTTAAAAAAATAATTCAAATTATAATTCTCAACAAAAACTAACAAAATCAACGCCTGAACCCTACAAATCACATCCAATTTCTATTTTCCTTAAAAAAGTAATTCAAATTATAATTATCAACAAAAACTAACAAAATCAACGTTTGAACCCTACAAATTCACATCCAATTCCTATTTTCCTTAAAAGGTAATACAAATTATAATAGTCAACAAAAAAACTAGCAAAATCAACACTTGAACCCTACAAATTCACATCCAATTTCTATTTTCCTTAAAAAATAATTCAAATTATAATTATCAACAAAAACTAACAAAATCAACCACTCAACCCTACAAATCACATTAAATTTCTATTAAAGTATCTCAAATTATAATTATTAAAAAATAAAATAAAATAACAAAATCAACGCCTGAACCCTAAAAATTACATCCAATTTCTAGTTTCCTAAAAAAAAAAATCAAATTATAATTATCAACAAAAACTGATAAAACAAATGTAAACCTAAAAAAAATAAATATATTATAATTATCAACGAAAACTAATAAAAACAAAAGTAAACGTCGTACTCTCTGGAAGACGTATCGACCATCTGGCAAACAGTAAGGGCAATCATGGAAGTCTTGCCGGTACCAGATTGGGCCTGAGCGATGACATCACGGCCCTTGATAATAGGCATGACAGCTCTCTGTTGTATAGCAGAAGGCTTCTCGAATCCGTACTGGTAAATTCCACGGAGCAGATCGTCTCTGATTCCCATGCCGTCGAAGCTGGTGATTGCCTCCACTCCTTCAGTGGTTTCGAACACCATCTTCTCCTCATCAAGACCCACTCCCCTCCTGCCTGCTCCACCTCCGCCTGCTCGGCTTCCCTGCATCGTCGCCGCCGTTGCCATATCCAACACAGAGAGGGAGATTCCAATTCGATTCAATTTAATTTATGAATTTGTATATGGATGGAAATTCTAACTGACCACCTCAGGTTTAAAAGTTTTTAGGGTTTGTAAGGATGACGTGGCATTAAGATGTTTGTGTACTTAGGACTTCCGTAGGCTGTCATATTTGGGTAAGGTTATCGGACCGGTTTCTTTAATAACGGATGACGTGGCGTTATTAAATTCCATTTATAATTTTTATTCTAATTCTTCAACCGACATATGTTTACTTCAAAATAAATAACAGTTTTGTTAAGTAACTGGTTCGTGTAAGGCTACCCACACTAGTTTATTTAGAGGCAAAATCGGGGATATATGTCTTGACATAAATTTTGATATAATTTTTTAATAATTAGATTGAAAACCAATTAATGATGTAGAAATGTTATTAATTTTGAATTTATATACTTCATCATATTTTATTTCTATCTTTTAGACTAAATAAAAAAATTGTCAATTCAATTTTCATTTATTTTTCTTTTTTCAATTTAGTTAATCAAATCATATAAACAATATTGGTGTGTTTACTTCATGGATTAAACAAAGAGAATGGGGAATGAGATTGATTGATGTTGTTTACTTGCTTAAAATCCATTCCGTAATGGGAATGAAAATGTGGGCCCCACATCAATTTGGGGTTGTAGAATAGGAATCTCATTCCCCCCAATCTACTTGGGAATCCCATTCCCATTTCCTTTGTCAAAATAAAATGTCCCTTATACCCATTTTTTAAAAAATAAAGAAAAATCTATTTATTTGATGTTAAAAAAAAAAAAACTATATATTGTAATAAAAAATTATGCACTATTAATTTTTCATCACCAATTTCTTAATTATCATGATGGACTAATAAAATAATATGTAATTTTTTTTATTATTATATGTAGTTTTTTATTTAATATTAAAAAAATTGCATATTATAATAAAAAAACTACACACCAAATTAGTAAACTATTAAACTAATATTAAGTTTTTTTATTATAATATGTAGTTTTTTAATTGATATTAAAAAAAAGAGCATATTATAATAAAAAACTACACATTATTATAATTAATCCATAATTTTAATTAAGGGTATTTTTGTAACTTATAATTAATTCATTCCGATTCCAAAGTAAAGTAAACAGTTTAATGGAAATAATATTGATTCTGATTCCGATTCCTATAGTTGAAGTAAACAACTTATATGATTCCGATATTTCATTCCGATTCCAAGTTATTCCGATTCCAGATCATTCCGATTCCTATTCCGATTCCTCAAAATGAAGTAAACGCACCATATATGGATTCAAAGCTCCCAATATAAACTTTTAAATAAGATTTATATTGCATATATTTAAATAAATATATTGATTAGAATAATTCAAAATAAAAAAATAATGTAAAAATAAATAAATAAAAGAAAGAGAAAATAGAAAAAAACATTAATGAAGAGAGAGAAATTTGTATAGACGCAATTATATGGTATAATACAACTCTCCAACAACTCTTCTTTTCAAATAAATAAATAAATCTACCTCATTGATTGCTTTTTAATTTAATCATTAAAATTGTGTCAAAATTTATATTAAAATTTATGTCACTCGATTCTACCCAGTTTAGTTAAAAATCACTATTAGAATAGCGATAAGAGTTGTTATTAAAAAATCTTACAATCAATCTAAATATAACTATTGAAGATTTTTATTGATAATATTACCTAAACCAGTAAGATAAACAAACAAAGGTTTTTTTTTTTTTTTTAACTTACTCCCCTAATCATTTATGAAAGAGTGGCTTTATTGCCATCAAAAAGTTTTCTTGCTACACCCAATTACTTTATGTTTAACCTGCATTAAAAAGTCAAAATTACAAGTTACAAATTAGCAATCCATTTCAAACATATTAACAAGTGGAGTATAATTTGTTGATTTATTATAATTTGACCACTTATCATTAGTCTAGGTTAGTCAATTTTAACAGAATTGGGGGTATTTTTGTCCATTGATCTTATTTTTATTTTTATTTTTAAATAAATTTTAAAAAATAAAAAATGGAATATTAAAAAATAATTATGAACAATTAATTTTTTTAAGTGAGATTTTCAACGCCCATTATGTTGATGGATGGTAGAAATCAATTAAAAAATAAATAAATAAATAAATAATAAACAAAAAATATATGGGATCCTATATGCAATTTGGGTTTTCACTCTGATGGACAATAAAGATCTAATCTCCATGCCACAGAGATGGAGCTCCATTTCTGAAGGGACTTGACTCTGATTTCCCTTTTAAGGACCCGAGCGAAGCCCTCCCGATACTTCAACGAAAATCTTTGCAATCTTCATATTGGTAACTGACTTCCGTGGAACGAACCCGTGATACATTTTATTTTCGTAATCATTTAAAAATTAGGGAAAAAAATTTCGTAATTATTTAAAAACAGTACAACGACTGTTTTCCAACATTTTTCATCCTTTCAAATCACCTGAAATCAATTTATAAACATTTCAAAAATCCATACATTTTTCTCCATTTCCAATTTAGACCTCAGATCATTCAAAATCAAAACTTAACCATAAAACCAAAATACTTCAATTGGAAACCATTTCAAATTTCAAAATATTTCATCACACATAAAGTTACAAATATTTACATAAAATCAAAAGTATTCATATTATGCAAGTTTATGAAACATAAAAATAGGTACATTAATTTTTACAGATGCAATCGTCGGAAAAGGCCTGCCTAACTTTGTATCGGAGATTACTCGCTTTGAGTACTTGTCTTTGTATCTGGGAAGGTTTTTCATAATATAAAATAGTAAAAAATGAGTTAAATGAGCTCAATGAGTAGTTAAAAAATATTTGCTAATAAAATTTATTTCATAAAAATACCTCCCAAAAACATTAAAATAAATATCTAAATAGCTTACTAAAATTGTAAATCTTATTAATTCTATAAGTAGCTTTATGAAACTCATACTTAGGCATAAAAAAAAAAAAAAAAAAAAAACATAATAGTATCACATACCGGATGTTGAAAGCATAAAAGACATATCGTATTAAAATTGATCATTAACTTTAAACAATCATTTAAATTAATATCTTTCTAAATCTTCACATCTAGTAATATGATTCTCTTGCTAAAATTGTACCAAATTGAAACCCAAGGAAACTTATATCACATGTCGACTATCCTAACGCCGCACAATGTGATGTCACGTGTCGACTAGCCTAGCGTCGTACAACGTGATAACTATAAAAACATCTCAACTACTATGCAGTGGAATTCTACATCGTATACGTAGAGCAATATAACACCTCACACGTGTAGAGGGCGACATAACTGACTCAAGACTCAAACCCCAACCCTCCTCCCCCCTCCGATGTTAATGATGCGCCCTCCCAACATTTGACATGCACACATGAAGTATATTGGTTGGGTCTGAATCTTAAATGGTGGGTAAACTTATTGGCCTTTAAAAACATTTTTTACTATACTTTAAATTTAGTCATACTAAAACATAAAACATATTACTTTTAAAAATATTAAAAGCATTCTCTTTACTTGATATATAAAAATATTTATAACTAACACCTTTAATATACTTTAAAACATGCATACTATAAGCATGGAAACATATTGTTTTTAAAATAAACACTAAAAACATTCCCTTACTAGATGCTTGAAGTATCCATAACTAATATCTTTAATGAAATCTTAGTGTTCATTTAAAACATACTTTAAAACATGCAAAAACTGAATTTAGAAATTCATAAGAACATACTTATAATAAATTTGAAAAGAAATCAATTAAAATTTAATAAAACTATCAACTTACATAACTCATTTGCTTATTGCTGGATCAAAAACGAATTCCCCTTTAATTTTCTTATCATCCTGGATCTACCTTAAAATCACATAAAACTCAATTTATAACATATAGAAAAATAAATTAATTTTCTAGAATCCAATTCATATTAAAATAAACTTATTTATTTAGATAAATCAAACACCAAATATTTTTCTTTTCATTTCTTCTTCCTTTTTTTTTTTCACTGCCCCGTTCTACATCTTTGTTTTCTTCTTCTTCTTATCTAAAACTACACCCATATATATATATATATATATATATATATATATACAAAAAAAACTACCGCCTCAATGTTACAGCCACTTCTCCATTTTTTTTTATTTTTCTATTATTTTATTATTATTTCTTTCTCAACAACATCCACTAATATATATATATATATATTTTTTTTTCCAATTGATCCCACCACTAATTTATATATATATTATTATATTTCACAAAAAAACTAAACCACCGGTTGATTTTTTTTTTTCAACATATGTAAATTTTCATTTTAACCCCTATTACTTTTTTTCCTTTTAGTTAAATTTTCTTAATTTCTTTTAAAAATATTCTTTAATTGGATATTTATTCATAAACTTCTGTACTTCTAAAACTTGAATCGAACCAAATTAATAATAATAAATTGAATTTCAATTAATCTCTTAAGTCCAGTTAGATTGAGGTCTTACATATAATCCATAAGTGCTTGAATTTGAAAATGTCTACTTTACCTTCTAATGAATTAAGTTATCATTCATACCTAAATAATTTTCAAAAATATTACATGATCCTCCAATCTCAAATTGACTATGTAATACTCTAATTAGATATAAAACCTCTCAATTGCATGTTTTAAAAAAATTTTTAAATGGGTGTAAAATCATTAATACTTATTATTCTTTAAAAAGGGTATTTTCGTCCAATAAACTTCGATTAACTTAAAACCTACTTAAACGGACTCATTTTCGATCCGTTTCAGTCTATTTAAACACTAATACTAATTTTGGTCCTTTGGATTTGTGAGATCCGTATCCCAAAAATTACTATTCATAAGAACACTATTCATACGAAACACTATCCATCGAAAAAAAATCACTATTCATAATTTTTGGAATCCGTTTCCTAAAAATCACTATTCACTTAAAAATATTGTTCGCACGTAGATACTATTCGGATGGAAAAATTTTATTTCTTATAAAATAAGAAAATTCTAAGTTGTACAATTCACTCATCCTTATAAAAATTTTGTCTTTATTTGATACGTTTCTCATTACGTATCATCTTTATTTGATACGCTACTCATTCCAATAGTCGATTATTGGATATTTTCATTTCATTCTTCTAAATCATTTAAAATCATAGCTTATGACCCCAATGCTAATCGTTCTCATAAATCATTTAAAATCATAGCCTACAACACTAATACTATTATCACTTTTATATAAATCTCATTCAGTTATCTCAAAATTCAAGTCTACTACTCCATGCTCAATTACAAATCTAGTAAATATAGAGTTTCTCAAATAGAATATATATATATATATATATATATATATAACACCACACTTCCGTTGCGCAGCTCTGATATTTAATAGATATACCTTATACCCTTAGTAACACCATATAATAAATATATAATTTTCCACATATCTCAAGAATCACTATGAACTATATTTTATATTCCAGAATTTTAATTATCTAAAACTCCAAGTCATAGTTATTCAAATGCATCATCTGTAATCCATATCATCATCTAATATTTTAATTATAATTATCTCTAAGTATCTTTTCCGAATTCAAGTATACCAAAACAATCCTTATTGAAAGATACTTTAAATCAAATTCGTTATATGAGACTAGTAACAATTCACAACATCATCTCTCTTAATATCCCACTTCTCTATATTAAATATAGAAATCCTTCATCACCATTTCCTTAGAATTCTACTACTCTTTTCACCCCAATAATTATAAACTAATAATCAAATTATTTCACAAGAAACCTCGAGCAATGAATATTTAGTAACTACCATCAATGTACTAACACCAGCACAAATAATTATCTATATCATATTTGTCATTAATAGCAATAAGATTCCACCAAAAATACTTTCAACCACTAGACTGGATTAAAATCCATCCATATTATAACTAAGTCTCAATCTCGTATGAACCCATAAATTTCCTTATAATCACAAATTGATTCCAAAATCTAAACTTAAAGCATAATATTATCCATCGACTAAAATTTAACTCTCAAAACCTTTATAAAAGAGGTTTAGACCATTAAATTCCATCTATATTCAACTATGAAAAATTATGTCTACATACAACAACTCAATCTCACCTCATCAATTCTATCAATTAGAAGATAATCTAAATACTAAGGACTTGAATTGTATAAGATCTTTCTCTACCTTACTTATCTATTATCTTTCCAATTGGTTCCATAAACCATTATTATCCTTAATATCAACATTTCCAAACTTCACCACTTGTGCTAAATGGCAATCAAACAAAATAAAGCCATATTTATTCTACTTGATCAAACATGAGCTCAAATCACCTAAACACATCAAAACTCCACACCAAAACACTTCAATATCATGAGTATCCACAACTTCTAGGCATATTCAATAATTATACAATCAATATATTTATCACCAATATATATACTCTAAGAATTGTTTTCCAAACATTTGGAATGCTAAACAATCCGACAAGTCACTTATTACCACCATGCAATATAATACTCTTTCACATTAAAATTCAATTCAACTTAATCTATCAACACTAATATCATCTGCTGAAACAACATGTCTTAAAAACGTAACATTATCTAACCAAAATTGACATTTACTGAACATGACATATAGTCGATGCTCTTTAAACGTCTGTAAAACTGCTCTCAGGTGCTTAGCATGCTCCTCCCTGAGCAGACAAAAATGTCATTTATGAACACTATAACAAACTCTTGTCTAAGAAATCATAGAATACTCGGTTCATTAAGTCTATGAATGCTGCTGGCGCATTGGTTAGCCTCGAAAGGCACAACCAAAAACTCATAGTGCTCATAGCGCATCCTAAAAGCGGTCTTTAGAACATTGTCGCCTTTAATTTTCAACTGATAGTATCCTGACCTTAGATCTATCTTTGAAAACACCCTTGCATTTATTTCACTTTTTAGCGTTAGTTAGTCACTAAGAGTTTTACTAACACTTCAATATCACCCATAAGGATGATATTGACAAAATTAAATCTTGTAATCCCTTAGTCTAGTTTCTAACATTAGAAAATATAGAATTGAGGATGAGAGCTTACACCAATCGTAGACAATCTTATCGACTTCGTGGAATTCGACTACAGAGTAAACTCTAAGTTGCTCGATGGCGTTGAAGCACTTGTTGATGAAGATGACAACATCGACAAGGGCATTCGAGTGATTCTTGTGATATATGTAGTCGTCTTGGCTCTTCTTTGGTTCATTGAATTTAACATGACTGGATGATTGAAGAGAGGAGAAAGAGGTGAAGAAAAAAAACTATTTATGATTTAATGCAAAAACATGTATTTATTTATTATTTTTTTTAAAACTAAAAGTGCACGATCGATGCTAATAATAATAATTTAATAACCAAATTTATAAGATCGAATTTTACTTTGTATGAAAATTGAATTAATCCCTTTTAATTGACAGATTTTTCAGTACTTGATCTCGTTACTATGACTCTTCACCAAGAAACCGTGTATAGGCATGATTTTGAAAAATCATGATCGTTTTTCTTTTTTTATAAAAGAATTCCTGCAACAAAAGAAAACGATGAAGACAATGACCATGAGAGGGTTCAGCCAACCCTGTAAGGTCTAAATCCAAATGGACTAAATAAGAGTTTAAAAACATAAATGCGGCTCAAATGAGTAAGTCAAAAAGACAATTAGGAAACCCAATTAAAGAGTCTAAATTTTAAGTGGGTTAAAATTAAGGGAAAATGCATAAAATAGCTCATTTCAGCAGCTCCACTCCAAAAGTAACCTTTTTGTTTTTTACCGTACAAAAATGATTATGAATGGACAAAAATGCTCTTAATGAAATGAGAGTCTTCAGCTGAAATGCATCCTCTCCCAACCTCTTTGTCCAAAAATCCTCCTAGTTTCTTCGTCCAAAAATCTTCCTAGCTTTTTCTAGTCACCTTCCTGCCCCACTCTCCTCAAATCTTCCCAGCTTCTTCCCACCGCAGTCTCCTCAAACTTCTTCCTAACTTCTTCCCGCTGCAGTCTCCTCAAATGTTCCCAGCTTCTTCTTGCCGCAATCTCCTCAAATCTTCCTAGCTTCTTTTTACCCCAGTCTTCTTAAAGTTTTTCGTTGACAACACAACCGTCTAGAAACTCTCATCTCTCTCCACTTCCTACCTTACAGCTTTAAACCCCACATCCTCTTTAGACTTTGAAGCTAAACCCTCCTCGGTCTGCAGTCACATGAGCTTTAGATTCGAGCAAATCGATAAAATCAAGAAGCAGGAAGGAGAACTCGGATGGAGGCAGGGGCAGTTTCGAAAACGAAGGAGCACCTGGATGGGGATTTCGTGTAGAAGAAAACCCATAAAGGGTTTCGAATAGAATGGAGGCAGTGAGGACAAAATGGTAAGAGAATTGGAATTTGATGGTGGTGATGATGTTTTTGATTAAGAGAATAATGGTGGTGATGTTGATCTTAATGATTTGAATCTTGTCTAGACTGTCTGCTTGAATTTTGGTGTACTATTATGTATGGGTTTGTGGATATGATGAGAATGTGACAGTTAGATTGTTGGTGGTTGTAATGTGAATCTGTAATTTGAGCGTGAGATTTGTACCAGAATATGAGATAAGTTTTGACGTTTAGTCTTCGTATTAAGAATGAAAAACTTTTAGGTTTGAAATCTCAACTTTCAGATTGGGAATCTTAACCTTTACGTTGAGATTCCAAACATTGAGGTTGGAAATGCTAGACCTTTGAGTTGAGAATCCCAACTAGAAGGTTGGGATTCCCATTCTTAGCTTGCGTATCGGAACTATTAAGTTGAGAATCTCAATCTTCAGGTTGAGAATCCCAATGTGAAAATTGAACCAAGATCAGGACTTCAAAACCTAGAGGTTGTGACTCCCAACCTGAAGGTTGGGAATCATAACGCTGAAGTTGAGATTTCAAACGTGAATTAAAATCAACGTAGGGTTTCCTAACCTCAAGGTTGAGAATCCCAACTTTGAGGTTAAAATTTCAAATATGGATTTGAATCTCCATGTTGGGAGTCTCAACTTTCAGGTTGGGATTCCCAATCTTAATTTAACATTCAAGTTCGAAATCAAGGTTTGGACTCCCAACCTGGAGGTTGGGATTACCAACCTAAAGGTTGAGAATGTGTACTTAGATTTTCTATTGAGGTTGAGATTCCCAACCTCGACATTGAGATTCCCAATCTAAAGGTTGGGATTCCTAACTTTCTGACTTGGGTAGGATCTACAGTGGGATTTCTAATGGGGGCTTGAGACAGGTTGGAATCTCAATCTAAAGGTTGGGAATCCCAACCTGATTGATCTAGGATCTAATTCCTTACCCCTAGGTTGGGAATCCCAACATAGAGGTTGGAAATCCCAACCCCCGGATTGAGATTCCCAATCTGAAATTAGGATTTAGGGTGTGATTAGGTTGGGAATCTCAACCCCTGAGTTGGGATTCTCAATCTAAGGTCAGGGTCTAGGTTATAATTCCCAACCTGTGGGTTAAGAATCCCAATACAAAGGTTGAGAATCCCAACCCAAAGATTATGAATTGAGTATCCAAATCAGTTGAGAATTGAATACTTTTTTCTGTACTTCCAAAAAATCTTGGCTAATGGATATTAAAATTCTTCCAATTGGGAGTACCCAGATTGGATAATGGGGGTTAGGGGTTATCATTTTCCTTTTCCTTTTCTTTCTATTTTCCCTTTTATGTTTATATTTTACTTGTTTAATTTTCATTAACCTATTTTCCTAAGTGAATTATATTGTGAATATCATTAATCTGATTAATTTATGGACTTTAGCACTAAAAATTAATTTGATTGCATACGAAAGAAAAGAAAGAAGCGAAAAAACAAAGAAGAAAATTAAAATATAAACCAATTCCTCTTAATCATAATCATAGTTTTACACCATTGATATTACATACCACCATTGATATTACATACTTTTACACCATTCATAAAGAACATACATAGGACTAGAAGAAATGGTTGCGCATGAATAACAATGTCATACTCTGGCATTCTTTAATCATCATTAATAGAAATCAATGATCAACCTTTTAAAATAGCAACTCGGGTTTTTGCACTGGATATCGAAAACCTATGACCAAGCCAATGAAACTCTGTCATGGATGCAACCTGTTGAGATCTTTCCTCTGCCATAACAGCCTGCAACAACATAGTGCAAGGCATCAGTGCTGATGCCAGCATATGGCATACTTCTTACAATATCAATTTTACCTCCAATTTTGCTTTAAAAAGGTCCAAGGTAGGACCTTCCATCTCACCAATTTGCAATAGTTCAGAGGTTTGCAAATAAGACTTTTAATCAATTCATCCACTTATATTATGGAGACACCAGACAAGTCTCTTGATTGAAAAGGCAACAATAAACAATATACATTATAGTCTAGCAACAAAGACGAACCTGGCACTTTTAAAATCCTTCAATGTTGTATCCCAATTCTGATTTTGTTCAAATAACAAATTCTCTTTCATGTAGGACACATAAGCCTACATATTATTAAAAAAAAGGTGAATTAAAGAAACCTACTCACCATTTCATTAAATAACAGGAATAGTCTTCAATAGGTAATACCTCAATGGTACTTTTAAACAAAGGTATTGAAACATTTAAAAGACATAAACTCAAAAATAATAAATAATCAGTCATATATTTAACATATATAAGTGAGAAATATTACATAAATAGCTAGTCATCCATAACAATAAGGCAAAGCTTGAGAATTTATCCTTCAACAGCCATGCATAAGTGACTGGCACAAACTTCATACCTTATATGCTCTATATCTACCACAAACTTAAGTAAAACTAAAGCCAAATAATCATTCAGTTAATTTGTCAACTCCCAATAATTGATATTCTAAAAATATGACAAGCCAGACAAGATATTTGGTGCCAACGTCTGACAACCATGAGACACAATTCTCATGCATTAGCATATGCATAAAACCTGGGAAACATTTTATGAACTCTATCAAAATTATAGTATGATAAGTGATAAGAAAATGTCATATTCCTAATGTGTGGGCAAATATTATTTTAGGAGTTAGAACTCTATCAAAATGATTGGGTGTACTGCAATGGCAGAGGTAATATTTAACTTAAATCAAAACACCACAATAAACTCAACTACTCTACTACCATGCAATACAAAAGAAGCAAACTAAAGCAAAACAACTTACCTTGTAAGAACATCAGAAAGGGCATTTGGACCAAAAGGAACGTGAACTATATGGCTGCTACCATTATTGTTCACAGCAGCGAGAAGTGCTTCCAGTTTCTCTGTCTTACCATCGTCCATTTCACCAAAATTGACAATGTCAAGTGACACACTATTTTTTTTCAACTTCCTTCCGATCATCTCCAACGACTTCTTTTCATGTTTGATAGGACTTCAAACAGACAACCTTAATAAGCAACAATATAATTTTAACATGGAAACGGTAGAAAGATAATAGATAAAGAGCCAAAGCAGAACACACCTTCAAGCAGATACAATAATTCTTTGTTGCTGCTTTTTATTTTGGCGACACTTAAGAGCCAGTTGAGCCACCTGGATCCCAGCAGCAAGATTCATCTCGCCACCTATTTTAGACCTACTTATAGAAAACAGAAAAAAGAAATAAAACCTAATGGCTTAAGGCAAAAGTTTAACCCTTCAGTATCAACTTCTCATAGCCATTTCAGATAACAATATAGTTGAGAATACCAATAATTTAGGGCACATAAATAACACTAGTTACCAACCATAATCTAGTACAATAAGCAATAAGTTAAACCAATTAGCCCCTAACAAAATGTTTTGGCAATCTTGTCAGTAAAACTTAAACTTACTCATCGTTTTGATGAGGCTGAAAGTCCTTGCCAACATTAGTTGTATCAAACTTTGCAGAATCACCTATATTTTCTCAAACCTTGCTGAAAGTCCTCACCAGCATCAGGCTCAAAACATCAAATTATATATCCAACCATACAAATTAAATATCACGAACACTCATTCAACACAAAGAAAAAAAAAAACAAAAACAAAAAACATTTAACTCATATTTTCTCAACAACCAAACACTAACCAACAACCACAAGATCTTATCCCAGTCTCACAAACTTCAAATACCATTTAAGGACCCTCATTTCCACATAAAACTGCACCCAACAATCTCAACTCAAAAACCTTAGATCTTACTTCCAACCCCAGAAACATAAAAAAGCATCAACACCCCACAAAACACAAAACACAAAAACATGAGGAAAAAAATATCACATTTTGCAAGTGAAAAACAACAAGAACAAAGTTAAAGTTTACCAATATGAGTACTTTGAAGCAGAAGCTCCAGTGGATGTGTCTCTGTCTATGGTTTCAAATTTAGAGCTTCGATTTTTCTTGTTCTTTTTTTGGTTTCAGTGAGAGAGAGAGAGAGAGAGTATGTATGTTAATTGAAGACAGGAGTAAACGACGATGGGTGGGTAGGGCTTGCCTGCTCGATCGTCGGTGGAGGTCAGCAATCGGTGGCATGTGACGGTTATGAGGTAGGACAGTGGGTCGGGCTTCCTACAGTTTCTTTGACAAAAAATAACACAAAAACCTTACCGAGAGAGAGAATGACGTTGGGTGAGCCTTGTCAGTCGTGGGTGTAGGTCAGCAATCGGTAAGATGCGACGGTGATGAGATCGGAGAATGTCAGCAAAAGGTTGGGAATAGAGAGAGTGAACCGGTTGGTAAAGAGAGAGTGACAGACACAAAATTATAAACGATAGGGTCAAGGGCATTTTCGTCGTCCGAAAAAAGACAACTTGCAATGCTTTGAAAAAAAAAGGTCATGGTTGCAATGGGTCATAAAAAATAGGTTAATTTTCAACAAAACCCTAAAATTAATTTAAATGAAGCCAATAGGAAAAAAAAAAAAAAAAAAGTTAATTGGGCCAACACAAGCCCAATTAAATGGGCTGATATCAATCGAATAAAAGCCAAGTCAATAATAGCAAAAGCAGAAGTAATGCATATTTATAAGAGTGGTGATATTTCCACCCCTCTATCTGTTTGTACACCCCAAAATATAATTATTTTTAAAATTTCAATATTATCCTTGTACCATTATTGAAAAACTGAGGTTTCAAAGCTATCAAGCAAAGAGCCTTAAAATTTCTGTTGTTTTTGTTTAAAAAAAAAAAAAAAAAAAAATTCTATGGTTTTGTTGAGTGAAAAATAAAAATGGGAGGTGGGCTCCAAACTTACAATACTTGTTAGTAGATCACCACATTCCTTAACTGGATTAACTCGTTAATATTAGTTAAAATTATGTAGAGTTGAAGGTGTTCTCGACTACGTAATTGTTTATGATACAGGTCAAAGCTCATGCTTCAAATCTATTACATGAACCGATTGCAGTATAAAGCCACTTAACAATTGAAAGTACTAAATTTTGAAGTAAATTTGTAAGCCTGCATAACAGCTCATATTTCTTTATTTTCTTTCATGGGGTGTGCGTGAAAGTTTGACAATTGACACTTGGACAGCAAACTATAAAAATACCCGGAAGTTTGACCGTCTGACTTTTAGGTTTTTGGGTTACAAAATTTTTCAATTAAAATTATAGTAGGTTTTTTATTTTGTTTGACTGATTTCGACTTCGTGGGTTTGTATTGTTGTGAATAATTTTAGAGTTTAATTTATATGTTAATGAAGAAGATGAAGTGATTGTACAAATGAAGATGATGAAATTGTTTGTATTGTTATGAGTTTATGTTGATGAAAATGTTTTGGAAAAAGGCCTAGGTTTTTTTTTTTTTTTTTTTTTTTTTCAAGTGGGAATTTTGATGGAGAGATTATGATGATGATATTAGTGGAGATTAGGAAAAAGAAAATTATATATTAGTAATTTGTGGGATGTGATTACAAATTTTTAATATATATATTTTAAAAATTAATGGGGTAGACATGCAAAAGGAGTGCACATACAATATTTTGGAGGTGCCAATATGGCCACTCATTTTTAAATCATGAGTGGGCCGTTGATTGAAATTAGTGGTGTTTTGTTTATGCGTGAATTTTGAAAGGAATCATGTGATGTAAGGCGGTCAAAACACATGAAGCTAAAAAAATGTTGACATTGAAAAATAGATAAATTTTTATTATTTTTTATTTTTTATTTTATTACATATCTCACGAGTATCTTATATACCATATAGTTTTATCAGACACTCTTGATCAGGATCTTTGAGACGTGGTCTGATATTGGAGCTCCTAGAAATGGGAGAAAATGTCTACATCGCGTGAAAAACTTACCCATAAGTTAGGACTCTGGATATAGATCGAATTATGAATGTTTGGTTAAAATAGATCAAACTGTTATGAATTGGGTGCCACTGTACTAACAACGATCCGCGACATTGAAATTGATAAGTTGAGTTGCTGAATAAGGAAGTGTTAGTGGGTTAAAATTTTTAGAAAAAACGAAAGGGGCATAGAGATATTAGCTTGAATTAAATGAGCTGGTTACATAACAATATATAAAATTGAGAGAATGACATTTTTTTGCAAGCAAAAAAAAAAAAAAAAAAAAGAGGACGATTATCCCTCATTGTTTGCAAGTAAATTTGGAGATAGAAACCACTAGAGCTGAAAAACCACTCACAAGAATAATAGTCATACAAGAAAATGTATTCAACAGTCTTCTCCTTTCCCTGTAGAGAGGATGAAGAAACCAATCCCTTAGGCATCAAGTCTCTTACTGTGAGAGGAACCTTGGACTACAATCCACATCACCTTGAAACTACAAACATACACCAAAACCGAGAAACTCTACCTCCCATAAACCACTTTGACCTGTATCACTATAGACTGCATCAAACTACCTGCTTTTTACCCCACTATCCCCGCTCTCAACTCCACGTCCAAGTCTCTACCCCCTGAAACCAACTTTAACAATCTAAACCTCTCTCTTGTCATAAAACTCGTTAACACTCATAGCTTCACCTGTCTCTAGCATCTTACCTTTCCAAAACTTTCACCCTCCAGCTTCAAATACCAACACCAAAAAAGCCCTTATAACCGAACCCAAAATTAGATCGCGATGTACTGCGAGGTTAGATCGCGAGACGCGGGTCACGATTTACACTCGATATGCATGCGGATAAGTGTCAGACCTGGTGCAATTTCAAAAGACTTAGAATTACATGTTTCGATTTTCTTTTATTATAATTATCTTTGTCTAATTCACATGATAAATTAGGATTGGATTTATTTTTAGATAATATTAGATAATTAGAGTTAAAATTATCAATTTAATCTTCCCTTCATAGATTGGAATTATGAGGCCATAAATAGCCATAGAACTTTAGAATTTTCATTATATTATTTTGCTGGAGAATTTATCAATAAAACTCACAACTTCATGAGGCAAATTTGCTATGTTTTTCTGCTATTTCAAGTAGGTAAACTTGAAATTGCTTGGGTTAGATTCCAAAACAATTTGGTGATTTGATTCTAGAGAGTTAATTGGTCCAATTCGGTGGGTTGATTTACTCGTTATCTACCTTGTTATTGTATCTAGATTTAAGTCATCTATAATTTGCTAGTCAACGGCAACTAAAATGGGTGTGGTGTCGACAACACCAAAGTTCACAACACCGAAAGAAGTTCAGTCTCCATGAATGCAGCCACCACCACGATGGTATTGAGGAAGGAGGCGGTGACGGTTGTGTTGAGATAATGGTAACTGGTGTTATGACAAAGAAGAACTTAGATAATGATGTTGATTTATTTCAAATTTCTTTGTTTCTCTATTACTTCAGAACTGTCGGCGAAGGTTTTGGTCCAAATGTTTGAATGCCAACGATTTCGTCAATGTGTTTGTGTCCAAGGATGGCTAGCTTTTGAGGTTGAAGATGAGATAGAATGCTAAACTAATGAAAATGGAGGTAAAAGTAATAAGGGCAATTTTGTCATTAAGAATTATGAATAGTGAAATAGTGTTATTAAAACCAATGTTCCAAAACTCGTAATTCGCTAGTCGATTGGCGATCTAGCAAGCAACGAGTAATTGATAACTCGGCGAGTAATTGGTGAGTACTCGAAAAGTACTGTTTGGGGGGGGAAGAGGGAGGGGAATTATAATTTTTAAAGTCTGAAAGCATAATATGATATTTTATTAAACGTCAGGGATCATGACCAAATTATCCTCACCCTATTTAAAGCTCACCAGTCACCACTCACCTCATGCCTCACGGTCAAACGCTCTCTCAAAACCCTATTGTTCTCTCTCTCGCGCTTCTCCTCTCTCATCCCTCTTCTCCATCTCGCCTCTCACGTCATTGTCTTCGCTGTTCAAGTAAGCTGTCGCAGTCGCCATCATAGTCGTAGTTTTGAGATCATGAATCGCTACCGTTGCCGAAGCCGAAGCCACTTCTTTCATCGTCGTCAGTTCTCTCTCTCATCTACATACTCGACAGTTCTCCTTCTCTCTCCCCCTATCGTCAACGCCTTCCACAAGCTGTCGTTGTCTTTTCTCTTCAACTTGTCGCCGGTGACAAACTATGAGTGTTATTGGTGTGTGCTGTGTTATTTGTCTTATTGGGAGTATTAGGTTTTGATGGATTTTTTTGGTGGTGTTTGGGATGATTTTCGACCAGTTTTGTGTTGGTTTGACTCGCCAAGTCAGTAGAGGTGGGCCAAGTTAAGTCGAGTTGGGCCGATTATCCACCTCCGGCGAGCAGAACCTTCGATCTAGAGGTTCTTGGATCGACGTAGTGCCAATCCGCGAGAAGACGGCGAAACTCGATAAGTCTTTAAACACCAATTAAAACTCATTTAAGTTTTTTGATGCTAGTGAAATAAGTCTCCAGTTTTTTTGTGCTGTATAAAAAAAAAAAAAAAAAAACTCATTATAATTTGAGGTTCACTAGCAAAATGAGTTTTAATATACTATTTTTGGACGAAATTAGCACCTCTCTACTTGATTCGGTCTACACTTTACATGAATTAATTTGGGTTAATTCTAAAAATTTTCAAAAATGAACATGTTTAGTGTACTAACCCCTATAAATTTCGATAGCACTTTTTCCAAATGAAATTTTTAGTTTTCAGGCTGAATTTTATTGTCCACTTTTAAATTTGAAAATGATCATCTGTATAAAGATAAAGCTTCAAACTTTTCGTAAATTTTGAGCCTTACAAAATTAGATAGACCTATCAACTAACACAAAAAGCCGCTAACCAACACTAATAAAAAAGTGCAAGAAGTGTGAGTTTTCTTGTTTTTAAGGTGATTTTGTTGTCCCTTTTTAAATCTAATTAAGATCTTATTTTTTAGGATCAAGTTCCAATCTTCATTTAAGTTTCAAGGTTAACCAACTTGATTAGACTTCTTAACTCTCACCAAAAGACAACCTTGACCATTACTGTGCAAGAAGGGTATTGATGTCAAATTACTTGTTTTTAAACAATTTTTTTTTTTTTTTTTTTTACAAAAAAAGAAATTAACACTATATTCATTTTTTTTTTTTATAAAAAATGTTATTCAAATATGAGTCACTATAAGTCTTCAGTAAATTTAGGACTATTAAGTTTTCATATAAAAAATAAAAATAAATAGCCTCTTAATTCCTTCACTCCCGCCCAATCAATGAATCAAATACTCTTTATATATTCTTGGTTAAAAATAATTTTGATCCCTAAATTTTGGGAAAAGATCAAATTTTTAACTGTGTTTCAAAAAAAGACTAAATCAACCCTAATGTTTTAAAAAGTATCAAATTAATTTTTTCCGTCACTCAACTGACGGTCAAACTTAACAGTCAACATGATGGGTAGGGATAATTTTCTCATTTTCAATCACATTTAAGGATCTTGACACACTTTTTAATTTTTTTTTTTCAAATTATCTGATTTATACATGTGTCAAGATCTTGAATTGTGATTGAAAATGAAAAAAATAAACTTTGTACATCATGTTGACCGTTAGATTTGATCGTCAATTGACTGACAAGAGGGATTAACTTGACACTTTTCCAAAATGTTAGGGTTGATTTACTCATTTTTCGAAATATAGTTAAAAATTTGATCATTTTTCAAAACTTAAAGATCAAAATGATTTTTACCCTATATTTATTTTATAATGAAATTTGATTACTTTTAATATTATTCCAAATTAAAATGAGGTTCCAATCATTTAAACGATTCATAAATTATTGTAATAGTGGTGTTGTCACGGATGACAATGAAATAGATTGGGGATGGACGACACCAGGCCCATATTTGTTTGAGATATATATCCCCATACTTGTATCTGTTATCCATTCTCGCTCCGTCCA
This sequence comes from Dimocarpus longan, assembly GCA_022984855.1. Lineage (NCBI taxonomy): Eukaryota > Viridiplantae > Streptophyta > Magnoliopsida > Sapindales > Sapindaceae > Dimocarpus > Dimocarpus longan. The sequence continues at coordinate 6,879,358 of CM041022.1, forward strand.
TATTCGTAGCAGATAAAAAATGTGAAACTATTATATTACATGCAAAAAATAAGTAACACATTTTGTCATAAAAATGTAACTAAAATCCACAAATTTGAATGAAATAGCTTATTAGTTGTTATTTGTAAAATGGCTTCAGGTTTTAGAGTTGAGAAACAGAATATAGAATAATCCATAAAATCATTTTTAATAATTACATAATAATAACTATATTCATAAAATATTAAAATTATTAATGGATACAGATGGATATGTATATCCACGAATCATATCTACCTCCATATATGAAAATAAAATAGACATTAGAATTATATCCATCCGTCCTTGGTATAATAATTTTTCATATCTATTTTAAATGAAGCATATTCATATTAATATCACTATCATTTGATTTGTTTATTTCTCTCAGATCGGAAAATCCAAGATTCTTCTCAAAGCTATTCATCTCACAAAACAAGTGTGCCTATTGTCTTTACTCACTTTCATTCACTCCTCTTGGTTTTTACAAACAAAATGCCGGAAATTAACGAAGTGATTTGGTTTTAAATTTTGTTTGACGTTGCTAGGTGTATGCCATCATGTTATTAAAGTTGGAATCACATAATTTTATCAAAAGAATAAGGTAGACAAATAAATTAATAATGAATTTTGTATTCAAATTTTGGATTCTTTAGTCTTTATACTGGGCTTGGAGTCCACTTACCATTATTGTTGGTTGGCTTTACTTTTCTTTACACAGAAGAACCAACTACCTTTCTTTACACAACTACCTTTCTAACCAGTATTGTTGGTTCGCTTTACTTTTCTTTACACAGAAGAACCAACTACCTTTCTTTACACAACTACCTTTCTAACCATTATTGTTGGTTCGCTTTACTTTTCTTTACACAAAAGAACCAACTACCTTTCTAAAACGTAAGTCATTAACCAAGCTAAGTCTTCTGGTTATTCTAGTTCATACACTCCTTATCTCTTTGCCTACTACAAACAAAACCATTCTTTGTTTTCTGCGAACAAAATCATCATGGCTGTGGGAGAACTCTTCCTCTCTGCTTTCCTTCAAGTGTTGTTTCACAGATTGGCTTCTCGTGAGCTGCTGGACTTCCTGCTTCGAGAGGGAGTGCATGACAAGCTCAAAAAGTGGGAGCACAATCTGAAGATGGTGCAGGCTGTGCTTGATGATGCAGAGGAGAAGCAACTGACAGACAGGGCCGTGAAGATGTGGCTGGACGATCTCCAACACTTGGCTTATGATGTGGAGGACATACTGGATGAGTTTGCTACTGAAGCTTCATCAAGGAAGTTAAAGATGCAGCAGGATCATCAGGCCAGCTCTAGCAAGGTACGAAAACTCATCCCAGATTGTTTGAGTAACTGGAGTCCAAGTGCTGTCAAGTTTCGTGCTCATATGAGGTCCCAGATCAAACATATAAGTAGTCGGTTGAAAGAACTCTGCAATCAGAGGATTGATCTCGGATTGCAAGTGAATGTTGGAGTGATATCAACTTCTAGACAGCGAAGGCCTCCCAGCTCAAGTGTGCCACCAGAACCTGCCATCTATGGAAGAGATGAAGATAAAGCGAGACTACTCAAAATGGTGCTGAAGGATGATGAACCTGATGCTGATACTGATGCCAACTTTCGTGTAATATCCAACGTTGCCATGGGAGGAGCTGGTAAAACAACACTGGCTCGAGAGGTGTTTAATGATAAGGCTGTGAAAGATTATGTCAACGTTAGAGTGTGGGTTTGTGTTTCTGATGAGTTTGATGTTTTGGAAATCTCAAAAGCAATTCTTGAGTCAATCACTTGCTCTCCTTGCAACCTCAAAACTTTGAATGAAGTTCAGGTTCAATTGAAGGATCGAGTAGCAGGGAAGAAATTCTTGCTAGTCTTAGATGATGTTTGGAATGAAGACTATGACTCGTGGCAAATCCTAAAGTCTCCCTTTTTAGGTGGAGCAAAAGGAAGCATGATGATTGTGACGACACGTCTTGAAGATGTTGCGTTAAAGATGGGGCGCAACATTGATTGTTATAAGTTGAATCTTTTGTCAAAGGATGATTGTTGGTCCTTGTTCAAAAAACATGCATGTGAGACTGAGGTTGTTGGTGCACATCAATGTCTGGAATCAATTCGTACTAAAGTTGTTGAGAGGTGCCAAGGTTTACCGCTGGCAGCACTGACTCTCGGTGGACTTCTACGGTGTAAGCCAAGATCTGATTGGGAGGATATATTGAACAGCAAAATATGGAATTTATCATATGAAAATAAGATTCTTCCGGTCTTAAAATTAAGTTATCATCATCTTCCTGCATATCTAAAGAGATGCTTTGGTTATTGTGCAATTTTTCCAAAGGATTATGAATTCGGAGAGAAGGAACTTGTCCTTTTATGGATGGCAGAAAATCTAATTCAACCGTCAGAAGACAACAAACAACTTGAAAATATAGGCTATGAGTATTTTCGTGATCTATTGTCAAGGTCAATTTTTCAACGATCTATTATTAATAGTACTAAATTTATAATGCATGATCTTGTCAACGATTTGGTTCAATCAGTTTCAGGAGACACATATGTTAGATTGGAGAGTTCTTTGAAGCTCAATAGGCAATCAAAGAGATTAGAAAGGTCTCGCCATGTATCCTATATTTGTGATATCCAAGATGGTAAAGAGAAATTTGAGCTTTTTCATGAAGTTAAGCTTGCGAGAACATTTTTGCCAATTTTCTTTGAACGTATGTATGAATGGTATAGGCGAGATAATATCTACATAACTAGTTATGTTTTGAATTTGCTGCCAAAATTTAAAAAATTGAGAGCATTATCTTTGAGAAAATATTATATCACTGAGTTACCAGATTCAATAGGAGATTTGAGACATTTAAGATATCTCAATCTTGCTGGCACTATGATTATAAGTCTACCTAAATCCGTAAGCTCGCTATTCAACTTGCAAACTTTGATATTAAGAGATTGTAGACGGCTCAAAACATTGCCTTCTAAGACAAGGAATTTGATTAATCTACGTCACCTTGATCTTAAGGGCGTAAATTTGAAGGAGATGCCAATGGGGATGAAAGATTTGAAAAATCTTTGTATATTGTCTAATTTTGTTGTGGGTAAAAAAGGTGGATGTGATTTGAATGATTTAAAGTATTTAATGTTTCTTAACGAAGAACTTCATATTTCAAGATTAGAAAATGTCGATAATTTGTTGAACACAAAAGAGGCAATATTAGGCAATAAGGATGGTTTAAAACTATTGCATTTAGAATGGGGGTCTCAGATTGATGATTCAAGAAATGAGGAAGTAGAAGAAACTGTACTTGACATACTTCAACCTCATAAAAATCTAAACGAGTTGTCTCTCAAATTCTTTGGTGGCAGGAGATTTCCATCTTGGGTTGCAGATCCATCATTCTCCAATGTGATGGTGGTAAGATTAGAAAACTGTTGGAATTGCACTGTCTTGCCGTCACTGGGGTTATTGAGTTCGCTGAAAGATCTCACCATCAAAGGAATGCCAAATTTAAAAAGTATTGGATCTGAAATCTATGGAGGGGATTGCTCTTTCGAAGCTTTGGAGATTCTTTGTCTCGAGGACTTACAAGAATGGGAGTACTGGAATCCCTTGGAAGAAAATGAGCAGCATGTTACGAGATTTCCTTCCTTGCGAGAGCTTTCCATTGTAAAATGCTTAAAGCTGTCCGGAAAACTGCCTAACTTTCTCCCTTCACTAGAGAAACTTGTGATTCGTGAAAGTCAGCAGTTGACAATTTCATTCGCAGTTCTTCCAATGCTTTGCGAGTTAGAAATTGATGGATGCAAAGGTATGACGTGCAGCAGTATGATGGACTATGAGTCGTTGAAGACTATGAATCTTTCACATTGTTCAGACTTCGGAAATTGGTTAAGCCAAGGGTTTCAGAAAGTAGAACATTTGAAGATTGTGGGTTGTACGGAACTGATATTGTTATGGCAGAATGTTATTACTCTCGAGCAGCCACCAAAAGGGTTTCAGAGCTTCACATCCCTTCGAGAGCTTTACATTGAAGGTTGCAATGCTTTGACATCCTTACCTGAGGGATTAAAGCACAACATTGTGCATCTTCAACTCTTGCAGATTAAAGATTGCGATTCTATTACATCCATTGTAATAGACCATTTACCTTCTTCTTTGAAACAGCTCAATATTATAAAATGCAAGAAGTTGCAGTATTTGGAGGATCACAGAGAGGGTACTCGTACTTCTTTGTCATCTTCTTCAACAATCCACATGGAGAGTATTGATAATAGCAGCATATCTCTTCTTGAGCAGCTGTCTATCTGCCATTGCTCATCTCTCACATGCCTATTTTTGAAAGGTCAGTTTCCTGCATCACTCAAGGGTCTGACGATTGTGAATTGCCCGGAGCTCACAATCTTATCGCCAACCGGCCAGTTGCCTGAGGCGCTTGAGGTGTTCCAAATTATAAATTGTCAGAAGCTGGAATCTACTGTAGATAGGTTTCTGAGCAACACATCCCTTAAGCATATACTATTCTGGTATTGTGAAAATCTTACATCTATACCCCAGGGCCTACAAAATCTTAGCCGTCTAAATCACTTCCAGATAAGTGATTGCCCAAGGCTTGTTTCCTTCCCAGAAGGAGGGCTTCCCAAAACCAGTTTAGAGCATTTTGGTATTTCTTCTTGCGAGAAACTTAGTGCCCTACCCAATCACCTGCACAACATCAGTTCACTTCGGTCTTTACGTATTGAACGATGTCCAAGTATCACATCCTTTCTGCAAGAAGGTTTCCCCACTAACCTAACAAAACTTTACGTTGAATGTCTCAAAATCCAAAAGCCACTGGTTGAGTGGGGGTTGCACAACCTCACTTCTCTTGCATCCCTCTCAATTCATGGATGTACAGAAGCAGAGTCTTTCCCACAGGAAGAGATTGGAATGATGTTTCCCCCTTCTCTTAAAAGTCTGCAAATCTTTAGATTCCCAAAATTAAAATACCTGTTTCCCAATGGTTTTCAAAACCTCACCTCCCTTAAAGATTTGTGGATCGAAGATTGCCCAAAGCTCGCATCCTTGCCGGAAGTAGGCTTCCCTTCCTCGCTTTTGAAATTGCATGTCTTTGATTGTCCTTTGCTGGAAAAGCATTGCAAAAGGAACAAAGGAAGAGAGTGGTCCAAGATAGCTCACATTCCTTATGTTTGCATAGACGGTAAATTCATCTATGATCCGAAGGAAGAAGTGACCTTAGTCTCATATGAAAAACGAAGGAAAACTGAAGAATTGAAGAGAGTCAACTTTTTTGTCAGGTCAGTCTAATTTTTAACACGCCAATCATTATTCAGATTTTGATGTTATATATGTTTACTCAGTTCAAGTCCCCTTCCACTAAGCTGACATAATTTATTTTGCAGCAGCTTACAATAATTGGATGTTGTATCACAAGTTCACAACTTTGACTCATTCCTATTTGTCTTAGATGTAACCCTCTAAAGCTTGGACAGAGTGCCCTGCTATGAGAAAAAGGAAATGCAGTGTTAATGGTCTAGAAAAGGGTAAAAATAAGCTCCTTTTTATATTTATTTTTGTTTCTATTATTAATATCCTAATGTTTTTTCTTAAAATCTTTGTTATTGTATTAGGATGAAATATTTCCAATACATGAGTCATCCGGTATTTCTGAATTAGCAAAAATTCTTTAGGCTGAACTGTTAGAAAACATTGCATATTCAAAATTTATTGTTTTGTTTGTTTCTGAGAGGAAGAAATGATGGAGCAAAATAAAGAAACTTACAATTTTCATGTAATGCTAGCTGGTGGCCTTAGGCAACTGAGGCCAGTTGCCTAAGGTCACCCCTAAATCTTAGGCCTCAAATTTTTACTTTCATAAATATTGACTATTAAAATTTTATATTATAATATTAATTTTTTATTTGAAAATTATTGCTAAAATTTTAATTCTAACTCTTTTATATTTGTTTAGCTTACTTTCCCTGTTGTGACGGGTTTAGTGACATTCGGGATGATGATAATGTGCGGATTTTGCATATGTGTAGATTTTGGGTTTGTTGCAGCTCTTCATGTAGCTCATCTGGTGTGGGCAATCAAAGCGGAGGTTTTAGTCAACAAATTTCCTGATGTACGGATGAATTTCTTCCCTAGACAACTAACGTACAATTATAGATTTACCAATGTCTTACAATAATTTAATGTTGTAGGACAAATTTGTAAAACTCCTCATTTGTCCGCGACATGGCTCATCAAAGTCTGAATCCAGTGCAAAGTGGCTTGCTATGAGAAGATATAAAGATATAGTTCCAAGGATCCAACAAAGGGTAATAGCTAATTAGCTCATTTTCTTTTATATGTTTGTATCTTTCTTTTCATGATAACCTAATCTTCTGTTTTTCTTTTAAAGGAAATAATTGTTGTTGTCACTAGGATGATTTGTCATATATATGTGTCCTCCGACGTTTATGAATTAGCTAAAATTCTCTACATTATATTACTTTGAAAACATTGTATATTCATAGTTTGTTGTCTTCTTCATTTCCAAGAGGGATAAATGTTGCCAGGAATCATACTTTTTGTGAGGTGGGAACTACCAATTGAATTAATTGCTTAACGCAAGCATGGGAGCGAGATACTTGAAGAGTTGCTCAAGCCAAAGGTGTGTAACTACTTATGCCCATTTTGTAGACTTCTATCAAATATATGTGTTACCATCATCAATTTATCTTTCTTTTTGTTTAGGTTGAATCTGAGGATTTCTGCAAAACAAGTAAATTTAATGGACCAATACGAGGAACTATCCCTCCTAGTGTCGTTTGGCTAGCATGTTTAGTATCTGGAATTGTCATCCTCGTTCAGGCAGAACTACTAGCAAAACGTGAGAACAATCGTTGCCTAATGCAAGCCTGCCGTGAGTATTAACATGTTGCCCCAGCATCATTCTCGTCTTTTCCGGGTACAATGTCCAGCTACTTAATATGTTTCTATTTCAACTTGTTTAGGATGAAACACTTGATCACTCCCATAAGAAACATCAACTAATTGAGCTAGCCTTCCAAAATGGCCTTTGGTATGAAGAGAGCATATGACTACAGAATGATGTACTCTCTCCTCTATAGGATTTCGTAGCTCTGAGTGAAAATTCCTGCCTGTTAACATCAATTCCCATACAACAGGTGCTAGACAATGCTTTCCTACTGCCATTTGCGAGCTCGGTATTGTACTATCACAATTCCACGTTGTTCTTATGTATGTCAAGTGTATTTATCATCTTTTTAGACAATTTTGTAAGTTTAGAGTTCGTGACCCGAATTATGTTTGATTTGATCCAAAAAGCTTACGGTGCGATAATTGTGATGAAACGACCAATATGAAATTTTTTGGGATCTATGATGGTAGCGGATATATATTTATATTTATATTATGTATTATGTTGGGGCTAATTATGATATTCTATAACCATCCTAAACACTTCTCTTTATACTCATCTTTGATCTAGTGAATTTCTCATTCTTTGTCCGTCGTTTTTTTCCTGATTTGGGGCTTTTTTACGTAAATTCTGTGTGTTATTATTTTATTTTCTGTTGCTTATCATATTGATTTCCTTTTCATATAAGAATGTCATGACAGTATATTTTGATACAATATTGGATACCTATACGAAAAAGTTAATTTGTAGGCGGAAATTGATGTGAATTATAGTTCAGTTATAATGCTGGTTGTTTTGTTGAAGTGTTTGTGTATTTAGTAGATTCTAGATTATTGACATTCTGCCAATGGCAGTATCATTGGACCTGGAATTGAATTGTGAACTTGTCAAAAGTTCATGGAAGCCCTGTTTATCAAATTTTTCTTTTTTATGCTCTACACTTAATTATATCTAAGAACATGTTTATTGATACATATAAACTAGAAATTATTAAGCGCTAATTAAGTCTTCATCGCGTGAAAATTCATGGCTATAACACCAGTAATGTATGGTATATAATTTTCTAGGTGTCAACCTGCCCTTTCCATTCGACGGGGGTGTTTATACTGGATTCTCGGGATTTCAAAGCAATGTATAAAGTAAATGGACCTAGCCCCAAATTCCAATTAGCTCCAACTAGCTATCAAGCCCAATGTGAGGGACCATAATAACAAGACAGATCCAACTGATTTAGATTTGGGAAAATGCCTAAATTGACCCATCTGGAGAGCTGAACTCCAAAAGTAACCTTTTTGTTGGGTGTTGTACGGAAAAGAGCATGAATGGGCAAAAATGCCCTTAATGAACAACGGGTTTAATTAATTAAGAATCAGTAAAACTGATAGGCCTCACAGTTGTTGGTTTCTCCGCCCAGCAGTCTCTGCCCTCCCGCCAACCAGTTGTGCAGCAATTTCCTCCGGTTGAGTGGCTGTCTATTCTGCCGCTGTAACGACGACTAACATGGAGGCGCATTTCCGACAGCCAATGTCTCTGGTCAGTTCGTAACGCCGTCTCTTCGAAGCAGTGCAGCAGTGTCCGGCAACCGGCCTGACGTCTTTTCGCAGTACCGACGGACAACATCTCTTCTCACCTCTCAGTTCCCGCGGCAAACCTTTCTTGGGTCTTCCCTTTTAAGAAATGAAGGAGCGTTAACCAAATTTTGGACTGTCCAAGAACTGACCACAGCTGACACTCTGCTTCAGTACGGGTGGGTAGGGTATTTGAGTAGTTATGTTTGCTTTGGGTATGTATGTGACTAACTGACTATGGTGATATGAACCGAAAGTGTGTTCCGGTTGTTTTGTGTACTGTTGTGTGTTGTTTCGTAGGCACGATGAGATTTGAAAGTTAGATTGTATTGATAGATGTAAGGTGAATATGTACTTTGAGGGTTAACATTGTAATGGAGGTTGAGATGGGTCTAGCAGCGAAGTCTCCACATTACTGGTGGGAATGTAAACTTTTAGCTATGGATTCTCAAGTTTCAGGTTGGGATTCATAATCTGTAGGTTGCGATTGGTACCTTTTATTGAGAAGCCGAACTATCAGATTAGGTTTCTTAGACCTGTTATTGAGATATCGAAGTAACACGTTTGTTAGACCTATTATTGTTTGGGCATCTTAAGATAACAAGTTCAGAATTTAATCCTGATAAGCTTGGGGATCCCAATTTGTAGGTTGAGTTTGTCAACCTTAAAAGACATGCAGTTGAAAATTTGAATGTTTTTTGTTGCCCTTCCCAATATAAAAGGTCAGAATGCATGGTTGAGGTTGGGAATTACAAAGTTGAAGTCGGGAATCACATTTTTACGCTTGGTTTTATATCCAATGTTGAAATCTCAACCTCGGAGTCGGAAATATCAACTCTAAAGTTGAGATTTCAACTTTGCATATATAACCCAAGTTCTGATTCCTAATCCTCAGGTTGGGATTCGTAACCTAAAGTTGGGATTGACAATATTGAAACTACCTGCAGGTTGGGGTCCCAACCGGGAACTGACCCTGAGGTTGGGCTTATCAACGTGGACGTCGGATCAAGATTGGAATTCCCAATGATTTTTTGTTAAATTCCCAACCTCGACGTTGGGATATGAACCTGAAGGTTTAGAGATTAACTTTGGGGTTTGGAGCTTAACATAATGGTTGTGATCTCAGCTTTTAGGTTGGGATAGCACCTTAAGGTTATACTCACAACCATTATGTTGAGAATACAAACCTGATCGTTGGGATATTTTAGACATTTTGAAATCTTTATCTTATGGTTGTGACTCCTTACCATAACGTTGATATAATCCAAAGTATACTCCAAATATAAAGTTGGGAATTCCAACTTACAGGTTGTGATTAGGAACCTTGATTAAAAATCAAAATGAAAACAAAATTGAGAATCGCAACTTTTTGGTTGGGAGTCCCAACAATAATGTTGAGATTTCAAATTTGTGGTAATAATCCCTTCAAGTTGGGATGCCCAAGTGACGGTTGAGAATTTTAACCTAAAGTTAGGAGTCTTACCTTTCAAATTGGGAGTCCCATCCCTCATCCCAACCTTAAGGTTGGGAATATCAACCTTAAGATTGGGAATAACAATATTCCCAACCTTAAGGTTGGTAATCTGAACTTTAAAGTTGGGAATAGCAGCATTCCCAATCTTAAGGTTGATATTCACAACCTTAAGGTTGGGAATACTGATATTCCCAACCTTAAGATTGGGATTCCCAACCTGAAGGTGAATGTTAATTTGTTTTGTTTTTTCCACCAAGGTTTGATCAACATGGGTTCTGGGGATTGTTATCTGGTGTTGTATAGCATTTTATATAAAAGTATTAAAACAGTTTCATGAACGGTTAACAAATGGTGATTGTGGTTGAAAAAAAAGTCATTGGTGAGGAATTTATGATGACATTATAAACTGCCTAGTATATCAATTTAATTTAATTGCTGAGGTCCATATGTGAATATATTTTTACTAACCACACTGCTGCTGTAATTGTATAGGTAGAACGGCATGGGTACAGTTAGAATTGTTGTTCGATATGATGGTCAGTGGAACAATAATGGAGGAAACTTTCAGTATGAAGGTGGCAAGATAAGAGGAATTTTATTGCCGAAGAATATAGCGTATGAAGAATTGCAAGATGTTGTATGTCATGCACTTGATATAAAACGTGCTGAGTTTGCAATTACGATGAAGTTCTTATATAAAATGTGTGATGCTGGCCCACCGATTGAACTGATGACTGATACTGATGTTCAGTTCTTTATAGGTGAAGTTAGTGATGTCCAGACGAGGAATGCATTGTGCATTACGATGGAACGTAAATGTGGCTCGACAGCAGCCTTGTCAACTGATGAGGCGGAATATGCGAAAAATCCTAGAGTAGATGTTGCTGTACAGACAAATATGGGCACTGAAGTTGTGGTTCCTGTTGACGACGACGTCATGACCGATGAAGATCTTATCGGGGTTGATAACTATGCAGATCGCATTTTTTGATCATAATGGGTGCGATGGTGCAGATGTGTGGACAACTCCAGTAGCTGGTCTGGAAGCATCACCACCTTATAGGGCAGACAGTTCTACTGAGAAGAACCTGAAATCAGAAACGGTTGAGTGGGATCGTGATAATGCAATGACAGCTTCGTCTCGTCCTGGAGAAGATGGTGGATGTTTTGACAGTGTCTTCGGCGGTGTAAAAGATGTTCGGACTGGTGATATTCTCGGTAATAAGGAAGAGATCCAATTGAAAATGAGAATGTTAGCTATTGGTAGACAGTTCAATATAAGAGTGAAGAAGTCCACCCAAGATTTGTTGGTTTTGGGTTGTGTTCAGAAAGGTTGCCCGTGGTGGTTGCGTGCGACAAAACTTGCCGGGTCACCAGCTTTTCGCGTGCGTAAGTACATTCCAGAACACACTTGTTCTCTTGATTCGCTGGTTTTTCACCGTCCACAAGCAACAAGTAAATTGATTGGCCATTGTATCAAATGGAAGTATGCGGGTGCTTCGCAATGTTACCGTCCAAATGACATCGTTCAGGATATGAAGAAAAGGTATGGGATGACTTGTACTTATAGTAAAACATGGCGGGCTAGAGAGGTAGCTATGACGTTGGCTAGGGGATCACCTGAACAATCCTATAGTATGCTTCCGTTGTACTGTGCAATGTTGGAAACGAAAAATCCTGGGACTATAACTGAGATTGAATGTGATGCTTCTAATCGGTTCAAGTACTTTTTCATGGCCTTAGGAGGTTCTATTACTGGATTTAGAGCGTCCATTCGGCCTGTTATAGCTGTTGATGGAACTTTCTTAAAATCCAAGTATAAAGGTACTCTATTTATTGCTACTTGCATGGATGGAAATAACTAAGTCTATCCACTAGCTTTTGGGATTGGAGATTCCGAAAATGATAATGCATGGATATGGTTTATGACAAAGTTGCGTGGGTCTATTGGAGAAGTTGATGATCTAGTGTTCATTTCAGATCGAAACACAAGTATAGCAACGGCCATTGCACATTCGTTTCCAGTGGCATTGCATGGAATATGTATGTACCACCTCGGCCAAAACATGAAGGCCAATTGTAAAGGTGGTAATGTGCATCAACTGTTTTACAAGGCCGCCAAAGCATATTGTGTTTCAATGTTCAATGAAGTCATGTCCCAAATTGCAGCACTTAATCATAACGCAGCTGAGTACTTGATTGTTGCAGAACCTACCAAATGGGCTAGATGCGAGTTCGATGGTAGAAGGTATTCCATTATGACAACAAACATTGCAGAGTGTTTGAATGCAATTTTAAATGAGGCACGACATTTGCCGATCATGAAGTTAATAGAGCATATACGTGGCCTACTTCAAAGATGGTTTTGGGAAAGGCGGGAGGAAGCTGGGAAAATGCTGACGCCAATGACACCTTGGGTTGAAAGGAAGCTGCGACATAGGATGAAGAAAGCTGGTCGTTATCCTGTGCAGCCCGTTGATGTAGATAGGTATCTTGTCATCGATGAATTTTTTAACCCGGTTGTGAACTTGCGGAGTAGAACTTGTGACTGCAAAAAATTTCAGGTTGACCAACTTCCATGTGCACATGCCTTGGCAGTCTGTATTAGTCGCCATCTATCCTGTTACGACTACTGTGCTGCGTACTATAGTCGTGAAACCTTAGCAGCAGCATATGCATGTTCCATTCATCCGCTTGGGCCTGAAGACGAGTGGACTTGGCCTGAACATCTGGATGTTCAAGTCGTCCTACCACCTGAAGGTCGTAAGCCTCGTGGACGCCCTACTAAAAAAAGAAAACCTTCGCAAGGTGAAGAAAAAAAACAGTCAAAGTGCAGTAGGTGCGGTGGCTTCGGACACAACAGACAAAAGTGTAGCGTACCTATTCCGGTATGCGAAGCTGCTGCATGAAACTTGCAAGACGTCAACTCCATTCCCTTCATTTTGTACAGGGCAAGTGAGCGGGTTTTTTGGCCTCTGTTGGTTGCAGCATGTAATTGGTTTGTTTTTTGGTCATCACATGTAGCTGTGCACTTTTTTATATGAATACTGCACCAGTGTAATCAGATGAAGTCAGTGTCACGTATTTGGTGCACTTGCTTCAATAGTTACACTGAATGCCAGTGTCACGTATTTATAAGTATGTCTGCCAAAAATATAAGTATATCCTGCTGTAATCCTATATCGTTGGTTGTCAACAGTTATGAATATTTTGTCAGCAATATAACTGTATATGTGAACTTGTATGTACCCTTTTGTTAATGTGACCGAATAGGACTATTATCAAACCTTTTGATATTTTTTTTCCTTTGTATCTCCCCTTTGTAACAATGGTTCATTTGTTACATGTTCGTGGCCTGCACATGGAAATCTAAATTTATTTTACTTTCTACTAGGCTGTCTCAACTTCTTCAGTAACATTTGTCCATAGTCACAAGTCCAAAGTCCAGAATTTGTTAATGGAGACATGGTTTTACATATTGCCTCACAACTCAATGAACTAATGTCAAAGTAATGTGCATCAATTCCAATCCTGGGCAGTACAGCATGCAACTAAAAAAAACAGTCCAAAAAATTTATAATATAGAATCAAAATACTACACTACAAATAAAGAACTTTGCTTGATTTAAATGTAATGTAACAAAAACTAACAAACAAATAAGCAATACAGTGTCAGTAGCCCAAAAAAGAAGGTGTTTTCAACATTCACGAGGGGTTTCCCCATGATCCCACCTCACAAACATTGGGACAATTACAACTAAGCAGCATAAATTAAATGTCTTCAACCCATTTGTAACTTTACAAGACCAAATCTGAAGTGTATTGCAAAAGTGTAGCAAAACATTGCCCCAACAAACTAGGCACGATTGACAGGATTTGAGGCGTAGCCTGCTTGCTTGCAAAAACTAGAATGTGTCATCCACAATCCACGCCTTCATGCCTTCATGCAGTTTGCACGTCAAAATAAGCACACTTGATATTTGTATCTTGGCTCGTTCGTACTTTGGTTTGCACAACACAAAAAGTACAATGGGGTGTATCCTGTCTCATGGTATACAATAGTTCAGCAAAAATAAGCGCTGCTGCTGTCAAGGAATCACAAACCTGCTGCTGTCAAGGAATCACAAACGGAGGGTGACAAAATACTATAAAAGTTATAAACAGAAGAAGTCATAATGATAGATGATCTAGGCACGATTAAGTTGAACAATATTACCCCCCCCCCCTAACTGACGAGACGCCATCCAGAGGTCGAGACCTAGCTGCTCTCGGACTTGGCGTACACGGGATTTGTCGAATGACTTCAGTGGCTGACCGTGCGCCATGTGTTCAGCCAACTTGATGACGAAGATGCCACAATCACCACTACTACACAACAGGAAACAACATACACATTAGCAATCGACGTTCCTATAAATGCCAAAGTGTCACGCTGCTGCATGTCGTACACCTCTTACCCAACAGCTTATTGTGGCGTGTCGTTGCACCGCGACACGGACCATCCATCCGTTCGATACCAGTCTGCAGTCATGTGGGTATCATTCCCGTAGTGGTCAGTCTTCTGAAGGAGCATGGGCAGCAGCGTTTGTATAGGTAGCAAAAACTGTTCCCACTTGCGTATGGACGTGCCCAATGAGTCAAACAGGGTTATTGTTCGCTCTTTGAAGTGTACTTTCACCAGTACCCAATGTACACCCCTGTGATTGAAGGGCATGTATAGCTACCAACATGACCAGTTGAACATAATCAGAAATTTGTTAGACAATGTCACATAACAGGTAAAATAACAACACCGGTGATATCTAATTAACGTCGTACCGTTGTAAGTCCTGCCCACGCGGTCATGGCAACCTCCCCCGATACGGCTCTGCTACCGGCCACTTCTCCCCGGACGTATCTTATGCACATGTCATCATCGGACCAAATACGTTTCTTCTTAAGATAAGCATCCCATTTCCCTAGCAAATGTTGCTACAAACAATCAAAAAACAAGTGAATTAGTAAGGCAAATTTTTTTGCAATTTCACCAATAAGTTGACTGTATATGAAGAGACATAGTCACCCCAAATAAAATATCTGTGGTTGTGAATGCTTCCATCTTGGTAGTAGGGAATCGCAGCGCCTTCCATCTAATCAACTAGAAAGCAGCATCCATATGCTGTAAACCAAAAAAATGCAGACAGTTAAATTGAGTACTCGTTATCTTAATCTTACTTACCTACTTTCCATATATATTTAGACGTACCGAATCTTGTAACCACTGACTGTCTTTGCACAACTCCCTAAACCACTGCCTGCTGCAGTCACCTGTGGGCAAACGAACCGTTTCTCTACAGTAAACAACCCAATTGTGACACCTGGTTATATAGTATCAAAAAAACTATATCAAAGACAATAAGAAGTAATTAAGCGAGGCAGAAACATACAAGTCATTCGGAACCTGCTCGTCGCGCCATGCCTTAAATGCCTGCAGGTCTGTATCGGACAGTTTATGAAATGGTTCGAACTTGGTGCGCTTTCGGGGAACAACTTGGATTTGCTGAAATGGAGATGAAATTTGTGGACCCTTTTTTCGCTGTCTTCTGAAAAATCTTGTTTCCGGTATAATATTCAAACTTACATCCGACGGTGGCGAAGGCCACCCTAGAATTGCTTTGCTTGGGACGCAACGGTCCAATTTCATGTTCCCCCTCAAGCTGTCTACCCTTGCTTGTGTTGCCTTGGCACTGCCTTCTGCCGCATGACGCAACGACATTTCAGCCACTTTTATCGGGTCACCTTCCAACATTGATAACAAGGCAGACACATGTTGACCCTTATCTTGCTTTAACCGAAAACTGGAAGACTGTGGTAAAATCTTCACACTTGCATCAGAAGGCGTGGCAGGCGACATTAGCCATGCTTTTGTTGGTGCGATTGGGCTGAACCTCATTTCGTCACCGAAACTATCCACCTCGTCCTGGGTAGCATCTCCCCGCATGTCCGCCCCAACTGGCACTGCTCCTTCCACCCCATGACTGCATCCAGTTCTGTCACGCTGTACGTCATCGGTGTCCTGTCAAGCAAAATGTGGTCAGTACATGTTACTCCAAATTACTAACAAGTAACTAAGAAGAGCCAGCTCTGCAGTGTACCTTCGGAGGCGAAGGAATAACATTGTTTCTAAATAAAAAGTCGATAATCATATCAACCTTGTTGTTTGTTTCGTGCATGACATCGACAGTTTCCTGCACCTTCATTTTTGTCTCTTCAACCTTGTTGTTTGTGGCCTGCAGTATATTCATCATGTCTTGCTTAACCTGTTCCACCTGCTTTTGGATGGCTTCTAATTGACCACTGTTATCCTTGGCAGCCTGTATAAAATTCAACATGTAGGGTGGTATACTAAAGACTAAACCAGATATTTGGCAAGCATTAAAATCTAACAACTACTCCACCTGAGTAAACGGTCGTCTTCCGGTAGCCTGCGCCTTCCGAATAGGGGCTGCAGTGGCCTTGTCGATGTTGACCTTCTCACCTGTGGCAGCACTAGCAGAGGCGCCACTATCAGATGGCAGCTGGGTTGCACCCTCTTCCGTGCTAATGAAATACTTCCAGTATTCCTCTTTTTCCTCTGCTGTCGTGGCCTCCAACGTTGGGTGCGCTTGAAACTAGCATCCAACGACAACACAAATATTCAAAACAGCAACTACAATGCAGGGCGCCTATTAAAATCAGTAAGGAGTGTATATATACATACATCCGACCGATATAACAGCTTAACAATATCTCCTGATTTTGGGATTGCCATAGAACTCCAATTGATGATTCGGGGCAGCAAATTGCTGTCTTTCATTGCAATTTGTTGCCCAATGGTTGGCATTGCTTCACAAGCCCATATCTACAAGTGCACAATCAAACAGCAAATGTTAAATGCAAACAAACCAACCATTTCAAAGAAACATAAACTAAAAACTAGAGACATAAACCTGAAATGCATATGGGAAACCGGACAAAGAATAAAATGCACCGTCTGCCTTGATTTGCTGCCCTTTATTTCGTTTTCCTGCCTTATCAGCCATTTTCTTAAAATCTTTTTTCATGCCACGCAACGTCATCTCGTAGCAGCATCGACCCCAAGGGTATTTGTTGAATGCGTTGACATCATCCAATAGCCGAATGTGCTCCCTTCGAATATGGTTCTTGGGATCCTTCCCAAGTAACACGGTCTCTAAAAAGTACAACAACCCGAGTTTGACAATATCCTCATCATTCTCCGTCGTAGCACCCCTGAATGTCATGTCCAGACTTTTGTTTGAAACTTTACCGGTACCAGGAAAAAATCTTTCGCTGAACTTCTCACCAGATGGACATTCATCATCTAACCTGTCGGACGGGTATGGGCCACAATCAAGCCTGTGATGATGCCAAACTCTGCATAGAGAACCAAATAACATTGTCATTCGGAAGTGCAAACCACAGCTCCTCCGAATCATCACGATCCACTTGCCGGAGAAGCAAGTTATGCACTAATTGACCGGCAAACCTCAGGTCCTTTATGTGTAACAGTTTACTAAAGCATGAGGTGCTGAACATCTCCAATTGCACGTCATTTAACTTTTTCGCTATCACTTTCATGGCTCCCAACTTGAAGAAGCATGTAACTTTTGAATTAAAATGATCGGAGTCCATGATCTTTGGGATTGACACTTCAGATTCCATTTGCCCAACCTGTATTTATAAAAGAACACATTAACTTTTCATTACCGCATTTAATCATTAAAAAGTCTTAAAATATATATCATATCAGTACATATTCGGTTGTATACGAAACAACATTTAAAGCACAGACAATTACGGTACATCATCAATGACTTCACACTTGAAAACAACACTAACCAAGCCCCAAATCAAGGAACCTATACATTGTCAATCTCACTTGGGACATCCCAATTTTGTAATTTTGGCATCCCAATTTGCAAGATGCAATCCCACATTTAAGGTTCGGAATCCTAACCTTCAAGTGTGGAATCCTACCTTTCAGGTTGGTTTCAACTTATAAATCCCAACCTAAAGGTTGGGAATCCCAACTTAAAGCTTCAGAATCCCCACATCCCAACTTGAAGCTTAAGAACCCCAACCACCAAGTTGGATTCGTACTTGGCGGGAATGTTTACAACGACTTACTATCCCTTTTTGCAAAGAACCACCACAACCACCACATTATCCAACACAAACCAACAGTTTGAAACTCACGGTTTACAATACCCAAAAACGACAACTCCAATCCAAAATTTTACAACATTCAAAACACAAACTCAATAATTTTAACAACCTCAACCACAACAACAATCCAATAGTTTACAAAAGTGTGTCAGCTATACTTATTGTAAAAAATTTTCCTCGCTGTCGCGGTTCTCAGTCAGCACACACTTGTTTCCTTATTGTCCTTTGTGTTTTTGCCTCTTCTTCCCTCAATGTCTTCCTTCTTCTTCCCTCTTCCTCGTTTTCTACAACTTTCGGGCGTTTAGGGTTTCTATGACAGAAAATAACGCAAAAAACTTACACGGATAGAGAACGACGGTGGGTGGGTCGGCCTTGCGTTGTCCATCGTCGGTGGAGTTCGCTAATCGCTGGCATGCAACGGATATGAGGTGGGACGGTGGGTCGGCCTTCCTACACTGTTCTTTGACAAATACTAACACAAAAACCTACCAACACAGAGAATGACGCACGGACCGTCGGGTTTGCGTCGTCGGTCGTGGGTGGCGGTCGGCAACCGGTACAATGCGACGGTGATGAGGTCGGGCAATGAGTCGCAAAACGTTGGGAATGACCAGATACTGAACAGTTTCTTAGAGACACAGTGATGGACACTCAAATTTTAAACGCCTTGGTAAGGGTATTTCCGTCCAAAATAAGTCAGCGTCCGGTGCTTTTAAAAAAAAAGGTCAACGTTGCAATGGGTCACACAAATTGGGTTACTTTTCAACAAAACCCTTTAGATTTTAGCCTAGTAACCAAAAAGCCCTGAAAACTCAAAACCATCCTAAAATCCTTGGAAGAGATCCAATACTAGGAGGACTGTCCCTTCTCAGACCATAGAAGTGTAACACCCCAAATTTGATAAAGGAATTTGGAATTATAGTCAGTAAAACTCAAATTCCAGAAGGTACTTTATTAAGTAAAAAACTTAAAGTCAATCTACAACAAATAAAATGTTCTAACAATAACAAAAACTAACTTAAAATCAATCCTTATACCGAAACTAAATGAAAAAGAATTGCATTAACTATCATCAAAACTTCATAGGTGAACTCCAAGTTCTTAATACTCAACATGTAACGCTCCGAATATCTGAATGAATAGTATTTCGAACGAAATAGTGATTTCGGGTGAATAGTATTTTCGAACGAAAAACCGTCCGTGTGAATAGTGATTTTTGGAGAATGGGTCTGTATATTAAAAAATTCTGAAAATTATATCGGAGTTAACGGGAACTGAAACGGATAAAAAAATAATAATAAGTAAATAAGTCCGTTTTAGGTAAAACGGAGTAATTTTCGGATCCAGTCGGAAAGTCGGATGGATTTTCAAAAAATTTCGAAAAAATCTCGAAAAGTATAGAATGAGTATTAAAATACTTAAAAGGTATTTTGAAGACTTAAACGGCACTTCCGAAGGAGATTCCGATTTAAATAGAATCAATCCGAAAAATCGTTAGGGATGATTTATTGAATTTCGAAGAGCTAAAAAGGGACATGTGATGACTTTTAAGAATTACTGAGGCTGTCAGGAGTATGTAGGAAGTCTGAATATAGGTCTTGAAAAATTTTGAAAATAAAATAAAATATATTATTTAGAATATTATAAATTATTATTCAGAATATTTGTAAGTGTAAATTATTATAATGTAGAATATGTCATTTTATATATATGGAAAAATTGGATATTTATTTAGAATCAAATTATCATGGTTATTGATAATTAAATGAAAACAGTAATTTTAGAGTAAGATATTTTGAGTTGAGATGATTCTTAAATTTCGATGATAAAATTTCATAAGGGGATGAATTGTAAGGTCCCAACCTAACTAGATCTCAGAGATTAATTAAAATTTAATTTTTATTATTAATTTGGTTCGATTTCAGTTTTAAAAGTATAGAAATCTATGGATAAATATTCAATTAGAGAATATTTGTAAGTGTGGATAATCATTTTCCTTTTTAGTATGATTTTCTTAATTACAAAGAAAATTTGCCTTTATTGCCACCAAAGTCAAAATTGGTAGGCGTATTATTTTTTTTTTATAGTAATAATAATCAATATAATAATATATATAATCACTATGGTGGATTATATATATGTGTGTGTGTGAGACTAGAAACCGCCAGAGGGAGGAGAGGAACACAGAAACGAGAAAAATAAATAAATAAATAAGACCATTCGGCCAATAGAAGAAAATAAAAGAAGAAGAAGAAATGGCGTGAATCAAGAAGATAGAATGGGAGGAAGGAAAACAGAGGCTGTTCGGCAGATAGTTACAAAAAAAAAAAAAAAAGTTGTTTGGCAGACAGCAGGAAGGGAAAAAAAAAAAAAGGTAAAATAAAATAAAAATATTTTAGGTATTTGATTATTCAAATAAGATGGATCTATGATGATAAGGAAAGTCAAAGGGAAACGCGTTTTAGATCCAGAAATGAGTAAAGAAGTTATGTGAGTGAATAATTTTATTTATTTATTTAAATTTATTGAATTATGTTTATTTATATATAATATTTTATTATTTACTTCAAGTAAATAATTGTTGAGTTAATTGATTTTATAGATTATAAATTATGTTCTATGATTAAAAGAAAAGATTATATATGTTTCAAATTTGATTGATTTAAGCATTATTAGAAGAAAATTATTTAATTAGTTTATTGACTTATTAATTTTGTATTATGATTTATGATTAGATTATAGAATATATATTTTGATAATTATATTTCTATTTAGAAATCGAGTATATAATAATGCATATAAAAGGATTTAAGATTTGAAAATGAATAAAATGAAATTTTTAGTATGTTTATGTATATTTTAGTTTTTATTATGCATTGAAAATAAATTAATTATTTCATTACTTGTGTAATATTGTTATTTTTAATTGATTTGATTTCATGTTTATGTAAAAATCACAGTATAAATAATTTTTTGACATTATATAATGAAAAATAAAAAGTTTGAGAAATATACATGCTCGACTGAAAATAGAGATTGGATGTATTGTGAATTATTTTGATAAATTATAATAAAAGTTTCTTGAACTACGAGGGTTTTGATCCCAATGATGAAATGGGTACATAGGCGTTTGAGATGATATCTCAAACTCAAGCCCAATTAAAATAAACTAATAGTAATAGTAATAACAATAATAATAAGTTAGTTCCCTAGGTCGTATGCATAATAAAGAACAACCTAGTTGTATTTTTGTCGTTTCAATCTTATTTTTGTGTTAAACCAATGATTTTTAAATGTCTTATGTGAGGTAATAATGAGTGAAAAAGAAAGATTTCGAAACTCCTTTTTAAGTCGAATGTATATTATTTTTGAAATCCAAGGGTAATTGTGTCATTTTATGTTTATTCATGCGTCGATTAAATGATATTCGTATGATTTTGAATGAAAATGAGAAAGAAACGGAATGAAACGAAAGGAAACAAACAAGTTCAGTGTCTTGACTGAACATATATCGGAAGAAGGGTATGGACATTAAAGAAAAGATTTGATGAATTAATTGAATGCCAAATTAGAGTTTTGTAATGCTTATGTTGATAATTTGAATTTATGGGAAGAAGTGTGACTAAAATCGTGTTTGTCGTTTTACGAATAAGATAACTAATAATAAAAATTGAGAAGAGACTGAGTAAACCTGAACATTGGTAGGTGGAGATTGGTAATTGGTATACGATACGAAACACAGTATTCGACGGATGAATTATGAGAGGCATCGGATGTTCGGTCCTGAAGTCGAAATCGATTGTGATATGTGATCATGATATGCGATCCGGTGGGT
The DNA here is from genome assembly GCA_022984855.1 of Dimocarpus longan. Classification (NCBI taxonomy): domain Eukaryota; kingdom Viridiplantae; phylum Streptophyta; class Magnoliopsida; order Sapindales; family Sapindaceae; genus Dimocarpus; species Dimocarpus longan. The sequence goes on from CM041022.1 coordinate 6,901,390, forward strand.
AGCTACCGAGTAGGCGATGCCGGGAACGTCGTTGATTCTGGTGGGTAGCCACCGAGTGCCGATACCAGAAAATCCGATTGTGATATGTGATCGTGATATGCGACCCGATGGGTAATCACCGAGTGACCGATGTCGAGAACGCCGTTTATTCTGGCGGACAGCCACCGAGTGACCGATGTCAGAAGATCCATCTGTCAATCCATGGTACCGTGTCAAAATTTATGAAAGACACTGAAAAATATAAAAGAATTTGAGTTGATATGGTTAGAAATAACACGAATGGTGTTTATGGGTGGATTAATTGGTAAATTTGCGTTTTTTGTAATTTATTTGTAAATGTTTGAAAATTATACAAAATTGTTTTATGATTTATATTTGGAAAAACGTTAATATATGGTGAATACAGTGTGAGTTTATATTGTTGTATAATAAAGTTTTATAATTTTTAAATAAAGTATACACCTACTAAGTAGCAACACTTAAAGCGTTGGAGTTACCATTCGTAGATTGAGATTTTGGCATTATAAATAAAGATTAAAGAGAAGAGGTTTGCCACGATTGTTGCGAGTCACCTTACTTCACACTTGGGTAATTCTTTTTGGTGGGCACCATGCATTATTGTTTACGTGTGTTGATACGCATGTATATATATATATAGTTATATGCAAATATGTATTCATGAAATTTTGTAATTAATAATGCATATCAAAAGGGTTTCAAAGTTGTAAAGTGATTCTATAAATAAATTTATTTCTTTCTTTTAAGTAACAACTATATTTATTAATATGATTTTTATTAAATATGTGATTATAAATATTTGTGTGGTAAAGAAAAAGTGGAGACGGAGGGAAGGTCTGAATGGGAGTTGAGAAATGAATGAAACTTTAAGAAGTGTTTCTATTTTTCTTGCAAGTTTTGTAAATTTTGGGTTTTCAGAAAAAATAGAGATAACTCTGCTTAATTTTCGTTAAAAATTAAATCGTCGTTTGTGAATAAAAGAATTAGAATAAACGAATATTTATAAACAGCTTAAATGAATTTCAGTGAGGTAAGTGACATCCTCCGTCTAGATTATCCGTTCCGACGAAAGTCAGGTGAAGGGTGTTACACAACGTCTATAATTCATTCCTATTCTATAAAATGGTGGGGACGAGGGTTAAAACGTCAACTCAATAAGTAAATTTAACATGACAATAGAAACTTGTAAAATATTTGTAGCATTTTCAGTAAATGAACCATATAAAATAAATATGTATTGTAGCAGCAAACATTTAACATTAACATTTATTAAATAAAAACCAATAGCTCATGACATATAATGTCAATGGTAATGGTAACGATATGTCACATTTACTCATGTGACTTGATAATGGTATGTCACATTTACCCGTATGACTTGGTAACAATATATCACATTTATCCGTGTGATTCAGTAATAGTATCAATATTTTCCCGTCTGCCTCGGTAACGGTAATGAACTATAGACAATGAGCCAAAACATTTTATAATATTTCATAAACATAAACAATTTCTAAAAATCACAACTGCAATATACTTTCATAGTTGACGAATCTTGATGATAAAATAAATTGGTAAACAATATTTATTTCATATAGACCTAAACAAACTTTTGCATATATTTTCATAAAATCTAGTATTTAGTGAAAACTTAACTTTTTTGTGTATTTTGCAAAAGATTGTTCAAAACATATTTGTCGAAAATATTTTTAGAAAACAATAATTAAAGTATAAAATATGCTTTTTTATGATAAAATGACAACAATTAAAATAGAAAACATTTAATTATAAAGGCTAAATTTACAGCAAGCATAATACATTTCATGAATAATTTACTTACAAGTCAAGTTATTTCTATCTTCAAATATCAATCGGGCCCTAAAACTGTTTTGATCCTTTGAATATCATAGCATATCTTTTTTTTTTTTTTTCCTACTCTGAAGTTGTATATAGTCTCCATATAAGTTAGTTACAAAACTAATTTAAAATCAACCATTAAACTTAATTAAATTTGAGCAATTACATTATATTTAAAAATAAAAAATAAAATAAATCTGTCATTCAATTCTACAGTTTCAATTTTCAAAATTTAAAAACTGCAACTTATGGTAGTTAAATCCAGCAATTACATTTCTAAATTAAATCTGTAATTTAATTATACAGTTTTAATTTTCTAAATTCAATAGCTGCAAAATAACAAACCCAATTTATAGCATATAAAACTTGTAACAGTAGGAATTTCAATCCCTATATAACTCCCATTTTATCTAAATACTTAATATATCCTTTAGTAAATCAATATCCTTTTTACTTCTCAATTATAAAAATCCCAAACCTTCAAGAATCTTAAATTAACCAATATATTATTTTCCTTCTCAAATACGGTAGTTACAAGTAGTCTTTTGGGCGAGCATCTGTAGAGTCTTCTATAAACAGCACTCATACCGCAAGTTTTTTCTGTGACAAACAATGCAATCAACTTCCATCAAGGGATTGGCACATATATAAAGCAGTGTTAGATTATCTTGTGTTTATACAAGATTCATGAACATTTTGTAGAAAGGGATCGGTTAATCATTTATGTTCTAGGTATTATATAATAATCTTTCCGGAGCCATTGTTGCATCATTTGGGTTATACTTTTAGATTGTAATAACATTTGCGGTATGATGATTGACAATTAACATCAGCCTGCTAAAATTTAGTTTACATTCAAAATCCAAAACAAAACAATGATTTTTATGACTAATATTTAAATTAAGAAGAAAGAAAAGACATTCTCTCCATACAAGCACGCTCAATGCAGTCTCTATTCCGAAGATTATGGTATGATTATTCCAAATGATTTCAGTTTCACAGGTCCTGCTTCTGATATTAAATCTTAACAGAACTAAACTAATTAGAGTAGCGATATTTTCACCCCTTTAAAATCTTATGCACACCTCTCAATTTATACATTTTTAATATTCAAATATTACCCTTAAATTAAATTATTAACACTTTAATTAAAAGATGATATTGTTATTATTATAATTAAATTTGAATACTCAAATTTCAAATCCCAATAAGAAACTTGGTTTGTTTTAATAAAAGATAGTCAAAGATGAAAGTTTTTTGTTGTGTTTTTAGAGGTTTATAAAATGTGAAAATGGAGGTTTAGATTTGAAGAGTTTACTGTTTTATTTTTTATTTTTATTTTTTTAGGGGGTTGGTTAAAATTTAGCTTGAGTGAAAATGGAGGTTTCTAGTTTTGTTTGATAGTTTTACTTACAGAGTTTTAGTGAAATATAAGAATTTTGAATGAAAATAAGAAAGAACATAAGATGGAGTAGCCATAATGATAGAAACCAAGGAATCAAGCCTATGGATTCATTGAGCATCAATGAAGGACCTGTGACAAGGGCTCGAGCTTAAAGGATGAAGGAAGGTTTAAATGGGCTCATTCAAGAGATTTGGGCCAACAGTCTTACACAACATGGCTTGGATGGCTTGGAGGAGACATCGAGGCTTCAAAATATCATTCAAGTTCAAGACCCAGTCCAAGAACATTAATCTTGAGGCTTGGATAGCAATTTTAATACAAATTGGGCTATTATTTATTTGTTGTATTAATTTGGGCTTAATTTGTATTATAGGTTGGGTTTTATATTATTTTACTATATTTACTTTTATATGAGGCTTTTAATTATTGGGCTGAGAGTTAATTAAATTAGGATTTTATTTAAGTTTCCTATTAGGTTTAGAGTTGAGAGTTTATTTTGGTTTCCTATTAAATTTAGGATTGTATACCTATAAAAGGCTTGTTAAACCTAAAGTTTGATCAGAAGTTTATTGAATAAAGTTTTAGCTTTTCTCCATTGTTCTTTTGAGAACTTTGAGATTGCATCAAGAATTGTTCTTGATTTATTAACCTTGACTTATCTCCCACATTCTCATCTCTTTCTTGGGAGTGACGTCGTTATATCTTTGGTTCTTGGTTCTCTAATCAACGGGTCAAAGATTTTCTATAATCTGAATTAACTTTCTTGGGGGTTATGTTTCAATTTGGTTGTGGGTGTCGTATCTTTATATACGGGGTTCGCATCAGTTGATATCAGAGTTTCGGTTAATTAATTCAGGTTTGGGTTTTCAATTTAAGTTTCTTGTTCTGATTTTTTTTCTTTAGCCGCAATTCATCAATTCAATTTTTTTTTGTTTGCCGTACAACCATCAACAAGTCTACCGCACCACCCACTATCTCATTATTTTATTTGATTATGTTGTCACATGCCAATTCATATCTGATCAGATCACCAATTTACTTGCCTTTTGAGAACCGCATCACTATCCATTGAACTGCAGTGCCGAAATCAATCAATTTTAAATATATATCTTCCTTATTTTGTCTTCTAGTGCTGCACATCATTACCCATCATTAATTATCATTCCTTTTATTTTTGTGTCTTGTGGTATTGCATATTATTTCGGTTATCATATATTCTTGAGTTTCTTGTAGTCGGCACATCACCATCGATCTTAATTGATTACAACAAACTTGATTTGAATCTTTATATTTTGCACTTGAACCGCATCCAAAAATCAAGATTCTTGCAAAACACATTCTAGGGTTTCTTGATTCATCATCATATTTCTTGATTTGTAAGATTCATATCAAAATCTTGTTTTTGGTTCAACTCCACAATTTACAATCCATATAGAGTGCATTCTAGTTTGATTTAGGAAAAAAAAAAAAGAAGAAGAAAAGGAAAAAAAAAATTGAAAAAAAAAGAAGAAAAAAAAAGAGTATCGGAAAAAAAAAGAAAAAGAAAAAGAAAAGAAAAAATATATATCTAGAAAAAAAAAAAGTTTGAATGCCATAAATTGCTTGGATTGAAGTGATTTGATAATAATTTACCTTATTTGCAATTCAAGATCTTTGAGGTGTACGAAATCTTTTCTTGAGATCATATTGCTTTTCGTTATTTCATCATTCTAGTGTCATTGTTGGTCCTTATTTCTTTTGTATTCTTTGTGTGTGCATTTTTCTTTGTCGAGATTTGTCTAGGGCGATTATTTCAAGGATGACCTTGTTGTGATTGATTAGTTCTATAAAGAACTTAGTGAGAAAAGTTTGAGTGTGGATAGGGAGTGTTGAGTTAAATCAAAATCATTGAGTGTCAAACACGTGAGCGGTTAGAGTGAAACACGTGAGGGCGTGTTGTGAGGTTACTTTTACTAACATTCTTGTAGGTGTCAATCATGTCTACGGATAACGATAAAGAAGTTGAAGGAGGAGAAAAGGGTAATGAGTCGTTCATTCTCAAAGCGATGCAACAACAATTTGAGAGGATGAACATGGTGTTTGAAGAGATTAGGGATCGAATGGATAGGCAAGATGAGGCCATAGCTATTTTGCAAACGGGGCAGCAAAGGAGAGCTCCGAAAGAGCGTAATGGCAATGATGAATTTGAAGCTGATTATGGGGTGTTCTATGGAGAAGATTTGGAAGGAGATGACAATGCCATTAATGTTAATAGAGGCCAAATTAGAGGGGGTAGAGGTGGTCGTAGAGGTAGAGGTAATGGCGATAGAGATCGTAGGTACTATAGGGATGAGAATGAAAGAGTAAGATGAGATGATAGACCCAATAGACCGGATAGGGATATCGGTAGCATTAAGATGAAGATACCCTCTTTCCAAGGGAAGGCTGATCCTGATGTGTATTTAGAGTGGGAGAAACGAGTGGAGTTAATCTTTGAGTGTCAAAATTTTACTGAGGAGAAGAAGGTGAAGTTAGCCACAGCTGAGTTTGTGGATTATGCTGTGGTTTGGTGGGGCCAAGTAGTTCTAGGTAGAAGGAGAAATGAGGAACGTCCTATAAACACTTGGGGTGAGATGAAAACTGTTATGAGGAAGCAGTTTGTTCCTAGATCATACTATAGGGAGCTATACCGACGATTGCAAAGCCTAACACAAGGTTTTAAGAGTGTGGAGGACTATTATAAGAGGATGGAGATAGCCATGGTTAGAGCTAATATAGAGGAGGATAGAGAGGCTACTATGACAATATTTTTACAAGGATTGAATGAAAATATTGCCAATATTGTTGAGTTGCAGCATTATGTGGAGCTTGAGAACTTGGTCCATATGGCTATGAAGGTGGAGAGGCAACTCAAAAGAAGGGGTTTGATGTCACAATATGATAGCAATTCAGGTTCCACATCCACTTGGAAGTAGAATTGGAGTAGAAATGAAGATAAGGCATCTCAAAAGCCTAAGGTTGAAACTACTAAGCCTAAGGAGGGTAAAGATAGAAGCCATGATAAGGGCAAGGCTGAGGCAACCCAAGGGAGAAATAAAGATATCAAATGTTTTAGGTGTTTGGGAAGAGGTCGTATAGCTTCTCAATGTCCTAACAAACGAACTATGATCTTGAGGGAGGATGGAGATATAGAGACCGAAGGGGAAAGTGATGATGATAAGATGCCACCTTTGAAAGATGCTAGTGATGTTGAAATTGAGTATCCCATATATAGAAAGTTGTTAGTGGCAAGGCGTGCTTTAAGCGTGCAAATGAAGGAAGAAGATGATGAGGTGCAACGTGATAATATTTTTCATACTAGATGCCATATCAAGGATATGGTGTGTAGTGCGATTATTGATGGGGGTAGTTGCACCAATGTTGCTAGCACCGAGTTAGTGGAGAAATTGAGTTTATCTACTTCAAAACATCGTAGACCATACAAATTGCAATGGTTAAACGATTGTGGAGAGGTGAAGGTAACAAAACAAGTGCTAGTTCCTTTCGCTATTGGTAGGTACAAAGATGAGGTGTTGTGTGATGTTGTATCTATGCATGCTAGTCATTTATTTTTGAGTCGTCCATGGCAATATGATAGGAGAGTAATGCATGATGGGTTTAAGAATAGATATTCTTTTACCATGAATGGGCGAACGATCATTCTGGTACCTTTAACACCTAGACAGGTGTATGAAGATCAAGTGAGGATAAAAGAGAGTGAGAGAAAAAGAGAGGTCGAGAGTTCAAACACTAGTGAGGCTAAGAGAAAGGGAGTTGAGTGTGAGAAAAAGAGTGACAAAACACTAGAGCGTGTGCAAAAGAAAATTGGGAAGGTCGAGTGTAGAGGAGAGAATGAGAGGAAGAAAAGTAAGAAAAAGAAAATGAGTATTTATGCAAAAGAGAGCAATGTGAGAGCTGTTTTTCTTGCCAAGTAGCAAATGTTTGTACTTTTGTACAAAAATGCTTATTTTTCTAACTCTGACCTTAATGTTTCTTTGTTTAGTGTTGTTACAACTCTTTTGCAGGATTTTAAGGATGTATTCCCTGAGGAGATGCCCGATGGATTACCACCAAAGAGGGGAATAGAGCATCAAATTGATTTTATATCCGGAGTTGCAATTCCAAACCAACCAGCATATAGAAGTAATCCCGATGAGGCAAAGGAGCTTCAAAGGCAGGTTGAGGAGCTGATGAAAAAGGGTTATATGAGGGAGAGCATGAGTCCATATGCCGTACTGGTTTTACTTGTGCCTAAAAAGGATGGGACTTGGCTTATGTGCGTCGATTGTAGAGTTGTTAATAAAATTACAGTTAAGTGTCGACATCCCATACCTATATTAGATGACATGTTAGATGAGTTGCAGGGATCTTGTGTGTTTTCTAAGATTGATCTTAAAAGTGGATATCATCAAATTAGAATGAGAGAAGGAGATGAATGGAAAATTGCATTTAAAACGAAACATAGTTTGTATGAGTGGTTAGTCATGTCTTTTGGTTTAACTAATGCACCTAGTACTTTCATGAGATTAATGAATCATGTTTTGTGTTCTTTCATTGGAAAATTTGTTGTGGTCTACTTTGATGACATATTAGTGTATAGCAAGAGCATAAATGAACATGTTAGACATTTACATTGTGTGCTTGATGTGTTAAGGAAAGAAAAGTTGTATGCTAATTTGAAAAAGTGTTCCTTTTGCACGGATAAGATTGTGTTTTTGGGTTATGTCGTTACGTCAAAAGGGATAGAAGTAGATGAGGAGAAAGTTAAGGCTATTAGGAAGTGGACTAAACCTAGCAATGTTAGTGAAGTCCGTAGCTTTAATGGGTTGGCTAGTTTTTATATGAGATTTGTTAAGGATTTTAGCACCATAGCGGCACCATTAACTGAGGTTGTGAAAAAGAGTGTGGGTTTCAAATGGGGTAGTGAGCAACAACATGCATTTGAATTGATTAAAGATAAATTGTGTACTGCACCATTGTTTGTTTTACTTGATTTCTCTAAGACATTTGAGTTTGAGTGTGATGCATCAGGAATAGGTATAGGGGCTATTCTTATGCAAGATAGGCGTCCTATAGCTTATTTTAGTGAGAAATTGAGTGGAGCATCATTGAATTATCCTACTTATGACAAAGAGTTGTATGCTTTAGTTAGGGCCTTAGAAACTTTGCAATATTATTTGTGGCCTAAGGAATTTGTAATCCATACTCATCAGGAGTCCTTAAAACATTTGAAAGGTCAAAGTAGGTTGAGTAGGAGGCATACTAAATGGGTAGAGTTCATAGAAATGTTTCCTTATGTGATAAAATATGAGCAAGGAAAGGAAAACGTAGTAGCTGATGCATTATCTCGCAGGTATACATTGATTTCTACTTTCAATGCAAGATTGTTGGATTTTGTGTATATAAAGGAATTGTATGTTAATGATCTTGATTTTGCTAGTGTGTATGTTGCTTGTGAGAAAACTGCTTTTGGAAAGTTTTATAGACATGAGGGGTATTTGTTTAGGGAAAGTAGATTGTGCATTCCTTAAGGGTCTATAAAAGAGTTACTTGTTAGAGAGGCGTATGGGGGTGGTTTAATGGGACATTTTGGTGTTAAGAAAACTTTAGATGTATTAGATGAGCATTTCTTTTGGCCACACATGAAGAGAGATGTTGAGCGAATTTGTGAGAGGTATATAACATGTAAAAAGTCTAAGTCTAAAGTTTTATCCCATGGTTTGTATACACCTTTGCCTATACCTAGTAAACCTTGGATTAATATTTCTATGGATTTTATATTAGGTTTGCCTAGGTCCAAAAAGGGCCGAGATTCGGTGTTTGTTGTGGTTGATAGGTTTTCGAAGATGGCTCACTTCATACCATGTCACAAGACCGATGACGCCACATCTGTTGCTGATTTATTTTTCAAGGAGGTTGTTCGACTTCATGGAGTGCCAAAGAGCATTATTTCAGATTGAGATGTGAAGTTCTTAAGCCATTTTTGGAGGACTTTGTGGGGAAAGCTAGGAACAAAGCTATTGTTTTCTACTGCTTGTCATCCGCAAACTGATGGACAAACAGAGGTTGTTAATAGGACTTTGGGTACTTTGCTGCGTTCCATCATCCAAAAGAACTTGAAGAATTGGGAAGATTGCTTACCACATGTCGAGTTTGCGTATAATAGAAGTGTGCATTCGACTACTGGTTGTTCGCCATTCGAAGTTGTGTATGGGTTTAATCCACTTACTCCTTTGGATTTAATACCTTTACCTATGGAGAAAAGAGCTAACTTGAATGATAAGACGAAAGCTGAATTTGTTAAGCAATTGCACGAGAAAGTTAGGCAATATATCGAGCGACGAAGTGAGCAATATGCTACTCAAGCTAACAAGGGGCGAAAGAAAATTGTGTTCGAACCAAGAGATTGGGTTTGGGTGCATATGTGTAAAGCGAGGTTTCCTAATCAAAGCAAATCTAAGTTACAGCCGCGTGGAGATGGTCTATTTCAAGTGCTTGAACACATTAATGACAATGCATATAAGATATACTTGCTAGGTGAGTATAATGTTAGTGCTACTTTTAATGTTTCTGATCTTTCTCCTTTTGATTTTGATGTAGATGCCGATTTGAGGACAAATCCTTTTAAGGAAAGAGGGAATGATAGAAACCAAGGAATCAAGCCTATGGATCCATTGAGCATCAATGAAGGACCTGTGACAAGGGCTCGAGCTAAAAGGATGAAGGAAGGTTTAAATGGGCTCATTCAAGAGATTTGCGCCAACAGTCTTACACAACATGGCTTGGATGGCTTGGAGGGGATATCGAGGCTTCAAAATATCATTCAAGTTCAAGACCTAGTCCAAGAACATTAATCTTGAGGCTTGGATAACAATTTTAATACAAATTGAGCTATTATTTATTTGTTGTATTAATTTGAGCTTAATTTTTATTATGGGTTGGGTTTTAGATTATTTTAGTATATTTACTTTTATATTGGACTTTTAATTATTGGACTGAGAGTTAATTAAATTAGGATTTTATTTTAGTTTCCTATTAGGTTTAGAGTTGAGAGTTTATTTTGGTTTCCTATTAAATTTAGGATTGTATCCTATAAAAGGCTTGTTAAACCTAAAGTTTGATCAGAAGTTTATTGAATAAAGTTTTAACTTTTCTCCATTATTCTTTTGAGAACGTTGAGATTGCATCAAGAATTATTCTTGATTTATTAACCTTAACTTATCGCCCATATTCTCATCTCTTTCTTGGGAGTGGCGTCGTTATATCTTTGGTTGTTGGTTCTCTAATCAACGGATCAAAGATTTTCTATAATCTGAATTAACTTTCTTGGGGGTTGTATTTCAATTTGGTTGTAGGTGTCGTATCTTTTTATACGGGGTTCGCATCACATAAGCATAAAACAGAACATCAAAACCTGTCCTAGATTGATCATATAGGTCCACCTCATTTAGCCTAACAAATAGAGGCCTAGTCAAACTTCATCTAAAAATCCAACCTGTGATAAGACAAGCATGGGGGGGGAGGGGGGGTGGTGTGTAAGTATTGTTGGGGTTTGTGTAGAATATATGACGTAAAATTGTAGACGGCAGTAGCTTTCTCCTACGCTATTATTTCGTCCATGGTTCTTTTTCTTTTAATAAAAAGAAAGTTGACTTGAGTATTACATAGAAGTACATCCCATTTCCTCCAATTGTTTGTGATTCACATTATTGATGAAATCCACAAAGACAAAAAAAAAAAAAAAAAAAAAAAAAAAAGCAATTAAGGTTACTAACTTTTGCATACTGAAAAAACCAAACTAAAAATTTGAGTAGGTATGTGTTGTGTGTATTTTTGAGCTACATCAAATGGGCTGGTAAAAGCCCAAAAACCCAATGAAATGACCAAGTGGATCGGCTCAACCTGCCAAGTCTCAGCTCGCAGAAGTATCCCAACAGAACACTGGACAAGCAGCTCGCGTGCAAGTGCATATAGAAGCATCCTGCTCGCAACAGCGAGGTCACCTATGACCAATAGCTTGTTGCTATAAGCCTTCGAAGGCTTATACCGCACAGCCATGACTACGATCCGAGCTACCTAGCGAGCTCCAGCTCGCCCTAAATAAGAACTAGCTCGCGACTCAATGTGGCCTGCACGTTAAACCTTCCCTATAATAGTAGTAATGCAGATTAAGGAATATGCAACTACCTAATCAAGATCCGGATTTCACGGGATTTGACTCTACAATTAATGGATGTCGGTTTTGGAAAAATATAATCAATTATTTCTTATTATGTTCAAGTGTACGGCCACCCATTTCTCTATAAATAGGGGCAAAAATCTCATTATAAAGGGATCTCTCTCTCTCTCTCTCTCTGTTCACACACAAACTCTCAATAATAGTGACTGCCTCTCCACACCGGAGAAGGCATCGTGGACGTAGGTCTTTTAAGGCTGAACCACGTAAAAGGCTTGTCTTCTGTTCTACCTCTTCCTTTTTTTCCTCTTTCTTGCTTTGTTTAGTCAAATTTGCAGTATTGGGCTAAAGAACCTTGGTTGACCAGATCGAAACATCGATAGTATGATAAACAATAGATTTAAGATATTTATATTGGATATCATATGAGTCATATGACACATATTAAAAGGTTGGGAAAAAAATTTATATATTCAAAATTTGAATTCTTTATAGGACCTATTTATGTTTTTAAAAAATAACTATAGAGCTATGATACGACATTTTTTATATATTATTCCAGTATTTTTATATAATGATGTGACAACTGAATTGATATTGCTAATCCACATTATTGAGTCATCTTCAACTCAATTTAGAAGCAACGGTGGAAATTGTTATATCAGTTAGGCAGAAAATATTTTCATAGTCTGTTATGCACTTAGAATCCAACCAACAAATGCCAACACAAAAAATGTGATAGATGGAGTCCTTCACTTTGGAAGTTTAAGGAAAATTTACTTGGAAGCTCTTTTGAGTTAGGACGACATAATTATTACAACTATTGGCCACTAAAGTGATATTTTGTACTGATGGAGTTTTCTTATTCTCATTGATATTCAAAACACAAATAGGAAAAACTTTATTTTAGTCTCTAAGGTTTTGAAAAATATTAGGTTTTTAGAGCTATTTTAGAAACAACTCTTTTCATTCCTAACATTTCCAAAAATTTTAAAAAAAATCCAAACTATCAGTCAACTAGTAGTGAACATTAATAGAATGTGTTAAAAATATTTTAGTCTTTGATGATTGTTAATGACACATAAATTATTAGAGTACTCTCATAAAACAATGAATTTATAAGTTAAATTACCTAAAATAATCCTAAATTTAAGTTATTAAATTATAATTTAAAATTACATAAAAGCACTATTGACCGTTAGTTACTTGATAATTTGGATTTTTTTTTTTTTTTTTTTTAAAGTTTTGGAAAAGTTAGGGATAAAAAGAGCTGTTTTTAAAAAAACTTTAAAAAACTTGATATTTTTCAAAACTCAGGGACTAAATTGAAGTTTCTCCACACAAATATAAAAGGTATAACAAGTTCTTTTGATCTTTCTTTTGCCTTCATCTTTCATCTTTCATTTTCTACCGATTTGATTAGTGATACTTAATACATATATCTCAGCTTTTCATATCGTAAATGAGATTATCCTAGAAAATTTAGTGATAAGACCAAAAACAAATTTTATATTGAATTCGATTATTCTATAGGATTAAATTGAATAAACTTATAGGTAACTTAGTTGACAAGATAGTATTTTTATTGGATTTAAACCATACTCATAACAAGATAAAAAATTGTATATCATTTTAAAGTAGAAAAGTATCAAGATAATATAATAAAGAGTTTAGTTAATAATTTGAACGACTTTAAATAAAGACAAAATCTTTAAAAATTTAGTCAATGTGGAAGAAGTTGGGCTCTTTGGGATTTATAAATTCACAGGCCACCCCAAAAATCATTCTGAAATTGAAGGTTATATATATATGTGTGTGTGTGTTTTTTTTCTTTGTAATTAGTTTAATTTTTATTAATTAGTTTAAATTAACGACTTTATGTTGATCATCTTCATTAGTCATTACTACAAGAAGCCCAGATGCATGTTTTTGGATGATAGCAATGTAGGAAGAAATTGAAGCTCTACACAAAAACAAAACATGGGAACTTGTACTTTTACTATATGGTTAGAAAGCCATTGGAAATAGGTGAGTTTTTAAGATCAAATAAGATGGCAATGACCAAGTGAGAGATGACAATAATCAAGTGAAGCGGTATTGTGCAAGATTGGTGGTGAAAGAATATGCTAAGAAAAAATGTATTGATTTCAATGAGATATTTTCCCTGGTGGATAAGGGTGGTCATGACAATGTGTGTTACATTTAATCTACACTTAGAGCAGTTAAATGTGAAAACTGTATTTCTTCATGGAGAACTTGAAGAAGAAATTTGTAAGCTTCAACCAAAAGGTTTTGCTTAAAAAGGCAATGAGAACTTAGTTTGTAGATTAAAAAAATCTCTGTACGATTTAAAACAAACGTCGAGGTGTTGATACAAGAAATTTGATTCATTCATTATAAGTTTTGGATATAACAGACTTAGTTCAGACCATTATACATACTATAAGAGATTTGGAGATAGTGACGATTTCATTATCTTGCTGTTGTATATGGATAACATGTTGGTAGTAGGCCCCAACATAGATCGAGTCCAAGAATTAAAGGCACAATTGGCTAGAGAGTTTGATATAAAAAATTTAGGACCAACAAATAAGATTCTAGGGATGCAAATTCATTGAGACAGAAAAGACAGGAAGATTTGACTCTTTAAAAAAAAAAAAAAAAAAAAAAAAACTACTTAAGAAAAATCTTATACCGCTTCAACATGCAAGATTATAAGCCATTTTCTACCTATTTTCTTATGAATTACAAATTATCCTCAGGTATAAGCGCTAACAATGAAGCGGAGAGGATGAAAATGTCTCGAGTGTCGTATGCATTAGCAGTGGGAAATTTAATGTTCGCTATGATATGTACAAGATCGGACATTACACAAGCGGTGAGAGTGGTTAGTCAATATATGACGAATCTTGGTAAAAAGTATTGGTATGCTGTGAAGAGGATTCTGAGATTCACAAGAAGATTCTCAAATGCTGCATTATGTTATAAAGGATTAGAGCTTATAATCAGAGGCTATGCGAATTCAAATTTTACAGAGGATCTCGATAAAAGAAAATCCACTACAGGTATATGTTTACAATTGTAAGAGGAGCTGAGCTAAGTATCTAAGTTACAAATAGTTGTGACTTTATCTACAATAAAAGCATAATACATGGCAGACATAAGCTTGTAAGGAAGCAATTTGGATTAGAAGGTTATTAGAAGGCTTGGGCATAAACAACATAAAATCTTTTTGTTTTGTGACAGTCTAAGGGTCTTGCATATTGCAAGAAATCCAACCTTTCATTTCCAAACAAAGCACATAAAAGTTCAAGATCATTTCGTTCGTGAAGTAGTAGAAGATGGTAGTGTGGACATACAAAAGATACACACCAAGGAGAATCTAGCAGATGCAATGATCAAGCCTATCAATATTGATAAATTCATTTGGTATAGATTCTTATATGATCTTGCAGAAACGTAAGCAGCAAGAGTTTGATCAAAGATTAGAATGATAAACCAGATCATCTAAAATGACTTCAAGTGGGAAAGTGTTAAAGGTGAAGCCATAAATGGAGGCATATATGGATGTGTGTGTCATTATTTGTCTTAGTGGAGCAAATAATATGGAGTCTAAATTATTGACTTGGTGGACCAAATAATGTGGTGGCTATCACCAAATTTATATTTAAAAATTAAAGGAAGCAAGTTGCACCTCTACATTTTTGCTTATAAATAGGCAATTGTAATTCACCTCTCAATATCTCATTTCCAAACTCTCAAATTTATTTGAGAAGTCATTCTCCCTAGTTCTCTCTTAAAATTTTAGAGAGATATTGTATTATTGTTGTTAAGTTAATAAAAGTCTTCTAGTTTTGGTCCGTGAATGTTTTTCTCATATTGAGAGTTTTACTACTTAAACCACATGTTCACTAATTTAATTTTATTACTTCTATTTTCTCTCAATATTATTCTCGATTTTAAGTTTACGCTGGATTATAATAGTATCGGGTCGTCATAACACAAAATATGAAAGTAATCCCATTAAATTATAATTGTATATTTTCTTTTAGCAGTAATAATAGATAAATTAATAAAATGTAAATTAGTAATTGTAAAAAAAATAATAATAATAAAAAATTGTTTCACCCCTAATGCCAATGACTTCGTGGAGAACTATAAAATAAAATTGCTCAATTGGTCTATGAAGTATAAAAACCTGCAGCTTGGTAGAAATCACAAATTATCTTACTTGGTTTGACCCTTTCTTTGACCATATTGTGGAGTGCACAATGCTTGTGAAGATGAATATATAAAGGTGGGAAATGGGCAAACCGTTCTGGACTAATATTTACACCCCCTCTAAGCTGTACGTCCACCTATTTGGTAATTGCATTTGATTATAAAATATTTTTAATGAGATTTATTTTTAAAAAATTAATACAAATTAAATTTAAAGATATAATATGTTTTATGTTAAAAGAATACAAGCAACTCCTAGGGTGCAAGAACAGATGCAGTATCATGCAAGATCAAATGCAGGGCCAGGATTGAAAGGTTTACACTCACTAGCATGTGATCAAAACCAATATATATAGAGATCATGAGGCTGATTAGTGGCGAATTAGTCGTTAATAACTAACTTAACAAACCAATATGGAGTCAATTAGAAAAGTGATGTGCTGGCATTCTGATAATAATATAATGTTCCAGGTCATCAAGTTTGTTACAGGTTGTTAGAGAGGCAGTTAAGGGTCAGTGATTAACTGTATATAAATACATGGTTTTCTTTGTAAACAATCAATCAATTAATGAGAAGTACTTAAGTCCATCAATCGCAGTTTTTACTCTTCTTCAATAACCTGTCGTTTTATCAAACATTTAGCTAAAATCATCAAACTCCATTGTTGTTTTTCATCAAGAAAGTGTAGTATTGACTTTAGCATTCAACATGTGATCACAATTGTAAGTCTGTATCAGTCCTGCAAAGGTATCAAAAACCTTCAACCATCTCTCATCATGGAAGCTAAATCTCATGCATTCCAAAAGTAGGATTTCTTGATAGGTTGAACTTGGGTGTCATTACATTAGAAAATGTTAAGCTTGAGTAGGATTTAAATTTGGCCTTTACAGATTACTTAGATTTTGGACTAAAAAACTCATAAAGGATTGCACAGGATCTGTCGAATCAATATCGCCTCCTCCGGTGTCAGATATCAGTTGCTTCCGTGCCCTTAACATTGGCATCAAGAAAACAGAGCAGCTGCAACTGTAGCTTACTGAAGGATCCAACGATGTCGTGAATCCTGAATATGAGAGGTAATTACTGGTTTCTGTTGGTGAAAATTTTAGAAATTGTCTACATTTTTCCAGAGTTGCTACATCAAATAGTAAATGGTTTTGAATCATTAATCGCATATTTGTCAGAACTAGAAATTTGTGTGTTTCAAGCTGGCACCTACTTTTCTTAAGATACTATTTGCTACCACCAAACAGATGACGTTTTTTGCAAGTCATTGGTTCATTCGTGTTTAATTAAATTGTACGATTATGAAATTAGATTGTGAAAACATTTACCATTTTTAAGTTTGTCAAGATATGATATTCAATCACTATGTAATTTGATAGAATATCGGTAATTAAAGGAAAAAAATAGAAGTGAATAAATATCGAATTGAAAATATTCTGTAAGTGCTTTAAATCTTTTACTTCTGTAGTCCTTTGATGAAATTATTGCGCGCTGCCAAGTATAGAATTTTGGAAGAAACACTTGTTATGCATTACTTAGATACAATGACAAATTGAACAACTATCAATTCGTGACTATTTTAGAATACGAAAATGGTATTGCACAGAAATAATATCACCATGAATAAAAAAACAGTTGAAATATAGTCGTCCTTAGAATTTGAAAATGCAAAAGCAAGCTCATATTTGTAAAGCCTCCATCCATCATACAAATGGTGAGAGGAACATAACCACAATCCATCTGCCTATAGACATGAAGAGTCCAGAATACCACCTTCATGCAAAAAGGAAAAACTAAATGTATGTGTGCTTCTCTCTTTAGTTCCATTAATTGGAGAAGTCTACGCGTACCTCCATCATATGGAAAAATTAATAGATAAGAAACAGTAAAGCACTAAAAATCAAAACATATTACTGCAAGTTCCGCAAATTGTCATTTTTAACTTGTTTATACCAGTCATATTTTTCTCATTGTGCACAAGTTCTTTAAAAATCAGTAACAGGATTCGTATGAGTTCCAAGTTTATTACAGGACAAAGAATAAATGAACTTTGTACAAAATCAACGCTCAGTGATAGAAAATTTTGTACATGTCTAAACTCAATTAGCCTATCATTATGCAGCTCAAATGGTTTTTCAAGATTTGTTAAATTGAAAATAAAAAGTGCGAAAAATCACTGGATGTTAATACTTTTAGTTGTTTTCACATGACAGCATCAATAGAATTTGCAGATGAAACTAGAGCTATTCCGACCTTATTCATGATATTACTTCAACATCCATTTGCACATGGGGAATGTTAGCTATTCTTGCCACTTATCTATAGTTTTGAAGCTCTAATTTCCACAGTGATCGCTCACTGATATACAGGGACGAAGTTCTAGCTTTGTACTGATATACAGGGACGAAGTTCTAGCTTTGTGGGCTAGGGTGGGCTAGCCCATCTCGAAATATTTTCATAGTATTACTAGTTTGTCCTTTTAAATAAATTTCTATAATAACCCTCTGTTGTTAAAGTCATTTTCAACCAAGCAAAAAGAAAGCATCTCTTATCTATTTGCTTCTTTATTTTGGACTAGGTGTTATCCTAACATTCTATTTTTTATTATGAAATATTTTAGCGTTCTTAGTAGTGTCAAAAATGCTTTTCACTAAATGAATTGGTATATCGATGATTTTTATTTATTTATTTATTTTTTAGCCTTCTTTTGCAATTTGCCCTCAAAAATGCTTTGTTTTAGGCCTTTTGGCTTAACAGATTGCCTGGACTTTGGACCCTGCACTTTAATGTACAGTCCAATTTAGAATAAAATTGATAGAAAGGTGAAATTGAATACCTATCTGTAATTTTAGAGCATTGTGCAGCGTAGAAATTATCAGGGTGCGAATCCTAAACATTTTATTTATTTAGAATCCTAAATTATCAATTGATCATACTAACGTGTGAGATTCTGCATCAAAACCTACTCTCAAGCAGCAATGACAATGTTAACAATATTTTCATAAAATTCGGAAGCAATAATTATGGTGCATTGTTCATATGGCAATGCGTGTGTACCTTACAATGACTCATTTTCAATCATAACATTACAATCAATTACAAATCAATTACAATGCTTCAGTCTCTAGTTCCATCTATTTAAGAACTGTGCATACACCTATATCATGTGGAAAACATCAAAAGATTATAAGAAAAACATTTAAAAGAACTGAAGTATTAAAGGGAATAATGCAAGTTCTAAATGTTGTTACTTTGAACTTGTATATATGTATAAGCAATCTGCCTCAGAATAGATCATTTAAGCTTGTCTAGTGTCAACATTTCTTGATTATTAAGATATTGAGGTATAAAACGTTGATTTAATTTGAGTTTTTTTTCCTTGAAAAAAAGTGAAAATTCACTGTATATTGACTATGTTAGTCCAGTATGAATGATAGCATAAATATATTTTGTTTTCTAGACTTACTCATGATCATCCATATGTATATGGGAAATGTAAGTCATTTTGTATCGCTTTTTCTTTTTTCCTATCTTGTTTTTGAGTTATGATTTTAACAAAAGACACTCAACAAATATGCCAGGAAATTAGAGCAACAGTTTCCCAGCTCCAAAGTTGGATTACTTAGATCATCCTGAGGTTTCAAGCAAGTGCATAATATGTAGACATGAAATAGGCTTCAGTTGTGTGCATAAAAAATTTTATGTGAGTTATACATAGATACAATGCAGAAGTGGGATTAGACTTGAACAATTTAACCTCTGGAACTTCTAAATTTGTATACTTGATGATTCCCAATGAAGAGATTATTAACGTGAAAATCACTAGAAACTGATGTAACACAAATTTTATTATTCATATATGATAAGTAAAAATATGTATTGCACTTAAAAGAGGAGGATATTGCAGACGAGTGTCAAACAACTAGAAATTCATGTGTACTTTATTTTTACACAATAACAATCTTAAAATATTAAACAAACAAATTGCAGTCTTGATGTCACCACAGTTAACAAACAACTGATAAATCATAGTCCGTTTTATAAGAAAATGCAAAAGCGAGCATATATTTGTAAAGTCTCTATCAGTAAAACAGATGGTGAGAGGAACCAAAGACTGTAAAAGAAATTTATGTGTTTCTCTCTTTAGTTCCATCAGTTGGAGAAGTCCACGTCCACCCGCATCATTTGGAAAAATTAATAGATAAGAAATAGTACACAAATAAAAATAAAAATTTATAGCTGCAAGTTTCACGTGTTGTTACTTTGAACTTCTCTAAACTAGTCATAATTTTCTCAGCCCGCACAATTTCCTTATTCTTAAAATATCTACTCTAATTCATATTCCATTTTTATAGTGGAAATCGAAGATAAGAATGTCATAATCACTGTAAACTATTAGCTAATACATTCTATTGTTCATATATGATAAGCATTTATATGTGTTGCACTTAAAAATGGAGAATATTCCAAACTTACTTATGAGATTACTTTCCCATCGATTTGTATGTGAGGAATCTGAGCTATTTTGATCCACTCTTTCCCTCTCCTGTTTTGAAGTTCTGAATTCAGCAGAGGACAGTCACTGATGTACAAATAACTTAGGGAAGAGGGTAGGCCCTCGTCAGGCAAGGAATGAAGCTTGTTGCACCTGTTGAGCTTCAGTGTTTCAAGACATGTAAGGTGTTGAAGTCCCTTGTAGTCCAAAACTTCGAGATTTGGGAGACTGCTGATTCGTAGAGAGATGAGGTTCCGTGGAAGCAGGTTCTGCTCTGGAAATGACTCCAAGTCTTCACTTCCATCTTCAATTTCGATACGACTAAGGTCATTTAACTCATGCAATCCCCACTGGATACAGGGTGTGAGTTTGCGGCAAAAACTGATGGAAACTAAATTTAAGCTTGACGGAAGACCCCCTTCTGGAACCGACTCTGCTTCTGGACATTTATCTATAAGTAGTGACTGAAGAGATTTGAGCCCGTGCAGTTGACCTGGAAGCACTTTGAGATTCTCGCATTTAGAGAGCAGGATAGATGTGAGACTGGGAATATGCAATTTTTCTTCAGGGAAAGATATAAATTGAGCGCAATTCCTGATTTCCAAGGCATCTAGGAACTTGTGATCTTCTGTGATCAAGAGGGAATTAAAATTTGCACAATCCCATATAGATAAACTTCTAAGCTGTGGAAAAATGGCTAATGGAAAGGACACGAGAGAATCACAACTGCTTTCTATGCACAAGTTTTCAAGGGAATTATGCCTCTCCGAAGTGAAGGGGAACTTTACTTCTTTACATTTACGGATATATAGAGATTTCAAGGCTTCGGGTAATTGGTTCGCTTGAATGGACTTGAGCAAATGACAATTGATGATATACAAATGTTGAAGATTGTTGTACTTATTCAAATCTGCAGGAAGGAACTGGGCATCACATGCTTCAATTTCAAGACTACACGGCATTTGCTTCAACCTTTTTAATTCCTCAAATTGTGAAACGTTGATGCTCTCTTGTTCAGGACTAGAGATGTCCTCATGACTATCTTCGCTATAGTCAGTATCAGATGCAGCCGAGGAGTCATTTGATGCCCCTGGAGGATTCCAGCTCTCTTGTTCAGGACCAGAGATGCCCTCCCGACCATCTTCACTATTGTCAGCACCAGATGAAGTCTTAGTTGCAGCATCGAAGATATCTGATGCTCCTCCATGCTTAGCACTTGAATCCTCAGTCAAATGCTGGGGGGATTCTGAGGGTGGGCTCTTTGATGTGCTTGACTGTTCGCTTGGCTGCACAACATTGCTGTCAGGTAAATGCAGTTCTTTAGAGGTGTCCTCACTTACTGAAATTTCAACTTCTACCGAAGGAGGGCAACAGTGATCCTCATACTTGGGGCAACTTTCAATGTGCTTCCGCTTAAGGCAAGGAAACTCTAATGGTTGCATTTCAGAAGGAATCCATCCTTCCCATTCTAAATGCCGGGGGGATTCTGAGGGTGGGCTCTTTGATGTGCTTGACTGTTCGCTTGGCTGCACAACATTGCTGTCAGGTAAATGCAGTTCTTCTGGAAGTCTTGAAGTTAAAGGTACATCCAGTAGCTTCTCGTTTCTTCTGAACTGTGCCTTATTGCCTTCATCAGTGATTGGAACATCAGTATCAGTATCTGTTGGATAGTCAGTATCAGATGAAATCTCAATTGCAGCGAAGGAGTTATTTGATGCCCCTCGAGGATTCCAGCTCTCTTGTTCAGGACCAGAGATGTCCTCCTGACCATCTTCACTATTGTCAGCATCAGTTGAAGTCTCAGTTGCAGCAGCGAAGTTATCTGATGCTCCTCCATGCTTAGCACTTGAATCCTCAGTCAAATGCTGGGGGGATTCTGAGGGTGGGCTATTTGATGTGCTTGACTGTTCGCTTGGCTGCACAACATTGCTGTCAGGTAAATGCAGTTCTTTAGAGGTGTCCTCACTTACTGAAATTTCAACTTCTACCGAAGGAGGGAAATGGTGATCCTCATACTTGGGGCAACTTTTAATGTGCATCCGCTTAAGGCAAGGAAACTCTACTGGTTGCATTTCAGAAGGACTCCATCCTTCCCATTCTGGCATTTCCCGAAAAACTAGAATCTCTAGTGAAGGAAAAGGGTTGGCTGAAGCATTATTCACCCCAAAGAATTCAGGACCAATTTTTTTTACTCCTCTCATCCCTTCAATTATGAGTTCCTTAAGAGACGGTAACTGCCCAAGTGGAGGCAAGTGTGAGCAACTATTACAGTCACTAAGATGCAAGAACACCACCTTGGAAAAGGAAGAATCTCCAACCCAATCTGGAAAGCTCATCCCATTGTACGATATAATGCTGAGCTTTTCCAAATTTCGATGTGGTTCCAACTTTTCAAGCACATTTGTTGCATGCTGGGAATTTGCTGTGGCATCACTCCATTTCAACTCTAGCACTTTAAGATATGCCTTACTTTTCAAATCGGCCTCAGCTGCATCTGTATCAGATACCACATTCTGTAACCTTGAAATGCGAAGGGTCCCTCCAAGACTTTTAAGGGGCCCCAACTCTCTAATATTTGAGCCGCTGAACTCACCAACAACAAAGTCAGACAAACTTTGAAGGTTTGTCAAGCAACCCATTTCTGCTGGCATCTCTTTCAAGCATGTTTCTTTTATATCAAGATGACGCAAATAAGCAAGCTTCATCAATGTTGTAGGCAATTCAGCAAGTGAACGGCAATATGACAGCAACAGTGTTTGTAAATTGTAGAGAGTGGTTACAAAATCAGGAAGCCTAGTAATTTTGGTGTGAGAGAGGTCTAAGTACTGCAAAAGTTTCAACGCTCCAATTGAATCAGGCAACTCAGTGATAGTATCATCAGAGAAAGAAAGGACTCGTAAACATTGCCAATTCTTAGCCCTCGCAAGAATCGAAGCACCTAAATCTATTGAACTTTCCCCTGGTGACAAATAATACAGAAAAAGAGTCCTTAAATGGCTAGTATTACAACTAATGAGCTTCTTATATGACTTTACACTCAATGACAAATGTCGAACTACTTCAGACGGCAGGTCAGACTCATTCATGGAATTAACGAAACTGAAACAAAAAAATCCTGATGCAAATTGAGCCAATTTATGCATAAGAGAATGCATAACAAAGCGGGAACTGTTAGCACCTGATTTTTGGAAAAATGACCTAGAGGTCAATTCATCAAAGTACTCATGACCCACCTCTTCAATTCTTCTGTGTTTGGAGTGTTGCAGAAAGCCTTCTGCCATCCATAAGAGGACTAACTTCTCCTTATCATATTCATGATCAACGGAAAACATAGAACAATAAGCAAAGCATCGTTTGAGATTTGGAGGAAGAGAATTATAACTCATCCAAAGAATTGAACCAATGTCGTTCTGTACGTCCGAATCAGAGACTTTCCTTAATACAGCTTTCCATTCTTCAACAGATGGCTTAAACCGCAGCATGGCGCCTAGTGTGACTATTAATAAAGGCAAGCCATCACACTTGGTAACAATGTTTTTGCCAATGGCTTCTAATCCCGGATGTAAACCAATTTCTTTATCTGCAAATGCATGTTTAACGAAAAGCATCCAGCTAACCCTAGAAATTAATGGCTTCAAATCATAATTGCGAAGAATCCATTTAGGTCTTTTGTAACTCGATGGGAAACGATTTGAAGTCAGAAGAATCTTACTTCCTTTTGCTCCTTCCGAAAGATCAGTATGGATCATCTCCCACAAAGGCCAGTCAGAAGGAACATCATCCAAAACCAGTAGAAATTTCTTCATGTTGAGAATCTTTTTCAACATATAACATCCAATATTTCTTGAGTCCACAATACTGAAAGCCTCGGAAAAAGCTTTAATCAAACTTTCATCAAAAGGAACATCTCCTGAAAGAGAAGCCCAGCCTTTCAAGTCAAACTGCTCGCTCACCCTGTAATCGTTGTATACAAGCCGAGCGAGGGTGGTTTTGCCCACTCCATCTACCCCCACAATGGGAATAACAGTTACAGGATCATCAGTTTGATTGTCTGACAGTAAGAGCTCGATTATAGCGTTTTTATCTTCATCCCTGCCATCTACTTGGGATTCATCTTCAAGATGGAATTTGGCCGCTGACAATGGATGAGGTTTTCTCAATATCCGAGAAGATTCCCTTAAGCCATATAATTCTTTATCTTCACGCCTGCCAAATTTTTTTTCTTCACACCCGCCATATATTCGGGATTTAGCTTCCAAATTGCGTTTGAGAAATCGAAGAGATCCTTTCAATTTCCAAGAAGCTTCACTTGAGCGAAAAAATCTTATACCTTCACGCCTCCCATATTTTTCTTCTTCACGCTCGCCATATATCCGGGATTGAACTCCAAAACTGCCTTTGGGATCTAGAGAAGATGTCTTCAATATCCAAGAAGCTTCACTTGAGCCGAAGTTATATTTACCTCTCTGAAGAAGAAGTGTTATGCCACTGCTTATATTCTCCAACTGGTCTCTGATGTTCTCAAGGCAAGTTTCTATGTTCCAAGGCTTGGATTCCAACTGGTGACTCAATATTTCAGTGGCAATTTTGTCCAGCAGATCCTCAAGATCATAGCCGACTTCTTTGAGTTCGTCCAACCACAGTCGTGCCTGTTTCACCCTATATGCCATGGACTCAACATCATCAAGAATCGCATCAAGACTTTGCAGATCTGTCTTCAAACCCTCATCCAGTTTCAGTTTACCAAGTAATTCTGAAATAGGAGGAGAAGAGATCCTGTCAACCAGTTGTTGAAGAACAGAAACCTGAGCCATCATTTCCTCTGACTTGTTTTCCTCAGCCATCAGGGACATGCTTCCCTCAGCTATCTCCATAGCAGACATGTTTGTCCTCTTTTAATGAAATAAAAAGAAACAACACAAAAAGAGAAGAAGAAGATGCTGCTGGAGCTTCCACCATAAAAGTTTGTACAATTTCTCAGCTGCTTCTATCAGGTCCAAAATGAAGATACCAAAAACAAAAAAAAAAAATGAAAAAAAAATGAAAACAATTTTTTTTAGGATGAAAGCAATTTTCTGTTTTTAAGCAGAATCTAAGAAGATAGAAGATCTACTCAGCAAAAATTTCATTGAGAATGAAAGAAGAGAAGAACAAGAGTAGAAAAGCAGGATTCCCTAGAATCAAAAAGAGAGAGAGAGGCTCTCGCTCTTTTGTTACTTTTCATATAAACAAGCAAATTTTTTTTTTTTTTTTTTTGGAAAGAAATATAAACGAGCAAATTGACTCCTTCGAAGAGCTTAATTTTTATTTGTTTATTTATTTTAGGTTTGTAGAAAGATTTTCATTGTCCACTTAAAAAAAAAAAAAGATTTTCATTTTCGTCCTGTTTAAATTATTAATTTTTAATTACATTTACATTTTTGGAGACCCATGATCTATAAAGAGTCTTAAATATATTAAGAATGAATTACATTATATTTTCTTAAAATTTATTTAAAAATAAATAAAAATATAATTATTTTTTTGTTACACATAATCCTATATCTAACATTGATTTTTGTGGACGATAACCGAGGGAAGGATATTTTAATTATTTCCTCCGAAATTGGTTGGGTTAGCAAGAGATGATGTCACATAAAAAGAAATAAAATAATAAAAAAATCTTGAATCAAATCAATAGAAAAGAAACATATTTCCTTAATAAAAAAGACATGCATGTGGGGCATGTTTTTGTCTGATAGTGATACAGTACTTATATTTTTGTGTTAGTTGGTATTCGCTGTAAATGCTTGTTTTGGTCATATACTGTTTCTACACTGTTAATTGATACAGTACTTATATTTTGGTGCGTGTTTAGGCAAGACACACTGCTTCCACAGTGTCATGTTTGTTGCACATAATATTTTTATGTTTTTATTGAGCAGTATTTATAATTCACCATTTAAATCATACTTATACTGTGTTAAATAATACATACTTCCACAGACATTTCCATTAAATAAGAAGACAAAAAGTGTAAGAAATAAGAATAGAAAATAAAAAAAAAAAATGAAAAAAAGTGTTACATTAGATGAACAAATAAGACGAGAAAAAGGGTAAGAAATAAGAATAGAAAAAAAAAAATTCAACGAATCACACATGAAGGTGCAAAAAGTTAGATGCAAAACCATGTCATCATTCCTTTCTAAAGGGCTGAAAAAATCTGACAATCTCTTTTAATTAATTTATTAATTGCAAATTCATTCCATTCCAAAGGGCAAAATGATGAAAAAAATATTACATAAAAAACTTATTTTCATGACATTAATTCAATACAAAACTTACTTTCATCACATTAATTCAATTCCTAAGGGCAAATTGGTCAGTTAAATATAATTGTAAACCTGAAACCATATACAAAATTTGTGGTGTTGGTAGCTGAACATGTGAAAATAGAAGAATATTTTATTATATTTTGTTGTCTTATTCATGGATAATTAGATAACTTTACATTGTTGAGGATATTTTAGACTTTCAATCAAAATTTTTGATCAACTGTTACAATTGACAGAAGTTAACGTTAGGCATGGGGGTTTGGTGCAATAAACGAGTAAATGTGTTTCCATCTGTTTTTCGGTAAACCTCAGAGGGTGTTATGCAATTTATTCATATATTAATTTAGTTTCTTTCACCAAAGTTTTAACAATCAAAATCATATGATATCTGAATTGATTCTTTTAGTTGACGGGAATAAAAATATAATTTTACTTTCTAACCTTTCAATTTTCATAATTATACAATTTAATATTGACTTGTATGTCAATAAAAATCTAACACATGTTATTAAATTTTTAGAGTTAAGAAATAAAGTAATTTTTTTTGGAAAATTTTCTTAAACTTAAACAGATTGTAACATAAATACTGAATAAATATAAAAGGTAGATAAAGAAGTTGTAATTTAAGACATATAATTATTTGGATAAATTACACATATATCATTAATATTTTTTTTTCTTGAAAAAACATCGCTAGTATTGTGTAATTATAATTATAGATAATTTTTATAAAAATTAGCCCAAACCACTGTTGCCGTTAGTGGATGGTCATTAGAATATAGAGAAAATAATGAAGAAGAGTATTTTGGTCCTATCGTTTTTAATAATAGAACTTTATTATTAATTGTTTTATATAATAATTAATTATTTACTTATATTGAAAAAATGGATGGAGGATACTTGATCTACTCCATCCATAATTCCATCTCTATCATTTAAAAATAATACTTTAAAATATAAACTTAAAGAGTAAAATCGTTTTAAAAAACCTCATGAATCATGATTGAGTTCTAGGAAAAGAAATTGAAACTAGAAGAAATAGACAAATGCATAAGACTTCTAAATTTTTTATGACTCCAGAAAGATGTTAATCATTGTAAATAGAGCTCTTCATCGGATATAGAGCTAATGGTTGGAGTCAGATGGAATCAACACCATCTCTAATAGGGCAATATGTTAATCTTTAATGGAGCTCTTCATCGACATAGAGCCAATGGTCAGAGTCATATGGAATCAACTTCATCTCCAATAAAGCAATCCCTCCATTTGAAATGAAGGGGCCCCAACAAAGATAAGGCCATCTTCATCTTCGACAGAGGTCAAAGCTCCATTAGATGGAGACGGCTCCACTACAATTTTTTCGAACTTTCAGGCTTTTTACAAATTTATGTCCGATATGCAACTTACAAGAAATGACAGCTATACTCTTCTACGGTTAATTTGGACTAACATTTGAAAAGGACTAAATTAATACAGTTTTGAAACTTCAAAAACTTGAATCTAATTAACACATTCATCCTTAAAATGTAAAATTTTCATTAAATTTCCTTTGTATAATTTTATTCCTTTGTCAAATCAGTAGCCAAAACACTAGTCACACAAAGGTGATGAGTGTTAATAATGCTAGTTATGTATGTGTGACTAGTGGTGTCATGACTTGATAAAAAAAAAAAAAAATCAGTAGCCAAAATACTAGTCACATTAAGGTAACGAGTGTTAATAATGCTAATTACCTCAGTGTGACTAGTGGTGTCATGACTTGATGGAAAAAAAACCAATAGCCAAAATACTAGTCATATCAAGGTGATGAGCGTTAATAATACTAGCTATCTTAGTGTGACTAGTGGTTGGGTCATTGTTTTGAAACAAAACCTTTATTTGGTGACTCTATATAATAAAATGAACACCGAACACAAAAACACAAACAAGTATAATATTACAGTAAGTATGAAGATAGTTTTGCAATTATTATAAATAAAAGCAACGGTATTTCAACAAAAAAAATACAAGGTTATGTTTCAGATTGTTCTGGTACATTGGGTCGGGGAGTATTGTTACAAGTCTTGCTATTGTGTCCTAGTTGGTGGCAGGTTCGACACTTTCGTCGTCTCCTTACTTGGGTAACGGAGCCTTTACTATTGTTTGTAAGGGGGCATTAAGACGGATATGGATTACGATAGTTTTGTCGATGGTAATTGTATCATTAGGAAAGGTGTATCATGGAATTGGAGGCTACCAGAAGTTCACAAAATGAGAAGGGAATACGCCTTCGCCATATTTTGTAATGCTGTTGAAGGAACCATTTAGTGTAATTATGGTTTTATATTAGCACATTTATATATCAATATATAAAGTTATTTTGAGATGATACTTTACATTTGTGGTTTTTGCGAATATATTTTGCGTTATTTTGAGGTGTTATGTTAAACTTGTGTTATAATTTATTAAGTTGAAAAAAATCAGTAGCTGTAACACTAGTCATACTAAGGTGACAAATATTAATAATGCTAGTTACCTCAGTGTGACTAATGGTGACATAACTTGATAGGAAAAACCAGTAGCTAAAACACTAGTTACACTAAGATGATGAGTGTTAATAACGCCTGTTACCTCGGTGTGACTAGTGTCATGACTTGATGGAAAAAACCAGTAGCGCAAACACTAGTCACACCAAGATGATGAGTGTTAATAACACATGTTACCTCGGTGTAACTAGTGATGCCATGACTTGATGGAAAAAACCAGTAACCAAAACACTAGTCACACCAAGATGACCGGTGTTAATAACGCTTGTTACCTCGGTGTGACTAATGATGTCATAACTTGATGGGAAAAATCAGTAGCCAAAACACTAGTCACACCAAGATGACGAGTGTTAATAACCTCTGTTACCTCGGTATGATTAGTGGTGCCATAGGTACAGAAAAACAAAAAAAAAAAAAAAACAAGTAGCCAAAAACACTAGTCACACCAATATACTCAAATGTTAATAATGTTAGTTACCTCAGTGTGACTAGTGGTGTCATAGGTTACCAGAAAAATTGAAAACAAAACCAGTAGCTAAAACACTAGTCACACCAAGGTGAAGAGCATTAATAATACTAGCTATGTTGGTGTGACTAATGATTGGGTCATTGTTTTGAAACAAACCTTTTATATAGTGACTCTATTTAATAAAAAGTTCATTGAACACAAGTCTACAAACAAGTATAATATTACAGTAAGTACATTCTCAATTTTGCAAGTGTTACAAATTAAAGCAACAGTACTTCAACAAACAAAATACAAGGTTATGTTTGAGATTGTTCTGGTACAATAGGTCGGGGAGCATTGTTATAAGTATTGCTATTGTGTTCTGGTTGATGGCAAGTTCGACACTTTTATTGTCTTCTTACTAGGGTAATGGAGCCTTCATTATTGTTCATAGGGGGGCGTTGAGATGGATGTGGATTTCGACAGTTTTGTATAGTGACCTCTTTGCCCACAACGGGAGCATTTCAAATCCCTTCTGGTATTCTCGTCAGCAGATGTAATCCTTTTCTTTCTAGGTCTGCCAGCCTACGGACCCCATGGTGGTGATAAAATAATGATGTTTCAGATGTGTTCTGGAACTGTCCATTCATTTGGGTCAGGAATTGGGAAGATAACACCAACATATGCAGCCAATAAATTGGGTGTTTTATAACACTCGGATATGTAAGGGATGAATGACCTATTACAATGTCTGTAGCACCGAAAACAATATTAAACTTTTATTCTACAGTTAGATCAAAACCCATCAAAATATATGTCTTACCTTAACACTGCAAGTGCATGCGAACATGGTAAAAGATCAAAACCCATCAAAATATATGTCTTACCTTAACACTGCAAGTGCATGCGAACATGGTATAGATCAAAACCCATCAAAATATATGTCTTCATCTTCATCTTCATCTTCATCTATGTCTTTACATTCATCTTCAATGTTACAGTCCTCATGGAGTGGAACTTCATTGTTTAACAAAACAGACTTGAATTGAGAAACTAATTGAACAAAACTTTGTTGTTGTTCTTGGTTTATGAATTGGATTTGTGGTTGACTTGGTAATTGAATTTGTGATTGGATTGGTAGTTGAAACTATGACAGGATTGGTTGTTGTAAATGGATTGATGGTTGAATTTGTTATTGAATTTGTAATTGAACATTTCCCTTATCTCTCACATAGTCATTTATGTTTTTTGGAACAACAGTTACGTAAACTTCAGGATTTTTCTCACGTAGCTAGAAAGATACAACTTTATCAGTTGTTAATCTTAGTGTGGCCAGCCTATCGCAAGTCTCCACCAATATGTGTAACTCAGATGTACTCTTTGTTATATCTACTCGAACAATATCCTCAATGGTCATTTTTAAGTAATCAAGCATCACCTTCATCAAAACAAAGGCTATTTTTGATTCACCACCCTCATACTTATAGCCAATCCATTGTTCACCATGGGTGACTATAATTCTAGTTTTGTCCATATCACTACACACAAATAAATGATTGAATTTAGTAATTAAGCTCCAAATCAAGACTAGCAATATATCGTTACTCATACTTTGATAAAATTAAGTAATTAAACTACCCAATAAATGTTCATAATATGACACTAATAGTCACATCAAGGTGACTTACATTAATAATGCAAGTCATCTTGGCGTGACTAGTGTTTTGGTTATTGATTTTTTATTTTTTCATAAATCTATGGCATCAGTAGTCACATTGAGGTAACTAACATTATTAACATTCATCATGTTGGTGTGACTAATATTTTGACTACTGATTTTTTTCTATCAAGTCATGACACCACTAGTCACACCGAGGTAACTAGCATTATTAACACTCGTCACCTTGATGCAACTAGTGTTTTGGCTACTAATTTTTTTTTTCATCAAGTCATGGCACCACTAGTCACATCGAGGTAACTAACATTATTAACACTCATCACCTTAGTGTGACTAGTGTTTTGGCTACTGATTTATTTTTCCATAAACTCATGTCACCACTAATCATACAAAGTTGACTTGTGTTACTAATACAAGTCATCTTGGCATGACTAATGTTTTCGTCTTAGGTTTTTTTACTAGTTTACTAAGTCATGTCATCACTAATCACACCAACATAACTTGCATTAATAACGTCATACAATATGGCGTTTGCAACAACATACACAGAAATACTAAGTTCGTAAACCCTAAAGCAAATTCTTACAGTTCAATATCAGCATGGCTAATCACAATAACTAATAACAACTGAAAAATATGTGTTCAAAAGTTAAGATACTTTACCGTAGTGCAAAAGAAGATTATGGATGGTGGATGTGAAGAAGAAAATGAAGATGGATGGTGGCGATTGTACGAATGGAAGTGGTTGGATAGTAAGGGACTCTCGTTGATTCGTAGTGCAAAAGAGAATGAAGATGGTTAGTGGATGGTGGCTTTGAAAAAGAAAATGAAGATGGACAATGAATGCAGAAGAAAAAGAAAAAGAAAAGAGAGCAAAAATGTCGAAAGAGAAAGGAGCTAGAGAGAGAAAAGAGAAAATGAGTTAAGGGTATTTGTGTCAAAAAAAAAAAAGAATTGAAACACAATTGTTAATTTTATTCAAAAGGGATAAGATTGTCTATTCAACATTTTTAAAAGCCACCAGTTGACATTTTCCCTTGGGACAAGGACAAAAATAGCATTATAAAATAGTGAGTTAATATTCATATTACTTTTCAATAAATGAAACAATTAGGTCTTAAACTATATGTGAAAATACTAAAATACCATTCTCATAAAAAACAAGTTGAAGAGGTATTTTGCAAACATCAAACCCTCAATGTTCTCACTACAACCGCTCCCTCACTCTCTACCGCCATTCAACCCTTCATCTCCTTCCTTTTCTTTTTCTCCTCCTATTCTTTCTATCTGCTTTGGCAGACCGACAGACAACCTCCGTCTCTTCGTCAGTGTCCGAGCCCTTCCTCTTCTTCCTCTTCACAACCAAATTGCTCCTCTTTCCCTTCTTCTTCTAGTCCACGATCAAGCTACCACAAGTGGCGGTTGTCGGTAGCCAGAGTAGCGACAAGTATAGCGTTCTCGAATCGCTTGTCGGTAGAGACTTCCTGCCACGAGGCAATGATATCTGCATGATTCGCTCGCTCGTGGTTCACCTGCTGCTGACCAAGACCGAGGAGGAGTACGACGAGTTCCTCCACCTACCTGGCAAGAGGTTTTATGATTTCTCAAAGATCAAGAGAGAAATTGAGGTACAACTTTCTAACGACTTCATTGACTCTACTATTAGTAGATAGACACTTGAATGTTGTTTTGTGTTGCTAGAAATTTTGAATATATTCAAGAAGTTTGTTGTGCAAAATGTTTGAAATGAAGAAACTAGAAGTTTGTTTGATTAGTTGGTTGCTATTTATGCCAACTGTGAATATAATGATACATTGTGTAGATACTTGTTTTGGTTGATTTATATGAATCTGTTGGGATTTCTTTTTGGTGGGTTTTCCGTTAGCTCTATTTATTTATTTTGTTTTGGTTAATTTATATGAATACATTGGGGTTTTTTTTTGTGGGTTTTCGATTTAGTTACATTGTGTAGATAATTGTTTTGGTAGATTTATATGAATCTGTTGGGTTTTTTTTTTTTTTATGGGTTTTCAATTAGCTCTATTTATATATTTTGTTTTGGTTGATTTATATGAGTCTGTTGGGGTTTTTTTTTTGTGGGTTTTCGATTTAGTTGCATGGTGTAGATACATGTGTAGTATTAATTTATTGTATCCATAACTATATTAAGTGAAAACGAAATGAAGGGACAAAATTAGGTAACATTTTGCCCACCCGAGACAACCAAAGTAGCTTTAAGTAACACTTCACTTGCTGCTTTATTATCAATCAATTTTATTGTTGTTTCCCGGGAGAGAAACTGAAATAATGAGGCAGCAGAGCATGGAAGATCCACTTTTGGGTGGTAACTATGTGTTAACTATCAAGAAGAGAAAGACCTAGGGCAGAGTTCTGTGCCTAATTATTGTGTTGCTGGCTTTGTCAAGTTAGTTGAAAATCTTTTCTCTTCTTTTCTCTTAGTTTTTGGATATCTCAAGTTTTGTCAGAGTTGTAAATTAGGATCTGGGTAACTGTTGTTTTTAGTTTAGTTCGTCTATTCTGGGTTTTATCTCGATGGATTGATGTTTCTTATTTTTTTTGTAGCAAATTGATATTAGAAAACTGTGTTATGCGTGGATATATGATTTGAAAGAATACAATTTTTTTGTCAACACAAGTATACAGTCGATGAGGAGATCAGGAGTTTATGTGGAAAGACACCTTAAATTATCTATTAGAAAATATTTTTTAAATTAATGTTCATGGTTAGCATCCAAATTTTATGGTCAAAAAGATAAATTAGTATCCAAATTTTATGTCCATCTACAAAATTAGCATCTTGAAGATGAAGAATCATAATTTTCTTTATTATGATAAGCCCCAAGTGAAGGGGTCTGGATTTGATTATGTTTTGATATTTTATAATATGATCTTCACAGTAATTTACTAATTGCATATGTTACTAAATTATTGTGTTGCATTTTTATGCTTTTGGTAATCTAAAAATGTAGGGAAATGACTTCCTGATTGATTTGATATTTTTTCCTAATTGCTCAAAAATGCATACATTGTGAGTTGGTTATTTTTAGAACATTATTTTGTATCTCAAATTTATATTTTATCAGTTGCAGAAACAAGTTTTGCTTTGGATTGAAGCTGAAATCACTAGGTTTTTCAATTACTTTGTTTTTCTTCTAAAAAAGAACAACTTTTATGTATCTCATTCTTTTAATTATATTTGTTTTGTTGACAAAGATTTGGTACTTTGGATATGTGTTTTTATCAAGAGTGCTTTGAGTTATTTGTAATTAAATTTATTATTTTAATGTAGTGAAATATTGAGTGGAAGAAAACTATCAGATCAAATATCTTATTAGCATTGTTGTCCTGAAGACTTATTTGTGATTCAACAAATTTATAGTGATAAGTCTTACTTGTGCTGCTGTTGGTTATTGTGATAATCATAGTTTCTTGTAAGGATATAACTTTATAGTTTGCTTAATTCCATGATTTATTTCAAATAACATCATCAAAATTCTTAAATTAGTAGACATTTTTTTTATGTGCATTTCTATCTCTTCTACAAGTGTAGACAACAATTTTTGTCTCGTGCTTGCTTGTTTCTTTTTCTTTGCTTTTGAACGTGATTCCAATTTGGTTGTATACCCAATATTGAAGAGTACTCAAGTGAGGGAAAAAATTCAGTTGCTTTTCTTGCCTTATCTTGGCTTGTTTGTTCTTGTTGTGAGAGTTGGGGTTGGTTTTTTAGTTACTTGGATCCATTTCATTATTGTAAGAAAAAGTCCTTCTTTGTTTATTAATTTATTTATAAAAATTTTAACTTTTTTGTTTATTTACATTTTGGGTACTTTTATGTATTGATTATTAATAGTTAATTATGTTTAGCTTGTGGGGTTGTGTTAAAAAAAAATTGTACAGTAGAAAAAAAAATAAAATTGAATCTTTGTGCTTTGGTCTTATCTTTTTTACTCACTTCATTTTTGTGTGGTTCTACTGAGTTGGGTTGAGTTCTCCAACTGGGTTGTGTCGAGTAGAGAAGAATTGAATTGAATTTGTTTTGTTTTTGGACTTGTATGTGATTTGTGTAATCTCTCTACCTGATATTGGTTTTTTGAGTGAGTTTTACTTGATTAATTTTTAAGGCATTTTTGATTGTGGTGTTTATATATACTGTTGTAATATTTTCTCCACTATTTTATCTTTTTCTTGTCTTGAAAGTTTTGTTGTTTTTTAATTATATAGTTATTCTTCTAATTGGATCTAGAGTGTTCTGGAACTTTTATGTTATTTGTTGTCCTTGTATTTTTAGTGTTACTAACAAACATAGGGCATTGTTTCACAATTTAGAAACCGTGGTTTGAATGACTCAAGTTGTAGGGAGGTTTTGATGGATCTTCAATTGGTGAGGAAGGCTGTAACTTTTTCTCGAAAGAGAAAAAAATGGTTAGTTTTGGTGGCTATATGTGGTGTGTTTGGTTATGGGGTTTACAAGGTATATAATTTGCCTTCTATGGTGAAGAAGAGGAGGAGATTGTTTAAAGTGATGGGGACCCTGGTTTCTATTACTGATTTGGTGTGTGATTTTGCTGACTTGATGGGTGTTATGTCTAAGAATTTGAAGGAGTTTTTGCAATCTGATTCTCATCAAATTCCTAATAGTTTGAAGTAGATTTCGAAGATTGCAAGATCAAAAGAGTTGTCGTAGTCTTTGATTAGGGTTACTGAGGCTTTGATTGTGGGGATTTTGAGAGTGTATGAGATAAAATCGTGAAATGGGGATGGGATTGGTCTATGAATTTGAGTTTTAGTGATAGGGTCATGGAGAGGATTTTCTCTATTGGTGGTACGGGGTTTGTTTCGGTTGTGGTAGGTAGTTTTGCGGGGAACTTGGGTTTGGAATTTTGCAAGGAACTCCAAAATGGTGTGACTAGTGGATTGGTTGGGATTGGAGCTTATAATTGATTCTTCCTTTTGTTTTCCATGTCTGATATTTATTCTTTTGTTTTTCTTTTAAAATTGTCTTCGACATATGTTTCTGTTTTTTCTTATCAGGAGATACTTTCAACAATCAAATCTTTATTGCGCTTTTCTTATTAATTTCCATATTAATTGTCTTTGTTAGTAACCAAACTCAGTTTTTAACACTAGTTGACTAGTTAGGTTTATGGAGAAAACCAATATCTAATACATTAGTCACACCACGCGTAGAAACGAGTGTTAATAATGATAGTTACATCGGTGTGACTAGTGGCGGTATGACTTGATGGAATAGAACTAGTAATCAAAACACTAATCACACCAAGGTAACAAGCATTAACAATATTGTTACGTCGGTGTGATTAGCGGTGGCATAGATTTATGGATAAAAACAGTAGCCAAAACAATAGTCACACCTAACACTCGAACATTAATAATGCTAGTTACGTAGGTGTGACTAGTGGTGTCATGGGTTTATGCCAAACAACCAATAGACAAAACATTAGTCACACCAAGATGACGAGTGTTAATAATATTCATCACTATTGATGTGACTAGTGGTGTTATAAGTTTATAAAAAAAAAAAAACTAGTAGATAAAACACTAGCCACACCAAGGTGACGAGTGTGACTAGTATTTTGCCTATTGTTTTTTTTTTTTCATAAACTTATGGCACCACTAGTCACACTAATAGTGACGAGTATTATTAACACTCATCACCTTGGTATGACTAGTGTTTTGTCTACTAGTTGTTTGGCATAAACTCATGGCACCACTAGTTACGCCGACGTAACTAGCATTATTAACGCTCGAGTGTTAGGTGTGACTATAGTTTTTTTTTCCATAAACCTATGGCACCACTTGTCACACCGACGTAACTACCATTATTAATGCTCATCACCTTGGTGTGACTAGTGTTTTGACTACTGATTTTTTTTCATCAAATCATATCACCA
This sequence comes from Dimocarpus longan, assembly GCA_022984855.1. Taxonomy (NCBI): domain Eukaryota; kingdom Viridiplantae; phylum Streptophyta; class Magnoliopsida; order Sapindales; family Sapindaceae; genus Dimocarpus; species Dimocarpus longan. The sequence continues at coordinate 6,938,485 of CM041022.1, forward strand.
CTAGTCACACCAATAGTGTAGAGTTATTAACACTATTTTCTTTTGCCTTCTCTTCTAACTGTCTTTCCTCACTCTTTAATGAAAAGATAAACACTAAAAAGCTTTTAGATAATCATTTTTACTTTCTATGCTTTCAATTAATGTAAAGAGCATGGAGTTAACCGATGTATTTAGTTATTTGTTTGTAGATGACAAAAATTAACTATGATAAGCTTTTGAAAATACCTAGAGCACAATGGGTACTAGGGAGGTCGATAAACATCCACTCCAAGTTCGATATAGTCGGGTTAATTGAAAATGTATTGCGTCGAGAAGGGGAGTACGAACTAGCTGAAGAAACAGTTTTCAAGTATTTAATGAAAATATCAAGTAAACACATGTTTGCTGTCCGGTTGATTCATCAATTGCTTCAAAGAGAGATTAATGTGGAAGAAGCAAGTTCTCATGAGATGTGGTTTTCCATAGGGGGCATGAAGAGTCAGTTTTTCCATGTTGAGTTCTGTTTAATAACTAGATTACCTTTTGGTCCATTACCTGATATCATTCAATGGCCATATGTAATGATACATGAGGGGATACACGATCAATATTTTAATAGGAAAATACTATTGCCACTTTCCGAGATACACAACCATATTGCCATCAAGGAATTTCACTAAAAAAGAGATTGTTTGAAGATGGCCTTGGTGTTACTAGCAAAGATAGTATTATTTAGGCAAATTTCAAAGAGCAAAACGACATTATGGTTGCTAATGTTGGTTGAGAATGTAAATGAGTGGAATACGTTTCCTTGGGGACATTATGCATTCAAGTTAACGCTGTACTATTTGAGAACAATACTTAGAAAATGTAATTATTATGAGTTTCCTTTTGCTTTACAGGTTGATTTTTATATGTTTTGTTTCATGTGTTCATGTATATTTTATATTTATATTGTTTTTATATTTAACATTTTCTCATTTTTGTATTTATAGATATGGGCAATAGAGACTATCCGATCAATGAGAGAATTATTAGCTACTCGGGTATCTGGTGTTATCTACCCAAGAATGTTGAGATGAAGTTTCTACAGGCGTCCTAAAACTTTTCTCCAAAGTCTTAAAGAAATAAGGAACGTGGAGATGTAAGTTTGAACAACTATTATTATCTACAATAGCTTTGCCCCTTTCTAACATTTACAGTTTTTTGTTATAGTTTTATCCAGCTCATGAGTACTTGCGACTAACGAGGAAGGAAACAAGACAGGATTATTGGAAAAGTCTTAAATCCAATCTAGATGAAGGTGTGGAATTTCTTCCACTCATAATAGTGGATAATGATGAAGGTGATAATGGTGGTGCTGGTGTGAGTAGTCCAAGACGTCGTCGTGTGAGATAGAATAAGCGGTCACGCAATGTAAATCCATCTCCCCCTACCCCCCAGTGGTAGAGGACTTAATACCGTCGAATACAAATTCAAAAGTCAATACATAAAAATAGTATCATTGTTAAGTAAAACCTCAAGTTTGTTTATCTTTTGAATACCATTGTTCGTCTATTTAGGGATTGGAGAAGTTATTAGAGTTAGTGAAGAATGCGATGGAGGAAATCCTAGGACGTTTGGAGGACTATGTCGATAAGAAGTTGGAGGCATTAGAGGGTCGATTAAATGACCATATTGATAGGACATTTGAAAATCGCCAGCAATATTCAGCTGATCAAGTATATGCATAACTTCTTATATAGACTTAAATTATTTTGAGTTCGCATCAATTGTCAGAGGCTAACCAAATTTTTTATCGACATTAAGGGTATCATAATTATACATTCTTTGCACATGTGAATAAAGATGATGTACCTACTCATAGGACATCCTTTAAGCCACAATCAGTTCCTATGGATGCGTCGATGACTCCTACACATGCTATTGTCACACGTACTCCAAGTCAATTAAGACAATCAGATGAGGCATGTGGTTCTACTGAGGAGGCATGATCACGAGGGGTACCACAGGTCCAAACCAAGGAGGGGCTGTATGTTTATCAAAAAAAGGGAAATGCAAGGACAAGGAAGAATCATCAAGGCTCGTTGGCTTCTCAATTGGAGAAATTGGATGATGAAGAGTATAATTAGAACAGTCCTGTTAATATGATGGTTGAGGATATCCAAGTGGATAAGGATGATGATGTCGATGTCATGTTTCTGGATGCTCCCCGTCCGAAGACACATGTTGAGCGAACAGTTAGATTAAAGATTGCATTAAAATATTATGCTTCTCCGTACATCAATCCTTGGGCAACAGAGGATGTAGTGCTTGACCAGAAAAAAAAGGAATATAAAGCATACAAGAGAGCAAAAAATAGTGGAGCCTTATGAGTACATTTATGATTCATGTTAAATAAAAGTTAATTTCAAGGTTTGGTTATTAATGATTTCTATTTATTTTAGACTAAATATTGGGACTAAAGTCTTTACGGATTGAGAGTTTTTTGTCGAGTTGGAGAAGACTTCAGTTTGGATAACAAATGAAGTGAGTAACTCGTTGAATATATCAACATTTGCTTTATATTTGAAATATGTTACCAACATTTATTTATAAGTTTTTTTCTGTTACTTTGTGTGAAATTTTTTCATACGAATACAGCACATTGATGAGATTCTAGCAGTTTTGGGTAAGCGTAGAAACTAGCACCTCGGTTTATTTCATGATGATGTTGCAGTGTTATGCATGGATTTCTTTGTAAGTTTAGGGTCTTATTATATTTCATTTGAATTTGTTTTGACTTTGCTGTACAATCTAATTTTTTTAAAACATGTTATGGTAACTTGCTGTCAAAATTGTTAGAGGCTTAGAAGGAAATTCATCCAGATGTGTAAGAATCGTTTACTAGTAGACATGACCACGGTTTGATTCAAACCGTCTGGTTCGACCGAACCAGGTCAATTGAACCTGAACATGATCAAAGGTTCCGGTTTCGATTCCAGTTTTTTTATTAATAGAATCGGAATCGTCGGTTTAAAGAACTGATGGAACTCAAACAGCTTTGAACCGACGATTCTGGTTCGGTTCCGATTCTAACCAAAAAAAAAAAAAAATCAAAACTGCAGGGTCGTTTTTTTTTTTTATATTTCACCCCCTCCTCTTAATTTTTTTTTTAACCCATCCCTTTCCTCTATAAATACCTCTCTCATTTTTAATTTCTTCTCATATCTATCTCCCTCAATCTCAACTCTCTTTCTCTCCATTAATCTCAACTCTCTCTCAATTTTAACTATTAGTTTCAATATTCTCTTAATTCTCAATCTTAATTTTCTTTAATTTTTTTTAATTATATCTATAAATTATAATTATCAATTTATTGTTTGAAGATTCAAATTCTTAATTTATTATTTTTAAATTTCAAAATCTTATTTTATTATTTTTAAATTTCAAATTATCAATTTATAATATTTATAAATTTCAAAATTTCTATTTATAAAAAAGGTTCTGAAACCAGAATTGGAATCGTTATAAAATCGGAACTAGAACCGTTATAGAACCATCGGTTCTAGAACCGAACTGGAACCGTTTTATCTCGGTTAAGGTTCTGATTCTAGTTTTTTTAGAATCGAAACCGTCGATTTGAAACCGAAATCGGAATCAAACCAAACTGTGGTCATGTCTATTTACTAGTCAATTTAATCCATTGTCGTTTAACACCCTTGATGATTAGATACTATACGATACTGGAAAAAAGCCAGCATGGGGGAAGAGATGGATATTTACAAACACAGTAAGTATGGCTTAATGTTATTTGACATTATTGTCTATCCATGGTTTATTTTAATTTCTTGTTTTTTGTTATGCAGTTGCTAATTCCGTGTGCTGTTGGATCTCCTGATGGTCATTGGATCTAATGTAAGGTAGATTTATCATAGTGGAGTATTGTTATATACAATTCGTTACCACATAGGATCTTAATTGATTCGACATATAGAGAGAATCAGGTGGCACCTTTAAGGTACTTGTTCCCTTCCGTGTTAGCAAAGTCTGGTTATTTTGAGGAGAAACACGTGAAAAAGAAAGGGGACTTTTTTATTGTACAAATGTTGAACCACAAAAGCATACCAACTCAAAAGGATAACAATAGCTATAGTGGATTTGTATGTAAGTATATCGAGTGTATCAGTAGGAATGGTGCATCATAGAATTGGGGGCTACGAGAAATTCACAAAATGAGAAGGGAATATGCTTTCGCTATATTTTATAATGCTGTTGATGGAAATGTGGAGTAATTGTCGATAATGATGTAAAACATTTTAAATATGAATGTATATAAAGTTACTTTGATTGAGACTATGTAACATTTGTGGTTTTTACGAATATATTTTGCATTATGTTGAGGTGTTATGATATTCATGTGCAAAGGTATATTCAGTTAGCAAAAATCAGTACCCAAAACACTAGTCACTAAGGTGAATAGCCTTAATCATGCTAGTTCCTTCGGTGTCACTAGTAGTGCTATGTCTTGATGGAAAAAATCAATAGGCAAAACACTAGTCACACCAATAGTGACTAGTGTGAATCATACCCGTCACAATTGGTGTGACTAGTGATGTCATGTCTTGATGGAATAAAACCAGAAGCCAATACATTAGTCATACCAATAGTGATGAGTGTGAATCATACCCGTCATAATTGGTGTCACTAGTGATGCCATGTCTTGATAGAACAAAACCAAAAGCTAATACACTAGTCACACCAATAGTGACGAGTGTGAATCATACTCATTACACTTGGTGTGATTAGTGGTGTCATGTCTTGATGGAACAAAATCAAAAGCCAATATAATAATCACACTAATAGTAACGAGTGTGAATCATACTCGTTACAATTCGTATGACTAGTGGTAACATGTATTGATGGAACAAAACCAGAAGCCAATACACTAGTTACATCAATAGTGATGAGTGTGAATCCTACTCGTCACTATTAGTGTTACTAGTGGTGCCATGTCTTGATGGAACAAAACTAGAAGCCAATGCATTAGTCACACTAATAGTGACGAATGTGAATCATACTTGTCATACTTTGTGTGACTAGTGGTGCCATGTCTTGATGGAACAAAACCAGAAGCCAACACACTAGTCACAATAGTGACGAGTGTGAATCATATTCATCACATTTGGTGTGACTAGCGGTGCCATGTCTTGATGGAACAAAATCAGAAGCCAATACACTAGTCACACCAATAGTGACGAGTGTGAATCATACTCGCCACAATTGGTGTGACTAGTGGTACCATGTCTTCATTCACACTCGTCATTATTGGTGTTACTAGTGTATTGGCTTCTGGTTTTGTTCCATCATTCACACTCATCACTATTGGTGTGACTAGTGTATTAGCTTCTGGTTTTGTTCCATCAAGACATGGCACCATTAGTCACACCAAGTGTGACGAGTATGACTCACACTTATCACTATTGGTATGACTAGTGTATTAGCTTTTTGTTTTGTTTCATCAAGACATGACACCACTAATCACACCAAGTGTGATGAATATGATTCACACTTGTCACTATTGGTGTGACTAGTGTATTAGCTTCTGGTTTTGTTCCATCAAGACATGGTACTGCTAGTCACACCAATTGTGACAAGTATGATTCACACTCGTCATTATTGGTGTGATTAGTGTATTGGCTTCTGGTTTTGTTCCATTAAGACATGGTACAACTAGTTACAACAATAGTGACAAGTGTGAATCACAATCGTCACTATTGGTGTGACTAGTGTATTGGCTTCTGGTTTTGTTCTATCATGACATGGCACCACAAGTCACACCAAGTGTGACGAGTACGATTCACACTCGTCACTATTGGTGTGACTAGTGTATTGGTGTCTGGTTTTGTTCCATTAAGACATGGCACCACTAGTCATATCAATGGTGACGAGTGTGAATCACCAATTGTTGGTGTGACTAACATTTTGGCTTCTGATTTTGTTCCATCAAGACATGACACCACTAGTCATACCAATTGTGACGAGTATGATTCACACTCATCACTATTGGTGTGACTAGTGTATTGGCTTCTGGTTTTGTTCTATCAAAAATGACACCACTAGTCACCCCAATTGTAACGAGTATGATTCACACTCGTCACTATTGGTGTGACTAGTGTTTTGGCTTCTGGTTTTGTTCCATCAAAACATGACACTACTAGTCACGACATTGTGAGTTACTATTTTCAAACAAAACCTTTATCTAATGTCTTTCTTTAATAAAAATATCACCAAACATAAAGACACAACCAAGTATAATATTACAGTGAGTATGAATATAGTTTTGCAATTTGTTACAAATAAAAGCCAACGGTACTTAAACAAACAAAATATAAGGTTATATTTCAGATTGTTCTGGTATAGTGGATCGGGGAGTATTGTTACTAGTCTTGCTATTGTGTCCTAGTTGGTGGCAGGTTTGACACTTTCATCGTCTTCTTACTTGGGTAACGGAGCCTTCACTATTGTTCGTGGGGGGGTGGTGGGGGGCGTTGACATCTTGATGGATTACGATAGTTTTGTCGATAGTGACTTTTTCGCCCATAGTGGAAGCATTTCAAAACCCTTCCGATATTCTCACCAGTAAATAGAATCTTTTTCTTTCTAGACCTGCTAGCTTGCGGACGCCATGGTGGTGGTAAAACAATCATGTTTTGCATGTGTTCTGGAATTGTCTATTCATCTGGGTTAAGAACCGGGAAGCTAACATCAGTATATGCAACCAATAAATTTGATGTTTTATAACACTCGTCAATGTTAAGGAATGAATGACTTATTACAATGTTTGTAGCACAGAAAATAATATTAGTTAAACTTTTATTCTACAGTTAGATCAAATCTCATCAACATATATGTCTTACTTTAACACCGCAAGTGCATGCAAATATAGTAAAAGATCCATCTGAAATGCCACACAAGTACACGTACATTCAGTTAGATTCACAACTATCTTTCTACTCCTATCCTGTACCGTATACTTGGTATCATTGATTGGTGTGATCGTGTAAGTTTGTGAGTCTGTATTATACTCTGCAATTTTCTTCTCTGCCCATTCTATTGTCTCTTGTGACATTTTTTCTGCATTCTTCTGTCGGTCATAAAATCATCTTTGCATCATACCTCAAATATACTCGACCAAAGTCGTTATTGGATATTGGCAAGCTTTAACCAAGCATGTGTTCATGTATTCCGCAATGTTGAAAGTCAAAATGCAGTAACGCCTTACTGGAGTCAGTGCCACTGCCCATCTATATGGTCCAAGTTCGATTAATTCTTTATGTGCCTTTAGGTGTATTTTTCTAAGGTCTTCCATCATGGCCTAAAATTAGATTGACGATAACACTTTGATGCACGATGAAATAATCCAGTCACAGTTTTATTTTTGTATGAATTTTTCACATTTTGTGTCATGTGATACATGCAAAGGCCATGATATGCATCATGGTACACCTTTTTCATGGCAACTTTGATTCCAAGATGCTGATCAGATATGAACATGCAATTCTCTGGACACCCAATTATATTTCTCAACTTCGAAAAAAACCATGACCATGATTTTTCATCTTCAACATCCCCAAACCCAAATGCTAATGGATATACTTGCTCGTTACCATCTTTACATGCCGCAATGAACATAATCCCACCGAATTTTCCTTTCAAATGTGCTTCATCAATGACAATAACTGGTCTAATCACTCTACGAAAACCTAGAAATACTAACACCATATGCAATAAACATGTACATAAACTGGTTATTACCATTCGTCTCAATGCTTGTGATTGTACCTGGGTTAGCTAACTCCTACTAATAATAATATGCAGGTAACTGTTCAAATGACAACTCCGCAGACCCAAACATGTTTTGTTCAGCATGATTTTTAGATTTCCGACATTGATTATATGGCAAGTTAACTCTATAATTAACTTGCATTTCTGCCATAATTTCTTTGGGTTTCATGTTTTGACCACTGACTTGCAATTTTGGAGTGATAAGGTCTCCCATCAATTTTGCACTCACTTTTCTACACCATCGATGTACAGTGTCAAGCGAACTACAATGTTGTTTTTGAAATTTTCGCACCTCCCATTGGTCTCCAATCTTGGTTTTGATAGCTACAATCTAAAATTTATAGTTTTCATCCTTGCAGCTAACGTCATAACGGATGTTGTTTGATTTCTTGACTTTTCTACGAAAACCCTCATTCAATGCATACATTTCTACAACTTTACCCATATCATACTTTGAAGGAAATATTTTCCCTCTAAAGAAATGAAGGTCTTCTCTTTTTGACTCTTCATTGACAATTGTATAAAATGTGGAAAGATCTATTCCAGGAATACGTCATTCACTAGTTACTCTTTGTTGCGTGTTAAAATCATCATTGGCTTGACAGGAACACCTAACACCATCATCCCTAACGTGGCCATGTCGAACATTATCATTATCTATATTACAATTCTCATCACGAACATCATGACTAAATCCATTGCCACTGTCACCATTGCCACCTAAATATTCAGCCAAAACTACATGTCGACTTCCTCCATCTCCTATGAAAATATTAGTGGGCATAGGAATACTTTTAGCTGGATGGTAGTATTCAGAAAACTTGTCTGAATCAATGTCATCCAACTAATGTTCTGTAGAAGGACTACACTGACTGTCATTTAAGTTATACTCACCGTGTGTATCAACATTATCTGTCTTCTCTTTATCATCATCATCATTGTAATCATCATCATCATCATCTTCATCTTCATCTATGTTTTCACATTCATTTTCAATTGTATGGTCCTCATAGACTAAAACTTGGTTGCTTGAGGAAACAGACTTGAATTGGGAAACTAATTGAACAAAACTTTGGTGTTATGGTTGGTCTATTAATTGGATGTGTGGTTGGCTTGATAATTGGATTTGTGGTTGGATTGGTAGTTGGAACTACGGTAGGATTGACACCTGTAAATGGATTGGTGGTTGAATTTGTTGTTGGATTGGTAATTGAACATTTTCCTTATCTCTCATATAGTCATTTATTTTTTTTTGGAACAACAGTTATGTAAACCTTAAAATTTTTCTCCTGTAGCAAAAAAAATACAACTTTATCAGTTGTTAATTTTGGTATGGCAGGCTTACCGAAAGTCTCCACCAATATGTGTAAGTCAAATGTACTCTTTGTTGTATCAACTCAAACAACATCCTCAATGGTCTTTGTTGTGCAAAATCGCAAGTGAACGAGCTGAACAAGTAATAAAGTGATAAGATAAGTATTGTCCCACGAGGATTATTATTAATTAATGCCTAAAATTAAAATAACTCACTTTTTATTTGGCAAACGAAATTTGATTTAAGAAGTTGATAACTATAACTAAATTTAACTACAAAATATGAATGAATTTAATTCAATAAATTAAAACTCTAAGATTATGATTTTACCATAACTAATCTGTTCCTCCCCTTTATTCTTTTTAACAAAAATTAACAATCTAGTTGTTAGTCAAGATTCCTTGTATTATTCACATAGCCCCTCCGAGGTCTAAGAAAAATACCCTATAAAGTCTAATTGCTATGTTCCCATGCAAGTCAAAACATTAAAGAATTCATTAAGATTTATGGATCTCTTTTATAGACTACACAAACCATGCAGGTATATTCCTATTCTACATGTAATTTATGACATTATATACAATGAACTAGACACATAAATCAGCTTTCGTTATCATTATGATTAACAATTCAACTAAATAGTGGCCAATCATTTAGAAGTATTAAGAACAGTATTAAATGCATTAACTAAGATAGAAAATCATTAATTGAATTGAACAAAGGATTGGAACATCAAAGTTAGGCTACATCATAATCTTAGAAAACAAATCTACTTCATAATAAAATTTACAAAAACTAGAAGATTAAACATAACAAAAGATAGGAAAACTTAGTGGATTGAAACTTCACCATAGAATTTCTTCCTCTGCTTTACTCTTCCTCTCCAAGCTCTCTCTCTCTTTTTCTAAATTACTTATTGTTTTGGTTTGTGATGGAATGCTTGGAATGGTGATTCTAAGGCCTATTTATAGGCAAAGTTCACCTCCAATTACATCATCGATTGCATCATCGTTTCCTAATTTTTCAGCATTTTGTATCATCGCTTGTATCATCGTTCACCTACCTCATTCAAAATCAACTTTCATATTGCATCATCGCTTGCATCATCATTCACCTATCTTATTCAAGTCAACTTTAATATTATATCATTGCTTACATCATAATTTTGATTACATCATTCTTTACATCAGCATGACATAATATTTATTTCTAAAATACTCTATCTTTAAACCGTGATAATTTCTTTATGCGATCTCCGAATCGAGTAATTCTTGAGGCGATGAACTTGCTGCGAATGATATTCATTTTGTAGCGATGATCTTGTCTCGAACAATATCACTTGATGGGGTCCACATGTGCTTTTTTAACCAAATTTATGCTGAAAATAAAAATAAAAGAAATATGAAATAACTTACTTAATAATAATAAAAATATCAAGAACTAAGTAAGAATTCAAGTTTAAAAAAATAAAATAACTCTATAAAAATAAAGTTATCAGTCTTTTTTAAGTCATCAAGCATCATCTTCGTCGAAACAAAAGCTATCTCTGATTCACCACCCTCATACTTATAACCATTCCATTGTCCACCATGAGTGACTATAATTCTAGTTTCGTCTATATCACTATACACAAATAAATTATCGACTTTAGTAATTAAACTCCAAATCACGACTAGCAATATATTGTTACTCATACTTTAATGAAATTAAGTAATTAAACTACGCAAAAAATGCTCAAAATATGACACTAATAGTCACGCCGAGGTGATATGCATTACTAACGCAAGTCATCTTGGCGTCACTACTGTTTTGGCTACTAGTTTTTTTTTTTTTTTTTTTCCTATCAAAACATGACACCACTAGTCACATCAATAGTGACGAGTATTATTAATACTTGTCACTATTGATATGACTAGTGTTTTGGCTACTGATTTTTTTTCATCAAGTCATGACACCACTACTCACATGGAGGTAATTAATATTAATAACACTGGAGTATATTGGTGTGACTAGTGTTTTGACTACTGTTTTTTTTTTTTCTATCAAGATATTGCACCACTAGTCACATCGAGATAACTAGTATTATTAACGTTCGTCACTATTGGTATGACTAGTGTTTTGGCTAATGATTTTTTTTTCAAGTCATGACATCACTACTCATACCGAAGTAACTAGTATTAATAACACTGGAGTATATTAGTGTGACTAGTGTTTTGACTACTGATTTTTTTTTTCATTAAGACATCGCACCACTAGTTACACCGAGGTAACTAGTATTATTAACGCTGGTCACTATTGGTGTGACTAATAACATTATTAATATTATAAACCCTAAAGCCAATTTCTATAACTCAATATCACCATAGCTAACCTCAATAATTAATAATAACTGAAAAACAAGTGTTCAAAAGTTAAGATATATTACTCGTAGTATAGAAGATGAAAATGGATGGTGGCTAGTGCAGGCAGAAGCTAATGAAGATGGATGGTGGATGATGGATGGTGTCTGTGCAGTCGAAAATGAGAAGAGAGACCAAAAGAGAAAACAAAGAAAACTAGATCGGTAGAATAAAGAAATGAAGGAGGAGGAGAAAGTGAAGAAGAAACAGAGGTTGTTAGAGAAATGAAGGAGGAGGAGAAAGTAAAGAAAAAGCAATGGCGGCGGTAAAACAAAGAGAAAGAAAAAAGATAGCAAAAAAGTTATTAAGGGTATTTATGTAAAGAAAAAAAAGGATTGAGACATGATTGTTAATTTTATTTTAATGGAATAAGAATGTCAATTGAATATTTGGAAAGGGCAGCAGCTGACATTTCCTCTTTCTTCTTTCTCTTTCCTCACTTTATTATTTCTCCTTCAAGTCTTTCGACTCTTTCCTATTCCTTATATTTTTAGAAAAAAGGTTTTTCATTTTCTTCGCATTGTTGAAGGCCAGCACTCAGAACAGAAGCATTGTATATGTTACATACTTGCATCAACTTTCAAACTAGAGTTGATTTGAGTTATTCTTCTCTCAAATCAGTTTGTTGAAGCCTTCTCCATTCTCGCCGTGTCCGCAAAGAGGAGATTATGGCGATGGGGGGGTTTCTTGGCGAAGCAGTGCTCTCTGCACTACTACAAGCTACGTTTCAAGGTGTGTTCGAGAGAGTAGTGCCACGGAATAATTTCACAGAGTTCTTGCTGGATAAGTTGCCGAATGATGAAGACAATATGAATCTCTTTGGGAATCTGGAGACACAACTGGTGGTAGTAAAGGAAGCCCTTAGTGATGCAGTGGAGAAGCAGCTTCCAAGCCAGACCAATAGAAAGTGGATTGAGCGTCTTGCAGATGCTGTCAACGGAACTGCCGACTTGTTGGATGAGATTTATTCCAAGTTTTTAGCTAAATCACAATCAAGTGGCGAGTCTGCTCTCCTTGAAATTATTCAAAAATCAAAAGGTAAGCTTGAAAAGATGACTAAAAGCCTTCACGACATTGTAAAGCTCAAAGATGTCCCCTGTTTGAAAGAGAGTTCTAGCAAAAAGAAATCTTCGAGATTGGAATCAACATCTTTGCTGGACAAATCTGAAGCATATTATGGTAGAGTCGACGATATATCGACGATCTTGAAATTTTTGGTGGAGGAACCTGGTCAGAGAGATGGAAAGGACATCCCTATAATTGCAATAATTGGGATGGCTGGAATTGGAAAGACAACCCTAGCTCAACTTTTGTTCAACGACTCTAATGTCGAGTCCCGTTTCAGTCCTAGAGTTTGGGTACACGTCTCTGAAAATATGGATGTGTTGAAGGTGACTAAAACTCTTTATGAGAAAGTCACTGATCAGACATCTAACACAGAAGATCTCGACATCTCTGAAAATGGAGATGTGTTGAGGATAACTAAAACTCTTTTTAAGAAAGTCCATAATCAGACGTCTGACACAAAAGATCTCGATGCACTACAATGTAAGTTGGATGAAACCCTCAAAAATAAGCAATTTTTATTCGTCTTCGATGATGTTTGGAATAAGCATCGTCGTATATGGGATGACCTGCATAAAGCCTTAAAAAGTGGAGCACCTGAAAGTCGTATCATCGTGACAACGCGGAGTCAAGAGGTTGCATCAACCATGCGTGCTAGTCAAACCCATCATCTTCGGCCATTAAATGATGAAGATTGTTGGTTGCTGTTTGCAAAGCAGGCATTTCCTCACACTGACGCACCTCCGGGCCTGAAGCCAACTGCTCAAGAGAAGTGTGGAGGTTTGCCTTTAGTTGCAAAAGAACTGGGGAGTCTACTTTACTCTAAAGATGCCAAAGAATGCGAAAATATCTTGAAGGGCTGTTTATTTGGTCAGCCCGATGATAAGATCGATATTCTTGCTTGTTTCAGATTGAGCTTCGACCATCTTTCCTCTCCTTTTCTAAAGGAATGTTTTGCTTATTGTTCAATATTTCCAAAAGGTTACAGATTTGACAAGGAGAAGTTAATTTTGTTGTGGATGGCCCAAGGTTTTTTGCTGCAACTAAAAAGTGAAGGAACAATGGAAGAGGTAGGCATCACATACTTTAAAGAATTATTAGCAAATTCATTTTTTCAACAAGCAAGTGATGATGATAAATCACGTTTTGTGATGCATGATCTTATCAATGAGTTAGCTCAATTTACATCTGTAATTCAATCTTGTTTAGTTGAAGAAGGCAAGCCACCTAATGTTTCAAATATGACTCGTCATGTTTCGTATAAATGCAAAGGGGGTCACAAAGACGGATACTTAGCTGAAGTCTTAAGAAAGGCAAAGAATCTGTGGACCTTCTTACCATTGCGCTTCTCCAATGACAGCACTATTGCATCAAGTTCCATTGGTGCACAAGTCATTAAAGAATTACGGAAACAGAAACGGTTGCGAGTGTTATCTTTGTCTTATCAGAAAGATAAGTTGCCTGATGAGTTAGGAAAATTACGACACTTGCGTTATTTGGATCTTTCTGACAGTGCAGTTGTAGAATTACCAGAGAGAATAAGCACTTTGTACACCTTACAAACATTGATATTGTCGGGTTGTATAAATCTCAAAAGGTTGCCAAAAAAGATGCCAGACTTAATTTATTTACGTCATCTTAATTTGACGGGAACAAGGGCCCTGCAAATGATGCCACCTGCATTTGGTAAATTAAAGAGTCTTCTAATACTCACAAACTTTGTTGTGAGTGACGATCCTAAAGCTTCAAGCATTAAAGAGTTGGGTGACCTGTTGCTTCTGCGTGGCAAACTGTCCATTTTAGGGCTGCAGAATGTAAGAGATGGTATAGTCGCTGAGAATGCCAACCTAACGGGGAAGAAGGATGTCAAAGAGTTGGAATTCAAGTGGAGCAGCAATGGTCGGCATGATCAGGAAGAGGTTCTTGAAAAGTTACGCCCCCATGAAGATATAGAAGAGCTCTCCATTGCAGGGTACGGTGGTACAAGGTTACCAAATTGGTTGGGAGATTCATCATTTTCTAAAATGGTGATCCTACGTCTTAGTGACTGCAGAAATTGCTCATCCTTGCCATCATTGGGGCAGCTGTCTTCTCTCCGACAACTTCATGTTGAGAACATGCCAAATTGTGAAGGGTGGTTATCATCGCCTGTTCCAGGAGGAGTATATCTCTCACTGCCCCTGAGCTTGCAGACACTTACCATCAAAAACTGTGTCAAACTCACTCCCCACACTGCTTGGGGTCTGAGAAACATGACATCACTAACAGATTTGAGCATTGATTGTGCATATGATAATGTATTCTCATTTCCGGATGATGATCTACTCCCCGCTTCCCTTACTAATCTTCGGATCATGAATTTTAAAGTGCTCAAAACATTGAATCTCAACGGGCTTAGGGACCTCACCTTGCTGAAATCACTGTTAATCAAGTGTAATCAACTTGAAATCTTGTCAGGCGATACTCTGCCCCTCTCTCTTGCTCATTTGAGCATCACTGGATGTGCATCACTGACAGACAACTGCCAAGGCAATTATCGGGAAAAAATTTCTCACATCTCCGACAAGATTATCAACGGCATTGATTTGTATTGAGCATTTCAAATGGAAGAGAAGCAGTGAAGGCAGAAGAATGAACCAAACTTTTGGCCAGGTACTCGTATATTTCTATATTACACATCACGCGTTGCTTTTTGGATTCATTTTAAACTACAACAATCATCAGCCGTGTTGGTTTATACTTGTCCATTTAGTATTGTTGTCACAATTTTATCTTGAGGATTATTGACGAATTCCTCTCACCTCTTTGCATGTTAGAAATTAAGTCTGAAGTTTCTCAATTGAACATCTTTTTTATTGATGATCATCATCTCTTCTGTTTTTCAGTGAAAACATCAAAATGTTTTCTTGAAGAAACATTTGGATAACTTCATTGTTCTTTCTTCCTTGATGTTTTCACTAAACATATATAGATTTTACTTATTAATTTTTTTTTCTTTCCTGTTTTCTGTTAATACGTCTCAAGCTTTCATACCATTTACCAGCCATATTTATTGATAATTTTCAAGAACTTGGTATAGAAGCGCTATAATTATAATAGTTGCAACATTAAAATCATTTTATTTCTTAATTATTTCACTCTTCATTAAATTTCTCCTAATCCTTCAAAATTCACTTGGCTTTCCACATTTTTTTAAGACCTAGTCTATATCATTTATAATTTGCTGATTAATTTTCTTTTGCCAGAGCGTGCAGCAACATGTTATTGAAGATGAACAATTCTGAGATGATAAAAAATCTCCGTGTTTAACCAATTCCCGGATAAAGAAGTTGAGCAGTACAGAACTGCAGATGGCAGTGTTGCTTTCCTCATACCTACTTCACGGCACATGTGATGATACCTAAATGAGTCCTTGTTTAGTATTGTTTTAAATAAATTAAAATTTAATTTAATAGTTTTGAGATAAAAATGGTGCTATGAAAAACTGTTAAAATTGTTTATTTAATAATTTGAATAAATTTCATAACAACTTTAAGATGGAACAGGTGATTGTCCTTTTTAATTTTTTTTTCTATCTATGCTTACAAGTTTCATTTTTTCGCTAGCGTCTGAACTCTTGGCCTGGGGGTTGTGTCTCTCTCTATTACATTAGTAGTTGGATATGTAATGGAATGCAAATCCCATACTTCACTCATTTATCAACAAATGTAATGAAATTTTTACCATATGTTTTACCGTATTTTGGTTTCACCAAAATTTTGATAGACTTCTGATGTAGAGGTGTGAACTCTAAGAAAAACGTACCGTTACAGCTACATAATTATGTGGTGAATGGTAATCTCGGAGAAAAGTTTGAAACGAAATGAATTAATGGGGCATAAAGCAATAAGGCAAAAGTCAAAAGAATACTGGCAATAATTAAAGGCAGTCCGACATTGCGGGTTATCAATATGCTTCAACAAAGTTGCATTGCGTGTCAACCTTATCTTTTTTCACAAGCGGCAGCAAAGATGGATTGACTTGACAATGTCGTATCCATGAATCAAACGTTATCTAGATAAAAGAGAATACCAATCAAATAACTTGAAAATTAACCACCAAACTGTAGAAGCTCATATTATGGAAAAAGTGTGGTCCAATTAGGACAGTGCATGCGATGGCTACATTTTTATTCAAAAGTTGAAGCTAGCTGGAAGAGGCTAGTGCAAACAAAGGCCACCAGACTGTAGCAACTACACTGATTTTTCTTCTCATAATTTCATCCAGGGCTCGTCAAATTCGTATTTAAATACTATTTTAAGATCAATTTCATACCTAAAATATACCAATCTTTCACAAGTTTAAAATTTCATCATCAAGTTCGTTTGTTAGAAAGAATTCTATTGAAAATTGTAAAACTTCTAGACAAGTCGACAACATTCGCTAAGAAAAGTTTATGATACGTTTTTAGAATTTTTGGATTGAGTAATGTATGTCAAAGCCTGAGGGAACAAATTGTATGTTAATAAATTATTTTATACTTTTAGATTAAAAATAAACGGTAAAAATATAAGGGAAATTCACCTTTATTAGGTTCTATAAGATAGTTGATTTCTACAATTACTTCACAAAATTGCAGGGTCTCAGATCATTGTTTAACATGTTCTGGTTGCTGAGGGTCCACGTTTGAATCGTCTCCACAATAAGCATTTGTGTTTTTAAAGAAATTTGATAGTTACTTTTATTATATTTATTACTGTACCGAAACTCAACGTTTTCACCCATAGACCATGCCTACCTACTACAGATTCATTCACGAATCACGATCGAGCTATAGCTGTCAAAATATGAAAAGACAAAAAAAAGTTTTTTTTTTTAAAAACTAACTCATTTAAAAACTAACATTTATTATTTAAATCTCAATCTTAAATGAGAGAATCTTAATTTCTAAATTTAGAATCTTAATTTTTAGATTATGAATTCTAATATTAATTCAAATCATTTTAATTTTAGGATTGAGATTTTTCTTCATAAAAAAATAAAAATTATTTTGAAGATTGATTTGTCTAAATAGGTTCTTTTTGTAATTGTTTCACAAAAAAATCAAAAGGGACAGAGAAAAAACGACGACAAAAACAATAATATTAGAATACAGATTGTACCGACGCTAACAAGGTGCAATAATTGAAAATTCTGATCCCATCGGGCTATTAATTTCCATAGACGAAGTTGAATTGAATGTGACATTTTATACGTTGGATGCTATTTTTATATATATTTTTTTATTCTTTGCTTGTCTTATTCAATTTTTTTTTACACTTATTTAATATATATATTTGAAACTAGTCATCAATATTTCATTCATGAATTCTAATGGGATTTAACTAATAGGGACAATTTCAATTCTATCCCTATATTTTAGGAATCCTCTATTTTTTAAAACATAAGTTGATTTATAAACCCATCATCCGTAAAGATTTAAAAAATTCATCAATTGGTCCTTATCATTGATTAAATATTAGTCAAACTATACATTGTAGGGATATTTTCATCTTTGAACATAGATGAGCCACATGTCATCATAAAAAAATTGAAAAATTAAAAAATATATAATTATTAACAAGTGAAAATTAATTAAAAATATTAAAACAAATAAAAAATTTAAGAAAATAAAAATGAACATTAAATAATTTTTAAAACATAAAATAATAAAAAAAATCTCTAATGAATCTCCACCGTTGATGGATATCCACCTCCACTCCATCGCCATTGAGACCCAAATCATCCATCATGCAAGCGAAGCTATACCCATCGTAGGACCCACCCAATTGTCTTAAAAAACCTAGAGTAACAATGTAACATGATCCGGCATGAGTGGTGAAGCCGGTAGAGGTTAATAGGTTCTTGACAATGGAGCTGTAGAAGCAATCGAAGATCATTGGGAACGAGCTGGTGTTGCCTTGTTGGGGACTAAAGGCGCCATCTGTCTCCGTCCATCTAAGATGGACAATATGCAATGGAGTAGATTGCGCTTTAGCTTCATTGCTGTTCCATTCCAAAATCCAAAAATTCAAAATTCAAAATTTAATTTTCTTTGTTTAAAATGTCAAAATAAAAATTAAATTAATTTTTAATTTTTTAAAAAAATCTCCATTTAACTTCAACCATATATATATACGTGGACCTCTATCCAAATGGAGATTTTTTTTATTTTTTCAAATTTTCTTTTATTTTTTTTGAAATAGTTATTAAATGTTTTTATTATTATTTTTTTACAATAATTTTTTTAATGGTGGGGATGGAAGCATGAATGGAAGAGATTAATCGTAGGGAGAAATGACCCATATTAAGTAAAAAAAATTGTCTTTTAACTTAAAGGACTTATATAAATTGTCCATAGATAAATAACTAATATGAAATTGTCCATTTTTATGGTGGATGGTTACTCGAACCTTGTTATGAGTAATTTTGTGGCCAGGCCTATAGAGCCGAAGAAGATCCATAGTGTGGGCCCAATGACCCCAAGACCCAAGGAACCCAGCAATCGACCCATCTCTCTGATCGCCCTCCCGATCGCTATCTTGTTCACTTGACTGCTCGCCAATATGCTCGCATCCCAAGTCGTTCAGCTGATCGTTAATATGTTCACTAATAAGTTCGATAACCTGCTCGGTAATCTATTCGTCCCTATGCTCGCACACAAGGTCGAATAGGGGCCCGTTTGCTTGATCGACTAGTTGCTCGGTACTTCCTAAACATGTCTGCATACCTGCCCGTTTGTGAGGCCGTTTGCTCATTAATTTGTTTGATCAATGGAGAGCTTGCTTGTGATCAACATCAGTAACTCCTAAGGTATCCAATTTATATCGAGCTTTATTTGCTTGCTAGCTCGACAGAATGTTCTACTCGCCTAAGAAGTTCACCTCTGCCACGTCTCTCCAATCACAAGTCAACAGAAGTCAGAGCTGTCAGGCAAATCACAGCTTAAGGCGTGCCGCACACATCAATTCCGTCAGAAATTACAGTCTGGATTATGGGGATCTCACCTAACCCGCGTGGGTTAACCGTCTAAACTCATGCTTTGGACAGAATAAACCTAACACTGTCAGCCGTATTAAATGTGATCTAGACACATTAATTGTAACCTATCATTTCACTTTGACTTACTTTACATTATTTTATTATGTTTTACTGTAGTATCTCTCATTCTCTATAAATATGGGAGAAAAATTCCTTGTAAAAAGATCCCAATCTTGAGTGTCGTTACTCTATCAAAATAGTGAAAGAGTGAATAATGGACGTAGGCATCTTTTGAACTGAACCACTTAAAATTTTTTAGTGTCCCTTTCTTCTTCTCTGACCTCATCTCCTTTGCTTTTTACTTTGTTTACTTTACAACAACAGCGATCCAAAACTGTAGCTTGGGCCTAAAATGAACCTGGTTGGCTAAATTCAAACGTTGACATTTTTGACGCTAGAGGAAAAGGCCCATTTGTAGTTTCACCACCTTTATTCTCAACTTACAAAGCTCGTTTCTTAGTCACAATGGTCAGAGGAAGAATCATCAGAAATTTTGACGCTATTGATGACCGCCCAGAGATCTCGGATCAACAGCAAAATGTTATACCCACTGGAGGACTACCTAACATGGGTGCAGGGACGTCTAATGTGCTCATGACCGGGGATATCCAAGGTATACCTTCTCTTCCTACCCATCAGCCTGTGCCTAATATTTTAATAATTTTATTTACAGTAATATTAGATTTTCATAAATGTACTTATTTGGGGGTATTTATATAGTTTTTTAGGGTCGGAAATATCATCACTTGAAGGGATATTTCCTATCCCCAATCCACCTTCATTTGTTGTTAGGGTAGGAAATGGACCCACTAAAAAGAGCCCCCCAACATGATTTCCATAGTGACCTACATGAATTTCAATCAAAATACCTATACAGTCTGACTCACCGATGCATCTTAACAATGGAGCTGAGAAACCCCTCTTATAGAGCACGTCGTCACAAATACAATATCTGGCTACTCGTGTTCATAAGCGGCGTGCTTCTAACCTGTCATTCGACAGTTTCCCTTCTTGCAAGTAATAAACCAACTAGCTCATCTAGGAATCGGCTGCCACAGTCAAAGTCATGACTTCCTTATGAGATTCAGTGCTAGGCTTGGGTAGGAATTCTATCGGTATTTCTTCAGAGAATTCAGCATTTTGAGCAGTTGCCAAACAGGTTAATGCATCGGCGTAGGAATTCTGAGCTCACGGGATCTGGTTTACTTCATATTTATTGAATTTCTCTAGCAAATCTCGTACTTTCTGCAAGTAGACCATCATTTTTGTTCCCCGAGCTTGATATTCCCCTTGTACTTGGCACACTACCAGTTAAGAGTCGTTAAAGATTTTGAGGTGCTCAGCCTGCATCTCCTTCGCCAAGCGGAGTCCTGCCAACAAAACTTCGTACTCAACTTCATTATTTGTGGCTTTGAACCCGAATCTGAGGGTGCATAGGATTTTCTGCCCTTTTGGGCTGACTGGTAACATGCTGGCTCCAGCTTTCTGATCATTGGAGGAGCCATCAACGTATAACTCCCAATAAGGACCTTCTAGGGTTCTAGCTTCTTGTTCATCAACAGACCCTGTGAATTCAACCACGAAGTCAGCTAAAATTTGCCTCTTGATGGTTGACCTTGGTTTCTACTTTATGTCGAACTGAGCCAATTCAATAGCCCATTTGAGAAGGCGACCTGAAGTCTCTGACTTCTGGAGAATCTGCCCTATAGGATACTTAGTTAAGATTGAGATTTTATGCGTCTAGAAATAAGAACGTAGCTTTCTTGAGGCCACAACCAGACAGTAGGCAAGCTTTTCCATAGGAGTGTATTTTGTCTCAACATCAACTAGTTTCTTGCTGACATAATACACTGGGTGCTGAACACCATCTTCCTCTTGCACCAGTGCTGCACTCAGAGTGTATTGAGAGATCCCTAAATACAGTAACAGAGTCACCCCTTCTTTTGGTTTTGCTAGGAGTGGAGCTCGTCCCAGGTATTTCTTCAACTGTTGAAACGCCTCCCTGCATTCCGCAATCCATTCGAAAGTCTTTGTTTGTTTCAGTACATTAAGGAAAGGAATGCACTTATCAGTAGCTTTAGAAATAAATCGATTAAATGCTGCAACCTAGCCTTTAAGACTTTGCACCTCCTTCATACTAGTCGGTGGCCTCATATCTAGCAGAGCTTGTATTTTCTCAAGATTGGCTTCAATTCCTCTATTATTCACCATGAACCCAAGGAACTTGCCTGATGCCACTTCGAAAGCACACTTCAAAGGATTAAGTTTCATCCGAGACGTCCTCAACACCTGGAATGTTTGCTCCAGATCGTGCACATGGTCAGTATCTTTAGTAGATTTCACCAACATATCATCTACATAGACTTCCATGCTATTCCCTATGAGATTTGCAAACATCATATTTACTAACCTCTAGTAAGTAGCCTCTGCATTTTTCAGTCCGAATGACATTACCTTATAGCAAAACAAGCTGCGGCCAATAACAAATGATATGTGCTCTTCATCTGCAGGATACATTGGGATTTGATTATAACTGGAGTACGCGTCCATAAAGCTAAGGAGTTCATGGCAGGCAGTAGCATCGACAAGCTGGTCAATCTTAGGTAATAGAAAGCTATCTTTTGAGCATGCCTTGTTGAGGTCGGTGAAATCTATACACGTTCTCTAGTTACCATTCTTTTTCTTCACCAGAACAAGGTTGGCAACCCAAGTTGGATAATGGACGGTTCTGATGAAGTTATTGGTCAGGAGTTTGTTTACTTCATCCTTTAATACCTCATACCGTTCCTGTGTCATCGGCCTCCTCTTCTGGCGAACTAGCCTACAATGGAGGGTAATATTTAACCTGTGAGCCATCACCTCTGGACTTATCCTCACCATATCCTCATGATTCCAAGCAAAAATGTCTAAGTTCGCCTTTAAGAAAGTAACGAACTGAGCTTTCACTTCAGGGGCTAATCTTTTTCCCAATTTAAGACATCTCTCAGGATCAGTTTCACTGACTGGCACATCCTCTAGCTCTTCCACATGACCTGTTGCCTTATTAGCATCGACTTCGCGAGGGTCTAGGTCATGATTTACTCCTGTTTCTATCATTACGCATGTTTCACCGCCTTACACCACATTTATCTTCTTAGCTTCTTAGGTGCCTAACTTCACAGCATTCTCATAGCACTGACGGGCTACGCACTGCTCACCTCGTACACATCCAATACCATTAGGTGTAGGAAACTTCACAATAAGGGTCCTAGTGGATGTGATCATGTTAAGATCATTCATAGCAGGCCTCCCAAGTACCATGTTATAGGTAGAAGGGGAATTGATGATCAAGAAGTCTACGAGCACGGTTGATTGACATCTGACGTCTCCAAGGGTCAAAGGTAGCTTGATTTGCCCCATGGGAATGACTGTATCTCTAGTAAATCCATACAAGGGCTCTAGAGAAGGCTTGAGCTGCTCATCTTCAACTCTCATTTGATCATAGCACCCTTTATACATCACATTCACTGAGCTTCCGGTGTCGATCATTATTCATCTAACTTCAACATTTTCAATCCGAGCTCGGATCACCAAGGCATCATTATAAGGCCAATAGACACCTTTGGCATCGTCTTTTGTAAACACGATTTCTACTGAGGTTGTTTTAGCTCGCTTGTTAGGTCCTTCCAATTCTCTTTGACCTGCGACTTGCACATGATTAGCTTCGTGCACATAGTGCTGGTGTGATCTGTTTGATGTACCTGCAATGTAAAGCCCTCCATGGATAGTAAAGATAGTTCCTACTTCCTGATTCTATTCTTGTTCAGCGTCTTACCGACCAAGCTGTGGCGTTGAACACTACTCAGACCATTGATTCTGAGTTCGCTGACCTGCAAGCCGCACCACATAATCTCTAAGATGCCCATTTTTTATCATTTCTTCAATGGTGTCTTTCAGTGCCCAGCATTTCGAAGTGAAATATCTTGCCTCATTATGATAAGCACAATATTTGTTCTTGTTTCTAAACCGATGGGATATATTTGTGGGAACGGGTTTCCCGAAATTTTCTTTGTCCGTTTCGGTGGCAAAATTTCTGCCCCTAGAATCTGATAGGATGGCATAATATTCGTAGCGACTTGAGCGAAGAGGACGCTCATGCCTCCTATTAGATTTTTGTCCAGGTCCACTCTGTGCCTTTTTCGCTACTTGATGGCTACTTCTTTGCCCATCATGATTATTTCTCTCGCCGCTTCTCTTCTTATTTTACTGATTGGAACTACTAGCTTTGTCCTTCTGATCAGTTGGTTTTCTAGACCTGAAAGCCTCTTCTCATCGTATCTCCTTCTCAGCCCGTTCATAAAAAGCTCTCAAGGTTTTCACAAGAGATTTATAGATGCTTTCATATAATTTCCCATCATTTCACAATCCTGCTGAGATAACATTCAGTATTCCTTCATCAGTAGGGCTATCAACATTGTTTACTTCACGCTGAATCTATCGATGTAGTCTTTTAATTATTCTTCATGGCATTGAAATATGGTGGCCAAATGACAAGGTGGCGCGAGCTGCCTCTTCAGTGTCTTGTATTGATTCAAGAATTGTTGTTGGCATTCTTCCCAACTACTGATGCTACGATGTGGGAGGTTTTTGAACCATAATCGATGGATATTACCAAGGGTTTCAGGAAAGACACAACATTTCACCAGCGAACTGGTGGTCTGTAGATCCATTTGAACATTGAAAGGGTCCAGATGATCATGAGAGTCAGTGTCGTCATTGTACTATGGGATGTTAGGGAGTTTGAATCTAGGTGGAAGGGGTTCTACTTCAACTTCTAAGGAAAACGGAGTCTTTTACCCTTTTGGAATTCTCTGCTTCTACATTCCTGGCCTTGCCTCCAACTGCTGCACCCTTTGAAGAAAATGCTTAATAACTGAACCTTATACCGAAGGCTGCCTGGCAGGAGATCGCCTATTCAACGTACTTTCCCTGTTCGGAGGATAGTGTTCAAGTACCTCATGTCTTCTATGCCTGCGCTCAGGGAATGATGGTTAGGCTCCTGTATTTGATGTGACCGGTTTAACCCTTCTTCTTTGTACGAGCTTCTGTGTTGGCGTTCATTATCATTTCTCCGAACTGACGTCTGGGCATCTCCATGGCTCACTTTGACTCTCTGGTGTCCGTCGTGATCCACCCTTATTCTTAAGTCTGAAGGCTGGGCTTTATTTTCATTGTCACGAGCTCGCTTAGTCCGAGCTACTAAATGTACATTTGATGACAAGTTTGACCCCTGAAAAGGCGGCACCTCCCTGGTTACTCTCCTCACAGCTGCAGGGATGTCATCTGGCCTTCGTGGACCACGAGCTTGAGCCTCTGTTAGTGCCCTCACAGCCTCAGCTAGTTGCTGAACTGTGCCTTCTAATCTGTCTTGGCATTGCAAAATTTGCATAGAATTCCCTCCTTGAGCCACTCCGTCTACACGACCGCGAGAGGTACCGGTACTGAGAGTTATTGGTACCTCACCTCGTCGGTGATTTGTACCTTCCGTTCTTTCAGTTACAATATCTGAACTTCTGGTGATTCTACCTTTTACCATGATATTAACAATAAAATAATGCAGATGAGCCCCTCTTTCTAGCGCCAAAATATTGATGTTTGAAATCAACCAACAAAGTTCTTCCAAGCTCAACACTACAAAAATGATTAACACAGCATGCAATAACAAATAACTGGTGTAAAAGAGACAAAGGTAGAATAAGAAGTGTTTAAGTGGTTCAGCTAACTTTGCCTACATCCACTGTTTGTTCTCTCAGTATCTGGACAGAGTAACAGCCAGTTTTTCTAAGTGTTTCCCTCTTAGGTTACATTGAAAAAACTTCCCCTATTTATAGAAAGAGAAGTGCTACAACGATATGTAATGAGTTAAAACAAAATGATTATGCTAGTTGATGCGCCTGACTTATATTTAATGCAGCCGGATTACATTAAATACAATGGACAGGTGAAAGATTTATATGACTAACCCACATGGGTTAGGTATGGTTTTCTGTAATCTGAACAGTAATCTTTAACAAGTTTGGCATGCAATGCAAGTTACATTATGACCTGGCACGATCTTAAGCAAAGTGGAGGCTCTGGGCGGACTGGAGTGCATAGAAGGAGTAGATAGTGACTAACAGCCTCAGTCGCTTAATAACAAAGCATGGCCAGGCTGAGTGAGATTCACCTTGCGAAGTGCGTTCTGTAGACTTCACGCTGCGCCTAATAATGAACATACTCCACTCCGCTCCCAGCTTCGAACGGATCCTATGCTGTAAGCTTTACGTCGCACGAGTTCCACTCTGCACCAACTTCTGAGCGTATTCCACGCCACAGGATATATAGGGAACATGACTCTACATTTCCTCTAATGGGTTGGTTGAAATCGGGCCTAGCCCAATTGGGCCAGTTATTTGGGCTTTTATCAGTCCATTCACGTGTCTCAGGAAATACCCATAACAAAAGGTTAGCCCAGTGTAATGAAAATTTCTGATTTCGCCTTAGGTCCTCATTGCAGGAGATCGAGGAACCTTATCATAATAGGAGATGAATTATATAATGCAGGGGATTTACTATGCTAATATAAACAAATAAGGCACTTTTATTCACATGTTATCGTGAACAATTCTTTTTAAGGAATATTGAATTGTATTGTAGAGTTGAGATTTGTTATAAACCCGATCCAGTGTGATATATAGCTGGGCTTAGTTTAATCTTAATTGGCCAAATGGGCTGCTTGCCAGGTATTACATTGAGATAGAGTGTCAGTTTCAAGTACACTGATACGGTGCATTTATTTCAATTATAGAAATTAAAAAACTGAATTACAATTTAACTACCTGGATGAAACGCTTTTACAGGCGGAATAATAGTTTTGATATAATTACAATTTACCCCCATTCCGTTAATAAGTTCCGTTATATATAACCGAAAATAGTATAAAAAGAGTAAAAGACGAAAATACCCTTGATTATTGAAGTTGACCGAATTGACCGTAAAAAATTGAAAAATCTTTAAAATTTCTGTGCAATTGCTGTTAAAATTTTTGTGCAGTGGCTGACCTGTTGGAATTGTTTTTTTTTTTTTAAGAATCTGGGTTTCCAGAAACTGGAAACCAGATTTTCGATTGCCACCAGAATTTGGGAAATTTGGTTGCCACCAAAATTTGGGTTTCCAGAACTAGAAACCCAGATTTTGCGTTTCCAGTTGTCTGGAAACCCAGATTTTGGGTTTGCAGTAAACACAGATTTTGTTTGGGTTTCCAGAAATGATCTCAAACATCCAAAAAATGGTCTAAAACTTCATTAACAATCACCCAACATCATCAATCTACTCTTGGAAACCTAAAAAATGACCTCAAATATCATCAATTAAACTTAACATAATCAATCTCCCACAAAACCATCAAACCCAACATTACTATTGAAATCAACCTCACAATCACCCATAAAACTGTCAATCAAACTAGAGAAAAGAAAAATCAGAAATCAACCTCAACTTCATTATCGAATCCAGATCTGGGTTCACAATAACCTAGATTTTGGGTTACTAGGAACCCAGATTCGGGTTCGCGACGGACCCAGAATCTGGGTTCGTCTCGTCTCTTTGACGAACCCAGATCTGGGTTAGTCGAAGAACCCAGATCTAGGTTCGCGAGAACCCAGATCTGGGTTCCTCTCTTGAACGAACCCAGATATGGGTTTGTTGAAGAACCCAGATCTGGGTTCGTGCAAACCTAGATCTAGGTTCGTCGCGAACCCAGATCTGGGTTCGTCTCTTGAACGAACCTAGAATCTGGGTTCGTCGAAGAACCCAAATCTCGGTTCGCGCAAACCCAAATCTGGGTTCTTCGGTTCGTCGCGAACTCAGAATCTGGGTTCTTCGCGAATCCAGATCTGGGTTCGTGAGGCCCAAATCTAGTTACGAACTCAGATTGGGTTTGAGAAGAAGAAAAAGCAGAAGAAGAGAAGAAGAAGAAGAAAAGAAGAAGAAGCAGAATAAGAGAAGAAGAAGAAGAGACAGACACGGCGAATGGCTGAGGGAAGAGAAAGAGAGAGTATTTTTAAAGTTTTTAAAATTTATTTTTTTAAATAATAAAACATTTAAAATTTTTTATTATTTTTAAATCAATATCTGTTTAACATATATTTTTAAATCAATATCTGTTTTATTTAATTTATTTTAAAAAATTTTTAAAAAAATAAAATTAATATCAAAAGACAATTTTACCCCTCTCCCAGTTAAGTGTAACTGGATTCATTAACGGTAGGAGAGTAAGTTGCAATATTATTGAAACATTTGCTCCGCTTGAATAAGCGTTTCAACCAGGGGGTAAATTGTAATTCGCTCAAATTAAAATGATTCAAAATCGAAATGGCTTGAAATAAGAAAAAGTTGTTTACTTTAAGTACAGAAATCGGAATCGAAATCAGTAGTAATTCCATTGAGCTATTTATTTTGCTTTGGAATCGGAATGAATTAATTACAAATTACAAAAATACTTTTGATTAAAATTATGAATTAATTACAATTAAAAAAAAAAGTATTTAAGATATAGTGTCATCTTTTTATCATGTATCTTGTCGTAATAAGCTAACTAAAAAAAAGGAAAAAAAAAAAAAACTATTTCTTAACAATATTATTGTAAGCATATTACGTACATATATATTTTCTTTTTGAAAGAACATATTATGTATCTATATTATATATCAAGTCATGACTTTTATATATATATAATGTTACATAAAAATATGTTTACAATAATATTGTTAAAATATTTTCCTAACAATATTATTGTAAACATTATATAATCATACATATATAAAGTCGTGATTTAATATATATTGTATATCTATGTTAATTTTTTTTTTTTAAATAAAGGTATAAGACTTTTTACTTTATTAAAAGGAATGAAAATGAGATTTCTGAGTAAGGTGGAGATGAAAATGAGATTCCCAAGTACGGTAAGGAGAATAAGATTCCTATTCTACAATCTTAAATTTATGTGGGATTCACAATTTTATTCCCATTACAAAATTATTTTAGAGCAAATAAATATCATCAATCATTCTCATTCCTCATTTTCGTCCTCTAACCCAACAAGTAAACATATCATAGACGTCTAATAGTTGAACAATATCAATATATATATGTCTATATATATTAGACGGCCTTTTTAATTGACTGCAACCTTAGTTAAAAGTTTCAAATAAAATATATTACTCTATAAATATGCAATATATAAATTAATACCAGCAGACTTAAGATCTTATATTAATATAAACTCTAGATAATTTTATAAATATATTTTTTGGTACATCTTTATTATTAATAATAGATGGTTATAATTTATTCCCCTGTTACAATCATTTTTTAACAACCAATATAAAAACTCAAAATCTACAAAAAGAGTATACAATTTCATATATTAGCATATGTAACTCTCCGATAGCAATAAATGATGCAGTGCCCTCCCGACGAAGGTGTTTACATTATTGTTTCAGCAATGTAAAGATTGAAAGCGTTTGGTTGGTAATGACAACTATTGAAAGTAGTCTTTACGTTGTAACAAGTTGAAGGAGACTCGTGAGTACCGTCGATGTAAAATGTTATGGTCAAGTCAAGTCAATGCCCTCATTATTAATGGATACATGCATCCAGGTATTTCATCCAGGCCAACTGCCAGGACTTCGATTTTTTTTTTATTTTTTTATTTTAACAAGACTTTAATGTTGTTGATTTATAATAATAACTATAAATCAAGACTTGAACCCTTAATCCTAATATTTTGTTGTAGAAAAAATGTGGATTTGAATCCTTGACCTCTTAGGATCAAGGAAAATGTCCAATCATTTCTATATATCATTTTAATTTAATATTTATTTGATTTACAAATGTATTTATTTATCAATTATCATATATATAGGAGTAAAGATTCATCATTAATCTTTTATTGGTGTGAAACTTTTTATTAGAGTAGTTTAAGTTAGAGTCAAGTTCTACCCAAAATCTCAAATAATGCAAGGCTAACGTTACAATAACTATATGGCAACTGATAACTGATATTGATTACAGAAATTTGAAAACTGATAAATAGAAAAGTCTTCAAAGTCTTTGTAATATTTGTGGAAAAAATCCACTAATCTCCAAGATATTGGAAATTCGATCCCTTTTGTATGGACATATCATTTAATTGACATATACTAAATTCGAGATATCTGACTTTGTCAATCTAATTGTCATCAATAAAATTATTTTGTCTCCGCTAATAGAAGTCATCCACAACCTTTTATTTTTATTTTTTGACACCACTATCATTTTCTAATTCTTTATTTTTCTTATTTCTTAATATTTATTTTGCTAAATAATTCTAAAAAATGAGACCGGTGAGTGCTGATTAAAACAAACATCTTTCTCTTTTAATTGATATCTACTAAAACGTTGGATGCTTTTATGTAGATTCCTATTCTATAATCCTAAATTTATGTGGGATTCACAATTTCATTTCCATTACAAAATTATTTTAGAACAAATAAATATCATCAATCATTCTCATTTCTCATTTTCTTCCTCTAACCCAACAATTAAACATACCATAGACGTCTAATAGTTGAACAATATCAATATATATATATGGATATACATATTAGACGGCCTTTTTAACTGACTGCAACCTTCGTTAAAAGTTTTAAATAAAATATATTACTCTATAAATATGCAATATATAAATTAATACCAGCAGACTTAAGATCTTATATTAATATAAACTCTAGATAATTTTATAAATATATTTTTTGGTACATCTTTATTATTAATAATAGATGGTTATAATTTATTCCCCTGTTACAATCATTTTTTAACAACCAATATAAAAACTCAAAATCTACAAAAAGAGTATACAATTTCATATATTAGCATATGTAACTCTCCGATAGCAATAAATGATGCAGTGCCCTCCCGACGAAGGTGTTTACATTATTGTTTCAGCAATGTAAAGATTGAAAGCGTTTGGTTGGTAATGACAACTATTGAAAGTAGTCTTTACGTTGTAACAAGTTGAAGGAGACTCGTGAGTACCGTCGATGTAAAATGTTATGGTCAAGTCAAGTCAATGCCCTCATTATTAATGGATACATGCATCCAGGTATTTCATCCAGGCCAACTGCCAGGACTTCGATTTTTTTTTTATTTTTTTATTTTAACAAGACTTTAATGTTGTTGATTTATAATAATAACTATAAATCAAGACTTGAACCCTTAATCCTAATATTTTGTTGTAGAAAAAATGTGGATTTGAATCCTTGACCTCTTAGGATCAAGGAAAATGTCCAATCATTTCTATATATCATTTTAATTTAATATTTATTTGATTTACAAATGTATTTATTTATCAATTATCATATATAGGAGTAAAGATTCATTATTAATCTTTTATTGGTGTGAAACTTTTTATTAGAGTAGTTTAAGTTAGAGTCAAGTTCTACCCAAAATCTCAAATAATGCAAAGCTAACGTTACAATCACTATATGGCAACTGATAACTGATATTGATTACAGAAATTTGAAAACTGATAAATAGAAAAGTCTTCAAAGTCTTTGTAATATTTGTGGAAAAAATCCACTAATCTCCAAGATATTGGAAATTCGATCCCTTTTGTATGGACATATCATTTAATTGACATATACTAAATTCGAGATATCTGACTTTGTCAATCTAATTGTCATCAATAAAATTATTTTGTCTCATCTAATGGAAGTCATCCACAACTTTTTATTTTTATTTTTTGACACCACTATCATTTTCTAATTCTTTATTTTTCTTATTTCTTAATATTTATTTTGCTAAATAATTCTAAAAAATGAGACCGGTGAGTGCTGATTAAAACAAACATCTTTCTCTTTTAATTGATATCTACTAAAACGTTGGATGCTTTTATTTTATAAATCCAATTGCTATCAATAGAATTTTTCTTTCTTATTGAAATGAAATTGTCACAACCACAAAAATGATAATGAAAAACCTTATAAAAGAAGTCATACATTGTTAAAAGTGTAGAATGAATTGGTAGTAAAAATATTTTCTGTGTTGACATGGATGAAAGATTGTCTATAAATTTCTTTTGAAAAAGTATAAAATTAATTAAAATTAATTACTGCAGTGGTCAAAAATCTCAACCCTAGATTTAGGCCTAAAATTCCATTAACGACACCTAAAACTAGTCCATTAGACTCTGTTGGTCTGTAAGACTTGGGCTCGTGAGATGTTTGGAAAGCCCAAAAAGAGATGGATCAACTTAAGCCCAAGGCTTCACAATTCGATTGACTTGATAACAACCTAACTATCGGCCTCGATCTAATATATTGAGCCTAATGCACTGTCAATCCGTGAGTCTAGTCGACGGTCCAATACCAAGCCTAGCCTACAAGGCCCATGGGTCAGGCCCAGAAACTCATCTACTTATTCCATTTACGACCTAGCTGACTTCTTGATGGAAACCAAGATAGTAATCATCGAGAACAACCTGACAATTGGACAACGGAGGCAATTAATTGAATGCTACTGGGCTTAATCTTGAAGGCTTTAAGTGCTAATGGAAGACAATTAAAGCCAAACTTAAGTTATTTGGGTTTTAAATAAATTAGGCTGAGTTTATTTTTAATTGTAATAGGTTTAAGTTAAGTTAGCCTATTTTATTTTAGTTTATATTATTTGAGCCGACATATTATAATTAATTTAAGCCCATATTTAATTATTTTCAACTCATCATTATGTTTAGTGAGCCCAATTGTTAGGGGGTTAGGGTTTCATTTATAGGCTTGTAATCCTAGTAAATGGAAGGGGAATGAAGATGCAACCACTTATTATTAATTGAGAAATAGAATTTTCTCCTTTATTCTTACAAGAACATGTGATATTATTAAGTTATGCTTGTGGCAATCAAATCGTGACTTATCTCTCACCTTCTCATCTATGTCTTAGGAGTGGCGTCAATATCCTTCTTTTATAATTTTGGTTCTTGATTGAGTTCTAATCATTGGGTCAAAGTTCTTTATAATTTTGGTTCTTGATTGACATATAATCAATGGGTCAAAGTTCCTTATAATTTTGATTCTTGATTGACATATAATCAATGGGTCAATTTTTTTTTTTTTTAAATAAAACTGTTTTAATATTTCTTGGGGTTGTGTTTCAATTTGGTCGTGAATATCGTATCGTTATATATGGGGTTCGCATTACTTCTCTTCCAAGTTAGGGTTTTTTCTTAAATGGAATGTAAGTAAAACAAGAATAGGAAGTTTACTATTCAGAACTAAGAATCTAAGGATTAGCCAGAGATCCTCTAGATCCTCTGGAATCCAATCTTCCTAGTTTATTCAAACTAGAAAGGTACTTAAAAGGTGAGGATCCCCTCAACTATATAAAGGATCCTTAACTCAATGACGGGACACATGAGATACATATAGAGAAGCTCTTACTTACAGACTCCTCGTTGGAGTCCTCCTAAAGACCGCATTCTGGCTTACCCATAGGTCAGACTGCAACGGTTGCCACCTTTGGTTTGCGCTAGAACAATCCCTCCTCCGTGCCAAACCACCGCCTCAAGTTGTTACTTGTACCCATCCATTCCCGATCAACCATTGTTGATCGACATTGTTACTCTATTTACTTTCTTTATCTCATCTCTCAAATTGTTCGCTGACTTGAGCAATGAAGTGTCCTTAACTGGTACGACACTAAGTCACTCTCACCCTCTTTTGTTTGGTTTGCGCAGCATATAGATTGTCAAGTCCCAAGGAAGTTGACAAGTGAGATTTGCTCCACGTTAGCATATTGTAGAATAACCCCATTATAATTACATGATTCTTTTCAGATTGACTTATCATTCATTTGCATTCATAAAAATCACATGTCATCTGTTTTTTTTTTTTTAAACTTTTGGCCTTTTACATGAAATTTGCATCAATGTGGACGTGGATTCAAATGGTATTCCCTTCATCCAAATATAATTTGTTAATAAATAAATGATTCTATTGAGGAAACCAATTGGACCACGCCACTTTATTTGCTAAAATGCATCAAAATGGTGGATATTTCTTAAAAAAATGTTATTATTTTTTTAGTTTTTTAAATTGTTGTAATTAATTTAGGGATTTAGGAAAGAGAATTATGATTCTAAACAACGATCGTATGGTATAAATGTGAGAGGTAGTAACTAATCTTATTAATTAGTTAATGAATTAATGCCAACAAATGGACAAATAAAAACAAAGGAAAAAATTAAAAATGATGTCCGTGCAAACAATGCAAGTGTACCATCATTTCTTAAATCAATTAATTGTTTACAGCACACTTTGAGGAGAATTAAAATTATATATTTTGTATATATTATTAGCTTTTCCAGTCCAATGCAAAGATTGTTTGTACTCATTGATTGGACAAAACAATGCCCACACGTAACAATTCAATAATACAAATGCAAACTACTGAGAGATTAAATATTTTTTTGGTTATGTGCAAAAATGATTTTTTAAGTTGACTTCGGATCAAGCACAAAGTAGTCCACAAATAATGAAAAGTTACTACAATTGTTCAGTCAAAATGGACATCACAAATTAACAATGACACTTATATTTGGGAAAGTTATGTCATTAATAGTAGATGGCAAACGACACCATTGGTTTACGCGTTAGCTACCTCATGCCAAAATTTTTGGCAAAATCTTTGGTATGATTCTACACCTAAGAGAACCAAAAAACCCTTTGGCAACGTTTGCTATAGCTGCTTTCTCTCTTTTATGTGATGACAGTCTCTTACATATATTTATAATTTCCTCTTTTATATATACATATATATTCTATTATCAGTGTCTCCTAAGTTTAAAAAATTAAGACGAACTAATAAAATTTATTCATTGTATTTGAATTGAATAGGAGAAAAAAATTGTTTTAAAAGAAAGAATGAAATGTATGAATTTGATTGATTCATCTAGATAAACCAATTAAATAGGAGAAAAAATTTATTTTAAGAGAGAGAATGAAATAGATGAATTTGATTGGTTCATCTGGATAAAAAATACTGATAGTAGAGTTACTATATATTTAGAGAGAGAGAGGGCTTTTATGGTTAATACATCTTAAATTTTAAATTGTTAGGACTATCAATCAAAGTTATCATTGCATTTGAATTGAATAAAAGAGCAAAAGGTTTTTAGAAGACAAAATATAATGTATAACTTTGATTTGTGGAACTAATTAGGACAAAGAAATTTCAAGAAAGCGTGTTTTTTGTGTTATTGACTTAAAGTCAAGTTCTACCAAAATGTCGTGAAAGATTACCATCACTGTGAATTTAATCAATTGATTTACTCAAAGTCTCAATCTTTTAAGGAAATTTCTATAACCAATCAAAATCTTGTATTTGCTCTCAAATTGATTGAATGTGTAGAATTTTTAATTTCCAAGAAAGCGTGTTTTTTCTATTATTGACTTAGAGTCAAGTTCTACCCAAAATCTCAAATAATGTAAGATCAACATTACAATCACTCTAAAAAATAATGGCAATTGATAAGTGATAATGATATTGAATACAGAAGTTCCATAGCTATAAATGAAAGTCTGCAAAGTCTTTGTAATATGTGTGGAAAAAATCCGCTAATTTCCAAGATATTGGAAATTTCGATCGCTTTTGTATGGCATATAATTTAACTGATATCTAAATTCATGATACTTGACTTTGTCAATCTAATTGTCATCAACAAAATTATTCTATCTCATCTAATAGAAAACATCCACAACTTTTTATTCGTATATTTTGATACTGCTATAATTCTTTGATTCTTTATTTTTCTTATTTCTCAATATTTATTTTG
Source organism: Dimocarpus longan (assembly GCA_022984855.1). Taxonomy (NCBI): domain Eukaryota; kingdom Viridiplantae; phylum Streptophyta; class Magnoliopsida; order Sapindales; family Sapindaceae; genus Dimocarpus; species Dimocarpus longan. Next base: position 6,974,015 of record CM041022.1, read on the forward strand.
CTAAATAATTCTAAAAAAATAAGACTGGTGGGTGCTAATTAAAACAAACATCTTTCACTTTTAATTGATATCTACTAAAATCTTTGATGCTTTTATATTATTAATCCAATTGCTATCAATAAAATTTTTCTTTCTTATTGAAATGAAATCATTGTTAGGGTAATGCACCCTAAGAGCTTATAATTTATAAATATTTAAATTAAATAATAAATAAAATATATTTATTTTATTCAATTAGATGTGCATTTATGAAATGATTACTTCATACAAATATCATGTAACATCCATGGTTACTTATGCAGTCTCAAATTAAGTATATAAGTGTTATATATAAGAGGATTTAGTTTGAGATCAGTAATCTAAAGAGTTCGTAGAAAGTAAACAAAGTTGGATGCTTTGCTTGTGGTAAATCTATAGCTGCGGTTCATTTTGTATTTGATACGATGATTCTATCCGAGATCATTCATATGGTGACACGAAAATGGAGGCACCTTATATAATAAAGATTATATAGGAATAGACCATGATAAAATGAATTTCTTATTAATATCTGTTAAACAAAGAAATTCATATTTATCAACTAGATGATCATATATGGATTGATCTTAATCCTGAGTGTTTTATAGACTCCTATTTGTTGAGTCATGTCTTTTTATTTACATGGGTGAGACTGTTATAGATTTACTGTCAATAAGCTTCGTACTTTGAAGATATGATTTAATGAGTGGCTGGGAACATTCTACATAATAGTGGAATCCACTCCTTCTTGTGAGAAGTAGATGAGTAGTTCTCTTAACTGTTGATTTGAGTCTTAAACAATAAAAGCACTCGACTTTCTATTTGTAAATAAATGGAAAAATAAATTCATAAGTTGTTATGAATATATTGTTTATTAGAGAATTAATGGTACTTAACAGAATAAGAAATAATTAGAGAGGTATAACGGACTTTAATGACCTAGCTTTAATTATGAACTACTCATGGAGGATTGAACCATATGAAATGATTAAATCAATGGAAACTGAAATTTCAGATTGTATAAAACATCTATAATTTTGAGAGTGCAATCTTAAATTTTTAGTGGAGTAACTTTAAGGTTAATAATAGTGAATTAATTAATTAAAGAGTTTAATTAATAATTCCGATATTATTGGAGCTTAAATTATAGGTCAATTTGGTCCTCTTACTAGCTCACAACCACATAAAGAAACAAAGGGAAGAATATAATTGGATTGTTCAATTATAAGTGTACATACAATTTTATGAACACGTTCACGAATAATTTAAATAATTTGATTATTTAAATATAAGTAATTATTTAATTATTTGTAGAGGTTTAACTTTAAATGGTGTCATTAAATTATATATGATTTAGAATCATTTAATTTAATGAAAAATCTTTTAATTAATGAAAATGATAATTTAATTTAATTGGAATTAGATTCCATATTAAATTAGATGAAAGAAGTTTTAATTTAATAGGAATTAAATTCCATATTAAATTAAAAGTAAAGAGTTTTAAACCAATAAGAAATTTGATTCCATATTAGATTTGAATTAAGTTTTTCAATTTAATTAGGAAATTGTATTCCTTATTAAATTAGAAAACTTTAACTCTCCATTATAAAAAGGTGTTTTATATTGGTAACAAAGTAGAGAAAAAGGGAGAGAATTTTTGGCTACATGAACCAAAAACTTCCATTAATTAAAAAGATTTCGTGATATAATTCTTCGAGATTGTGCCCACACACAATTTCTTTTGTGAAGAGTCATAGCAAGGAAGATCGGGTGGTAAAGAATTTACGAATCAAAATGGATCAATTCAATATTCGTGCAAGGTAAGATTCGATCTTATTAATTTAATTATTGAATTGTTATTACTAGCATCGATCGAACGTGTTTTTATTTGAAAAAATTTTTAAAATACACGTTTCCGCATTAAATTCAAAAATCAATGTTTCCGCATTAAAACATTAAAAGCTTTATAATCAGATCGTGGAGGAGAGTACCTTGATACAGAGTTCAAGGATTACTTGATTGAGAATGGGATTATATCCCAACTCACAGCTCCTGGAACGCCACAGCAGAATGGTATTGCAGAAAAGAGAAATCGAACCTTGCAGGATATAATGAGAGCTATGATTAGTTTTTCATGTTTATCTAGTTCTTTCTAGGGATATGCACTGCAAACTGCAGTATATATCCTGAATGTAGTTCCTTCCAAGTCTGTTCCTAAAACACCTTTAGAGTTGTGGAATGATCGCAAAGCTAGTTTGCAATATTTTCGCATATGGGGGTGTTCAGCACATGTGCTAAAAATAAAGACTGGGAAGTTAGACCACGTTCACAAGTTTGCCTATTTGTAGGCTACTCCAGAAAAACTAGAGATAGATTCTTTTATGATCCTCAAGATAATAAAGTGATTGTATCGACAAATACTACATTTCTTGAAGATAATTATATAAAAGAATATAAACCTCGAAGTAAAGTTGTACTTGAGGAGTTATTACCTGGTTCAACCAGTATTCAATCAACAATAGTTGTTGAGAATAACATAGTTAAGACCACATCTGAGCATCAAACAGACTTCCATCAGAATCATCTACCATCTTGTCGTAATTGAAGGGTTATTAGACTACCAGTCTGTTATAGAAAAATCGAATAAGCACAAATTGTTATCTCCAATGAATATATAGATGATCCATTGACATATCATGATGCAATGGAAGATTCCGATAAGGAAGAATAGCTTAAAGCTATGAATCTCGATATGGAGTCTATGTACTCAAACTCAGTTTGGGAGCTTGTGGATTAACCAGATGGGATAAAACTCATAGGTTGCAAATGGATCTACAAAAGGATGAGAGGAGTGGATGGGAAGGTGGAGACCTTCAAGGCTAGGTTAGTGGCAAAGGGGTATACTTAGAAAGAGAGCGTTGACTATGAAGAAACTTTCTCGCCAGTAGTCATGCTTAAGTCCATTCGCATTCTTCTATCCATAACTGCATGTCTCAACTATGAGATATGACAAATGGATGTCAATACTGCATTTTTGAATGACAATCTTGATGAAAGCATTTATATGATGCAACCAGAGAGATTCGTAATTCAAGGTCAAAAGTAAAAGGTTTGCAAGTTGCAAAGGTCCATTTATGGGCTTAAGCAAGCTTCTCGATCTTGGAATATTAGATTTGATACATCGATCAAGTCTTATGGTTTTGAGCAAAATGTTGATGAACCTTGTATATACAAGCATATCATAGATAAGAAAGTGGTTTTCCTCGTTCTTTACGTCGACGATATCCTACTCATTGGGAATGATATTGGAGCATTATCTGATGTAAAGAATTGGCTTGCTAACCAATTCCAAATGAGAGATTTGGGAGAGGCCAGTTATGTTCTTAAGATTCAAATTATACGAGATCGTAAGAACAAACAGTTAGCATTGTCTCAATTATTGTACAGTGATAAAATCCTTATACGCTTTGCGATGCAGAATTCCAAGAAAGGTTGTTTAACTTCTCCGAATAGAGTTCACCTGTCTAAGGAACAATGTCCTAAGACACCTCAAGAGATTGAGGATATGAGACGAATTCCCTATGCCTCTGCAGTAGGCAGTCTCATGTATGCTATGTTATGCACGAGACCTGATATATGTTATTCAGTGATTGTTAGAGTTATGTGCCCTAAGAGCTTATAATTTGTAATCGTTTAAATTAAATAATAAATAAAATATATTTATTTTATTCAATTTATGTGCATTTATACGAATATTAATAGATTTTGGCATAAAACTAAACGTGATGCATAATAGACGAATAATGAATCAGAAATATCCTAAAAAGAATTATTATGCCACGATAATCTAACATACCATAAATAAATGCCACCTTAGGGTTGGTCAAATATTTGTATGTTAAATTGAGAAAATCTCAGTCAAATTATATAACAGAATAACTTTTATTCCTATATATATGACTACCGGTCAAAGAATTAAATTATCAATTAATTAATTCCTTTATAAGTGTAACCCATCATTTCAGATCTCTCGGACTTAACTTGAGAATTACCAACCTTAGGGTAGGTTAATCCCAAAATACATCCAGAAATTCTATCCTTTAGAAAGTCAACCTTGATATTGATCCAAATGGACACCACCCTTAGGGGGACAAAAACAAAGCCGTCTCGAGGCGCCATTCAAATCTCACGGTGTTGAACTAATGATGAAGACCTTAGGATATATTGTCATATATCCTTCTCCCACTCATTATTTTAGGATTAGGGTTTTCTAATTGTAATTCCTAGTCTTTGTCTTAGATTATTAACGGCTAAGAAATATAATCTAAGTTACTAGAAATTGATGTGTTACTAGAATCAACATCCTATTAACACCTAATAAATTACCGGATTTTTACCTCTTAAAAAATCTAATTTATTTTGAAAGATCCAATCTAGATAATCTAAACTCTTTAATAATAAAGATTAGTTTTAACGTGAGATTACCCAATTTTAGTTTTTAAAATCTAATCCACATAATAAGCCAATTATATGAAATATATCTTTGAATCACATTAAAACTATATTTCTAATGGGTTTACTATTCTAAATAAATTAAAACTCTTTAATTGATTTAGATTAGAAGCAATGTGAGTTACCCAATTTTAAGTATTAAAATCTAATCACATTATGAATACCAATTATTTAGATATATGTTTTTAATCACATTAAAACTAATCATATATTTAATTTGTTAACTTAGGATTTTCAACTAAAATTCTAACAAATTATAAAATTGGTATTCTATGCATTATTATCTTTACTTTGACTAATAAAATATTTAATAGAAAAAATAAATAATAATACATGTATATATGTCATGTTATAATGCAACGAGTAGGCACTCTCTATTCTATATGACATATTTTATGCATGATCATGTTAACAACAAATTATTCAATCATCACATGATAAATAATTTAAATAAACAATATGTGATTGATCAGGTTCTTTGACTTTAACAATCTAAAACTAATTTTTAAGATTACAAAAATTAACCAAGGCATTCTTTGGCCTTCACTTGTAGTCTTCAAGATCTTCAAGGATTTCTTAGGTTTTATTGAGCTTAAAATTAAATCCAATTTAACTATCAAAAACATCCATCAAATGGATTGAACTTAAAAAGCCCAATTTTTTATTTTTGAGCCCGATAAAAAATTATCCAAAATAAGTGGACAATTTTTAATAATATTTACAATTGAAACGGAAACCCGAAATTCGAGAAAAATCGAAATTGGACTGAATGTGGGCTACTTAGAAACAGCTCAGCTGATGTCATAGCAGCTTTTTGGGCTGCCTGGAAAAACAGCCAAGCTGCTGCCACATGGCAGCAGCTTTTGGGCTGCCAGAAAACAGCCCAGCTGCTGCCTGGCAGCAGCTGTTGGGCTGGCTTAAAACAGCCTAGCTGCTGCCATATGGCAGCAACTATTTGGGCTGTCAACTTGGCAGCAGCTTTGTGCATCACATGCACGCCAGCTGCTGTCTGGTGTGCAGCCCACATGCACACAATGTGTATGCTGATAGCTCCTTTTATAAATTGATATCCGCAGCAAAACAAACTGGTTCAAAACTAGTATATTATTTGCAGTCGTACCACGCTTACAGAAGCGTACACAGTCCATCAATTCAATAGTTCAATAACAGTTTTTCATATTGGATTTGAATTAAGTTTTTCAATTTAATTAGGAAATTGTATTTCTTATTAAATTAGAAAACTCTAACTCATCATTATAAAAAGGTGTTTTATATTGTGGTAGAGAAAAAGGGAGAGAGAATTTTTGGCTACATGAATCAAAACTTTCATTAATTAAAAAGATTTCGTAATATAATTCTTCGAGATTGTGCCCACACACAGTTTCTTTTGTGAAGAGTCATAGTAAGGAAGATCGAGTGGTGAAGAATTTTTAAATCAAAAGGGATCAATTTAATCTTTATGCAAGGTAAGATTCAATCTTATTAGTTTAATTATTGAATTGTTATTACTAGCATCGATCGGACGTGTTTTTATTTGAAATTTTTTTAAAATACTCGTTTTCGCATTAAATTGAAAATTCAATTTTTATTTCAATTGGTATCAGAGTCAGGTTGTGCTAGTTTAATAATTGATTCAATAATTAGTAAATATCCTTTTTATTATGATTCTTTATATGTCATAAGAGTAGGCATTAATTATTTGATGATATTAGTATTTTTATTTATTCATGTTGATGGATGAGATTTGTATGGATGAGATGTTGGCTAATTTAATATGGAATAGGCACTAATTATTAATGTGCATATTTTATTTTCATGTTTAATGAATTGAGTTTGCATGGATTGATTGTTAATTGTATAGTTCTTTGGTTAATTTAATTTGATTAAATTTATAAGCCGTTTATGGTGTTTATATCATAGATTTAGGTTTTAATTTTTTCCGAAGGCTACAGCGAGAAGTATGGGTCTATCAACGGAGGATAAAGCCGTTTTGAATAGCCTAAAAGGATTGTCCGCACAACTGTTTTGAACAACCCAACAGAACTAAAATTCTGGACAGCAGGCATTACAGTATAGAAATTTTTTATTAAACTGCTAGGTGTACTGTCTAGTTCTGCAGCGCAGAAACTTACTGCAGAAAGCTGTTTTTTTGAAACAGCTTGACGTGCTATCTAGTTCTGCAATGCATAAATTCATTGCTGAGAACTGTTTTCTGTAACAGCTTGACGTGCTGTCCAATTCTGCAGTGCTGAAAACTGTTTTTTGAAACAGTTTGACGTGCTGTCTAGTTTTGTAGCACGGAAACAGCTGTTTTGGGCAGCCCAGTGGGTTGTTTCTAGGCAGCCCACATTCGGTCCAATTCCGTATTTTCTCGAATTTTAGATCTCCGTTTATCTAATCGTTATGGATAATTTTTATTAGGCTCAAGAATCAAGAATTGGGCTTCTAGTCCAATCCATTTGATGGATATATTGTATTGTTAAATTGGATTTAATTTTAGGGAAAATGCCTAAATTGACCCATCTGGAGAGCTGAACTCCAAAAGTAACCTTTTTGTTGGGTGTTGTACGGAAAAGAGCATGAATGGGCAAAAATGCCCTTAATGAACAACGGGTTTAATTAATTAAGAATCAGTAAAACTGATAGGCCTCACAGTTGTTGGTTTCTCCCGCCCAGCAGTCTCTGCCCTCCCGCCAACCAGTTGTGCAGCAATTTCCTCCGGTTGAGTGGCCTTCTATTCTGTCGCTGTAACGACGACTAACATGGAGGCGCATTTCCGACAGCCAATGTCTCTGGTGAGTTTGTAACGCCGTCTCTTCGAAGCAGTGCAGCAGTGTCCGGCAACCGGCCTGACGTCTTTTCGCAGTACCGACGGACAACATCTCTTCTCACCTCTCAGTTCCCGCGGCAAACCTTTCTTGGGTCTTCCCTTTTAAGAAATGAAGGAGCTGACCACAGCTGACACTCTGCTCCAGTACGGGTGGGTAGGGTATTTGAGTAGTTATGTTTGCTTTGGGTATGTATGTGACTAACTGACTATGGTGATATGAACCGAAAGTGTGTTCCGGTTGTTTTGTGTACTGTTGTGTGTTGTTTCGTAGGCACGATGAGATTTGAAAGTTAGATTGTATTGATAGATGTAAGGTGAATATGTACTTTGAGGGTTAACATTGTAATGGAGGTTGAGATGGGTCTAGCAGCGGAGTCTCCACATTACTGGTGGGAATGTAAACTTTTAGCTATGGATTCTCAAGTTTCAGGTTGGGATTCATAATCTGTAGGTTGCGATTGGTACCTTTTATTGAGAAGCCGAACTATCAGGTTAGGTTTCTTAGACCTGTTATTGAGATGTCGAAGTAACACGTTTGTTAGACCTATTATTGTTTGGGCATCTTAAGATAACAAGTTCAGAATTTAATCCTGATAAGCTTGGGGATCCCAATTTGTAGGTTGAGTTTGTCAACCTTAAAAGACATGCAGTTGAAAATTTGAATGTTTTTTGTTGCCCTTCCCAATATAAAAGGTCAGAATGCATGGTTGAGGTTAGGAATTACAAAGTTGAAGTCGGGAATCACATTTTTACGCTTGGTTTTATATCCAATGTTGAAATCTCAACCTCGGAGTCGGAAATATCAACTCTAAAGTTGAGATTTCAACTTTGCATATATAACCCAAGTTCTGATTCCTAATCCTCAGGTTGGGATTCGTAACCTAAAGTTGGGATTGACAATATTGAAACTACCTGCAGGTTGGGGTCCCAACCGGGAACTGACCCTGAGGTTGGGCTTATCAACGTGGACGTCGGATCAAGATTGGAATTCCCAATGATTTTTTGTTAAATTCCCAACCTCGACGTTGGGATATGAACCTGAAGGTTTAGAGATTAACTTTGGGGTTTGGAGCTTAACATAATGGTTGTGATCTCAGCCTGTAGGTTGGGATAGCACCTTAAGGTTGTACTCACAACCATTATGTTGAGAATACAAACCTGATCGTTGGGATATTTTAGACATTTTGAAATCTTTATCTTATGGTTGTGACTCCTTACCATAACGTTGATATATTCCAAAATATACTCTAAATATAAAGTTGGGAATTCCAACTTACAGGTTGTGATTAGGAACCTTGATTAAAAATCAAAATGAAAACAAAAATGAGAATCGCAACTTTTTGGTTGGGAGTCGCAACAATAATGTTGAGATTTCAAATTTGTGGTAATAATCCCTTCAGGTTGGGATGCCCAAGTGACGGTTGAGAATTTTAACCTAAAGTTAGGAGTCTTACCTTTCAAATTGGGAGTCCCATCCTTCATCCCAACCTTAAGGTTGGGAATATCAACCTTAAGATTGGGAATAACAATATTCCCAACCTTAAGGTTGGTAATATCAACTTTAAAGTTGGGAATAGCAGCATTCCCAACCTTAAGGTTGATATTCACAACCTTAAGGTTGGGAATACTGATATTCCCAACCTTAAAGTGATATCCCAACCTTAAGGTTGGGATTCCCAACCTGAAGGTGAATGTTAATTTGTTTTGTTTTTTCCACCAAGGTTTGATCAACATGGGTTCTGGGGATTGTTATCTGGTGTTGTATAGCATTTTATATAAAAGTATTAAAACAGTTTCATGAACGGTTAACAAAAGATGATTGTGGTTGAAAAAAAAGTCATTGGTGGGGAATTTATGATGACATTATAAACTGCCTAGTATATCAATTTAATTTAATTGCCGAGGTCCATATGTGAATATATTTTTACTAACCACACTGCTGCTGTAATTGTATAGGTAGAACGGCATGGGTACAGTTAGAATTGTTGTTCGATATGATGGTCAGTGGAACAATAATGGAGGAAACTTTCGGTATGAAGGTGGCAAGATAAGAGGAATTTTATTGCCGAAGAATATAGCGTATGAAGAATTGCAAGATGTTGTATGTCATGCACTTGATATAAAACGTGCTGAGTTTGCAATTACGATGAAGTTCTTATATAAAATGTGTGATGCTGGCCCACCGATTGAACTGATGACTGATACTGATGTTCAGTTCTTTATAGGTGAAGTTAGTGATGTCCAGACGAGGAATGCATTGTGCATTACAATGGAACGTAAATGTGGCTCGACAGCAGCCTTGTCAACTGATGAGGCGGAATATGCGAAAAATCCTAGAGTAGATGTTGCTGTACAGACAAATATGGGCACTGAAGTTGTGGTTCCTGTTGACGACGACGTCATGACCGATGAAGATCTTATCGGGGTTGATAACTATGCAGATCGCATTTTTGATCATAATGGGTGCGATGGTGCAGATGTGTGGACAACTCCAGTAGCTGGTCTGGAAGCATCACCACCTTATAGGGCAGACAGTTCTACTGAGAAGAACCTGAAATCAGAAACGGTTGAGTGGGATCGTGATAATGCAATGACAGCTTCGTCTCGTCCTGGAGAAGATGGTGGATGTTTTGACAGTGTCTTCAGTGGTGTAAAAGATGTTCGGACTGGTGATATTCTCGGTAATAAGGAAGAGATCCAACTGAAAATGAGAATGTTAGCTATTGGTAGACAGTTCAATATAAGAGTGAAGAAGTCCACCCAAGATTTGTTGGTTTTGGCTTGTGTTCAGAAAGGTTGCCCGTGGTGGTTGCGTGCGACAAAACTTGCCGGGTCACCAGCTTTTCGCGTGCGTAAGTACATTCCAGAACACACTTGTTCTCTTGATTCGCTGGTTTTTCACCGTCCACAAGCAACAAGTAAATTGATTGGCCATTGTATCAAATGGAAGTATGCGGGTGCTTCGCAATGTTACCGTCCAAATGACATCGTTCAGGATATGAAGAAAAGGTATGGGATGACTTGTACTTATAATAAAGCATGGCGGGCTAGAGAGGTTGCTATGACGTTGGCTAGGGGATCACCTGAACAATCCTATAGTATGCTTCCGTTGTACTGTGCAATGTTGGAAACGAAAAATCCTGGGACTATAACTGAGATTGAATGTGATGCTTCTAATCGGTTCAAGTACTTTTTCATGGCCTTAGGAGGTTCTATTACTGGATTTAGAGCGTCCATTCGGCCTGTTATAGCTGTTGATGGAACTTTCTTAAAATCCAAGTATAAAGGTACTCTATTTATTGCTACTTGCATGGATGGAAATAACCAAGTCTATCCACTAGCTTTTGGGATTGGAGATTCCGAAAATGATAATGCATGGATATGGTTTATGACAAAGTTGCGTGGGTCTATTGGAGAAGTTGATGATCTAGTGTTCATTTCAGATCGAAACACAAGTATAGCAACGGCCATTGCACATTCGTTTCCAGTGGCATTGCATGGAATATGTATGTACCACCTCGGCCAAAACATGAAGGCCAATTGTAAAGGTGGTAATGTGCATCAACTGTTTTACAAGGCCGCCAAAGCGTATCGTGTTTCAATGTTCAATGAAGTCATGTCCCAAATTGCAGCACTTAATCGTAACGCAGCTGAGTACTTGATTGTTGCAGAACCTACCAAATGGGCTAGATGCGAGTTCGATGGTAGAAGGTATTCCATTATGACAACAAACATTGCAGAGTGTTTGAATGCAATTTTAAATGAGGCACGACATTTGCCGATCATGAAGTTAATAGAGCATATACGTGGCCTACTTCAAAGATGGTTTTGGGAAAGGCGGGAGGAAGCTGGGAAAATGCTGACGCCAATGACACCTTGGGTTGAAAGGAAGCTGCGACATAGGATGAAGAAAGCTGGTCGTTATCCTGTGCAGCCCGTTGATGTAGATAGGTATCTTGTCATCGATGAATTTTTTAACCCGGTTGTGAACTTGCGGAGTAGAACTTGTGACTGCAAAAAATTTCAGGTTGACCAACTTCCATGTGCACATGCCTTGGCAGTCTGTATTAGTCGCCATCTATCCTGTTACGACTACTGTGCTGCGTACTATAGTCGTGAAACCTTAGCAGCAGCATATGCATGTTCCATTCATCCGCTTGGGCCTGAAGACGAGTGGACTTGGCCTGAACATCTGGATGTTCCAGTCGTCCTACCACCTGAAGGTCGTAAGCCTCGTGGACGCCCTACTAAAAAAAGAAAACCTTCGCAAGGTGAAGAAAAAAAACAGTCAAAGTGCAGTAGGTGCGGTGGCTTCGGACACAACAGACAAAAGTGTAGCGTACCTATTCCGGTATGCGAAGCTGCTGCATGAAACTTGCAAGACGTCAACTCCATTCCCTTCATTTTGTACAGGGCAACTGAGCGGGTTTTTTGGCATCTGTTGGTTGCAGCATGTAATTGGTTTGTTTTTTGGTCATCACATGTAGCTGTGCACTTTTTTATATGAATACTGCACCAGTGTAATCAGCTGAAGTCAGTGTCACGTATTTGGTGCACTTGCTTCAATAGTTACACTGAATGCCAGTGTCACGTATTTATAAGTATGTCTGCCAAAACTATAAGTATATCCAGGTGTAATCCCGTGTAATCCCATATCGTTGGTTGTCAACAGTTATGAATATTTTGTCAGCAATATAACTGTATATGTGAACTTGTATGTACCCTTTTGTTAATGTGACCGAATAGGACTATTATCAAACCTTTTGATATTTTTTTTCATTTGTATCTCCCCTTTGTAACAATGGTTCATTTGTTACATGTTCGTGGCCTGCACATGGAAATCTGAATTTATTTTACTTTCTACTAGGCTGTCTCAACTTCTTCTGTAACATTTGTCCATAGTCACAAGTCAATGGAGACATGGTTTTACATATTGCCTCACAACTCAATGAACTAATGTCAAAGTTATGTGCATCAATTCCAATCCTGGGCAGTACAGCATGCAAGTAAAAAAAACAGTCCAAAAAATGTATAATATAGAATCAAAATACTACACTACAAATAAAGAACTTTGCTTGATTTAAATGTAATGTAACAAAAACTAACAAACAAATAAGCAATACAGTGTCAGTATCCCAAAAAAGAAGGTGTTTTCAACATTCACGAGGGGTTTCCCCATGATCCCACCTCACAAACATTGGGACAATTACAACTAAGCAGCATAAATTAAATGTCTTCAACCCATTTGTAACTTTACAAGACCAAATCTGAAGTGTATTGCAAAAGTGTAGCAAAACATTGCCCCAACAAACTAGGCACGATTGACAGGATTTGAGGCGTAGCCTGCTTGCTTCCAACAACTAGAATGTGTCATCCACAATCCACGCCTTCATGCCTTCATGCAGTTTGCACGTCAAAATAAGCACACTTGATATTTGTATCCTGGCTCGTTCGTACTCAGGTTTGCACAACACAAAAAGTACAATGGGGTGTATCCTGTCTCATGGCATACAATAGTTCAGCAAAAATAAACGCTGCTGCTGTCAAGGAATCACAAACCTGCTGCTGTCAAGGAATCACAAACGGAGGGTGACAAAAAACTTTAAAAGTTATAAACAGAAGAAGTCATAATGATAGATGATCTAGGCACGATTAAGTTGAACAATATTACCCCCCCCTAACTGACGAGACGCCATCCAGAGGTCGAGACCTAGCTGCTCTTGGACTTGGCGTACACGGGATTTGTCGAATGACTTCAGTGGCTGACCGTGCGCCATGTGTTCAGCCAACTTGATGACGAAGATGCCACAATCACCACTACTACACAACAGGAAACAACATACACATTAGCAATCGACGTTCCTATAAATGCCAATGTGTCACGCTGCTGCATGTCGTACAGCTCTTACCCAACAGCTTGTTGTGGCGTGTCGTTGCACCGCGACACGGACCATCCATCCGTCCGATACCAGTCTGCAGTCATGTGGGTATCATTCCCGTAGTGGTCAGTCTTCTGAAGGAGCATGGGCAGCAGCGTTTGTATAGGTAGCAAAAACTGTTCCCACTTGCGTATGGACGTGCCCAATGAGTCAAACAGGGTTATTGTTCGCTCTTTGAAGTGTACTTTCACCAGTACCCAATGTACACCCCTGTGATTGAAGGGCATGTATAGCTACCAACATGACCAGTTGAACATAATCAGAAATTTGTTAGACAATGTCACATAACAGGTAAAATAACAACACCGGTGATATCCAATTAACGTCGTACCGTTGTAAGTCCTGCCCACGCGGTCATGGCAACCTCCCCCGATGCGGCTCTGCTACCGGCCACTTCTCCCCGGGCGTATCTTATGCACATGTCATCATCGGACCAAATACGTTTCTTCTTAAGATAAGCATCCCATTTCCCTAGCAAATGTTGCTACAAACAATCAAAAAACAAGTGAATTAGTAAGGCAAATTTTTTGGCAATTTCACCAATAAGTTGACTGTATATGAAGAGACATAGTCACCCCAAATAAAATATCTGTGGTTGTGAATGCTTCCATCTTGGTAGTAGGGAATCGCAGCGCCTTCCATCTAATCAACCAGAAAGCAGCATCCATATGCTGTAAACCAAAAAAATGCAGACAGTTAAATTGAGTACTCGTTATCTTAATCTTACTTACCTACTTTCCATATATATTTAGACGTACCGAATCTTGTAACCACTGACTGTCTTTGCATAACTCCCTAAACCACTGCCTGGTGCAGTCACCTGTGGGCAAACGAACCGTTTCTCTACAGTAAACAACCCAATTGTGACACCTGGTTATATAGTATCGAAAAAACTATATAAAAGACAATAAGAAGTAATTAAGCGAGGCAGAAACATACAAGTCATTCGGAACCTGCTCGTCGCGCCATGCCTTAAATGCCTGCAGGTCTGTATCGGACAGTTTATGAAATGGTTCGAACTTGGTGCGCTTTCGGGGAACAACTTGGATTTGCTGAAATGGAGATGAAATTTGTGGACCCTTTTTCCGCTGTCTTCTGAAAAATCTTGTTTCCGGTATAATATTCAAACTTACATCCGATGGTGGCGAAGGCCACCCTAGAATTGCTTTGCTTGGGACGCAATGGTCCAATTTCATGTTCCCCCTCAAGCTGTCTACCCTCGCTTGTGTTGCCTTGGCACTGCCTTCTGCCGCATGACGCAACGACATTTCAGCCACTTTTATCGGGTCACCTTCCAACATTGATAACAAGGCAGACACATGTTGACCCTTATCTTGCTTTAACCGAAAACTGGAAGACTGTGGTAAAATCTTCACACTTGCATCAGAAGGCGTGGCAGGCGACATTAGCCATGCTTTTGTTGGTGCGATTGGGCTGAACCTCATTTCGTCACCGAAACTATCCACCTCGTCCTGGGTAGCATCTCCCCGCATGTCCGCCCCAACTGGCACTGCTCCTTCCACCCCATGACTGCATCCAGTTCTGTCACGCTGTACGTCATCGGTGTCCTGTCAAGCAAAATGTGGTCAGTACATGTTACTCTAAATTACTAACAAGTAACTAAGAAGAGCCAGCTCTGCAGTGTACCTTCGAAGCAGGTGCCTTCGGAGGCGAAGGAACAACATTGTTTCTAAATAAAAAGTCGATAATCATATCAACCTTGTTGTTTGTTTCATGCATGACATCGACAGTTTCCTGCACCTTCATATTTGTCTCTTCAACCTTGTTGTTTGTGGCCTGCAGTATATTCATCATGTCTTGCTTAACCTGCTCCACCTGCTTTTGGATGGCTTCTAATTGACCACTGTTATCCTTGGCAGCCTGTATAAAGTTCAACATGTAGGGTGGTATACTAAAGACTAAACCAGATATTTGGCAAGCATTAAAATCTAACAACTACTCCACCTGACTAAACGGTCGTCTTCCGGTAGCCTGCGCCTTCCGAATAGGGGCTGCAGTGGCCTTGTTGATGTTGACCTTCTCACTTGTGGCAGCACTAGCAGAGGCGCCACTATCAGATGGCAGCTGGGCTGCACCCTCTTCCGTGCTAATGAAATACTTCCAGTATTCCTCTTTTTCCTCTGCTGTCGTGGCCTCCAACGTCGGGTGCGCTTGAAACTAGCATCCAATGACAACACAAATATTCAAAACAGCAACTACAATGCAGGGCGCCTATTAAAATCAGTAAGGTGTGTATATATACATACATCCGACCGATATAACAGCTTAACAATATCTCCTGACTTTGGGATTGCCATAGAACTCCAATTGATGATTCGGGGCAGCAAATTGCTGTCTTTCAATGCAATTTGTTGCCCAATGGTTGGCATTGCTTCACAAGCCCATATCTACAAGTGCACAATCAAACAACAAATGTTAAATGCAAACAAACCAACCAACACAAAGAAACATAAACTAAAAACTAGAGACATAAACCTGAAATGCATATGGGAAACCGGACAAAGAATAGAATGCACCGTCTGCCTTGATTTGCTGCCCTTTATTTCGTTTTCCTGCCTTATCAGCCATTTTCTTAATATCTTTTTTCATGCCACGCAACGTCATCTCGTAGCAGCATCGACCCCAAGGGTATTTGTTGAATGCGTTGACATCATCCAATAGCCGAATGTGCTCCCTTCGAATATGGTTCTTGGGATCCTTCCCAAGTAACACGGTCTCTAAAAAGTACAACAACCCGAGTTTGACAATATCCTCATCATTGTCCGTCGTAGCACCCCTGAATGTCATGTCCAGACTTTTGTTTGAAACTTTACCGGTACCAGGAAAAAATCTTTCGCTGAACTTCTCACTAGATGGACATTCATCATCTAACCTGTCGGACGGGTATGGGCCACAATCAAGCCCTGTGATGATGCCAAACTCCTGCATAGAGAACCGAATGACATTGTCATACGGAAGTGCAAACCACAGCTCCTCCGAATCATCACGATCCACTTGCCGGAGAAGCAAGTTATGCACTAATTGACCGGCAAACCTCAGGTCCTTTATGTGTAACAGTTTACCAAAGCATGAGGTGCTGAACATCTCCAATTGCACGTCATTTAACTTTTCCGCTATCACTTTTATGGCTCCCAACTTGGAGAAGCATGTAACTTTTGAATTAAAATGATCGGAGTCCATG
Source organism: Dimocarpus longan (assembly GCA_022984855.1). NCBI lineage: Eukaryota > Viridiplantae > Streptophyta > Magnoliopsida > Sapindales > Sapindaceae > Dimocarpus > Dimocarpus longan. The sequence goes on from CM041022.1 coordinate 6,990,516, forward strand.
ATCTTTGGGATTGACACTTCAGATTCCATTTGCCCAACCTGTATTTATAAAAGAACACATTAACTTTTCATTCCCGCATTTAATCATTAAAAAGTCTTAAAATATATATCATATCAGTACATATTCGGTTGTATACGAAACAACATTTAAAGCACAGACAATTACGGTACATCATCAATGACTTCACACCTGAAAACAACACTAACCAAGCCCCAAATCAAGGAACCTATAGATTGTCAATCTCACTTGGGACGTCCCAATTTTGTAATTTGGGCATCCCAATTTGCAAGATGCAATCCCACATTTAAGGTTCGGAATCCTAACCTTCAAGTGTCGAATCCCACCTTTCAGGTTGGTTTCAACTTATAAATCCCAACCTAAAGGTTGGGAATCCCAACTTAAAGCTTCAGAATCCCCACATCCCAACTTGAAGCTTAAGAACCCCAACCTCCAAGTTGGATTCGTACTTGGCGGGAATGTTTACAACGACTTACTATCCCTTTTTGCAGCCGAACCACCACAACCACCACATTATCCAACACAAACCATCAGTTTGAAACTCACGGTTTACAATACCCAAAAACGACAACTCCAATCTAAAATTTTAGAACATTCAAAACACAAACTCAATAATTTTAACAACCTCAACCACAACAACAATCCAATAGTTTACAAAAGTGTGTCAGCTATACTTACTGTAACAAATTTTCCTCGCTGTCGCGGTTCTCAGTGAGCACACACTTGTTTCCTTATTGTCCTTTGTGTTTTTGCCTCTTCTTCCCTCAATGTCTTCCTTCTTCTTCCCTCTTCCTCGTCTTCTACAACTTTCGGGCGTTTAGGGTTTCTATGACAGAAAATAACGCAAAAAACTTACACGGATAGAGAACGACGGTGGGTGGGTCGGCCTTGCGTTGTCCATCGTCGGTGGAGTTCGCTAATCGCTGGCATGCAACGGATATGAGGTGGGACGGTGGGTCGGCCTTCCTACACTGTTCTTTGACAAACACTAACACAAAAACCTACCAACACAGAGAATGACGCACGGACCGTCGGGTTTGCGTCGTCGGTCGTGGGTGGCGGTCGGCAACCGGTACAATGCGACGGTGATGAGGTCGGGCAATGAGTCGCAAAACGTTGGGAATGGCCAGATACTGAACAGTTTCTTAGAGACACAGTGATGGACACTCAAATTTTAAACGCCTTGGTAAGGGTATTTCCGTCCAAAATAAGTCAGCGTCCGGTGCTTTTAAAAAATAAGGTCAACGTTGCAATGGGTCACACAAATTGGGTTACTTTTCAACAAAACCCTTAATTTTAAGCTCAATAAAGCCCATAAAATCTTTGAAGATCTTGAAGACTACAAGTAAGGTCAAGGAATGCCTTGGTTAATTTTTTGTAATCATGAATTTAGATTTTAGGTCGTTAAAGCCAAAGAACTCGGTCAATCACATATTGTTTATTTAAATTGTTTATCATGTGATGGTTAAATAATTTATTGATAACATGTTCATGCATAAAATATGTCATATAGGATAGAGAGTACCTACTCGTTGCATTATAACATGACATACATACATGTATTATTATTTATTTTTCTATTAAATAGTTTATTAGTTAAAGTAGAGATAATAATACATTTAATACCAATTACATAATTTGTGAGGATTTTAGTTGAAAATCCTAGGTTAACAAATTAGAAATATATGATTAGTTTTAATATGATTAAAAACATATACGTCAATAATTGGTATTCATAATATGATTAGATTTTAATAGTTAAAATTGGGTAACTCACATTGCTTTTAATCTAATTTAATTAAAGCGTTTAATTTATTTAAATTAGTAAACCAATTAGAAATATAGCTTTAATGTAATTAAAAGATATATTTCATATAATTGGCTTATAATATGGATTAGATTTTAAAAGTTAAAATTGGGTAATCCCACATTAAATCTAATCTTCATAATTAAAGAGTTTAGATTATCTAGATTGGATCTTTCAAAATAAATTAGATTTTTTTTAAGAGTTAAAAATCCGGTAATTTATTAGATGTTAATAGGATGTTGATTCTAGTAACACACTAATTTCTAGTAACTTAGATTATATTTCTTAGCCGTTAATAATCTAAGACAAAGACTAGAAATAACAATTAGAAAACCCTAATTCTAAAATAATGTGTGGGAGAAGGATATATGACACTATATCCTACGGTCTCCATCATTAGTTCAACACCATGAGATTTGAATAGCGCATCGAGATGGTTTTGTTTTCGTCCTCCTAAGGGTGGTGTCCATTTGGGTCAATATCAAGGTTGACTTCCTAAAGGATAGGATTTCTGGATGTATTTTGGGATTGACCTACCCTAAGGCTGGCAATTCTCAAGTTAAGTCCGAGAGATCTAAAATGATGAGTTACACTCATAAAGGAATTAATTAATTGATAATTTAATTCTTTGACCGAAATAAGCGGTAGTCATGTTATATAGTAATAAGAGTTATTCTGTTATATAATTTGACTGAGATTTTCTCAATTTAACATACAAATATTTGACCAACCCTAAGGTGGCATTTATTTGTGGTATGTTAGATTATCGTGGCATAGTAATTTTTTTTTTAGGGTATTTCTAATTCATTATTCGTCTATCATGCATCACGTTTAATTTTATGTCAAAATCTATTGATATTCATATGAATGCAATTTTGAATAAAATATTGTTTATTTATTTCAGCAATGCTGTCACCTTTAATTACTATACTTGTCAATGATAAATTAAATGGGGATAACTATGTTAAATGGAAAAATAACATTAACGCCATTTTGGTCTGTGAGGACCTAAAGTTTGTCCTGACGGAGGAGCGTCCTCCTGTGCCACCGGCAAATGCTGCACGTAATGTACGCGAAACCCATCAAAATTGGGTTAAGGCTAATGAAAAGGCTCGTTGCTACTTGTTAGCAATAATGTCCGATGTGCTTGCTAAGAAGCATGAAACAATGGCAATAGTATCTGAGATGATGTTGTTATTACAAAGGATGTTTGGGCAACCTTCTGAGCAGCCGCGACACGAAGCTGTTTGTGCTGCTATGACTGCTAAGATGAAGGAAGGGACATCAGTTCTAGAGCATGTCTTGAATATGATGACCTATTTTAACACAGCTGAAACTCATGGTGGGGTGATTGATGAGCCTAGCCAAGTAAGCATGATACTGCAAACTCTTCCAAAGAGTTTTATGCAATTCAAGAGTAATTATGTTATGAACAAACTGCAATATAATATTACTCAATTGCTTAATGAACTAACAACTTATGAGTTCATGAATAAGGACAAGACTAAGTCTGGTGAAGCAAATGTTGCTGAAACTTCCACCTCTAATAAAAATAAGAGAAAAATGACCACCAGTAAGGCTAAGGCAAAGTCCAATAAGCAAGCTACCAAAAAGAACTAAGACTTCCAAACCCAAAGGAAAATATTTTCATTGTGATGTATAAGAGCATTGGAAGAGGAACTGTCCAAAGTACCTCGAAGAGCTCAAAAACAAAAATAAAATGAAAGGTAAATATGATTTACTCGTCATTGAATCTTGTTTAGTGGAGAATGATATATTCACTTGGATAATTGATTTAGGAGCCACTAATCATGTTTGCTCTTCTTTACTGTTGATTGATTCTTAGAGGGAGCTTGATGAGAGTGAGTTCACTATACGAGTTGGCACTGGGGTTGTCGTTTCAGCTAGAGCAGTGGGAGAAGTTAGACTTCAATTTTCAAATAATTGTTTTATTGTTTTGAACAATGTTTATTATATTTCGAATTTTAGAAGAAATTTGCTTTTAGTTTCTAGATTGTTGGAACATAATTATTCAATTTCTTTTAGTAATAAAGATGTTATTATTTCTAAAAATGGGATCAATATTTGTTCTGGAATATTAGAAAACAACATATACATGTTAAAGACGTTAACACGTAATTCACTATTCAATGTTGAATTGTTTAAAGTTGAAAAATCAAAAGCAAAACGACAAAAGATTTCTTCTAACAATGATACCCATCTTTGGCATCTAAAACTTGGACATATTAATCTTGACAGAATAAATAGACTAGTAAAGAGTGGAACTTTAAGAGAGTTAAAGATCGGCACTTTACCAATTTGCGAATCCTGTTTAGAAGGTAAAATGACTAAGAGACCTTTTAAGACAAAAGGTAATAGAGCCAAAGAACCACTAGAGCTTATACATTCAGACGTTTGTGGTCCAATGAATATTAAAGCTATAGGTGGTTATGAATATTTTGTCACTTTTATTGACGACTATTCAAGATATGAGTATGTTTATTTAATGCAACGGAAGTCTAAAACTTTTGAAAAGTTCAAAGAATTTAGAGTTGAAGTTGAAAATCAATTAGGTAAAACATTAAAAGCTCTATGATCAGATCGTGGAGGAGAGTACCTTGATACAGAGTTCAAGGATTACTTGATTGAGAATGAGATTATATCCCAACTCACAGCTCCTGGAACACCACAACAGAATGGTGTTGTAGAAAGGAGAAATCGAACCCTATAGGATATGATGAGAGCTATGATTAGTTTTTCATCTTTACCTAGTTCTTTCTAAGGATATGCACTGCAAACTGCAGTATATATCCTAAATGTAGTTCCTTTTAAGTCTGTTCCTAAAACACCTTTAGAGTTGTGGAATGGTCGCAAAGCTAGTTTGCAACATTTTCGCATATGGGGGTATCCAGCACATATGTTGAAAAATAAGACTGAGAGGTTAGAACCACGTTCACAAATTTGTCTATTTGTAGGCTACTCTAGAGAAACTAGAGGTGGATCCTTTTATGATCCTCAAGATAATAAAGTGATTGTATCTACAAATGCTACATTTCTTGAAGATAATTACATAAAAGAACATAAACCTCGAAGTAAAGTTGTACTTGAGGAGTTATTACCTGGTTTAACCAGTATTCTGTCAACAACAGTTGTTGAGAATAACATAGTTAAGACCACATCTGAGCATCAAACAGAATTCCACCAGAATAATCTACCATCTCGTCGTAGTGGAAAGATTATTAGACTACCAGTCCGTTACAGAGAAATCGGAGAAGCACAAATTGCTATCTCCGATGAGTGTATAGATGATCCATTGACATATCATGATGCAATGGAAGATTCTAATAAAGAATAATGGCTTAAAGCTATGAATCTTAAGATGGAGTCTATGTACTCAAACTCAGTTTGGGAACTTGTGGATCAACCAGATGGGGTAAAACCCATAGGTTGCAAATGGATCTACAAGAGGAAGAGAGGAGTGGATGGGAAGGTGGAGACCTTCAAAGTTAGGCTAGTGGCAATGGGGTATACTAAAAAAGAGGGAGTTGATTATGAACAAACTTTCTGGCCAGTAGCCATGCTTAAGTCCATTCGTATTCTTCTATCCATAACTGCATGTCTCGACTATGAGATATGGTAAATAGATGTCAAGACTGCATTCTTGAATGACAATCTTGATGAAAGCATTTATATGATACAACTAGAGGGATTCGTAATTCAAGGTCAAGAGCAAAAGGTTTGCAGGTTGCAAAGGTCCATTTATGGGCTTAAGCAAGCTTCTCGATCTTGGAATATTAGATTTGATACATCGATAAAGTCTTTTTTGAGCAAAATGTTGATGAATCTTGTGTATACAAGCGTATCATCGATAAGAAAGTGGTTTTCCTCGTTCTTTACGTCGAAGATATCCTACTCATTGTGAATGAAGTTGGAGCATTATCTGATGTAAAGAACTGACTTGCTAACCAATTCCAAATGAAAGATTTGGGAGAAGTTAGTTATGTTTTTGAGATCCAAATTATACGAGATTGTAAGAACAAACTATTAGCATTGTCTCAAGCATCGTACATTGATAAAATCCTTGTACGCTTTGCGATGCAGAATTCCAAAAAAGGTTATTTACCTTCTCGGTATGGAGTTCACCTGTCTAAGGAACAATGTCCTAAGACACCTCAAAAGATTAAGGATATGAGACGAATTTCCTATGCCTCTGCAGTAGGCAATCTCATGTATGCTATGTTATGCATGAGACCTAATATATGTTATTCAGTAGGAGTAGTCAGTCGTTATCAATCTAACGCAGGATTGGATCATTGGGTGGCAGTAAAATGTATTCTCAAATATCTTCGGAGAATAAAAAATTATATGCTTGTGTATTCTGACGAGAATTTGATTCCAACAGGATATACAAATTTTGATTTTCAATCAAATAAGGATTCTCGAAAATCCACATCTGGGTCGGTATTCACCCTAGGTGGTGGAGTTATAGTATAGAGAAGTGTTAAGCAATCTTGCATCGCTAACTCCACCATGGAAGCAGAATATGTAGCAGCTTGTGAAGCAGCTAAGGAAGCAGTTTGGCTCCGTAAGTTCTTGATAGATTTGGAAGTTATTCCGAATATGGATAGGCCAATCACACTTTATTGTGATAATAGTGGTGTAGTGGCTAATTCTAAAGAACCAAGAAGCCACAAAAGAGGAAAGTATATAGAAAGAAAATATCATCTCATTAGAGAGATAGTACATAGAGGAGATGTGTCGGTGATGAAGATAGCATCACAAGACAACCATGCTGATCCGTTTACAAAGACCTTAACGGCTAAAGTATTTGTAGGTCATCTAAAGGGTCTAGGATTACGAGACATGTCTCATCTGCTCTAAGGGCAAGTGGGAGATTGTTATGGTAATGCACCCTAAGAGCTTGTAATTTGTAAATATTTAAATTAAATAATAAATAAAATATATTTATTTTATTCAATTAGATGTGCATTTATGAAATGATTGCTTCATACAAATATCATGTAACATCCATGGTTACTTATGCAGTCTCAAATTAAGTATATAAGTGTTATATACAAGAGGATTTAGTTTGAGATCAGTAATCTAAAGAGTTTGTAGAAAGCAAACAAAACTGGGTACTTTGTTTATGGTAAATTTATAGCTGCGGTTCATTTTGTATTTGATACGATGATCCTATCCGAGATTGTTCATGTGGTGACATGAAAATGGAGGCACCTTATATAATAGAGATTATATAGGACTGGACCATGATAAAATGAATTTCTTATTAATATCCGTTAAACAAAGAAATTCATATTTATCAACTAGATGATCATATATGGATTGATCTTAATTCTGAGTGTTTTATAGACTCCTATTTGTTGAGTCATGTCTTTTGATTTACATGGGTGAGACTGTTATAAATTTACGGTCAATAAACTTTGTACTTTGAAGATGTGATTTAATAAGTGGCTGGCAACATTCTACATAATAGTGAAATCCACTCCTTCTTGCGAGAAGTAGATGACTAGTTCTCTTAAGTGTTGATTCGGGTCTTGAACAATAAGAGCGCTCGACTTTCTATTTATAAATAAATGGAAAGATAAATTCATAAGTTGTTATGAATATATTGTTCATTAGAGAGTTAATGGTACTTAATAGAATAAGAAATAATTAGAGAGGTATAACAGACTTTAATGATCTAACTCTAATTATGAACTACTCGTGGAGGATCGAACCATATGAAATAATTAAATCAATGGACACTGAAAATTCGGATTGTATAAAACATCTATAATTTTAAGAGTGTAATATTAAGTTTTTAGTGGAGTAACTTTAAAGTTAATAATAGTGAATTAATTAATTAAAGAGTTTAATTAATAATTTCGATATTATTGGAGCTCAAATTATAGGTCCATTTGGTCCACTTGTTAGCTCACAACCACATAAAGAAACAAAGGGAAGAATATAATTGGATTGTCCAATTATAAGTGTACATACAATTTTATGAACACGTTCACGAATGATTTAAATAATTTCATTATTTAAATATAAGTAATTATTTAATTATTTGTAGAGGTTAAAAGTTTAACTTTAAATGGTATCATTAAATTATATATGATTTAGAATCATTTAATTTAATGAAAAATCATTTAATTAATAGAAATGATAATTTAATTTAATTGGAATTAGATTCCATATTAAATTAGATTAAAGAAGTTTTAATTTAATAGAAATTAGATTCCATATTAAATTAAAAGTAAAGAGTTTTAAACCAATAAAAAATTTGATTCCATATTGGATTTGAATTAAGTTTTTCAATTTAATTAGGAAATTATATTCCTTATTAAATTAGAAAAGTTTAACTCATCATTAAAAAAAGTGTTTTATATTGGTAACAAAGTAGAGAAAAAAAGAGAGAATTTTTGGTTACATGAACCAAAAACTTCCATTAACTAAAAAGATTTCGTGATATAATTTTTGGAGATTGTGTCTACACACAATTTCTTTTGTTGTGAAGCGTCATAGCAAAGAAGATCGGGTGGTGATGAATTTGCGAATCAAAAGGGATCAATTCAATATTCATGTAAGGTAAGATTTGATCTTATTAATTTAATTATTGAATTGTTATTACTAGCATCGATTGGGAGTGTTTTTATTTGAAAAAATTTTTAAAATATACGTTTCCGCATTAAATTCAAAATCAAATTTTCTTTCAATCGTCACAACCACAAAAATGATAATGAAATACCTTATAAAAGAAGTCATACATGGTTAAAAGGGTATAATGAATTGGTAGTAAAAATACTTTTTATGTTGACACCGATGAAAGGTCGCCTATAAATTTCTTTTAAAAAAGTATAAAAAATATTTAAAATTAATTACGTGATTATTTTGAGATTGACTTATCATTCATTTGTATTCATAAAAATCACATATCATCTGAGGTTTTTTCTTTTTTCTTTTTTCCTTTTTATACTTTTAGCCTTTTACATGAAATTCATATTAGTGAGGAAGTGGAATCAAATGGTATTTCCTTCATCAAATTAAAATTTATTAATTAAATAAATTATTCTATTAAGGAAACCAATTGGGCAACTTCAATTTATTTGCTAAAATACATAAAAAATGGTGGATATATGGCAGGATCCTACCCGGATTCCTATTAATAAATCCAGTGATCTTGCTGAACACCCCACGAATTCCTTCTGAAGCTCAACTAATATGACCCAAAAGGATATCATAAAATGCATTCGTAACTATTTAATAATTTCTAAACATATACTATAAAATATATTCATAAATCATAAATATATATGTGTCTAATATATGCATCTATCTATAAAAAGTGCTACAACATCTGTTTGTAATTCCCAAAACATATAGATTATATGATAAAATTTAAATCTCAAACTTTACACAAAAATGCTAAGCTACATTATCGGTTGAAACCCACCTAATCTGCACGTGGCACTCTGGTTCCTGGATCATCTATACCTGTATCTAGGGAGGTTTTGAAATAAAAACATAGTGAGCTATAAAGCCTAGTGAGTGTGGATGAGTTTATTAAAAGTTACCTCCCAAAAACGTTTTGAAAATATTTTTCTTTAAAATAATTTTATTTCTAAAAGTTTTGGGTTTTTATAAAATTTCTATAGGTTTCAAAATGCTTGTTTAAAATGTTTAATTGTTTTAAAACATTTATTTTTAAATTCTATTTTTAATAGTATGCTAGTCTTTCTAAAACCTCTAATAGTCACGCAAGGAAGCTAAAACCGCAAAAGCGACTGAATCAGCTCTGCCCAGTATGGGGGGTCACGTGGCACAAAGGTTGGCATTGTTTACCGTGACAAAGTGACAGGACTCGAGCCAGACCTTCTCTAAGCTCTTGTCTAGAGGGCCCCGTCGGGCACTTCAACGAACTCCCCAAACCCGACTTGTCGGATTGGAGAAATCCGGGAAGCGAACCCCTTTGCTTTTCTTAACCGGTTTACTCGTTTTAGACTTAAAAATTTTTATTTTCTCTTAATATAGTTGAAACAGTGTGAATTTTTCGCGTTTGATTGAAAACTAATTTTATAAAAATCGGACAGCATAACGACTGTAAGTTTAACATTTCCAAAATCAACCTGCATAAGAAATACATTTCGAACTATTTTGATCACCGTCCAACTTCTTTCAATCTCAAACATGCATTTTTCATTCATTTCACAAACATGCAATTCTTTTACAAACATAATTCACATATGTAATTGACATATAACAACTCATGCTTATATGAAATATGTGCCTTGTGCAATATGTGCATATCAAGTATAATGGTTCATTTATATATACATATCAAAATATGATTTATAATCCGTCAAGTATCTCATGTCAACACATAGTTATTTGATTCCACATATACACATGTACATAATGTCAAAATACATTAACATCCATAAAGTTCGTCTCATTATTTTCCCCACCTAAAGTTAATTAAAATAATATCTTTGATGCAAGAGCGTCCGTGCCAACGTCTACTAAAGTATACAAGCTACACAAAACAAAGAGAGGTTAGGCAATATATAAATAAAGGTATAACTTCACATAGACATTACTTAGAAAATAATCGATTTTATTTTTTTTTTCTTTTGAAAACCATTTCTCATAAGACAACCATGTGCAAAGCCACTACGCACGGAATTTGCTACATCGCGACGTAGGGCGAACTTTCTCAACTCTAGGTAACCACAACGCGGAATTTTCTACATCGCCGTTGTAGTGCCAATAACTTATACTTTACGCAACTACATACGGAATTTTCTACATCGTATATTGTAATGCAATTTACTCATCACTTACAATTAGATACGGAATTTTCTACATCGTATCACAACATGCACATGGGTCTAAATTCAACTTTACTTTGCCTTGCTTTTAAGCCTTTATGCAACTTACTTTCACCTTTGAATCTCATTTCTAGATTCTAGGCATAACTCATTACTCAACATAAAACTTATGATTTTGGAAAACCATTTTGCAAAACTCTTTGAAACAATATATTTTATCATTGCCATATAAATGAAAATCAACTAGATGTAAGTGAAGTGAAGGACACTTACCTCGATCCCAACGCTCTCAATGCCTCAAAGAGCCTCTCGCGTCTCGTCCGCGTGCTCGTCACCTACACATCATAGTCTCGTTATAACTTACTCACTTTCTTAGCTAAAACTAATAAAAATAGAGTTTCCAATACATTGAAAACTCACTACACCACACTTTCCCAACTCGATTTTTTTTTGACTCGATCGAGGCTCTCAAAATTTGGTTTCTTTGTAAAAGTCTTACTTCTAGACCCCTAGGATCATCCCCCTATGTTTCGTTTGGTCTCCGGAAGCTTAAAATAAAAAGTCAACTTTTTAACTATACGGTTGACCACGAAAAACAGAATTGAAACCAGCCATGGTTTCACCTCCGTTCCTTTTTCTAGCGTCTCCTTATCTCATAACTAAGTCGCCCATAAAGTTTCGTCGAGAAACTCCATCGTTTGCTATGTCAATCTAGGCAAAACGCCCCATTTTGGGCACTTTTCAAAGCGAGTTTTTACATCGGACAAGCGACGATGGTTTTTCTTTCGTATCTAAGGTTCTTTTACCTAATTATGATCGAATACATCTATTTTGGGCATCAACGAATGCATTTGCATCGCTATTACACATCTCGGTTTCCTACGCCCACTATTTTGGCTATAACTTCGTCAATTTTTATCGGATCGATCACATTCCAATTTCTATGGTTTTATATCATTCCTAGGCATCATTTGAGGTGTAGAACACCCCCATACATGTCAGACTTGGTCAGGTTTTCTCTACCTCATGGTTTGAGCTCGGGATTCCACTTTTACTCTATGACACTTTCTACGCACACTATTTTGGCCATAACTTCGCCAATTTTTATCGGAATGATTCCGTTCCAATTCTTATGGTTTTCTATGTTCCCGAGGCATGTTTTGAGGTGTAGAACAACCCCAAATAAGCTAAAACAAGTCAGGTCTCTACTGACCCTTCATTAAGCTCGGGATTTCTAATATGCTCAAAACCACTTCCATTGAACTTCTATCTTTTCTACTTATCTTCCTAATCTTATTTATGGTAAAATTTGGGTTCAAAATCATCTAATTTCAGAGCTTGTCTACTGATCTTCATAGCCATAACACACCCACACACTCATTCTAGAGTAAAACTTTCAAATTTTTACAAAACTATCTCTCACAAGTTTTTCATCAAACACTTAATCTACAACTACTTTTGCTTTTCCAACAATTTAAAACACAAGTTAGGGTTTCTCCCATAACCCTAACCTACCATTTTACATCATTCAAGTTCCCTTTTTAACAACTTATAACTATAACATTGATTTACATCAAAATCTCACCAATAACACATCAAGTAAATAAACTAATCTATCATCATGTCACACAAACCCAACATCATGCTTTTACACCTTTCCACCACATTAAAGTCTATGGAGAAGATGAGATCTTACATTATCTATGCTTAGGGTTTGATGTTTTGGCTTGGGATCAACTAGAACAATTGCTTGGAAGCTTGAAAATTGGTTGAAAATATCACTTGTTCTTCTCCCCCTCTAATTTCCTTCCATCTCATGCTCTCCCTCTCAACTCTCTCTTCTATTTTTGTTTCTCACGCCTACTTCTTCATTTTGAATGAAAAAGTGACTAAGTGGTGTATTATATGGTCACCTTTTTGCTAAATGACCACCATATCCTCTATTGACTTGTTGGATTTACAAAATTGCCCTTAGTTATGTTATTTACTAATAAAAATCAATGATCATTTGTCTCATTTTTTTCATATAATTGAATTATTAACTTACTAAACTAAAGTTTTACAATCTTGCCATCCATTTATATTATATATATTTTTATTCACTAAATGACCATTTTGTCATTTTTATTCGATAACTTAGTTTCTAAGGCTAGGAAACATAAAATCGAATATAGGGGTTTACACAAAGTTACTAAGATATCTCATATATATGTGTGGTGAAACTATCATCGCTCATCGTACGTCGAGAAATACCCTATAAGCGTAGAGAGTGATAGACTCGACAGACTCGATTCCCTAAATGTTAGCTAGACTAATCCTCCCAACATATGTCATACACTATGGGGTATATCGGCCGAGTCTAAAGCTAGGAAGTCATGTTATAAATACTCAGATCGTCCACTAGGTTTGAAAACCTTTTCTCTTTTTCTATAAATTAAAGCTATTTCTTTATCATGCTATAAAAATAAATAATATATAATGCATATCATATACAAATAGATCATTTATTTTTATGCGAAGATATAAAACATTTATAAGCTAAAAGAACAATTTATGAAAATAAAATATTTGCTAAATAAATTAAAAATAATTAAAATATTTTCACACTTACAAATTGCTTCCCAATTCACTTGCTACTTTTGCTCAGTGACCTCCTCAGCTTGTTGCACTACCTACACTTAGTCATAAAAGAAACCTTAATTTAGCTCGTAGGTCACTTCTATTATAATTCAACTTTATCACTTGTATTTCACTCGAATTGCAATGGACTGGATTGTCCATTAGCTTGAGCTGCGAGCTCCAATTCGCATTCAATTCGTCCTACACGAGCTCCTACTCTCAGCTCAGCTTAAACAAGCCCCTTCTTCGCTCAGCACAGCTTGGATTGAGGGCACTCACTCTCTCCGTGAGCTCGCTCAGCTCACCCTCTTTAGCGAGCTACTACCCTTTAGCTCAGCTCAACTCCCCAACACTGTCCAGCTCACACACATCAGCTTTTTAATTAGCTTGTCCTTACGAGCTACTGCCTTGATCTAGCTCGGACAGGTAGTATGGTGGGCTAGGACATCACTCAGTTTGCTTCCTGCGTGCTCGCACCTTAGGCCAACTTGGCCAGCGTTGAAGAGAGCTTCGGGTATTCACCCAACTCGCACTTCATGAGCTCACCCCTAGCTCGCATACTCAGACATTAACACCACTCTAACCTTAATAATTCCTCAACATAAATTTAGCAACATATCACCAGCATTTGCACATTTCGACCTCAAATACCACAAACACATATTCAACAACTTAACACCAGTTCTCAACTCTATCCAGGTCGTGACGTCAATAGGTCTTATGATCGAACTAAGTCATTCAACACATTTATCTAATTCCTACAAATCAACATTATTTCATAGCTACTTTACTTACTAGATTCCTCCTTGACTTCTCGCTTCACTTTCTCACCAGCTCGCGAGCTGTTTCAAATTCTCCAGATCTATGCACAAACTCTTGTCAATTTCAACTGAAACATAGATTGTTCTCAACAAATTCTTCACCAAAACTAATGCCATAAACAACCAATCTTACCAGATTTGACTTGATATCCCTTCTAGATCTATTCTTCACTTTTCTTCAACTTGATCTCCTCTTCAAATAACAGAAATCCGCTCAAATCGGCGGAGGCAGCTTGTCTCCTCTATCTGCCTACGGTCTCTCCTTCTCTCTCTTTCTTTCTCTTTTTCTCTCTTCTCCTTACTCTGACTTCCTTTCCTTCCCTGACTCACCACCCATACACTTATTTATTAGCGTGGGTTAAGATCGCTTTTCACCCTTAAACTTCCTTAAAATTACAGTTTTACCAAGTTTCTAGAGAATTTTTTTCAAAATATTTGATATTTTTCTTTTATGTTCCTCAACTTTAATAATTTATACTTATTCCTAAATTTTTCAAATTTCATAAATATTAAATTTTTACTATTAAACACTTAAAATTCCTTTTTATTATTTCTCCAAATGAGTATTTTAGTACATTACATTCTTTTGAACACATGAACAGTAATATCTTTAAGAGAGGGTATTACAATATATATTTACAAATATGTTACTATGTTTTTTTGTTAGTTTTTAAATTGTTGTAATTAATTTAGGGATTTGGGAAAGAGAACTATAATTTTTTTTTTTTTTTATAAATTACTGGCACCAGGCCAGAGTATTATCGAAATTAACTGAGATAGGATTCTGAAGCACGAACCGGATCTCTACTCTTAGAAGTAGGAGGGGACAACCCATATGGTGTGGGAAAACTATCCACATATCAAATGAGATGTGTGACTTGAACCAAGCACCTGGCTTGGTGAGGGTGATTTCAATATCACTGAGCCCACACTGCTTTTCTCAGAGAATTATAATTCTAAACAACAATCTTATGGTATAAATGTGAGAGGTAGTAACTAATCTTATTAATTAGTTAATGAATTAATGACAACAAATGGACAAATAAAAACAAAGAAAAAAATTAATAATGATGCCCTTGCAAACAATGCAAGTATACCATCATTTCTTAAATCAATTAATTGTTTAAAGCACACTTTGAAGAGAATTAAAATTGTATATTTTGTATAAATTATTAGCTTTCGATCCAATGCAAATATTGTATATACTCATTGATTGGACAAAACAAGGCCCACATGTCACAATTCAATAATAAAAATACAAACTACTGAAAGATTAAAGATTTTTAAGGTTATGTGCAAAAATGATTTTTTAGGTTGACTTCAATTCAAGCACAAAATAGTCCACAAAAAATGAAAAGGTACTATAATTGCACAGTCAGAATGGACATCACAAATTAACAATGGCACTCACATTTAGTAAAGTTATATCACTAATACTAGATGATAGATGACGTTGTTGGTCTATGCGTCAGTTGCCACATGCCAAAATCTTTGACATGGTTCTACACTTAGGAGAACCAAAAAACCTTTGGCAGCGTTTGCCATTAGCTACTTTCTCTCTTCTATGTGAGGATAATCCATGTGCTCATAAATAGTGGGGAGCTAGTCCTCCTGCGAAAAGCAAAGGTAGTAGATTATAAATAGCTGGAAAATAGTAAATGTGTTAAGATGGTTTCAAAGCAACCATGGATGTGGTTCTCCTTACTTTTGTTCTTTCTTTTTTCAATAGAAACTAGGTGGATTTTGGGGTGTTTGGAACAAGAGAGATTTGCTCTCTTGCAACTTAAATCATTCTTCAATAGTCCTCCTTACTTTTATCTTCAAAATTGGGTTGAGGGGGTTCATGACTCAGATTGTTGTAAGTGGGAGAGAGTTGAGTGCAACAATACCACCAGCAGAGTCATAGCACTCTATCTTGGAGATTGTAAGAATGAAGATTTGAGAGAATGGTATTTAAATGTTTCTTTGTTTTCTCCCTTCCAAGAACTACAAAGTCTTATCTTAGATGGCAATCACATAGCCGGTTGTGTTGAGGATGAAGGTTGCTTGCTTTACCTTTCATCCTTGTTTATTTTTTCAAATATTAAATGAATTGAATAAATTGCTACACAATCCTATCAAGCTTGTGTATTTGTTATGTATAAATAATTTCCTTGCAGATTTTGAAAGTTAATGCCTATATAGTCTTTGAGTTAATGTGAAGAAAATGATGAAAAATTCTAGAGAATTAATAATTAGTTCAATTTATTAATTAATTGAGATGACATAACTATGGAAATTGTTTCTTCTCATGTTACATGAATCTATCCTACAACAATTTGACCGGACCAATTCCACCAACATTTTCAAATCTCAAGCAAATTGAGAGCTTGGATCTTTCTTACAACAACTTGAATGGAGAAATACCTCATCAACTTGTTGAGCTATATACACTGGAAGTTTTCAATGTGGCACATAATAATTTATCTGGCAAAACCCTTGGAATGGTTGCACAATTTAGTACCTTTAATGAAAGTAGCTATGAGGGAAATCCTCTTCTTTATGGACCGCCACTGCCAAAAAGTTGTGATGCAATTGAATCATCGAGAAGGTTGCAACCAACTTCAACTGACATCAAAGAAAATGATTTCATGGACATGGTCATATTCTACATCAGCTTTACAATGTCTTATACAATTGTGCTTTTAGCAATAATTGCAATTTTGTTTATAAATCTTTTTTGGTGACAAACATGGTTTTATGTCATTGAAACATTGATGACTTCGGTTTACTATTTCATTGCAGACCATCTTCCGAAGAGGCTCTGGAGATTAAATATAGGCTGATGATGCTGGAAACACCTCCATTTGATTGTTCTTGTTGCTTTCAATAGTACCTGAAGGGGGTGATTGCTTTCTTTTTGTGAGAATGAGATTTCTTTAGTGTTTTAGTGTTTCTCATTTGAAATACTAACTATTTTAGTTTGCACATGATTTGTTATGCAATTTATTGTTGTAGTTTCAGATTAATGAGTAAGGGGCTTCACCTTGCCAGATGTAGACTTGAAGTAGTTTTATAAAGTAGATCTAATCTAATGAGAGTTCTTACAATTCCTACTTTTGGTTGGCAAATGCATTGGAATTAAGTGTTGAGAAACATCTTATTGCAGTTTGAAGCATCTAAGTTCATTGGTTCAATTAAAGTATCCCTTCTTAAGAATGGCTGAATCTGATCTTGATTAAAAACTTTACAAGCAGCAAGAATGCTAGATTGATTCTTTTAGCATGCTCAAGTAGATTGCCTTATATATCATATTGAAATTGTTTATGAATGCCATATGCTTAGTTTGATCATGGGGACTGCTATGAAAACAAATGCAATTGTAGGTTTATCTAATAGGCACTTACAAATTTTAACAATAGAAAAATAAAATGTTGATTCTTATCAATTCATTTATACAATCACTTTAGTTAATAAAAGGACGATTTCTTAAGGTCAAAATTTGAAGAATACAATGTCTCAACTTTTAAAATAATTTAAATCTTGAACTTACAATTATTTATGGTTCATGTTAGATTCATCTAATAATTACATTTAGAATTTAGATTTGATAGGCTATGTGCGAAATACTTGGTAAACACGAGTAAATCATCAAATTCAATTCAACATTTGATAAAAGATTTAACTCAATTTGCAATAGGAACTGCATGTACATTTGAATCTATTTTATTCTTTGTTTGACAAAGGGAGACAAAATAAAAGTTCATAGATCAATTAAAAGAACATGCTCATTTCAGCGATACTAGTAGAATAGAGCCCTATTCATTGACATCATGTCGCATCGTCAATTAAAGTTTATTGGGCGTTAGATAAAAATCAAATTAATAAAATTACAAAATTTTTTAACAAACAAAATTGAAAAAGAAAAATTAAATGCAGTTACTAGAGATGTTGCGTAGGACAACACTGTCACACAGGTGAATCTTAGACATTGGAGGAGTTGATAGAATAGAAACTATTTATCTTGATGAGAAGGGTCGACATGTTAAACAGCAAGTGAAGTTGAGGGCCTGGATGCAGAGAAAGTGCATAGTTGTTTGTGGGTTGAAACATGCGTACACATATAGCGTTGTTTTGTTAAAACCCTAATTGGTTCGAAAGATGAAATTACTGGTATAGACAAAAGGGTTTTCAAGTTCCATTGTCTTCGACAATGAAGTTCTATTGGTTGGGTTTGATTCGTTGAGACAAAGATGACCAGACACTTTCAAGGTTATTTAAGTAATTTTAGTGTTTGGTTACTTTAAATTTAAGCAGCATGCAACCTATGTAGTTCGAACCCTTGACTTTATTTTCTTTTTCACTCTTTTATTCTAAGATTCGTAACATTTGTTTTATCAAATTCAATTTGTCTTTTTTTTTAGTAGTGATATTTACATCCTATTAAGTGTTCGTTTGGTATAATTTATCACTAGATAAAAGTACTTTATAATGTCCAAATCTCTACTTGATTATTTTTACATCGTTTGGTTGTTATCCTAATTTTTGAACAATTAAAAAAGCTAAAAAATATCTACATAGAGAAATTCTAACTTTGAACTTTTACAAGTAAACATTTTTAAACCTTTTTTTAAAGATTAAAATTTCGAATACGCTTCTATTTTATTTTGTTAATATTTTTATGCTCTTACAATCCTAATACACTTTCTTTAAAATGCAAACACATAACCTCCTATTTCATTTACCATTTGTTTCATAAAAACATCTAACGACTCTTATTTAATCTAAGTTTTCTAACATTTTGTGTGAGTGTGTGTATTTTTTTTCCCTTCAATTGGTTTTCAAATGGGAACTGTTGACGTCTAATCCCAGTTAGGTGCAGTCAGAGTCAACACCCAAACGATTTGTAAGGATCGACTTGTCAATGAACTGTGATTAGATGCATTAGCTCACGGCCATTGAACCCTTTTGGTCCTACAAAATAGGTGTGGAGTTGGCGCGTAGACCAATATTAAGCCCTTTGCCCATGCAGAGTTGCGTCTGGAGTTAAACCTGTAACTTTATAGGTATTTTGGTTCACCTTGGTGGTAAGAGTTGTGTAACCAAAATATCTATAAGGTTATAAGTTTAACTCTGAACGCGACTCTGCAGGGGCAAGGGGCTTAATATCGATCTATGGGCCAACCCCACACCTATTCTACTGGGCTAAAAGGGTTCAACAACTGCGAGCTTGTGTTCCTAATCGCAGCTCGTTGATAGGTTGGCCCTTACAAATCATACGGGTGTTAATTCTGACTATATCTAACTGGGATCAGACGTCAACATCAAAATGCGAGTTTTAATGTTGACGACTGGACCCGGTAGGCCTAACTGATGTGTCAACCGTGGAGGGTCACCAACAGTTAGAATGATTTGTATAGGGATTGGTCTCGATTAGGTGCAACCGGTTGAACCCCTTTGTTGGCCCCGTAGGGTCGTGTTGCGAGTTGAACCATTTATTGGTCTTTTGGTTGCACAACTCCTACCACTAAACTGATGTTGTGTGTATTTTTTGGCTATGCAAATGGGTTGGTAAAAGCCCAATAAATTAGTCTAAAAGGCAGACCCAATAAACCAACCCAGCATGGCAGCCCATCAGATGAGGATATGCTTACCGAGTCTCAGTCCGCTGGAGCAACCTCTTGGAGCACTGATCAAGTAGCTCGTATACGCGAGCTCTCATATGATGAGGCAACCCAATGGGACAAAGGCTCGGATCAGCAATGATAAGATCTTAGAGGCTTGACTCCATATAATAAGACAATGAGCTCGTAAGTAAGTTCTCAGTATATCAAATAATCAGCTTGCATAGTTTGCTAGTTAGCTCATCTAGAAGAACTTTCCTTTAGGTCGCTACCCAGTCAAAGCTGCCCCAACGAGCTTCCGCTTGCCCAAAGCAGAAACAGCTCGTGAAAAGGAGTGACATGCATGATAAGTTTTTTTCACATAATGGTAGCAGTGCAATTAAAGGAGAAGTTAACTACCAAATCTAGATATCAGACCAAATCTCGAAAATCAAGGGCATATAATTAGAAAAATGTAATTAACATTTAATTCTTTTCTATTTGTATTGTAGTTGTAACACTTCCCCCTCTCTATAAATAGGGGGTTGTAACAATTATAAAATCTTCTTGGGGTTTCTCACAATAAAAAACTTAATAACAGTGACTACCTCTCCTCACCAGAAAGAGTACCATGGACGTAGTCCCTTTGACCAAACCACGTAAATTTTTATCTCTTTTCCTTCCTTTTTGTCTCTCCTCTTTATATTTCTTGCTTTGGTTGATTGAACTGTAGTTCTAGGTATCAAAGAATCCAATTGACCATTATTTTACGTCAACATTTTGAGACTAGAAGGAGGGCCCAAACTGCAGATTCTTATTTCAGTTTCTGGCAGCCATGGCAGGAGGAAGAATCAGGAGTTGCAACGCAGCCGCTGACTAACTTGAAAGGTAAACAGAGCTGTAATTTGATGCGTCCCATGCCCTTGCAGATGGAACTATTGGAGAAGAGCCCTTTCTAGCCCCTCGCCAGCTAGCATCGATAGTCCCTATGGTTGGGGGGTTACAGGAATGGAACCAGCTGCAGGAGGCGCTGAAAAACATGATGCAATAGCTCGCAGAAGGCATTAGAATGTTGGCTCAGGCCCAAGCATAGAATGTGCCTAGACTTGAGGTTGTCAAACCCAGAATTTACTAGCAACTGTGAGAACAAGTATCAGCTAGTGAAAGGCCCATTAGATAAGCCTTGCGATATGTTACCTCAGCTATTTCCCCCAATCCATATTTAAGAGCTGATGATCGCCGAGCTCAAGTAGAGGAAGTGGAATATCAACAACGACCAGAGTCGTATCAAGTTATCAGCTCGCGAAATTAGGGATATGTTCCAAGTCATGACTTTTCAGGTTGTGAGCACATGAGGGAATACAGGCCTCAAAATCCAATGGTTGAGAAGCTTATCCAAAGGGTCCACCAGCTCAAAACGCGACATGGAGCTTAAGGACAGAAGGTCAATACAATGAAATAACCCCTCTCACCTTGGATATTGAGCTCGAGCCTCTGCCCTCAAGGCTTAAGATCCTTAGCATTCCATAATATAATAGGGATGCAGACCCGTATGACCATCTGGGCACATTCAACATTCAGTTGGATCTATAAACCACTAGCTTATTGGTCAAGTGCTGTGTCTTCCCAATAACTCTCGAGGACATTCCACGAGCTTGGTTTAAGAGTCTCTTAACTCGCGACATAAGCAGGTGAGAAGAATTGCTAAAAAGATTCATCAGCCAGTATAAGGCTTTGAAGAAGCAGCTAGCGCCGCCATGCCACCTCGTAACAATCTTCCAGTGACGAGATGAATCACTAAAGGACTATCTTGCCAAATTCAGACGTAAGGTCAATAGGGTAAACAATCCCTCAAACAAAACCATCTTGATGGTGATCTCAGCTAGCCTTCGTAAGGATAGAAAACTATATGAAGATATATATAAGCCTCAAGTCAGGAACCTAGGCAAGTTCTGTAAGCGAGCTACCAAGAAAATCAAATGGGAAGAAGCTTTTGGCTCAAAGCGACCTGACCAAAATGATGAAACTAGTAGTTCTAACCAGTCTAAAAAAAGAGATTATGACTCGAGCCATCAGGTCTCTAAGAAGGCAAGAAAAGAACCCAGAAATCCATAAGCTCAGCATCAAGATTATGGCACCCTATCAAATGTGCAAGACAAGATCTTCGCAGCAGAGAAAGATAGGGAAGACTTTGGAAAACGCAACCCAATCAAGACTCCCATTCATTTCAAGAAATAGAACAAGTTCTATGTCTTATATAATGAGGTTGGGCATAATATCTCAAATTGTAGGGAGCTAATAGATGTCATTGAGGACTTGATCAAGTAAGGTCGCTTGAATAATTATGTTGTACGACCAGCCAACTTGCTACCTCAACAATCAACATAGCAGTAGTCTCAACGAGCTCCTAAATTAGAAGGAGAACTCGTTGGAAGAACTATTCTCACCACATGTAGTAGCTTCACCTAGCGGTTACGTTTCCATGCTTAAAAATTTTATGAGCATATATTGAGCTTAACTATTAAATGTCAATGAAAATTACAGAAGTTAATTACATTGTTATGCTATGCTTGTTTATTAATCTCTTTGTTGAATGTTAAGAGCCAAGCAACCATTCTACCAAGTTTAAGATTTAAAACATTAGCTGAGGTCCATCCATGTTAGCCCACGTGCCATCTATGCGACCTACTTGGACATGTAAGATATAAAATGTTAACTGAGGTCTATCCATGTTAGCTTACGAGCTATTCTGTGTGACCCATTTAGACGTATACTTTGGTCGGTAAATGCCTCCTGGCTAGATTCAATGCTATTAGCTGAGGTCCATCCATGTTGGCTTAAATACCATTTGTACGACCTACTTGAACAACCTAGCAAAGCTCATGCTGTATCTACTCGGATTACGACCCTATAAGTGCAGCTCGAGGTTACGACCTCCCCAACTCTCACTATAGAGCTCGAGTTCCGACCCTATAAATGTAGCTCGAGAGGTTTACGACGTGCTGTTAGTTGAGGTCCATCCATGTTGACTTGAGAGCCATCTGTGCGACCTATTGGACAATCGGATCAGGTTTATGTAATGCAAGAAAGCTCCGACCTCAGAAAGGCCTCACATCCCGAGCTCAGGAGCTCGTATCAGGTATGATAACTTTGCTTTTTGAGTCCACAGGAAACTCAAGGACATGTGGAATTGAAGCACAGAGCAAACGCTGAGATAAAGCAAATGAATGCCAAACAAACCTCACAATGAGGTGAATCAGAACCTACTCTCAATGCTTCTCCATCTCATCAAAGGTAATCTCCTCAGGCTCACTCCTCACTCTGACTCGGTCCCTCCTTACTCTAAAGAAACTAGAGCCTGAAGTCTGATAAGACAAAGCGATTTCGATGAAGGCAAAGCAGCAAGCTCATGCACACTAGCTTTTACTAAAACCTCAAGCTTCCAGTTCGTAAACATACTAGGAACTAGGGGGCTAATATTGTGTGTATTTTTAGGCTATGTAAATGGACTGGTAAAGGCCAATAAATTGGTCCAGAAGGCTAACCTAATCAACTAATCCGGTATGGCAGCCTATTAGACGAGGATCCGCTTACCAAGTCTTAATCCACTGGAGTGATCTCTTGGAGCACTAATCAAGCAGCTCGTATATGCGAGCTCTCATATGACGGATTAGCCTAATAAGACAAAGGCCCGGATCATCAGTGATCAGATCCCAGAGGCTGGTCCTCATATCATAAGATAATGAGCTCACAAGCAAGTTCCAGTATATCAAATGATCAGCTCACATAAGTCGTTAATAAGCTCGCCTAGAAGGACTTTCCTTCAGGTTGCTACCCAGTTAAAGTTGCCTCAGCGAGCTCTAGCTCGCCCAAAGCAGAAACAACTCGTGAAAAGGAGTGACATGCATTATTAGTTTTTTTTTTCAGAATAATAGTAACGCAATTAAAGAAGAAGTCAACTACCAAATCTAGAGATTAGACCAAATCTCGAAAATCAAGGGCACATTATTAGAAAAATGTAATTAGCATTTAATGTTTTCCTATTTGTATTGTACCTATAGCACCTCCCTCTCTCTATAAATAGGTGGTTGTAACAATTGTAAAGTCTTCTGGGTCTCGCTCACACAAAGAAACTCAATAATAGTAGTGACTGTCTCTCCTCACCGAAAGGGGCATTATAGACATAGGCCCTTTGGCCAAACCACATAAATTTTTATCTTTTTTCTTCCTCCTTGCCTCTCCTCTCTATATTTCTTACTTTGGTTGTTTGAACTATAGTTCTGGGCATCAAAGAACTTAGTTAACCATTATTTTACGTCAATAGGAACAAAGAAGGTTTAGGATGTTGTGGGCAGTGTGTAGGGGATCAAGGTACGGTTCATTTATACTCTAGGCCTTCTGCCTTCCTGGTCTGATCAACGCTAAAATGACAAGATTCTCCACCTTGTGAAGCATTTCATCAAGAAAACACCCACGAATACTGGTTAAGAACAAACATAGAAGTACACAGCTTAAAACAATGAAAATGTATTATATCATAATTTGCACATATGTAGTCCCAATATGAAGAAAACTAGTGTTATAGATACACTTAGACTAGTGTCTAGTTTTTGACTATTCATAGAACTCTACTTTAGTTGACCCTATTGAATGGAATTTGATCTCACCAGCCCAAGACGTAGAATCAAACAAAACTGTAATTCACATGATTCACCACTCATTTCATCCTACAAGTTCAACAAGCTAAGGAACTCAAGAACTAGAATGGAGATCCTTGCATGCATAGAACATTTTCTGCTTGTTGGACTATTAAGCATAAACAATAGGACATCTCCTATAACAACCAACATGTAGGAGACTAATGTAAAGGAGGTCAAAACAATAATCACAATTTGATGGTTTATATGGATGACCAAATTAAAAATTGTTATGCAATTAATGTCAAGTGCGTTATTAATGCTAAAACACATTTAGTAAATTGTAGAGTTTTGTAACTCGAAAGAAGTACATAAGGCTCTATTTGGTGCATAGGATTAGAATCGAATGAATTGAATTAGAATGATAAATCACTATCCTATGTTTTGTAGAACTTGAGATTGAATTAAAAATGTCTCATATTGTGTTTGGTATAAGTTGAAATTTGATTAAAATAAAATTATTTTAAATACTTTATTATATACTTAAAATTAATTTTATGAAAAATCCGAAAAAAAAGAGAAAAAATTTTATTAATTTAATTACAAGAATTAATTTTAAATAGTAAAATATAGGATGAGTTTAGATTAGAATAAAATTAATTTAAATATATTATTATATAACATAGCTTATATTATACATAAAGTTAATAATGTTGTTAACCTGTTGAGTTGTAGAGAAGAATAATGGGGCTACTGGCAAAAACTGATGAAAAATAAATGGGGTTGGTAGAAAAATAATTAATAAGGAGAGAGACAAAAATTCATTCCATTAAATCCATGTCCATTGAATGATAAGGGGAAGGGTGAGATTCAACAATCCCATGAGATTGGGATTCAAGTGAATTTAGGATTGGGACTACATTCCCAAACTGGTTACTTTAAACTTGAAATTTGAGAGTTTAAGATATTTTCAATCCCAAATCTATGTCAAATTCCATGCGCTAAACACTATCTGAATGCGATTTCATATGGACCTTTTGTTAACGATCCAATTTCTACTTATTTTGTGTCTTTAATCTTCTAAATGGATACATAAAACACATCCAATCGAATTAGATCTCTCAAAAGTGCTAGAAGCTAGGCTTAATTTAATTGTTGTCCTGTCAACCTTATAAACTAAGCTAAAAAATGCATTGTACATCAGACTACTTCAGACAAGAAAAACCGGGACTCAATTATTTAATTTTCAGTAATATGATAATATCTGCGGGGAGTAGGTAATGTTTTGCAATTCCCTTATTTGTATTCGCAATGGATAAGGCTGAAAGCTAAACTTCCACAAATTGCAGGTATTAAACTGTACACAAACAATTACCATTTTCATCAAAGCAAAAAAAATGCAATATAGCACCACAGGAATCCTTGAATTGCATATAAAAATGGTGGGAACGATGGTCGTGTTGGTGCCTTCAGTTTTGATCGAGCGAGTGCCATGTAGAGGGATGACAGTGGAACTGTAGTAGTGGAAGCACTGCAAGAGGACAATGAGTTATACTATTCCTCGCTTTTATGTTATTTTTAGTAAATTTATAATTTAAAAGTGTTTTTAAAATAATATAACGAAATAATTTATAATTTAAAGGAGTTTTTCTAATTGGCAACTAAACAATTAACAACTTCCTTTCAAAAGATTTAGTTTTAAAAGATATACTTTTAAAAAATCTAATTTTAAAAGATCTATTTAGACAAACTGCGCTAAACAAAGTCATTCATACACCCCATTGGATATTATTTCAAAAAAATTATAGTTTATAATTATGATTATGATTCGTTTAATAGAAAAATAATTATTTCTTTAATTTAATCCATATAACACATTTATAAATAAATGTCATCAAATATCTTTTTATGTAAATTAGGATTTTTTAAAAAATTATCTAATGTAGTGAAATTATTAAAGGAGTGCATATACAGTTTAAAGGGGTGTAAATATCGATCAGTTTTTATTCACTTTTGCACTAATTGTGGAGGTGACAATTACACGGGTCAAGTTGGATCTAAAAAGACTAAAATTTAAAAGCCCAACTAGGGGCTTGAGCGACTGAGCGTTAAAAATTTGGGTTTTGTTGAAAAATAACCCTTTTAAGATGATCCCGATTGAGAACTAACCCTTAAGCTGTAAGATGTGTAGATTGACTTATTTTTTAACAAGAATACCCCGATTAGTCAATCCAATTACAAGTGGCTCCATTTTTTGTATATTAAACTTGTCACACTCTCTCTCCATTCCCAACTTTTTTCTCTCAATCTGTCGCTCTGATTACTAATCCACCGTTCGAAGTCGACACGATCGAACGTTGACCCATCACCTTTGCCCCTCACCTCTACCCACTATCGGTCACTCTCTCAGTGTCTAACAAATTTCTTTGACCCTCAATCCTCCTCAACCTCGGATCTCCACCCACGACCGTCCCACCTCTACCTACCACCGTTAGAATGTGAACATGGAAGTAGGAAACTCGACCCACCCATCGTCTTAGCCTGTCTCGGCATGTAAGTCTTTCATGTTATGAACCTTAAACTAGTGACCTGACAACTCCTCCACCCACTACCATCCGGTTCGAAACAAAAGTTGACTCAGTCACCGTCCATTGTGGTCTGAGTGACGACTCTTAGGTTTCCTCCACCCACCCATAGACTGTACATGTCTCCATTACGAAATCGAAACTGTTTCGGTGAGAAAACCCTAGGAGAAGAAAAAGACGGAGGAAGAAGGAAGAAATTGACCAAAAAAAAGGCAAAACGTTGAAGGAATAAGAAGTAGTGAAGAAAAAACTCCACAGTAAGAACGCATTGCTTGTGGGGTGTTTTCACTTTTATTACTTGATGCTTTACTGGTTGTATGTTAGTTGTAGTCTAAATAGTATGATGTTGTTAATTGACACTCTGTTTTTGAATCATGTAAACGATTCCACTCATGGTGTCATTTATAAGTATTGTAAACTAGGGAATGAATTTCAAACTATGAGTTTGGTTTTTGTTAGCTATTAATTTGGGGTTGTGATAGTCTTCAATGTGGTATAGTTCCCAACTTTGTGGTTTGGATTTGTAACCTCCGCATGGGGATTCCCAACCTCTATGGTGGGAGTCCCCACCCGAGGATTGGAATTCCCAATTTCATTATTGGGATTTTATATCTAGTGGTTGGGAATGATGTTGGGAATTCCCAACCATCAGATTAGGAATCCCAGCTTCAAGGTTAGGATTTCTAACCTTAAAGTTGGGATTACTTTCCGAAGTGTAGGTTGTAATCCAAGTAAGAGGTTTGGAATCCTAACTTGCAGGTTGAGTTTCCCGACATGAAAGTTGGGATTGCAGGATATAAATTGGGAATTTCCAATTTGAGTTCGGTAATCCCAATCTATAGGTTGGGATTGATAACCAATAGATTAGGACTCCCAACATGAGAGTAGGGATTTAGAACTTGAGTTTGGGATTCCTAATCTGTAGGTTGGGATACCCTAACCTAGAGCTTGGGACAATCCCAACGTGGGGGTTGAGATCACAACTTTGAGTTAGGAATGCCAACCTCGAGGTTGGTAGTCCTAATTTGGAGGTAATGAATCCCTACCTAATCCCCAACGTTTTGGTTATGATTCTCTTACCATTTTGTATGTTGACAATCCAATCTTTTCTGTTGATAATCTGAAGGTAGGGGGTTTTTGGTTGGTGTTTAGTTTTTTTTAGGGTGTTGGTTATGATATGGCTATCAAAATTGATTCATGTATATATGCATTGCTTAGTTGTATTTTGGGATTGTTTAGTGTTGTTTTGAGGTGCGAAATTATTAATGTTGTAACAAAATTGCATGAATTTTATTAGTTCTGTAGTATACACTGAAATTGTACAGGTATTATATATGTTATGTTAAAGTTGAATCATGTTATGTGGTTATCAAAATACAATGGCTTCTTTTATGATTCCAGGTTGGCATCAAGATGGATTCAGCTATAACATACAAGATCACAGACATAGAGCATTTCAGTTCGAAAGTTACTTGCTTCTCAAAGTTAGGAGATATAAAAGTTATAGCTAACAAGTTAATTGATGTGCAATTGGACGTGTTCAACAAGTCTTGCTTCGGTAAACTGTTTTACATGAATAAGCTTAAGTTTGCAGGTTAGTTAGTACATAACTTGCTTCTCCGACAAGTGGAATGTGATGATTCAGATAAGTTGTGTTTTGCACTTCCTAATGATAGTGTCATTCGGTTTTCCGTGCAAGAATCTAGCATTGTCACAGGGCTTTATTATGGGCCATACCCGAAAGACAAGTCAGTTGATGAATCTACATCCGATGAGCCATTTAGCAGCGGAATGTTTAAAGGTATGAGCAAAGTTTCGAACAAAAGTCTGGACACCACTTTTAAGGGTGTTTCTTCGGACAATGACGAGGGCATCGTCAAACTTGCCTTGCTGTACTTCTTAGAGATGGTGTTACTTAGGAAGGATCTGAAAAACCAGATTTGATGGGAGCATATTCGACTGTTGAACGATATGACTACATTCAACAAATACCTATGGGGTCATTGCTGTTATGACATGACATTAAGTGCCATGAAAATGGATTTTAAGAAAATGGCTACCAATGTGGGAAAATGTAGTAAAGGGCAATAGCATAAAGTAGATGTTGCATTCTATTCTTTGTCTGGTTTCCCATGTGCATTTCAGGTACCTGTCTTTTGTAAGTTTTTTTATTTATTTTGCTTCGTAACGGTTGGTTCATTTGAAAATAAGGTTTGATGTTTTTTTGTGCACTCGTAGATATGGGATTGTGAAGCATTTCCTATCATTGGGCAACAAATTGCACTTAAATCCAGCAAATTGCTACCCCGAATCCTTAGTTGGAGTTCTATTGCAATCTTAAAATCAGCTGAAATTATTACGTTGTTGCATTGGTCTAATGTACGTAAAGATATCACTTATTTGAATACAAACCCTATATTGATCATTTTTGTTTTCATTCATTTTTTTTTTCAATTTCATGGTAGTTTCAAGTGCACCCTACGTTGGAGGCAATGTTTGTAGAAGAAAATGAGGATTACTACTAACATTGCGTCAGCAAGGAGGAAGGTGCTGATAACGTCAACTCTGATAGTGACGACAATGGTAAGAATGACAACATTGTCAAGTCCACTGCAGGTGCATTTCTGAAGGCCCAGCCTTGTGGAAGGCAACCGTATCCTCAGGTACAGTGGATGTTAGCTTTTATTTTGGGTTTGTGCCATGTAGTTTGAGTATACCACGTCACCGTTAGATGTATTGATTTGTGTATAGGGTGCCAAAGATAGCAATAATACTCATAGCGATCAATTACAAGCCATCCAGAAACAAGTGGAGCAATTTCAGCAAGAAACGAGACAATCACTACAACATACAAACAAGAACCTACAAGAAACAATGCTGATGGTATAGGAAACAAATAATAAGGTTGAGAAGATTATCAACTTTTTATTTAGAAATAAAGTTGTTCCTATAGAACAGAACCTAGTTGCATCAAGATACACTTCCAAATTTCCTTTACGCAGGTTGGCTTAGTATTGTATATTAACATGTATTTTTATGATTGCAATTTTGCTTTGCAGAACAACGAAGATGTAATTGGTAAAACCAACGGAGTCAGTACTAGGGTGGAAGGAGAATTGGTAGTTACAGCCGATAGGAGTATAGACGCTACACACGAGGAAGTGCACAGTTTTGGTCAGAAAATCACATTTAGCCAGTTGGTGCCACCTCAAGCATTTCTAGCGTCACCTTGTATTGCTTCAGATGCAATTGTGAAGATCATACAACAAACCAAACACGTTCAAGGTGGCCCTATCCTATCACGACAAGCACTATTAGGGTCACCTTTAGTTGGTTCGGACGTCAGTATGAAGATTATACCACAATCCAAATTTGTCAAGCGAATGCGAAAAAAAGATCCACAAATTTCGTCTCCCTTTCAGGATCGAAGTTGTTCTAAGAAAGCGCACCAAATTTGTTCAATTTCTTAAACTGTCTGATACCGAACTGTTAGCATTTAAAGCATGGCGAGACGAACAAGTATCGAACGAGTTGTATGTTTCTGTATTTCTTACTGCATTCTTACTGTCTGTTATACTGCTATTTGGTTCATATATAACAAGTTGTCAATAACTTGTATGTCACTATACACCTTTACTTTGCTTGCCAACTGGGGACTACAATTGACAATGGTTTAGGGACTTGTCGACAGCCGATGTCTGGTTGACTAATTCGATCTGTATTTTCAATATCAATTGTAGGTATATCATACATAGATCAAGTAGTTTAAACGTTCTCATTTGCCGTGGTTGCAGCATCTGGATGCTGTTTTCTCCTTTATTTGATGGAAGTCGACGAGGTGCCCTACTACCAGGCTGGAAGCATTCACGACGATGGATATTTTGTTTTGGGTAAATACATTGTTTAAGTGACAATAACCTTTTTCATCAAGCACGAAACATTTACCTCTTACTAATTAATTTTTTTTTTTATCTATTGTATAGCAACATTTGTTAAGTAAATGTGATGCTTATATTAAGAAAAAGCCTATATGGGAGGACGACGACATCTGCATAAGATATGCAAGGGGAAAGGTGTCTGGCAGCATAAACGTACATGGACAGGACTTACGATGGTAGCATATTGAATTTCTTACAATGCAATTGTCATTTAAACCGATATGTTACATACCTAAACTGAATGCTGGTTGTGTTCTACTTGTGTCGATAGCTATATATGCCACTGAATTATAGGGGTGCACATTGGGTTCTCGTTAAAGTACATTTCATTCATCGAACCATTACCCTTTTTGACTTCCTGGGCACCTTTATACGTAAGTCGATCTATTTTTGCTTCCTATACAAACACTGTTGCCACAACTCCTTTAGAAGACAGATCATTATGGGGTAGATATGCGCATGACTGCAAACTAGTATAGGAAGGACAGATGGATCCTGTCACGATGCGATGACACACCACAACAAAAACTAGGGTAAGAGTTGAACCACATGTAGCAGTGTCCATTATTGTGACACTACATCATATGCTAACTAGTATGAATGTTGTCAATTCTATGTAGTAGTATTGATTATGGGATTTTTGTTATCAAGATGGCCAAACACATGGTGAACGGTCTGCTGGTGAACTCATTTGACAATTCGCACATACAAGATTTTCGACAGCAGGTAGCTCTCGACCTTTAGAAATGGTCTCATCAGTTATATGAGGGTAATAATATTTGAAAGATTATTAGTCCACTGTACATTTGTATTATGGGTAATTTTGACAATATGTTGCTATGGAACTAACTTACTCAATTCATTATGTTCCTTCTTTATGCTTTGACTAGGTTAGTGCTTTAAAGACTTCAGTAGTTAGGCAGATTCTATGAGTATGATTTCGCATGGGCTCTGTAGCATATTCTTTCTTGGTTACACTGCGTTCACAATATCAATAACTTGTATATTATCCAGATCGTACCTCTTTTAGTAGATGGTCAATATATATACATTGTGGAATTTTGGAGTATACAGATGCAAAAGAATCCTTCAGGGGACTGCTAGTGGGAAAGCTGCTGTTGCAACCCTTAGTTTCAGAAGTTAAATGCATCAACAATTTCAATAATTGTTCCTTCATTGGTATGACAATTTCATGGCAGTCTATTGCAATGTTGATTGAGAGAAGATGTTGCCAAGAAGCTGACGGAAAATGATTAGTAGCAAGAGATGTATTGACGAGGAAGATGATATGTTTTGTCTATTGTGTACATATATGTTTAGGATGTAGCCTTTTAGATATGCCAATTCTAAAAGGCTGTGTTGGGGAATATATTAAAATATATGTTGTGTTTGTGCTTACATTATGTCGGGTTGAACCTATTAGTTATAGATAAACATTTTACATCATGTGAATTAATTTTTCAATTAAGCTTTCAATATAAAGATGGAAACTTAAGAGTACTGCTTTCTTTTGTGTGTAAATTGTGGAATTTTCAGTTTACCTTTTATAATCTCCCGATCATTCATTCAATTAATTGTAATGACTTTTGCATCCACCTGTATAGGTAATAGGATCAATAATCAGTTTTTACTTTTATGGTTTGTACAAGTGCCTTTCCTTCTCAACCTCATTGTAATTGTGCATTATCATTGGCATTATTGCATCCCATAATTTGTACTTAAACTGTTTTTTATATGATATTTAAACTACTTGAGAAAACATACATTATGTCATGGTACTACACATGTGGCTGATTGAGCATGGTAGAAATTTCGACATCTTATATAGGGGTTGGCCGTAGTAGGTCAGATTGTTGGAATCTGTCATTAGATGCGATGTTCTATAAGTGAAAGTTACTGGTAAAGTGTTGTAGATTATGTTGATGTAAGTTGAATATAGACTAGCAAAGTATCGTAGATACTATAAATGTAATCTTGTGGTGGACTGGCAAAGGAAAGACAAATTTAGTAAAACTTACATCTAATGATACTTACAGTGAGGCTATTACTTTGAAGGAAAGTGTATCTTCTGTCCCGAAAAGGTTGAAATCTATTTGCACTAGGTTTGTCCGTTTCAACGACATTCTTTTCATACGCACAAGGTATTTATTAAACATTTAGTTTTCTAGTATATTGTAGACAATTTACCATTACTAAAATGCAGATGTTGGTTTTGATTAATAGTTTTATTTTCCAGTCTGGAGACATTTTCATTTCAAAAATTCTTGCTTTGGTTAGCAATGGATAATGTGAGCTTCTTTCTTCTGGACTAGAGGACGAGCTGATCTTTGGATCAAATGCTATTGAGAATGAACTTTTTGTTGTTAGGATAATTTTAATTCCAATTTTCACCGTACATAATTTGAAGCGAGAAACTGCAAATTGTTTGTTATGTAGGGATTGTATAGCAAGCTGCCATTACTTTAGAATGCATTCACTGCTATGTTTGAGTTAACAGGGCATATAATAGAAAGGTGTGCACAAGTGACTGATCCTTCATCAAAATTGTTTATAAGGCCAAGCTCTCCACCCACTTAATGTCAACCAGTGGATGTCAGAATGTATACCTATTAAAGGATATATAACAAACAAATAGTTCATATTTAGAAAAAATACACTACGATATGGGCATGTGCTACATATATGTAAATCCAATTCAACCATGTTGCAAAATGATAAACAACTCAAAATTTATTCCAACACTGCTCTGTAAAAGATCTTTATACATTATAGAGCTTGATGCAACAGTATTATACTGTATGAAGGAGGCTACAATATACCATCTAAATGATATATTTGTTTTTTTCATAAAATGAGCTTATGAAGCATTCCAATCGATCCCAACAGCATTGTATTTCTACTTGTACAAATCATCTCCTCCTTTCTTGTACAAATCATCTCTAATACAAAATGAGCATGTCTGAACAAAAGTTAACCAGCCAAAACCCACTTCTAACATCAAATTGAAGCAAATATAGGAAATTGAAGCTATGAAATTTTGTAGCTTTCTTGCTAGAAGCATTATTGGTGTAATGTATATATTGAAATCTTTCAAAAACTGTTGGAGTCTGCTGACTTAAACAATCATCAAGTTGTGTGATTGCAACCTAGAAGATTCAATCACTGTACAAACATTAACCTACCATCATTAAGCTGACCTCATGATATCCAAAATGCATTTCATGTTACAACCAAAAAACTAACCAATTACATAATGGACAAAACAAACAATAAAAAACAATTGCTATATAGTTGATATTATCATAATAGAGTTGCGGTTTTACACTTTTGTCTGTTGTGTCCAATGCCACCACATTTACTGCACTTTGATTGCTTCTTATGTTCACTTTCGAAGGTTTTCTTGTTGTAGGAAGTCGTCCATAAGGTTTACGACCTTCAGGTGGTAGGATAACAGGAACTTCAATTTCGTCGGGCCAAATCCACTCATCTTCAGCCCCAACCGGATAAATGGAAGTTGCATAAGCTTCTATTAATGTTTCCGTCCTATAGTACGTAACACAATAGTTGTAACAAGATATACAAAGACGACTAGAAGCTACTAGTGCATGTGCACATGGCAGTTGATCCCTCTGAAATTTTTTGCAGTCACATGTTCTATTATGTAGGTTCACAATCGGGTTCAAAAATCCATTGATCACAATATACTTATGTACATCAATAGGGTGCATATGATACGTACAGGCTTTCTTCATCCTCTGTCATAGCTTGGCTTTAACCCATCTGGTCATTGGCATTGGCATTTTTGTAGCTTCCTCATAGCTTTCCCAAAACCATCTTTGAAATACACCATGTATATGTTTTATTAACTTTGTGATCGATAACTATCGTGCCTCATTCGAAATGGCATTCAGATACTTTGTAATGTTTGTAGTCATTATGGAATATGTTCTGCCAGGAAACTCACATCTAGCCTATCAGGTTGGTTCGACAAGCGTCATATACTCAATTGCTTTACAATTGAGTCCTACGATTTGGGACATAAACGCATTGAACACGGAAACCTAATATACTTTGGTAGCCTTGTAGAACAACGGCTGCACATTGCCACCTTTACAATTGGCCTCCATGTTTTGCCCCAAATGATACATACATTGTAACGCCCTTCGCCCGACTTCCATTACGGTTGGAAATCCAGAACGGAGAACGTTACTTTCCTTTATAAATCCGTTTCTGTTACTTTTTTTTTTTTTAAAAAAAAACTTATTATCAAAATTATAAAACTCATTACCAAGATAACGGAATTTTTTTTTTTTGAAATAATTTCGGCAGAGTTTCCTCTGTTTTTCTGAAATCCAAAATTCATTCCCTGTAAATAAAACTCTAACATTTCTAAAACATAAAATTTCAGAATTTTCATTTCGAACCTCCGGTCCGTTTTCCAAACATTACATTACTCAATTATATCGTAAACATTTATATGCACATATATTCAAAAGTAAGCTTAAAGAAATATACATAAGCTTTTTACATAAGTGAAATACAATAATTTACATATTTATACATGAGTTTCAAAATGTATAATCCTACGCAATATATATATATATATATAACTACCAAAAGTGTAGGATGGATGGTGACTGTCTGAACTTCTGCGTATCAGCTACTTCCCTGTTTGGGAATGGAATCAAAATGTTCAACCTGCGTGCGGTAAATTAACGTGCTAAGCATATTTGCTTAGTGGTATACACATAATCTAATTTCTCAAATTTCAAATATTATTTCATTCGTACCCAAAAGCATTATAACTTTATCATTCATATACATAGATATATATATATATACTGCATAAAATATTTAAACATATGATTCACACTTTTTCGAGTTCAACATATTTCAAAACATTTAACATTTCATATCATGTAACAATTTCATTTCATCGCTTATCACATTTTTTTCAGTGCCCCTTAGTAAACATATATTCGATACTCATGTATTGGCATATGGGTTTCCGGTATCGGACACGTGGTAGTATCCGCCAAAATAACAGTCGACCCCGGCAACGGCCGCTCGGTGATTATCCACCGGGTCGTATATCATTTCACATAATCGTTCAGGATCGGACACGTAGTGCCTCTCATAATCCATAACGAATCAATATAAATAAACGGTGCAGCTGCTAAGTTCCCTATTGACATGTCAATTACCAATTTCCATTTATCGATATCTACGTTTACAAGGGCTATTTATATTACAACGTTTGTATCACATATTATCACTTTGATTTTAGTAACAAGATTTTCTTAATGAATCAAATTTCGTTTCTCATTTTCAGTATAGTAAAATATGTCTATAAATGTATCATATTGAAAAGATATGACAATATCATTTAAAAATATTCGCATAACAATCTCATTTAAGAAATTCATTTCGTAGCAAAAACACTTTCAAATAAACTTTAAAGATAATGTGTATACCGACCTCAAAATGATTCGATCTTTTGAATCAAATGCTCCCCTATGCTTTACTCCTATTATCCGGTCGAGAATCCGGTTCGCCGGGTTCTCCTTGACCTTTCATTAAGACAACATAGCAAAAATCGATTTAGCAAGTTTCTAACGTTACATAATGCATAATGCTTTCCTATTATGCAACTTACAAACATCCAATGGATATCACCTCGAAACAACACGTAATATCACACTTTGATAGCTTATAAACTTAATCGTATCGTCTTTCCTTTACGCGAATTATTTCCAACCAAATTTTTCATGTCAACCCTTTCAAAACGAAAAGCAAAACATCACAACTTATCCTTCCTAACATAACAGCCCCTATACGGCTTCACAACACAATTTTCAACATTGCAAGATCATTCGCAAACACGTCAAAGCTCAATCAAACGAACTTCCGCACTAACGAGGTTCTAAAATCCTATTTCCCAAACATATTATCATCACACTTTTATCCTCAACTCAAGCTCAATCATTATTTAATCGAAACGGAAATCAAATAACTCGTAACGTACCTTTCGAAGCTTACTTTGAAAGTTTCGAAACTAGCACGAAAAGCTGTCCCAATTAACTCCTTTTATTAACTAGCTTCCTTCAATCCAAACGGGCATCATTAACGTCCAAATGTCGTTCAAATCATGATTACAATATTAGCGGGGCAGCTACTTACCTTCGCTTGAGCTGTTTTTCGTTTCGAAACAGCTCGCGAACAATTTCGATGACAATGACAGCAGCTCGGCAGAGGTTCGCACAAAAACAGCAACTTATTTTCGATAACAGCACACGACGACAGCAGCGGCACGATTTCAGCTCGACAGCTCGCAGCAGCGTCGTCGATTTCAGCCACCAACAGCTCACGCCAGCAGCAAGGCAGCGATGACAGCACACAGCACCACAGTGCACAGCAAAAACAGCACAACAGCGCGACAGCAATGGCAGCACTTTGCGACGCAAACAACTTCGCGACAGCAGCAAAAACAGCACGTTATCGATAGCACGACAGCACAACAATTACAGCAACTACAGCACAATCGTAACCATGACAGCAAGCAACAATCACGACAGCTCAACAACAAGCTCGACAGCACTTCGACAACAACGACAACACAACAACAACGAAAATTCCAGCAATAACAACAGCAAACTCACCTCACCAGCAGCAACTTTAACAGCGACAACAAGCTGACTCCTCCAACAACTCAGCACTTCAGCTCCTCACGGCAGCAACACTCCAAGGTCTGGCAGCAATAAATCTTCAGCTCTTGATTGCATGCAAGATCAGATTCACTCTCAGGGATGCTTGGACATCACTTCGATGACAGCAGCAAGTCACGGGCAGCAGCTTCACTTCACGACAGCAGCTTCCTTCCTCCTTGCTGCACCAGTTTCTTTCTTCACGGCCAGCTCTTACATGCATGAACAGCAGCCCTCTTCGATCTCTCACTCAACTAGCACGGCCAGATCTGAACAGCTCTTCTCACGAGCTGAACTTCTCCCACTTCTCTCACGGCTCAGCTTTTCCTCTCTCGTTCTGAATCTCACACGAACAGCTCCCTTGCTTTCCACTTTTGCTCTCACGGTTTGCACAACAGATTTTTGCTTTTCATTTATTCTTCACTTCGGTTTTTGTTTTGCTTTCCCTTGCTTTTTGCTTTGAGTTCAGATCTGATTTGCTTAAAGAGTGTGGCCGAACACAACTCTTTTTTTTTTTATCATTTCTTTTTCCATCATTCATTTATTTCATTTGTTTATTATTATTATTTTTTTTTGTTTCATGACACATGTCCAACAATCATCATCCATCACAAGTTATTTCATGCCACTTGTCATTGTTTTCCTTTGCATGCATGCCATGTGTCCCACATGGCCCCACTCTTTATTTAATCCTCCAATTCCGTCAATTCTCGCTTTAGGATTCCGCTTTCCGCTCGGATTCGCTTCGGGTCCATCCTGAAAATTTAATAAAATCCAATTTCACAAACGGAAACTTCATTAGGTTCCGAATAAATATTTAAATTCGGACACACAAATTTATTTTACGAGATTAGATTAAATAATTAGCCCCGGATCCGTTTGGAGAGTTTTATTCAAATTTCGCTACTCCTCCGAACCCGAACGGGTAATTATTTACATCGTCCTTTAATATTTAATCAACATTTAATCAATTATAAGGCATAATAACGGAATGTTACATACATATTCCATGAATGTCCATGGAAATGAATGTTCAATAGTCGTTACTATACTTGTGTTTCGGTTTGAAATGAACACAAGATCAGGAACTTCTCTAATACACCCATGCAACTCTATCATAAAACAAGTCCATGCACTATCAGTTTTTGAATCTCTTAAAGGATACACTTGGTTATTTCCATCCATGCAAGTCACAATAAATAGGGTACCTTTATACTTGGATGTCAGGAGAGTTCCATCAATAGCTATAACGGGCCAAATGGAAGATCTAAATCTAGCAATAAAACCTCCTAATACCATGAAAAAGTATTCGATTAGAAACATCACATTCAATATGGGTTATAGTCCTTGGATTTTTCATTTCCAACATCGCATAATACAATAGAAGCACACTATAAAACTGTTCCAGTGATCCCTTTGCCAATGTTATTGCAGCCTCTCTAGCCCTCCATGTTTTATTATAATTACAAGTCAACCCATACTATTTCTTCATATCCTCAACAATGTCGTTTGGATGGTAACACTAAAAAGCACCCTCATATTTCCATTTGATCTAATGCCCAATCAATTTACTTATTGCTTGTGGATGGTGACAAATAAGTGCATCAACAGAACATGTGTGATCTGAAATGTACTTTTGCACGTGAAAAGCTCCTGACCCCACCAGTTTGGTTGCACGCAGCCACCATTTGCAACCTTTTTCCACACAAGCCAGGACTAATAACTCTTTCGTCGGCTTCTTGACTCTTGTATTGAATTGTGAACCAACTGCTAACATTCTTATATTCAATTATAGCTCTTCCTTATTACAGAAAATATCATTAGGCCGAACTTCTTTAACATTGTTGCAGATACTATTAATACAACCACCATCTATTGCTTGAAGCTTCAAAGATGTCATTCCAACATGATAATCCCATTCAACTTGTTTTGATTTCAGCTTCTTGTCATTTGAACTGCCAACCCTATCAACTGGTGATGCTTCCGTAGGTGCCAATGGAGATGTATAGACGGGAGCAGCTTTAGTACTAGAATGATCAAATATATGGTCTGCATTATTATCAACCCTGATCATATCTTCATCTCTGATTGTTTGTTCTCAGTATCTGGAACTTCAATGGCCAAACATATCTCTACAACATCTTTTACTCCAACATTTTTGGCACATTCTTCGTCACCCACTAACACAGCTACTGTCGAGTCACCCTTATAATCAATTGTAATGCATAATAGATTCCTCGTCATTACATCATTGACTTCACTGATAAAGAACTCAACATCACTATCATCCAACACTTCAATTGGTGGGGCGGTATCACACATTTCATATTTAAACTTCATCATAATTGCAACTTCGCTTGGGTTTATCTCAACTGCATGACATACAGCATCGTGTAATTCTTCATATGCTGAAGTCTTCGACAACATAATTCAAAGTCTTCCCACCTTCGTGCTTAAGGTTCTCTCCCTTATTCATCCACTGACTATTGTGTTGAACTGTAATCCGAACTTTATCCATGTCCTTCAACCTGTAAAATTAAGGCAAAAGTGTGATCATTATAAATCCAAACATTACATGATTTGTGACAAACAACAACTACTACTCTGACAATCTTCCAAATAAGTGTAGACTGTATTATTTAATTTTTTTCTCCAAACCAATTGCATGTACGTCAACGAAAATAGCATTTGTACACATTTCATGATAATTTTTAATTCTTTCACATCAAATGCTATAAATCTCTATCTATCAATCTGCAAAACCAAAGCTACTACACATTAAATAAACCCCATCACTCAACAAGAAAGTATATGAAAATGTAACCAGAAACCAAAAATTTACATCACATTAAGCACGTTCAGTTTTAGAATAACCAACACATTCTAACTTGTTGGGAAGTTCAATCAAGGTTGGGAATTCTAACATGATTGTTTAGAGTCTCTTAACTTAAATGTTAGGATTCCCAACCAACAAATATTTCCAAAGAAATTGCTTACAATCCCAACCTTCAGGTTTGAATTCTCAACCAAAACATTGGGATTCCCAACTTCATTCGCAACTTAAAGGTTGAGAATTCTCAACCTGTATTGAACTCATAGGTTGCATTCTCAATTGCAATTTTGATTCCCAACTTGTTAATAGAGATTCCCAACCTCGATGTTGGTATTCCTAACCTCATTCGCAACCTCAACATAGGGATTCCTAACCTGAATATCCAGGTAGGCTTCTATTGCAAATTTGGATTCCCAACCTTCATTTGGATTCCTAACATTAAGGTTGAGATTCTCGACCTGCAATTGATGTCTCCCACCGTAGAGGTTGGTAATCCCAAGATTATTCCCAACCTTGATGTTGATAATCCTAGCATGAAGGTTGGGAATCCCAACCTATATGTTTACATTTGGCTCACTATTTACGTTTTTCATTATCAAACACTACCAATGGAATCATATACAAAACTCCAACTACACATTCAACAATAACAATTACCAATACAAGCTCATTATATTCAAATTTCCTACTCACCTCATGGTAGAACTCCTTTTAGTTTCTTGAAAGCTTTTGGTTGTTATTGTTGAATCGTGCTCACCTCAAGGTTCATATAGACTACCAGCCAAATGTTTAAGATGAAGTTGACGGCTCATTCTATTAATAGCCATAACACTACACACAAAATACACCAAACATTATGAAACCCGCTTGCAATAGCCCAACCTTGCTTCAGATTACCACATTCGGTTATCCAAAGCATGCATAACTGGTCAACTAAACTTACCACCCGCAGAGAAGCAGTCCGTACCTCAGAGAAGACATCGGTGAGCTATGGTACAGTACAATGTTGTCCAAAACCTCATTCACTCCTTCTATTCTCGGTCGTGGGAAGAAAGAAGACAGTTTCGACATCGAAAGTCAGAACAGACTAAGATGTGCAAAGAATAAAGACCGAGTGAGGTGTGGGAATGCACAAAATGGAAAGCTACAATCGACGGGAAGGTCACAACAACTTCTGATAAGCAAGGGGATGGGTTATAATCACATTTGATCAGTTGGCGGGTTAACACAAGCTAATGGCGCCCATTTTCGACATTGAAAGTCAGAACAGACTAAGATGTGCAAAGAATGAAGACCGAGTGAGGTGTGGGATGGCACAAAATGGAAAGCTACAATCGGCGGGAGGGTCACAACAATATAATCACATTTGACCAGCTAGCGGGTTAACATAAGCTAATGGGCTCCCATTTTCATTAAGGGCATTTTCATCCATTCAATGTCTTTTATTTACAATAAAATATACAAAGGTTACTTTTGAGGTCCACCTTTTCAAATGGGCCATTTTATCCATTTTCTCTAAAAATTTTCATGAGATTGGGTTGTGGTCATGAGTTGATTTAGAGTAGGCTTACTCGCCCCAACTGGCATCATATTGGACTACTCATTGAGCTGTCTGTAGCTTATTTCCCTTTGCAAAATCAGCCCACTGCGCTCACATGTTTTAAAGTCAGGTTGGATTCTCACAATTTAAAAACTTAGATCCAGATTTAACCTTAAATTTGTAGGTAGGATTTAAACTGTTTAGTCTGATTGACAACTCTAACTCTAACCAATTATATCAGGGATGTATGACTTAACGATGGAAATGATCTCCCACATTTTATTATTTAATTTGTCTTCATTTTAATTAAAATAAATAATAAATATTAATAAAGTGACGAGACTTATAATCCAAATAGGTGCACTGGCTTGGTAATTCTTATTTGATAGAAGAATAGATTTTAATGTCCAGACAATAAAATTAACACTAGTTACTTTGTTAGAGGTTTGACAAATTCATACGACCTTTCCCCATTACGCCGCGAAAAACGTGTAGCCTGTACACATGACCTGGAGTCAAAAATGAGAAGAGTGGTTTTCAGGTGTGATATCATTTTAGGTGTGATATCATTTCTTACTTACACCTACTGGAAAAGTTTACTAACGGATCTTTTGTACAAATTAGCTTTAGGATACAATAAAATCAAAATACCGCAATTAATTATATTTAAGCATTCTCAAACAATTCATGTAAAAATTGTATGATTACATCTAAATTAGAGATTGTTTTCTATGCCTTTACAAAAAGTATTTCATAAGTTTTTTATATCGTTTAATTCAATATTCTTAATGTGTATTTTATACGTACAATCTTTTTGCATAACAATAAAAGGTCATCATTTTCTTTTAAACATAATTAACATTTAGATATTTCATTTACTTGACTTCAACAAATATTTCTCCAAGTTCATTTATAAATTTCATTAAGTCTAGAATAATAAACCTTCAACACTACTTAATGGTTTGATGTATGTTTCAAATCCATTCAACTTTTATAGAATAACACTTCACGCATTGTACTTTAATATTTAATTATACATTAATTCTCTAATTTACAATTGTCTTGTAATAATTAATTTTAGAATCTACTAAAAAGTGTCAACTTAATTAGTCAATGAAGAGGTACTATTTTTTTATGTCTCACTTTATAGAATTTGAAGAAACTTTTGGGTGGGACAAATCTGTCACATCCACCTATAATACGCCATGCAAAAACAAAATTATCTGAGATTATTCATGAAAATAGTTAAAATAAATAAAAATTCGACGCGTAACTAGACATGATTACAGTTCGGTTCGGTTCTGGTTCCGGTTCTAAAAAAGTTAAAACCGGAACCTTAACCGAAATAACACGGTTCCGGTTCGGTTCTGGAACCAACGGTTCTATAACGATTCAGGTTCCGATTCCAGTTTCGGTTCTATAACGGTTTCAGTTCCGGTTCTGAAACCTTTTTTTTAAAATGATAATTTGAAATTTAAAAGGTAATATTAAATTATATTTTAAAATTAAAAAATAAATTTATACACAAACCAAATAAAATCCATTACCCATTTACCCTCACTCATTTACCCTCACTGACTCACTCTTCTCTCTCCTCTCTCTGTCTCTCTCTCTTTGAGTCACTCTGACTCTCTTGTCTGATCTCTTTTTCTACTCTTCTCCGATTCTCCCTCTTCTTCTTCTTTTCTATTTCTCTGTTTTCTTCTCTTTCTCTCTTCTTCTTCTTCTTCTTCTTCTTCTCTTTGTTTTGTTTGTTTTCTTCATCAACTGAACCCAGATTGGCGTCTGGGAAACCCAGATCGGCGTCTGGGGGAAACCCAGATG
The DNA here is from genome assembly GCA_022984855.1 of Dimocarpus longan. Classification (NCBI taxonomy): domain Eukaryota; kingdom Viridiplantae; phylum Streptophyta; class Magnoliopsida; order Sapindales; family Sapindaceae; genus Dimocarpus; species Dimocarpus longan. The sequence goes on from CM041022.1 coordinate 7,034,255, forward strand.
CCGTCTGGGTTTCCACCTGGAAACCCAATACCCAGATCGGCGTCTGGGGGAAACCCAAAAGCCTTCTGGGTTTCCAGATGGCTTTTGTCTTTTTTTTTTTTCGTTTTTTTTAATTTATTTAAGAACCGGAACCGAACTGGAATCGTCGGTTCAAGGCGGTTCCGGTTCCACCGATTCTTTGAACCGACGGTTTCGATTCCTTTAAGGTTAGAACCGGAATCGGAACCGCTACAGTGACGGTTCCGGTTCGGTTCCAAACCGGAATCAAAACCTTATGTTCTGGTTCCGGTTCTACAGTGACGGTTCAGTTTGAACTGCACGGTTCGAACCGAACCGTGGTCATATCTACTTATGACACGTTACACCGCGTAACGTGTCATGAGTATGCCATCGTATCCAAGATTTTTTCCTTCAAAACAAATTCAGGTAGTTGTTACTTGATTACTAACTTACAGTGAGAAATGTTATAGTGAGAGACGCACGGCATGTGTACAAGTAATTCGATTTCTGAGCAAATTATTAGAAGTAGATTCAGTTTGTATTACAGGAGCACTTTGGTTTGCTAACTATGGTGTTTTTGCTTTTGTTCGCAGGTTGGAGTTCACAGGTGCCTCTGCTTGGCATTTCTGTCATTGCCTTGCTTGCCAACTTGTCTGTGCAAGCTCTAGGTTTGTTGCCTTTCTTTTCTTTTCTTTTTTCTTTTCTGTTTTTTCTTGACAGGTTTGTGTTTGTGAGTGAGAAAGAATCGATAAATCCTCCTCTTATTCATGATTGAAAACTACCTTACATACTATTTTATGGATCTCAATTACGTAATATTATATAATGATATTAAATGATTATATAACCTTGCAAGTTAACACTTTGATATTATAAAATCAGTTCTTTGGTGATTCAAATATGAATGTTTCATTTTCACCCACTAACGAAATTGTTTCTACTATTTTGTCAAAAGAGGTGAGTTCAACTAACAATGTTTTAAGCCATGAGGAACTGAAAATCGCAAGATGTGAGTTTGCAAGTGATTTCTCGTTTGTAGCCTCAACTTCTGCTGCATAGGTACATCAACACATTATGTATATATATATATATATATGCTCCCTATAGTAATTATTGACCAACTTATGATTATGTTCCAATATTTGGTTCTGAAATTCAGACTGAAGGATCAACCAAAGAGAGAGGCAGAGGACCAAGTGTCCGGATGCCTACCTTCAGAAGTACCCACGTTCACTCAACCTCTCATTTTCTTCATTACCCATCTCTAATAATTACGTTAAGTTTCTTTTCCAAGCTAGGTATTTCCTGGAAAACAAATTCTCATCTGTACTTTACTGGTTTTTCTTTTCTTAAAAAAGGAGTAGTGAAGGACGGGAGTAGCTTTGATGTAGCCATTGATTCATATAGGAGATAGGTGAGTTACATATAGTTTTTTATCAGAATTTGTCAACTTGTTATATATGTATATATACAGGTTTATATCCATGTAACCTTCATTTCTATATAAAAGAAATAACACAATAGATAAATTGTATATTTGTAGGAAGACTTGACGCATTTGAAGAATCTGGTAGTTGATTCTTACAGATTTTCCATTTCCTGGACCAGGATTCTTCCAAGTTAGTTAACTTTATTTGCAATTTCTTGGTCCTCTATACAAGAAAATTGAAAAATAATAATAGTACTATGTATGGAAAAATATTATATTTGTAGATGGATCGTTGAGTGGTGGAGTAAACCAAGAGGGAATCAATCACTACAACAATGTTGTTGATGAACTTATTCATTATGGTAAAAAACCGCCCAATGATATTTTGCCTACCATATATTTCCGTTCTGGAAACGGCTATAATACAAACATGTAAAGTGTTTGTATCATACAGACAAATAAAAAGAATAAAATCCAACCGTTGGATGATCAAAGTTTACATCCAACGGTTAGGAAATTTGAAAAACCAAAAAAAGTTAAAAAACTGGTCACCGGCTAAGTCTCATTTCTCTCCAAAAGAAAGCCTAGCCGACACCCATTTTCTCTCCAAGCTCTCTGTTACATCATCGATGATCTGCTGCACCGGCATCGGCGCTCTCTCTCAGCAGCATCGTCGACTCGCCAGCGTCGCCTCTCTGTCTCAACAATCAGCATCATCAAATCGTCACAGCCTCACAGTGATAGGATTGTGGACTTTTTCGCCCTCTGTCATGACTCACAACATCATGGTCGACTCGCCGCTCTCTCCGAGCTTCATCGTCGACTCGCTAGCATTCCCCGGACCGTCAACTAGCAAAGGTCCGTCCTCTTCTTTTCCTCCATCAAGGACCCTGATTTTTGAGTTGATGTTGGTGGCTGTCGGAATGTGTTTGATGGGTGACCGTGGTGGGTGTTTGATGTTAATCGTGGTGGTGGTGGGTGGTGGCTTCTGGGTGTGGTGTATGTGTATGATGGGTGGCTATGGGTGGGCGTGTGATGTTGGTCGCTGTTCATGGTTACCGTCCATGAGAAAAATGACAGTTGCAGTGTTTTATTATCTATATTGATATATTGTATATGCTTGGTAGTGACTTTAGGATTTGTTGCAGTTTCTTCAGAACGAGCAGAGAAACATTTCGCTGCAAACTGCAAAATCACCAAGACTTCATCCCCCACACTCCAAACTGCACAAAGATGACATGCATGGATTGTTTTGGATGAGTTTTCAAGGTTGGGCTGTGTCAAATTGAGTGGATTTGTGACTTGGGGAGGTAGGTGAGTTAGTAGATTGAATAACATGTAACTAGTTTCCAATTTGTAGTTTTATTTGGCAATCCCGTATGTAAGCTCATGCATGGAAAAATCTGGTTGTTTTTGACATTTTTAACTCATCTATGGTGGTTAGGGGCTGTTGAGGACCAAGGACAAGCTTGAGAGAGTTATTTGGAGACAAGAAAAGTGATTTTGGCACCATTTTGGTTAGTGTTTCACTAACAATTGATTTTCAAATAGAATGATGTGTTTGCATGTTGGGTTTGGTAGTTTGTGTGAGAATTGTGTATGAAATCTGTTATGGGTGTGACAACCTCACTGCCATAATGTGTTTTGAATGATTGGAAATGTAAAAATGTGTGGTGAGGTGCTTGTTAGTGTTCACCACATTGCTAGGGGCTGTCATGGTGTGATTTATGCTGGAATCAATGATATGGCAGCTGTTCTGTGTGTAAATTCTGCACAAAAATATTTTGAATGAGTTATCATACTGTTATTTAATCATTTGGAGGTTTGGATTAGTGAAATTATAGGAAACTTGGGTGTGTAAGGACTATCGAATTTAATAAGCGCTGTTTGCGCTGTCATGTGTGAATTTAATTATCAAAATCCATGTAAATGAAGTTGAAATGCATGTGTATGTGCTGTCCAGTAATTAGGGACTGTCGTGAGTGATTTTAGGCATCAAAACGCATATAAACGAAGTTGAAATGCATGTGCATGTGCTGTCCAGTATTTAGGATTGACATGAGTGATTTTTGGCACCATTTTGGTTAGTGCTTGATTAGTTTGATATTTTTTTTTATGGCATGTTTGAATCTTGTAAATGAAATTTTGTATGAGATTCTCGTGTAAAATTCTGCTATGGTGTGTTTATCTTGCTGCCATGGAGTGTTTGTGATGATTCAATATGTGAAAACTTAAGAAAATTCATGAGCTAGTGGTGGCCAAAAATTACATGGGCTGTCTTGGTCTGTTTTTGCGTGATTATGATGACAATGGGCTGAAGTTTGTGAGAAAATACTTGAATAAATTTTGCGTGCAGATTGTAGGCTGTTTTGGGGTGTATTTGGATGTCTAAATGCATGAAAATTGATTAAAAAGCTTGTATATGCTGTCTAGGAATGCACTTGGGCTGTTATGTGCGTTTTTGGTCATTAAAATGCATGTAAATGACGTTTAAACATTAATATAAGCTGCCTAGAAAATTGTTTGGATGTTATGGATAAAAACGTGCACTAAGATGTGTAAAACTCTTGGTGGAATGAATAAGTGATGTAATTTTATAAATGCCCTAGTTAAATTCAAAACCGTATATTGGGGGATGTGGATAGATTGGCATGCCAATAGGAAACTGTAGCAGTGCTGCAGCCATTGATATTTTTACTTATGGACTTTGAGAGGTGATAGGTGCCCGATCCTTGTATTTATCTATGAAACATTGGACTTTGAGAGACTTGGGGGTCCAGTCCGTAACTTGATACAAATTTGTAAACCGATCCGTAGCCCAAGTTGAGGACAGTATCGGTGAATCCGTTATCCAATCCATCGAAAACCCGGTTAGAATTAGCTAAGGGCAATTAAATCGCTTAACATGAAAATGTCGTATTAAATGATTTTGTTTCTTTTTTTTTATGATTCTTATTTTGTGAAGAATTTGGGTAAATGTGTATAATTAATTATGATGGGAAGGTATGTCTTACTCGCGAAACGATTATTAATGTGAATATGTTATATGTACTTATTTGTTAAATTGTTTGAAATATGAAAATATGAATAATCGTGTATGAGTTGGATTATATGTTGTGGTGTGTTTTCGATTAATCGTGAACTTAGAAATGTACCTCTAAGCTTTATGCTTAGCGCGTTGTTTTCCTCGCGCAGGTATTTGTTGTTAAGTCAAGACTGAAGGATCCTGCGGAATGTCAGAGTCACATAATTCCTTTTGGATGTGTAATAGCATTTCATTCCATATGCATGTGTAGTAATCCTTTTTGTATGCATGAACTTTTATACTTTGGTATTCGGCATTAAGGCCAATTAAATTTTTGTAATGGTGTCCCGTTCTACATATGCATATAATATTATTTTTGTGAACATTTGCATAACTTAAATTTTATTTTGGAATGGGGATGAAATGACGTGTAATAAATATTATTCCGTGGGGATTTGTAAAGCAATATAGTTTGGTCATGATCGGAGGGGCTATTTATTTCAATCTTCCTCATTTGTATGATGTTATTCCCTTAATCTATGATTTTGCGAATATTGGTGGATGTGTTTTGTTTAAAAAAAAATATTGTAAATGGCTTTTGGAATAGCGCGAAAGAAATTTTTTTTGTATTACGCAACGCACGTAACGCTCTCGATCCGGCTACGTCTTGGGTCAGGTAGGGGGTGTTACAGGTATTCCTGTTGAAACTGTTTATAATCATTTTGTGATCGCATGGTTTAAATCAGAGCAGTATAAACAGTACCAAATGTCTTTAATGTGGCTTATTGGGCAATATAATAAGAGCCTAAAACATCAATATAATATGTCATACATATAAAATTATAGAAGCTATAGAGAAGCAGATGAGAGGGTTATCACTTTTAAGTAAGTAGATGAGAGGGTCACAGGTTTTTATTTTTATAATTTTTGAGTCATTATTGCCTTGTAGTTTTATAATTTCTCTGGTTTTGTTGTGTTTTTTTGGGTGGCAAGGTATCATATTTGTTGTGGGGATCACTTACTATTGATTTTGTTTTTTGTGATCAGATAGAGATAGAGAGAGAGAGAGTCAAAAGTTTGTATTTTTACTTTGTTTCAAGAAGGTAAAGATGAGATTTTTGGTTTTTTGTTTGTATTTGTTTTTGTTTTTGTTTTTTGTTTTTTTCTTTTTTGTGGGAAGGTGCTATTAAATTGTTGTGGTTATCAGTTTGTGTGATTTTGTAATTTTTTTTAGAGGTGGATATTTGATTTTGATTAAATTGGGTTTCTTTTAGAGATAGATTTATTGATATGTGTTTGTTTGATTATGTGTATATGTGTGTATGGAGTCTGTTTGATTAAATGGAGGGAAAATCTGAGCTTGATATGTTATTGGTATGGTTGATAATGTTTTTTTGGCCCATTTTGTGGAATGTTGGCATCTCTCGTTTGATCTTAATTGGTTAAGTCTTTACGTATTTTTGTTTAGTACTTGGTGGACGTGTTTTTGGCTTTAGAGAACACTATAGTGTGGTCCTTGTGGATTGTTATAAGACCTGTAATAGTATTGTTAGAGTGGTTTGGATGCTTTGGTGTTGGATGGTTGTATGTTGTATGGTAATTTTTTCTTCTTGTCAACTTTGTTCATTTATTTATGTTGAGAGATTTTGGGTGCCATATATAGATTGTAAGTCAGTGATTGGATTTTATTACTGACTCTACCTGTCATTTGTTTGAGGTTCTTGTTTGGATTCTTGTGGAAAATAAGAGTGTATTAGCGTAGATTAACATTTACAAAATTTGAAGTTTGATATCTTGTTTTGCATGTACCTTAAAATGTGGTGCTTTTTATGTTTTGTTTTCCAGTTCTTTTCTTCTTTTCCTTTTGTATATGCAGGAAGAGTTTCAATCGGCTTTCTTCAAGAAATGGAAGAAGGAAAATTTGTAATTGTTTTAGATTTAGATGAAATTAATCTTTAATTCAAAAATATGTTATCAATTAGATTGATTGTATGTACATATTCTTTTTTTTTACAAGTGATAAAGTTATTTATAAGTGATGAATCACCAAATAGCACTAATTGTATTTGTATATATTAATTTTAGTAAACATATTTGAAATAAATGTATTTAATTTTATAATATTTAATTTAAGTCTATATGATGGATATATATTTAAATTTAGTCTTATATTTGTGTGAAACATTATAACTTGAGAATATTTGACTAAATTAGATTTAATTGTGATATACTTATTAAAGTGTTATGTTGAAATATTAGATATTAACTTGACTAAATTGGATTTTGGGTTAAAAATTTTAAAAATACCGTGTTTTGTAAAATTTGAAAACATTATCTTGTATAACACTTGTGTATTTTTAATATATAAATTTAATAAATTGGATTACACTAGTATGAGTGTGTGGCCACACTAAAATACTAGTGCGGTTGCGCACCAACACTGGAGTAAGTACACCAACCATAATATTCGATGTTCTTTGTTTTGTTGGACTGAAGGGTTGTTACGTAATCAACCAAGCAAAAACAGACCTACAAAAAGTATTGGGAGATGGTAATATTTTGATGGTCATGTTTGCTTAAAAATTAAGTGAAGGAATCAACTCATTATATTTTTCACATAAATATAGTGCAATAACCCCATAAACATAATTGGATATGATTGCAATGAAGAACTCAATCCTTTTGTAGTGTTCCACGAACTAAATGTTTTACGTATTTATTAAACATCATAACGGTAAAGATGTAATTGCAACATTAAATTCTAATAGAAAAAAAAAATTCTTTGAAATTATATTAAAATTACGTGTAAATATTTTTATGCATTTGTAAGATATAAATTTAATAAACTTATTTTCTTCAATAATATAAATATATAAAATTTTAGTTCAATTTATTTAAAGTTTTAAAAAAATCCCATACAATTTTTAAATATTTTACTATACTTAAAAAATTAAAATTAAGTTATTTTCTAAAACATAATTCACTTTATGTTATTTTCTAAAAAAAATTTCGCTTTCAGAAAATGTAAATAATTCACTTTAAGTTTTAAAAAATTCCCATACAAACCTAAAACTTGGAAGGGCGATTTTGGTAATTCAGATAACTAGTAGCGCAATTCTGTAATTTCAGAAAATGGTTTCCAGGGCACTTTTAGGGTAGGAAGCGCCCTCTATATTAGATATGCTTAATTACGTAATAACCCCTCAATTTGTTTAATATTTCAGAAAAAGAAAATCTTATCAATAATTGTTAAAAAAATTGTTAAAAGGCTATGATATATAATAATTTTCAATTATTTGCAATTTAAAAAGAAAAAAAACTTATCGACTATATTCAGTTTCACTTAAAAAATAAGTTAAATTCAATAAATTTATTTTAAAATTAATTTAATACGACCAATTAAATCAACAACTATTTTTTATATATAAGTAGATTATTTAAAGTACTAATAATTTAAAAAATGAAAATCTCAATTTGCTCAATTTGTAATTTCACATAAATATAGTGCAATAACCCCACAAACATAATTGGATATGATTGCGATGAAGAACTCAATCCTTTTGTAGTGTTCCACGAACTAAATATTTTACGTATTTATTAAACATCATAACGGGAAAGATGTAATTGCAAAATTAAATTCTAATAGAAAAAAAAAATTCCTTGAAATTATATTAAAATTACGTGCAAATATTTTTACGCATTTGTAAGATATAAATTAACTAAATTTATTTTCTTCAATAATATAAATATATCAAATTCTATGAAAATTTATTTAATGTTTTTAAAAAAATCCCATCAAATTTTTAAATATTTTACTGTGAACAAGTTCACGTTCGGGAACTTGTTCACTTGAACGTCGAACTTGTTCGTTGAACAAGTTCGACGTTAACGTCCGAAGTTGTTGAGTCTCAACAACTTCGGACGTTGCCTCAATGTCGAAGTTGTTCAACGAACAACTTCGACGTTGCTGTGAACAAGTTCACGTTCGGGAACTTGTTCACTTGAACGTCGAACTTGTTCGTTGAACAAGTTCGACGTTAACGTCCGAAGTTGTTGAGTCTCAACAACTTCGGACGTTGCTTCAACGTGGAAGTTGTTCAACGAACAACTTCGACGTTGGTGTGAACAAGTTCACGTTCGGGAACTTGTTCACTTGAACGTCGAACTTGTTCGTTGAACAAGTTCGACGTTAACGTCCGAAGTTGTTGAGTCTCAACAACTTCGGACGTTGCCTCAACGTGCAAGTTGTTCAAAGAACAACTTCGACGTTGCTGTGAACAAGTTCACGTTCGGGAACTTGTTCACTTGAACGTCGAACTTGTTCGTTGAACAAGTTCGACGTTAACGTCCGAAGTTGTTGAGTCTCAACAACTTCGGACGTTGCTTCAACGTTGAAGTTGTTCAACGAACAACTTCGACGTTGCTGTGAACAAGTTCACGTTCGGGAACTTGTTCACTTGAACGTCAAACTTGTTCGTTGAACAAGTTCGACGTTAACGTCCGAAGTTGTTGAGTCTCAACAACTTCGGACGTTGCTGTGAACAAGTTCACGTTCGGGAACTTGTTCACTTGAACGTCGAACTTGTTCGTTGAACAAGTTCGACGTTAACGTCCGAAGTTGTTGAGTCTCAACAACTTCGGACGTTGCCTCAACGTCGAAGTTGTTCAACGAACAACTTCGACGTTGCTGTGAACAAGTTCACGTTCGGGAACTTGTTCACTTGAACGTCGAACTTGTTCGAACAAGTTCGACGTTAACGTTCGAAGTTGTTGAGTCTCAACAACTTCGGACGTTGCCTCAACGTTGAAGTTGTTCAACGAACAACTTCGACGTTGCTGTGAACAAGTTCACGTTCGGGAACTTGTTCACTTGAACGTCGAACTTGTTCGTTGAACAAGTTCGACGTTAACGTCCGAAGTTGTTGAGTCTCAACAACTTCGGACGTTGCTTCAACGTCGAAGTTGTTCAACGAACAACTTCGACGTTGCTGTGAACAAGTTCACGTTCGGGAACTTGTTCACTTGAACGTCGAACTTGTTCGTTGAACAAGTTCGACGTTAACGTCCGAAGTTGTTGATTCTCAACAACTTCGGACGTTGCTTCAACGTCGAACTTGTTCAACGAACAACTTCGACGTGGCTGTGAACAAGTTCACGTTCGGGAACTTGTTCACTTGAACGTCGAACTTGTTCGTTGAACAAGTTTGACGTTAACGTCCGAAGTTGTTGAGTCTCAACAACTTCGGACGTTGCTTCAACGTCGAACTTGTTCAACAAACAACTTCGACGTTGGTGTGAACAAGTTCACGTTCGGGAACTTGTTCACTTGATTGTCGAACTTGTTCGTTGAACAAGTTTGACGTTAACGTCCGAAGTTGTTGAGTCTCAACAACTTCGGACGTTCCCTCAACGTCGAACTTGTTCTACGAACAACTTTAACGTTGGTGTGAACAAGTTCACGTTCGGGAACTTGTTCACTTGAACGTCGAACTTGTTCAACGGGAACTTGTTCACTTGAACGTCAAACTTGTTCGTTGAACAAGTTCGACGTTGGCTCACGTCCAACGTCCGAAGTTGTTGAGTTTCAACAACTTCGGACGTGACTTTAACGTCTAAGTTGTTGAACGAACAACTTTGACGTTGCTGTGAACAAGTTCACGTTCGACAACTTGTTGACAACAACGTTGAAGTTGTTCAATGAACAACTTTGACGTTAATGTATATTTTTAATAATAAAAAATTATAAAAATAATATAATATAAAATACTGTTTTATTTTAATTATAATATAATATATTTTATATTAATAATAAAGTAATAAAATATATATTATATATTTTATTTTATTAATAAAATATTAAAAAAATATTAATTATTATTAAAGTTTTAATTTTCACTGCAGCAACCTGTTGAAACCGGTTGCTGCAGGTTTGAACAAACACATTTGGCTGCCAGATGGCAGCCAAATGTGTTTGTATGGTACAAACAACTTTGTTGTTTGTACCATAGCCATTCCCTTCTGTTCTATGGAACACAAAACGAAATGCATAGTTTCATGATTTGTAATTAGTGCAGGCATCAAGCCCTTTGTGACAATGCTTCACTTTGATTCTCCACAAGCCCTAAAAGAAAAATATGGTTGCGCCTTAAGTCGCTTCTTTGTATGAGTATATAATATTTCACTTCAATTTGGAATTTTCATGAATTTTGTACTCAACTAAAGTGCAAAATGCATTGGTTCTAATTCTTCTAAGGGATGATTTCAAGGACTATGCTCAGATTTTGTGTAGAACGTTTGGAGACAGAGTGAAACATTGGATTACAATCAATGAGCCAATGATTGTTGCAAAATATTGGTGTGGCCTTGGAATGCCTCCAAAAGTCAGGTGTTCAGATAGAAAAACCTGTAAAGCAGGTAATTCATCGACCGAACCTTAAATTGTGACTCATAACCTTTTGTTTGCATCAATGCTTCACTGCTTTTCGACTCTACGGAGAAAAGTTCCAGGTTGGTTGATCTCTCTCTCTCAGGATATCTTTTCAGACTTGGGATTTTATAGATACTAATAGTGTTCATCAATGTGGGCAAAACAAGGGGGCAAAATTGGATTGAGTCTCGTGGGACAATATTGCGAGCCTTATTCAAAGTCATCAGATGATAAAGCAGCAGCAAAACGAGCAATGGATTTTGAGCTTGGATAGTAAATTTTTTTAAGCAACATTGGTTTTTCGATCTTCTTGTGACGTAATGTTGGTATTTATTTATTACGTTTGTGGAGCCATTGGTGTATGGACATTATCCAAGAATCATGAGAAAAATAGTGAAACATAGGCTAGCAACTTTTTCGGCTAAAGAGAAGAGGTTGATCAAAGGATCTTTCAACTTCATTGGTATCAATTACTACACAACACGATATACCAAGAGCATCCCCGTTAATTTACAGGCCAAACCGATCAGCTTCAGCACCGATGAATTTGTAAATATCACAGGTAAACTAAAGCTTACCTTGTCATCTAACAATCTCTCTTAGAGTGCAGCCAATAATGATGAATTTGTTGCTAATTATGTTTCGTTTCTTTATTTTACTTTTTTCTTTTTTCCTTCTGCGGAGTCATGTATGGGACTAAAACTGTTGTAATTAATAATACACCATTAACAATATGTCTTGGTGACTTGAAATATTTAAATGTAGGAGATATGAAGAAACGGAATGACAGTCTTCAATTTCATAGGGTACTTAAAGATCAACATTGGATTCATTATGTTGTTCAACATCTGCATCGGATTCACAAAAGAATTGAGTAAGTCATTAGGGATCAAATATCTATTACTTTGTCAAATGTTAGTGCATAGACTGTTATCTACTGTATACGAGTGAAGTTGGGTCTGAACTAATTTTCATTTGGTAAATTTAATTGATAAGTACGTTCAATCTAAGTGATTACCTGCTAGCTTGTTTGCTGAAATGTCATACAAATATGTAAAAGGTCTTCAAATCGACTCGCACATACACCAAAGTTTAAGGGACTTTCGTTTGATTTATAGATAGGTTTGCAAGTTATATGGCTTTATCTTGTAGAATTTTTATCATATGAATGTGTTCCTACTTGTGTAACCATACACCATTTATACCTCTGAACATGTACTCAAAAATTGGACTGATTTTACTTGATGTTTATTGACAATATATGCAGGAATGGTGCAAAAGTGAAAGGGTATTTGTATATTGGAGTCAATTTGATGACTTTGAGTGGATGCAAGGCTACAGCCCCAGATTTGGCCTTTATTACGTAGATTACAGGAACAATCTCATGCGTATCCCTAAAGAGTCAGTTAGATGGTTTCAAAGGTTTCTTGAGAGGTGACAACAGCCAAGCCTCTAAAAAAATAAAGCCTGACTGTTATTTTCAGCTGTTGTTTCTTGCAATTGTTCAAAAACCTTGTAATGATTTGGTCTCCATTTTGCCAGAAACCAAAGTAATCACACAAAGAAAAGAATGATCAGGAGATTGAATCATTAGAATGATTAATCTCAAGTTTTGTCTTGTGATTTTCGATTTTGTTTGTAATTGATTGCAACATGGAAATGAGTTCAGGCTACTTTGTTCTATTCGGTCTTCACTTCATTGACTACTTTTACAATCTCAATCAACTTCCAAGAACATCTCAGAAATGGATCCAAATTTCTTCAAGGGATGAGATCTTCTTGATGATGGAATATTGTATATGTTATTAATCTTATTACCTCAATTACTTCTCCACTGTCTGAGATTGATTTGGTTTTGTGAGATATGATATCTACTTTGTTATCTGCAGTGGAGTTTTGTTTTATTTCTTGGGAGCCTAATCATGTAGCTCATTTTTTTTTGCTCAGTTAGCTCTCTCAAAGCATCAAAAATTGGTCTGAATGGAGCATATTCATTAGATTTAATTTTACATATTTTCAGTTTCTGGTCAACTAGGGTAATCCATTACAATGCACTCAACCATTAGTCATGAAAATTGAAGGCCAGACAAAGAAACTGGTATACCCACTGAAATATAATACTCAAAGCCATTTACAAGGCTCTGTACCAAACTACTCATCCTTTTAGAGACTGTTAAAACAATTTCTACTTGAAGAATATCGAAATTTTTGGAAGATTTTGTTAAAATCCATATAATTATTGTAATGGTTGTTAGTTGTTCATTAAATATTAGTTAATGATTGAAGTGGTTGTTAGTTATTTATGAAATATTGGTTAGTGGTTATTAGTTAGTGGTTGCGGAATGGTCGGATGAATAAAATCCACTTCTCTTAATAAAGTTTTTTTCCGTACAGTTTTTTCCACAATATTTCTTCATGAGTTTTTATTTTTTATTTTTTTACATGGTATTGGAGCCTATAGTGGTTTTGTAATTTTTTCTTTTGGCTGTCATCTTTTGTTCTGGCGGTCTATCCCTACAGTGTCTTTGCCGTTTTTATTCCGCTACTTGCTATGATAACTCGCTGCTGTCCAGTTCTGTTGCATCTATTTTATTTTGCTGTTGACGATTTGGTTTGCCAATTTTTTTTGGACTGTGTTCTTATGCTTTTTTTTTTTTATTTGTTGTTCTGTGTTCCACTCGTTGCTGTTCTATGTTCTGCTTGTCACTGGTGTGGTCCAACAACGCAGCAGCACTGTCACTTCACATTATTACCAGGTTCTTGAGAGTGTGTTAGCCTAGAGTGTTGTTTTTCTTTCTTTTTTTTGGTTCTTTTTAGACGTAAGTATCTCCGAGGAAGTCATAGACAACTCTTCTAGTCGTGTTGAGGCTGCTGCGACAGTCCAGCCTGATGAACATTCTTCTAACCTTCTAGTCACCTATAGATTAAATGGCCAAAATTACTTGAAATGATCTAAACTCGTTCGCACATTTCTTAAAGGAAAGGGTAGATTGATCATCTATTAGGGATAGGTCTAGAAGAGGGAGATCCTACCTTTGCCGATTAGATTGATCATCTATTAGGTAATTTTGAGTGAATGATGCAACTGAAGTGTACAAAATTAAGGTGAAGGTAGCAATGACAAAATAGGGAACGACAGTCACCGAGTATGCAAATCTATTGAAGAACTTGTGGCAGGAGTTGGACCATTATCAGTGCATTGACATGAATTGTGCAGATGATTCTTCACGACTGAAATGATTTAAAGAGAAAGACAGAATTTATATTTTTTAGCAGGTTTAAATGCCGAATTTGATCCAGTTCACGTGCAACTATTGGGAATACAGGATCTACCTTCGCTCAACGAAGTCATAGTAGTAGTCTGAGACGAAGATGTCTGCAAGGGTGTGATGTTAGAGTCGAAACTTGTAGATAGCTCAGCGATGGTGGTAGTTGGAGGAAATCGAAGTGCTGGACCTGGAAAACTACTGGAACCGAGAAGAATCCAAGCCTTGCTGGTTCCGATGATGCTGTTAAACAATCAAAGGAGACAATATGGTGCTCTTATTGCAAGAAGTCGTGGCACACCAAAGATAGGTGTTGAAAATTACATGGAAAGTCATAGGAAACAAGCAAGCCGAATAGTACAAGCAAAGAATGGGGCACGAAAACAGGAGGATCTAGTCAAGTCAATATGGTGTCTCATGATTCTGAACAAGATACATTTGGTAACCTTAATAGAAAAGAGATAGAAAGACTTCAAACTCTATTAAACTCTTTTGAAAAATCAGTTGGTGGGTGTTCTCTCGCCAAATCAGGTTTGATTTTAAATTCTGTTAGATTAAATGTCTTAGATAATTTTGTTTCAAGTTCCTAGGTCATTGACTTCGATGCCACAGATCATATGACCCCATTATCTCACTTATTTGTAACATATAAGCCATGTGCTAACATTAGGAAAGTTGCAGTTGTAGATGGAAGTCTGACAACTGTAGTTGGAATAGGAAATGTTCGCCTAGGTCCTAAATTCATGTTACAAAATGTCTTACATTTTCCTAAATTTTTTAGTCTTGTTTCTATTCACAAGCTCACCCAAGATTTGCACAGTAATGTGGTTTTTTATTTTTCCTCATGTGTCTTTTAGGATCAAGATTCAGGGAAGAAGATTGGGCTTGTTAGGGAGATAAATGGTTATACTGCTTGTAGCCATTTGAATACCCTAATAGACATAAGACTGTCTCACTCTCAACAATTATTAGAAAGTCAAATAGAGATCAAGTATGGAGTCATCATTTCAGATTAGGTCATCCATCTTTTCAAGTTTTAAAATTGATGTTCCCTAGTTTATTTGTTAACTTGTCAGTAGAGTCTTTTAAATGTGATACCTATGAATTGGCAAAACATAGGCGTGTTTCTTTTCTTTCAAGTAATAAATGATCATTTGTTCTGTTTAATATAGTTCACAGTGACATTTGGGGACCTACGCCAGTTGCTAATATATCAGGGGCCAAATGGTTTGTCTCACTTATCGATGACTGTATTAGGGTTAGCTGAATTTACTTGTTAAAATCTAAATCTTATGTGAGTCTAGTCCTTTCTCAATTTCATAACATGATAAAAAATTAGTTTGGGGTTAAAATAAAAAGGTTTAGGTTAGACAATGCTAAAGATTTTTTTAACAACACTCTATCATCCTACTTTGAAAAAGAGGGAATAATACATGAGTCTTCTTGTGTATATACTCCTCAACAAAATGGGGTGACAGAGAGAAAAAATGGACACTTGTTAGCAACTACTAGAGCGCTCCTTTTTCATCATAAGATGCCTAAAACCTATTGGGGAGAAGTCGTCCTTATTGTTGTGCATGTTATTAATAGGATTCCTTCTAGAACAACTTCGTGACTCCAATTTCCATGTTGTCTAGGTACTTTCCAAATGCCATTGCTTCTGATATTTCTCCCAAAATATTTGGGTGTCTAGCTTATATTCATGTTCATGAAGGTTTAGGATATAGTTTAACTTTTCATGGCAGTTATTTAAGGATTTATTTGGATTAATTATATTTGGGTATTAGAGAAGCTGACTCCAAAGTAGATCCGTTGGCAATAATTTCTAACAGAATTTGACTTTATATGGGTGCACAAACTTGGGCAGCAAAATCAGGTTGCTGATGCTTTAAGCAGGAAGGAAGTGGAGGGATATATGGCTTTATTGATAGTGTTGCACACTTATTTTTTGGAATGGGTAAAGCAACAAATAGAAAATGACTTGGGATACACTAAGTTGAGCCAGCAAGTGTTAGAGGGATTGGTTCGACGTTACGACTCTGACCAGAAACCCATATGGAAACCACTGTTGGAACCCAGTCGTCCTCTTATTTTTCTTCAACAACTTAGGGTCATTACCCTTCTTATGATGGAAACCAATGGTTTCTAGTTGGAAACCACTCTAGCAACATCTAGAAACCTAGTCTCTTTCAATTTCCTCTCTCTGTTGAATTTGTAAAACTAGTAAAGCTTTTAAGAATCCCAAAAATCAAAACAACAACAACAATAACACCATCAACACAACTAGCACTACCATTGCTTCCACCACCTATCCATCACTACAACTCCATGTCCACCTTCGTACCAATCCCATCATAACTCACTCTTCCACCAAAACCCTTCCATACCTCCAGCCTCCCCCATGGCACCCTGCCTTCTCATCCCTCTCAAATCCTCTCTCATCATCGACACTTCTCTTAACTACATCCCCCTTCCTCCACTTCAAACTCAAAGCCAACCCAAAATCAAACTCAAACCCAAACTTAATCAAATTAAAAATGAACTGCATCCCTGGGTTTTCGCAAACTTCTTGGTTTCTAGCCTAGGTTTCCAGTTAGTAATGGAGGTTGGCGATCGTAAATCCATTTACAACCCAGCTTCCAGCCCAAAACAAGCCCCACCCAAATTTAAAAACTAGCCCCCTGTCATAGAGAAGGAGGGAGGAAAAGGGAGGGGAACGACGAGAGATGTGTCGCAGCATGGAATCGAGATTGAAACAGAAGAAGAAATCAAGATTTTTTATTAATTTTTTTGTGCAGTGTGTCGATATTGAAGAAATTAAGAAAAAGAAGAGATGTTTAAAAGTACTTCTCATTTTTTTTTTTTTATTTTCTTATTCTGGTTTTCAAAATTTATATTAATTTTTTTTTTCATCTCCACCGTCCATGAAAGGACAGATGGTGGAGATTCGAATATCTTTTAAAGAGTAAATGGTTAAAAAAGAAAAAGAAGGGTAAAATTGTTTTTTTATTCTTTTAGACACCGTTAAAGGTTTAAGTTAATTGATTTTGACTAACGGTGGATAAATAAATTATAATAAATCCTCAAAATTTACTCCAATTGTGAAATGGTTTCAACCGGGTAATCAAATTACAATTAAAATTAGCATGGCTGTGGGAGAGCTCTTCCTATCTGCCTTCCTTCAGGTGTTGTTCGACAGACTGGCTTCTCGTGAGTTGCTGCAGTTGCTGCGTCAAGAGGGGTTGCATGAGAAGCTAAAGACGTGGGAACAAACTCTGAAGATGGTTCAGGCAGTGCTTGGCGATGCAGAGGAGAAACAACTGTCTGACAAGGCTGTGAAGAGATGGCTGGATGATCTCCGAGACTTGGCTTACGATATGGAGGATGTACTTGATGACCTTGCAACCGAAGATATATCAAGGAAGTTGACGATGCGACAGCATGGTCAAGCAAGCACTAGCAAGATACGAAAACTCATCCCAGCTCGTTCAAGTAACTGGAGTACTGGTGCTGTAAAGTTCCCAGATCAAAGACATAAATAGCCGACTGGACGAACTCTGTAAGCAGAGAAATGATCTTGGATTGATGAGCCTGAAGCTGATGTCAACTTTCGTGTGATATCCATAGTCGCCATGGGAGGAGCTGGTAAACAACACTAGCTCGAGAGGTGTATAATGATAAGTCAGTGGAAGATTTCAACCTTAGAGTATGGGTTTGTGTTTCTGATGAGTTTGATGTATCGGGAGTCTCAAAAGCAATTCTTGAATCAATTGCTTCCACTCCTTGCAACCTCAAAACTCTAAATGAGGTGTAAGTTCAATTGAAAAATCAGGTAGCTGGAAAAAAATTCTTGCTAGTCTTAGATGATGTTTGGAATAAAGACTATGGCTCCTGGGAAATCTTATTATGATTGTGACGTTTCGTCCTGAAGATATTTCGTTAATGGTGGGACGTGACATTGATTGTTACAAGTCAGAACTTTTGTCTGATGATGATTGTTGGTCCGTGTTCAAGAAACATGCATTCGATAGTGAGGTTATTAGTGCATATCAAGGTTCGCAATCAGTTCGTATGAAAGTCGCTGAGAAATGCCAAGGTTTGCCTTTAGTAGCAAGGACTCTTGGTGGCCTTTTACGTTTTAAGTCAAGAGATGATGAGTGGGAAGATATACTGAACAGCAAAATGTGGAATTTATCAAATGAAAATGATGTTCTCCAGGTCTAAGATTAAGTTATCATCATCTCCCTTCATATTTGAAGAGATGCTTTGTTTATTGTGCAATTCTTCTAAAAGATTATGAATTTGAAGAGAAGGAAATTGTTTTTTCATGGATGGTAGAAGGTTTTATTCCACAATCAGAAGACAACAAACAACCTAAGGATTTAGGTGGTGAGTATTTTTGTGATCTATTGTCCAGGTCAATGTTTCAATATTCAATTACTAATGATAACAAATTTATAATGCATGACCTTGTCAATTATTTGGCTCAAATAGTTTCTGGAGACACATGTTTTAAATTTGACAATTCCTTGAAGTTCAATAAGCAAATTAAGAGATTGGAAATGTCCCGGCATTCATCTTATATTTGTGGTATCTATGATAGCAAAGAAAAATTTGAGGTGTATCATGATGTGAAGCTCATAAGAACATTTTTGCCAATTTTCATCTAGCGTAGGCGTGAGTGTTATCACCCTACTAACAGTTATGTAACTAGTCATCTTGTTTCCGGCCTCCTGCCAAAATTCAAAAAATTGAGAGTGTTGTCTTTAAGAAAATATAACATTACTGAACTACCCTGTTCAATCAACAATTTGAGGCATTTGAGGTATCTCAATCTCTCAGACACTATGATCAGAAGTTTACCTAAATCAACAAGTGCACTAGTTAATTTGCAAACGTTGATACTAAGAGATTGTAGACGTCTCAAGGAGTTACCAAATGACATGAGGAAATTGATCAATCTACGTCATCTTGATATTATGGGTGTACGTTTGAAAGAGATGCCAGTAGGGATGAAATATTTGATAAATCTCCAAACTTTGTCTAATTTTGTCGTAGGCGAAAAAAGTGGATGTGATTTGAAAGATTTGAAGCATTTAAAGTTTCTTAGTGGAGAGCTCTATATTTCAAGATTAGAAAATGCCACTAATTTGCAGGACACAAGAGAGGCGATCTTAGATGATAAGAATGGCCTAAAAGTATTGCATTTAGAATGGGGGTTCCAGTTTCATGAGTACAGAACTGAGGAAGTAGAAGAATATGTACTTGGCGTACTCCAACCAAATAAAAATCTGAAAGAGCTCTCTGTCAAATTCTATGGTGGCAGAAGATTTCCATCTTGGGTTGGAGATCCATCATTCTCAAATATGGTGGTGCTACGGTTGGAAAACTGTCAGAATTGCACTTTCTTGCCATCGCTTGGGTTATTAAGCTCACTTAAAGACCTCACCATCAAAGGAATATCGAATTTAAAAAGCATAAATTCTGAAATTTATGGAGTGGATATTCTTTGCTTTGAGGATCTACGAGAATGGGAGTGCTGGAATCCTATCGAAGAAAACGAGCAACATGTTGCCAGATTTCCTTGCCTGCGAGAGCTTTCACTGTAAAATGCCCAAAGCTGTCTAGAAGACTACCTTGTTGTGCGCAGCGGAAATTAAACAAATACTAATTACTAATGCTAGCTATTAAATATAAATAACAAATATTAATAAAGCAGAAAAGCAGAAAAATAAATGCAAAGCGAAAAAAGAAAGAACACACTAGAATTTACGTGGTTCGGTATAAAACCTATGTCCACGGGCGCTGCTGAAAACTTCCACTAGCTCCAAAGCAAAATATTATAAAATCTGGGTAAGATCCAAAAACCCAGAAACATATGGGGAGAAAACAAGAATAATATAAATGTATGGATCTTTTACAATTCTTGTTTTGGGATACAAAATCAATTAACTAAAGGACTTATTTATAGTCCACCAAACATCCCACCATTTGTTATGTTTTAGATGTGGGATTGCTAATTAAGCCAAAAACAACAAATCTCCACCTTGGCGTATTAGCCTTCAGCAATGCCTTCATATATATCTTTTTAGACTTTCAAAATGTTGATCAAGTCCAAACAATGGTTGAACTTGATTGCTGTTACCACTTTGGTCATCATATCTGCAGGATTATCAGCAGTCCCAATTTTCTGTAAGAGAATCGACCCTTCACTCAGAATTTTTCGCACAAAGTGATATCGGACATCAATATGCTTGGTGCGAACATGGAATACCGGATTCTTTGCTAAATGAATGGCACTTTGACTATCCGAGTAAATAGCAATATTCTTCTGTCCCACTCCCAACTCTATCAGTAATCCTTGTAACCAAATTGCTTCCTTCACAGCCTCTGTCAATGCCATATACTCTGCTTCTGTCGTAGACAAAGCAACTGTTGACTGTAAAGTAGACTTCCAACTTACAGGAGCTCTCGCAAGAGTGAATACATATCCAGTAGTTGATCTTCGTTTATCCAGATCACCAGCATAATCTGAATCAACATATCCGATTGCAAACTGACCAAGTGAATCTTCCTTCTGAAATACCAAACCAAAATCTACGGTTTTTAACAAGTACCGTAGAATCCATTTCACAGCTTGCCAATGTCCTTTACCAGGATCATGTATATACCTGCTCACAACTCCAACCGCTTGCAAAATGTCAGGTCTTGTACACATCATAGCATACATCAGACTACCAACTGCATTAGAATACGGAACACGAGACATGTACTCTCGTTCTTCATCAGTACTCGGAGATAATGATGCACTCAACTTGAAATGAGGAGCAAGTGGCATACTTACAGGTTTTGACTGTTCAGATACACCAAAACGTTGTAATACCTTCATCAGATATTGCTTCTGAGTCAAACAAACCTTGCCTTTTCCTCTATCTCTGCTAATCTCCATACCAAGAATCTTCTTAGCTTCACCCAAATCCGTCATTTCAAACTTTGAACTCAACTGAGTCTTCAGCTTCTCAATCTCCACTTTGCTCTTAGAAGCTATCAGCATATCATCAACATATAAGAGCAAGTAGATGAAGGAAC
This sequence comes from Dimocarpus longan, assembly GCA_022984855.1. NCBI lineage: Eukaryota > Viridiplantae > Streptophyta > Magnoliopsida > Sapindales > Sapindaceae > Dimocarpus > Dimocarpus longan. The sequence continues at coordinate 7,055,491 of CM041022.1, forward strand.
CATCTTGTAGCCTTCGAAAGTATACGCAATTATCAAATTTGCTTCTGGTGTACTCTTGACCTATCATAAATTGATCAAATCGCTTGTACCATTGTCTCGGAGACTGTTTCAAACCATAAAGCGATTTCTTCAATTTGCAAGCCCAATTTTCCTTTCCAGCAACCTTGAATCCATCTGGCTGAGTCATATAGATTTCCTCTTCTAAATCACCATGTAAAAATGCAGTTTTTACATCCATTTGAACTAGTTCTAAATCCAATTGAGCTACAAGGGCCAATAGAATTCTAATGGAAGAGTGTTTCACAACTGGAGAAAATACCTCATTGTAGTCAATCCCTTCCTTCTGAGTGTAGCCTTTTGCCACCAACCTTACCTTGTAGCGAACATCTTCTTTGTTTGGAAATCCCTCTTTCTTAGTAAATACCCATTTGCACCCAATTGCCTTCTTATTCTTCGGTAGTTGAGCTAGCTCCCAAGTTTCATTCTTTCGAAGAGACTGCATTTCTTCATCCATAGCTTTCTTCCACTTATCATCTTCAGAACATTGGACTGCTTCTCTGTAAGTGGAAGGAACATCATCATCTACAATTGGAAGTGCATAGGCCACCATATCAGCAAAACGAGCAGGTCTGCGAATCTCACGTCTTGGCCTATTTATTGCAATTGATTCTTGTTGCTGCGAAGGTTCTTGGGTAGGAACCTCTTCTTCTCCTTCTTCTTCAGTAACCTCCTCGATCATAGGAGTGTCATCATCTGCATCAACAATTCTACCTAGATTATTTGTTGACTCTATCTGTTTCTGAAAAAACTCCACCTGCTTCCGAGTAGACTCCACCTGTTGCGGATTACCCTTGACAATATCTTCTATTTTCTTTTTCAGCATCGAAGACTCATCAAAAGTAATATCCCTGCTGAAGATTATCTTCTTCGAATTAGGATATAAAAGACGATACTCTTTCACCCCTGAAGACATCCCCACAAATATAGCTTTCTTTGCTCTCGGATCCAATTTAGATTCCTTTACATGATAATAAGCAGAACAACCAAAGACATGTAAAGAATCATAATCAGTAACAGGCTTTCCAGACCATACCTCCAATGGAATTCTACCACCGATCGCTGTTGACGGTAAGCGATTAATGAGATGACATGCATAAGTCACTGCCTCAGCCCAAAACTCCTTGCCCCACCCAGCATTGGACAACATACACCGAACTTTCTCCAGCAACGTTCGGTTCATGCGTTCTGCCACCCCATTCTGTTGTGGTGTGTGTCTAACTGTAAAATGACGTACAATACCCGCATCTTGACAGACCTCTCGAAAAGATTTACTGCAATATTCACCTCCATTATCTATTCTGAGGTACTTAATCTTTCTCCCAGTCTGAGTCTCAATCATCTTTTTCCAATTAAGGAAAATCTCAAGTACATCATCCTTATTCTTCATCGTGTATACCCAAACTCTCCTGGAAAAGTCATCAACAAATGTAACAAAATAGTGTTTACCACCCAAGGAGGCTGTCCTTGTGGGTCCCCACACATCAGAGTGAACATAATCCAAAATACCTTTAGTATCATGAACTGCAGTTGCAAACTTCACTCTCGTCTGCTTTCCCAGAACACAATGTTCACAAAAATCTAACTTGCAGGTTTTTACTCCTTTCAACAAGCCTTGATTCACCAAACTGTTTAAAGCTTTCTCACCTGCATGTCCCAGACGCATATGCCATAACCTGATCATATCTGAATCAACATCCTTCTCTGATACTACTGCTGCTGATTCAGTAACTGTACTACCATTGTAGTAGTACAAGTTGTTCTTCCTTGTACCTTTCATTACCACCAAAGCCCCAGATACCACTCTCATAACTCTATCTCTAATAGATACCGTGTAGCCTTTAGATTCTAAGGCTCCCAATGATATGAGATTCTTCTTCAAATCTGGAACATACCGAACTTCTGTCAAAACTCTGGTTGATCCATCGTGATTCTTCAATCGGATTGAACCTATCCCCTTAGTTTTGCATGAGTTATCATTACCCATGAGCACAATTCCACCATCTAGCTCTTCGAAGTTGAAGAACCATTCCTTATGTGGACACATATGATAAGTACAACCCGAATCTAAAATCCACTCACCAGATCCAGATGTTGATGATAGACTAACCAACACAAAATCTTCTTCCTCATGTTCGGCTACATATACATCGGAAGTAGCTTTACCCTTGCCCTTATCTTTCTTCTGCAGCTTCGGACAATCTTTCTTCCAATGCCCTTTCTCATGACAAAAGGCACATTCATCTTTATCAGGTCTTTTCCTTGACTGTGATCTGCCCCTTCTTTCCTGTTTCCGACTCTTACTTCTTCCCCTAACTGTAAGCGCCTCTGCTGATTCATCCCTAGTCTCTTTCTGATCTTTCTTGCGAATTTCATAATTAAGCAAAGCTGCACACACTTCTTCAAAGGACAATTTTTCTTTCCCATGAATAAGTGTAATGCACAAATGATCTAACTCATCAGGAAGAGATCCTATCAACAGCATGGCCTTCTGCTCATCTTTGAACGTTTCATCCAAATTCAACAAATCAGCTAACAAACGGTTGAAATTATCAATATGGTCATTGATATTCAAACCTGGTTTCAACTGAAGACGGTACAACCTCTTCAACAAATATAGCCGATTCTCATTGCTTTTCTTCATATATTTGTTCTCTAGCGCCTTCCACAATTTACTAGCAGAGGTTTCCTTCATGAACGGATACTTCTGCTCTCTACAGAGACATGAGCGAATTAAATCACATGCCTTCGTATTTTGCCTCTCCCTATCTTTTTCCTCAATATTCTCTGGTCTTGTTTCTTCCAGAACAATATCCAAATCTTGTTGATACAAGACGTCCGTAACTTCGCTTTGCCATAGGCTAAAATTATTTCGACCATCAAATTTCTCTACTTCAATTTTTACATGTGAAGATGAAGACATTTCTGCTTTACACCAAAAGTTTTTATGCCAATAGCTTGATGATCAAATGAATAATACTCAAAAGGTAAGTTCCCAGGAAAGGCTGGAGGGGTCACAAACGGTCCTACTTAAAATCCAGTCTCCTTAGACAATTATAGTCTTTTTAACAGAGCTTCCCTAAATTGTAACTATTCCAAAATAACACCGAAGCTCTACAAACAAATATTTAATAGCTAGCTAATGCCCTAGACAATTTCCTAGATTAATCGAAACCTAGAGCTCTGATAGCACTTGTTGTTCGCAGCGGAAATTAAACAAATACTAATTACTAATGCTAGCTATTAAATATAAATAACAAATATTAATAAAGCAGAAAAGCAGAAAAATAAATGCAAAGCGAAAAAAGAAAGAACACACCAGAATTTACGTGGTTCGGTATAAAACCTACGTCCACGGGCGCTGCTGAAAACTTCCACTAGCTCCAAAGCAAAATATTACAAAATCTGGGTAAGATCCAAAAACCCAGAAACATATGGGGAGAAAACAAGAATAATACAAATGTATGGATCTTTTACAATTCTTGTTTTGGGATACAAAATCAATTAACTAAAGGACTTATTTATAGTCCACCAAACATCCCACCATTTGTTATGTTTTAGATGTGGGATTGCTAATTAAGCCAAAAACAACATAACTAACCATCTCCCTTCACTGGAGAAACTCGTAGTTCGTGAATGCGAGCGGTTGCAGTTTCATTCTCAAGCCTTCCAATGAACTGTCAGTTAGAGATAGATGAATGCAAAAGTATGACATGCAGCAGCATGATTGACTACAATTCATTGAAGTCTATGACTCTTTCTAATGTTTCAGAATTAGGAAACTGGCTAAGGCAAGGGTTTCAGGAAGTAGAGCATCTGAAGATTGCAGGTTGTGAAGAACTCATGTATGCAGAATCAGATTTGTGTTGAGCAGCCCACCAAAAGGGTTGTGCAGCCTGACCTCCCTGAAAGAGCTCTGTACTGAATATTCCAATGCTCTAACAAACTTACCTGAGGGAATAAAACACAGCATTGCACATCTTCAATGCTTGGAGATTAAAGGTTGTCATTCACTTATAGTCATTGCAATCGACCAGTTACCTTCATCTGTTAAACAACTCAAAATAGAACACTCTGAGAAATTGCAGTACCTGGTGGATGACAGAGAAGATACTTATACTTCTTCAAGTTCTTCTTCAGCAATGTACATGGACAATATCGACAACAGCAGCATATTTCTTCTCGAAGAATTGTCCATCTCCCATTGCTCATCTCTCACATGCATATTTTCGAAAGGTCAGTTTCCTGCATTACTCAAACACCTGAAGATTAAGGATTGCTCGAAGCTCTGGATCTTATCTCCAGGAGACCGGTTGCCTGAGGCACTCGAAGAGCTCGTGATTGAAAAATGTCCAAAGCTGGAATCTATAGCAGAGAGTTTTCTTGATAACACATCTCTTGAAAACATAGACTTGTGGCATTGTGAGAATCTTAAATCTATACCTGAGGGTCTACACAATCTTAGCCATCTAAGTGACATCAGTATATATGATTGCCCAAGTCTTGTTTCCTTTCCGGAGGGAGGGCTTCTCAAAACCAATTTGGAATATCTTTTTATTTATGGTTGTAAGAAACTCAATGCTCTACCAGATCACCTGCAGAGCATCCACTCACTTCAAAGTTTATTCATTGAACGATGTCCAAGCATCACATCCATTTCACAAGAAGGTTTTCCCGCCAACCTAACTACTCTTTCCATTGAAGGTCTCAATATCTATAAGCCCCTGGTCGAGTGGGGTTTGCACAACCTCACCTCTCTTACGGACCTCACAATCGATGGATGTCCAGAAGCAGAAAGTTTTCCACATGAAGAGATTGGAATGACGTTACCCCATTCTCTTAGACATTTGTGGATTATAAGATTTCCAAAATTAAAATACTTGTTTCCCAATGGTTTTCAAAACCTCACCTCCCTTGAATCTCTGTTCATCTCTGATTGCTAAAATCTCACATCCTTCCCAGAAGTAGGCTTGCCATCCTCTCTTATGCAATTAGATACTTATGATTGTCCTTTGCTGAAAAAGCATTGCAAAAAGGATAAAGGATGAGAGTGGTACAAGATAGCTCACATACCTTGCGTTAAATGGACAAAAAATTCATCTACGATCCAGAGGAAGAAGAATGAGCTCCATCTCATTTGAGCAGCGAGACACTTCATTCATTTTTACACATTATTCTGGGTATGTCAAAATTCTTAATATGCATTATTCATATTTAAATGTTATAACAACATTCGTTGTATGGTTCTATCACACATTTTTCACTTTATAGATTTTAATCTTGTCTTATCCTTTGACAATCAGTCCTTTGCCTTCAATTGAAATCATCACTCCTTTAGTACTGTTTTGTTGTTTCTATCAGTTCAATCAACTTGAATCCAATCCTTTGTATCTAATATTTGACTATAGCTTTTTCTTTTCTAAAAATTATAGTGTTCAGATTACTAGAAGATAGTTCACGAAGTTGCTTGTATGATTTGTGAGAAGATGGACATTGTAACATGCAAATTGCAAACCTTTCCAGGAGGTCAGGTAATCAATACTTGTTTCATTTCATTCTATGCAACTACTACTTACAATTCTCCACAACTCTTTTATGACATCTTTACTTTGAAGAATCCTTTTGGATCTTAGACAACTAAGCATTTATTTCATATGTTAGATATTTGTAATCTTCTAGCAGTTCATTTTGTAACATATTTTACTCTCTAGTTTTTAATCTTCTTTAATTGCAGTAATAAGTCTTCTGCCTTTAATTAGAATAATCATTTACTTAATTAGTATTGTTGTATTGTTTCATTTAAGTACAATTTAGTTTAATATATCTGAAATTTGACTGTAATTTTTTTATTCTTCATTTGAGTGTTTAGATGTTCAAGAAAGTGGTTTTATGGTAGCATGCAAACCCTCCCAGAATATCAGGTAATCAATAATTATTTCATGTCATTTTATGCAGCTATTACTTGTAATTCTATAGAACTCTTTGATGACATCTCTGCTTTTGCGAAGTCTTTTGGATCCTGAACAAAATATTTGCTTCATATGTTATATTTTTGATATACGTGTTGAGTTGGTTTCCCTCTTACATGAAAATAATCCATTAGAGTTGACCCATTTTAGTTAAAATGGAAGAGAGACCATTTTTTGGTCTTTTTGCATGTGGTTTAAAAACCCTTTTTTTCATTAGGGTTTTCAATGTGAAAAATTGAGGGAGAGCAACTGCTAAAAAGAGATTTGCTGCTGGAAACCAAGTGTGGTTGGTTGATAGAGAAAGAGAGAAAGATTGAAATAAGAAAACAAGAAAACTGCATAAAGAACACCATAAGCAATTTTTTTTAAATTATCGTATCTCCTTAGTCCACCGTTGGATCGGACTAAATTTTGGACAACAGGTTAAGCAGTTGCAATTCTTAAACACTCATATCGTCGATTGAAGGTCTCTGAAGTGAGTTTCGGCGTTCAAAACAAAGCTAGTCAGTAAACAGGGTTTGAAATACACAAGTGCTCAAAAAGTTACAACTCTTTCGTTCATCATTGGATTAAGCTCAAATTTGGATAAAAGGTTCCTCAAGCATAGCCCTTCAATCTAAACGGTTATATTAGTGACTAGCAAATTCTATGAAAAAATATACTGCCTAAATAAAGGCTCTGAGTTTGATTTCTCTATCTCTCTTTTTCTTATTAGATATCAAATTGTGATTGTTGTCAAGAATTATATTTCTTTGTGATATTGCTAGTGTGATTCATCCCTAGTTGTAGTTGTAATTAGGGAGATATTTTACATTTACAATTTGATTCATAGTGAAGTTTTTGGGTGGACTATGGTCCCATGGTTTTACTTCTCAAATTGGGGAGATTTTTCATGTTAAAAATTGGCTTGTGTTATTGTGCATGTTTATGGATTTCTTGCTACATATAATTATTGTGGGATTGTGTTCAACTTAGTTGGTTCCTATCACGGTTAGGGAGAATACAATGGTTGTGTTTTGTTTGGCACTCACTCTTTCTCCTTGTCAATATGCACAACTTTGGTTCAATTCGGTTCATCCTTTTGTCATGCTAGTGTGATAGCAGTTTGTAATAAATTACTTAGAATGGAAGATTTTCTATTGACAGTTTGGACATAATTTGCTTTTGAAAATACAATTTAAATGTAATAAAATGCAGGGCAATTTTGTTTGTATGTCGCCGAGGATATTTGGTATAATAATTATGCGCAGATTTTGGGTCTAAAGCCCTCAATGTGCCCATTTGGTCTTAATGTTGAGAGACAATCTGAGTGAATATTAAAGTCGACAAATATCTTAATGTATGATTGAACTTGGTTCCCCACAAAAAAAAAAAAAAAAAATCTTTTGCTGCAGAGGAAATACATTGTAATCCGCAATTAAACTGTTGCAAATATAACTCAGGAGCTGACATAATTTGTTTGCCAGCATCTACAACAATTAATGTTGTACCTCTCGACTATGGCAAATTCCTTAGATGTAACTATGTGAAGCCAGGACAGAGTGTTCCGCTGTGAGAAAAGTGAAAAGGAGAGTTAAGGATGTAGGAAAGGGTAATAATGAGCTCTTTATTATAAATATTCGTGGTATTATTATGTGCTTGTATATTATCTTTCGTTTAATAGCCGCCGCTTTTTTCTAAAAGATATTATTTGTTATTTTCACATACATCTGTCCTTCAACATTTTTAAAATAGTTAAAATTCTCAAACTAAACAACTTGAAAACAGTATACATTCATAGTTTGTTATTTTGTTTGTTTCTGATGAGAAGAAATGAAGAGAGGAAAACCTTTGATGAACTACTTCGTGTTTTTTGTTGAGGTGGGAACTACCTGTTGAAATAGTTGCCTACCATATGTATGGAAGGGAGACACTTAACAAGTTGCTCAAGTCTGTGGTGTGTAACTATGATGATACAAGATTTTGAAGGAATTGTAAAAAAAAATGTTATTGATCATTCACATGTTAAACATCACTAATCAGATTTTATCCTAACCAACTTGTATAATTGCATCAACAGAAAACTGCCACGTTATTAGTTTTCTAACAAACTTGGTTCTCAAGTAAATGATATTGTAAACTGAGCTAAACCAGCTTGATGAGTTGATCTTGAACTAGCTAAGCTTTCTCTTTGATTCTGCACATGATAAGGTTCGGCTTGAGCAACTTGAGCCGATGCTAAAACAGCTTGTACACTCACATCCCCCTGCAAGCTGAAGTGGGGAGAATCAACCAAGTTCAGCTTGGAACAGAGAAAATGAAAACGATTTCTAGGAAGCCCTTTGGTCAGCAAATCAGCAGCTTGGTGTTCAAAGGGAACAAACCTTGTTTCAATCAGACCTGTTGCTACTTTCTCTCGAATAAAATGAGTATTGATATCTATATGTTTTGTTCGGGCATGAAAAATAGGATTTTGAGCAAGAGCAGTTGCTCCCAAGTTATCATACCAAAGCACAGCAGGTTTAGGAATGGAAATACGCAACTCTTGAAATAAGCTGGAGCGATATTCTGCTTCTGTACTAGACTTAGCAACAGCTTGTTGCTTTCTAGAGCTCCAAGAAACAAGATTTCCACCAAGAAAAAGACAATGACCGCTTGTGGAACACCTACTATCCAAACAGCTAGCCCAATCTACATCACTGTAAGCCTCAAGCTGAAGATGTTTGGTTAGTTTGAACCACAGTCCTTTATGAATGGTACCTTTAAGATATCGTAAGACTCTCTTACAAGCTTGCCAATGCATTTGTGAAGGAGCAACAAGAAATTGACTAAGCTTGTTAACAATAAATGAGATGTCCGAACGAGTGTATGTGAGATATTGTAAGGCACCAATGGTGCTTCTGTAGATTGTGGGTTCTGGAAAAGGATCTCCTTCACCTTGAACAAGCTTACAACCTTAGCTAATAGGAGTATCACTAGGCCTAACATCAATCATATTTGTTTGTTTGAGCAAGTCTAAAATGTATTTTGATTGTGTAAGATACAATCCAGTGTGATCCCTATAGGCTTCAAAACCAAGAAAATAGCTATGGGATCCTAAATCCTTGAGAGCAAAAGTATTATTGAGAGTGGAGATAACTTGATCAATAAGAGCAACATTATTTCCAGTGATAAGTATATCATTAACATAGACGAGTTAGTATAGAACAGTAGTACCTTCATGCTTGATAAAGAGAGAAAAATCTGATGTGGAATTTTGAAAACCCCATGAAAGTAAAGCTGTCTTTAACTTGTGAAACCACGATCTTGGGGCCTGCTTCAACCCATGTAATGCCTTGTTCAACTTGCACACATGAGATGGATTATTAGAATCAACAAACCCTTCAGGCTATGCCATGTAAACTAGCTCATGGAGTTCACCATTTAAGAATGCATTGTTAATATCTACCTGCCTAATATCCCATTATGCACTCACAGTTATTGTAAAGATGACTCTAATGGTTGAAGGCTTGACCACCGGACTAAAAGTATCGTAATAGTCAAATCCTGCAGTTTGATGGAACCCCTTCGCAACCAACCTTGCTTTTGTGCTTAAGAACAGAACCATCAGACTTATATTTGGTCCTAAAGACCCATTTACAACCTACTACGTTCATTTGAGGGGTAAAAAGGACTAGAGTCCAGGTTTTATTTCTCTAAAGCACTTGAAACTCCTCACTCATTGCTTGAAACCACTTATTATCTAATAAAGCAGCTTTGACAGACTTAGGTTCTGTTTCAGTGAGAAAGCTTGATGGAAAAGAACAATTAGTTTGATAAACTCTAGGTTTCAAAGACCCTGTCTTGGACCTAGTCACCATTGGATGAGTTGAAGTCATACTTTTATTGATAGTGGGATTGATAGCAATAGACAGAGGATCAGATGATGGAGCTAATTTGGTTTGATTTATGTTGCAAGTATGTTTTGGTAAAGTGGAAGTAGTAGTAGTATTTATGTTTTAGTGAGAAAAGAGTTCAAAAATATTTGGGATAGATGGATTAGATATCTCTGTGTTTGAGTTAGAAGAGAAAAGTGTTTGGAAACGAAATTCTAACCCATTAAAGATCACATGTCCATATATAAACACTGTTCCTGATGGATGCAAACACTCATATCCCTTGTGAAAAGTGTTGTATCCAATAAAAACACATTTGCTAGTGTGAAAATCTAGCTTATGTCTTGAGTAATCTCTCATGTAAGGATAACAAGTGCACCCAAAAGTTTTCAGAAAATTGTAGTTAGGCTTCCTACGAAACAATTTTTCAAAATGTGAGACAAAACCAAGCAAAGGAGTTGGAAGATTATTTACCAAGAAAGCTGCTGTAGTGAATGCCTCAGCGCAGAACTTTAATGGCATATGACTATGAGCTAAAAGTGTTAATCCTGTCTCAACTAAGCTTCTATGCTTCCTCTTAGGTACACCATTCTGTTGGTGAGTGTAGGGACAAGAGAATCTCACTTTAACACCTAATTTTGATAGGTATGGAATGAATGGTTTAAACTCTCCTCCCATATCAGCTTGAAAACATTTGATTTTTCTCTCAAATTGAAGCTAGACATAGTCCTTAAATTGCTGAAAAACTTGTAAGGCTTCTGACTTGAGTTTTAATGGATGCATCCAAGTGAACCTACTGTAGCCATCAACAAATATTATGTAGTATCTATGACCTTCTGTTGAGAGCATTGGAGCTGGTCCCCATAAGATACTATATACTATCTCTAAAGGTTTTGAGACAGTTATAAATGACCTTGTAAATGGCAACTTATGCATCTTGCCTAATTTCCATGATTCACATAAAGATCGAGCATCAACTTTATATGGAAAACTCAAAGTTTGAAGCACTTTTTGCAAGATTAATGGTGTAGGGTGTCCTAGCTTAGCATGCCACAATGTAGAATTTGTTTTTGTAGCAACTAAAACATCAAACTTGTGTTTGTTTGCAGAGTTTAACATCACCGAGCAAGTATCCTTATTACAATCATTTGATTTAGTAAAAGTAGCATTACCAAAGATTGATTTGCCTGATTTGGAAGTTCCTGCAGTAGCTTGAAACACTATTGGATTACTTGAACCTCCTCCACTTAGCTTCATTTGATATAGTCCATCTTTAAGTGATCCTTGAAGCAAAACTCTCTTGGTTGCTTGATCCTTAATCACATAACCATTAGAAGTAAACTTAGCATATGCATTGTTATCTTTAACTAACTTGGAAATACTAAGGAGGTTCTTTGTAATAAAGGGTACACAAAGCACATCTTTTAGATAAACATCATGTTGTACATTGTGTGATTTGATTTTTGCTTCTCTAATGTGTGAAATGTCAAGTTGTGCACCATTGCCTACAAGCAATTTTTCTTTACCTTGATAATCAGAATTGAGAGAAAGATTGCTTAACTCAGAAGTGACATGGTTTGTGCCATGGTTTGTGGCTCCACTGTCCACATACCATGCTTGATCAGCAACTGACTCTCGAGTAGCAAAATAAGCTGAGGTTAACTATTGCTGATTTCCACTTGTCAAGTGATGACTGTCATGAGTGTGATTTTATGAATGTGAACTCAAACTATTGCTATAAAACTGATTGTTTCCAACTTGAAACTGTTGCTGTGGATGAACTATCAATGCCTGACTTTCTTAACTTGTCCCAGAAAACTGATTGTTCCTGTTTGGAGCCTGAAAATTCTGGTCAAACCTGTGATAACAATGAAGTGCACTATGCCCAGGTTTTGCACACACTTGACAATATATTCTATTCCTATTATTACTACCAAATCTACCTCGACCTCTTCTCCCACGAGTAGTACCTCTATTTTCATTGAAACCTCTATTGTTATTTCCTCTTCCATTAGAGTTGGGATAGTTTGAAGCAAAATGTGTAGAAAAATGACCAACATTCATGCTTCCAACAGAATTCAACTGATCAATCCTTTGCTCATGCATTAACAACAAAAACTGAGCATCTTCTAAGGACATTGTGCGATGTTGTGCAGAGATAAAGACAACTACAGGATCATATTCGTGACCTACCTCATTCATCAAACTCAAAATTAAATCTCTTTCTTTAACCTCTTCTCCTGCCTCCATTAATGCATCTCCTATATTCTTAATTTTCAATACAAAGTCACTTATTGAATCTGATCCCTTTTTAATGGTTTGTAATTGTTGTCTCAATTGCATGATTTTAGCCAATGATCTTTGAGAAAATAGCTTTTCAATCTTTGACCAAACTTCAAAAGATGTTTTGCAGTGAGTTACTTGACCGAAAACTCCTGGACTGAGAGTGGAAAGCATCCAAGAAAGCAACAACTGGTCAGTTTTTCTCCAACTTTGGTACTCAGTTGTGACTTGTTGCTCAAAGACAATCTCATCATCTTCATTTCTATTCATGACCTCGGTAAATTTCTTTGGTTTAACTTTAACGCTGGAGATAAAATCTTCAAGATCCAGTGCTCGAATTGCAGGTAGCACTTGTGTCTTCTAATAGATGTGGTTACTATGATCAAGTTTCAGTGTCAAGTTGAGACTCAATGCCTTTGCAAGCCCTGTGAAATCCATTGACGATCATGTCGAGAGGTTGTGTGTTGTTTGTGTTGAATTGATCGGAGAAGACGATGGATCAGCCATTGACGTTAGTCTGTGGCTCTGATACCATGTGATGATACAAGATTTTCAAGGAATTGTAAGAAAATTTTGTATTGATGATTCACATGTTAAACATCACTAATAAGATTTTATCCTAACCAACTTATATAATTGCACCAACACAAAACTGCCACGTTGTTAGTTTTCTAACAAACTTGGTTCTCAAGTAAATGATCTTGTAAACTGAGCTAAACCAGCTTGATGAGCTGATCTTGAACTAGCTAAACTTTCTCTTTGATTCTGCACATGATAAGTTTCGGCTTGAGCAACTTGAGCTGATGCTAAAACAGCTTGTACACTCACAGTAACCTCATACCCTTATGTAGACTCAAATCATATGTTCCAATCATTCTTTCTTTTCTTTCTTGGATATAGTGTTTATTGAAAATTATTTTTCATTTTTAAATAGTAACTTTCACAGCAAGCAATGCTCAATGGAACGCCTTGTGAGGAACGCTTTTCGGTGTCTAATTGTGTTCTTTCTTCAGACACCAGCCTTGGTTTAAAGAGATCCAATACCATGAGGAACTATCCCCCTCGTAGGGCCGTTGGATGAGCATGTTTAGAGTATGCTGGTTTTTCTGTCTTAGACTATGCCTTCGACTTCCATCAGGCTACTGCATATTGTTGCCTGGTTTGTATATATGAAGTGTGTCAATTTATCTCCTGTTTATTGATGATATTTACTAGAAAGGAAATAATTATGTTAAGTGCGTTGGTTACCATCAGACCCAAAAGTTTAAGTTGATAGGAAAAAGTTTACTATAGTATTTAAGACTTGAGGTAGACATGTGACACGTTCCATCAAACAAAACATGAATAGATGACAAATATCGGATACACGTTATAATGGTTTTAAGATAAATGGGAGAGAGAGAGTTTGAACCAAAGATTCTTAAACTTTGATACAATGTAAGTTACCATTAAACTCAAAAGTTTAAGCTGTTAAGGAAATGATCCAACTATAGTATTTAAAATTTGAGGTTGACATATGACAAAGTGGAACAATACAATTCTCTTAAGGTCCAACTTTGCATTGTTGGGTCATACCGTGAGATAGTAATGGCATTTCAATACAATGGTGAAAAATTTACATCATGTAGTTGAAGTTTGATGTGTTTATAGAATTTGTAACAAATGATGATTTCCTTTATTACTAATGTACTGAATTTGACGTGTATTAGTTATGGTATAGATCATATATGTCAAATATTTATTTTTGGAGTTCTTGCCACTCTTTACTAGTTGTGCTTGGTTGTATATTTTTTAATTTAGACCTTGTATAAATTCTGTTGAAATTTTTGAATGATTAATATTCTGATAATGTATCATTCCACACTACTTTATTAATGTATACAACTTGATATACCTATTTGAAATGTAGCATTACTTATTACCAACTATTTTTTCTTTCAAAATTTACAATTTATTTTATGAACAATATGTGGTATTCCATGACACTTTATCAATATATACCTTTAGATGGCATGTTAACACAGTATGTTTCATAAAAGAGTGCTTCTATTCATTATTTTTACTGTTACAGCAAAACCATAGAAGTAGTGTTGTTAGCTTTATCAAAAGAAAATGAAATCCAGAGCCATTCTGGAATCATTAGACCATTACTCTGTGACTGTAAAAAAATATATGATACAATAGATGATGACGATTTACGTCCAAGAGTTGAGAGGTTCGGTTTGTAACTTTGTATACATATATACTGATATAGAAACAAACAATGGTTTACTTTATTGTCGATGCCTTAGATGTGAAGTACGTTTTTCAAATGAAAATGAAGGTCATAGAATACTTTTAAGGAGTTCTTACCAACCCTTTCTAAAAGTGCTTTGGCCGTATATTTGCATTGTTAATCCAACCTGGCAGCATAAATCTATGGAAGATTTAGGATAATTGATAATTTGGTAATGGATTTTTTTTAAAAGAAAAAAAAAATGGAAACTCAAATGGAAGAGAATATAACAGTTACACAAAGCTTGATTATGATATTTTTTACTTAACAGAGCTAAAATGTAATTAAATCTAAATAGACCATCAAATTATTTTTTTTTTCTTTTAACGGTACTAACACCTTATGAGTTACAAGACTGTAGGTACCTATTGAGATGGATCACTAACAATACATCTGAATGACTATTCTCATATTCTGCAATGATAACTCATACTAAGAGAAAAACATTTCTACACTTTATGTTTATAGAACAAAAAAAGACAAGAACCCTTAAAACTCTATGGTATAGGCCTTTCTTTATTAAGAAAATGTATAAAATAACCCTTTTGGAATGGTCAACCTCAACATTAACCCTTTTATTTTTTATTCTTAAAAAAAATCTCAAATGGACAAAAATGCCCTTAATGATAACAAAAGGAGCCAAGTTGGTTTGAAACCCCAAAATCACCTAACTCCCTCCTAAGTGAGTTCGCGATTTCACTCTCCATGCTTCTCTCTACTCATCTTTTCAAACTTTTGTCTTCTACTCTGGCAATGGTCAACCTAGGATTCAATGGATCAATTTCAATACAACCCAGGAGCTGACCCAGGTCTTGTTCCGCCATGACCACGGCTTGGTAATCTATCCGCTGTTGTTTTGCTTTTCCAGCTTGTTTAAATGAGTTTTAGATGGGTTTTACATTTTTGCTTGAATGATGGGAGTTTTCATTAGATTTGATGTTGCTATTGTTTTAAAGTTTTAGTTTTTATTTTCTCAGCTGGTGTTTTTTGATGTAGTGCATGATGTAGATAGTTCAAGTTTTGATTTTGTGGTGATTTTTGAACATTTTAGCTGCCTATATCAAGTTTGAGATATCACATTTTGGATATTCATTGTTATGCTAATTTATATGGTTTGTTTGATGTATTTTTGTTTGAAAGTTTTGGTTTATATTTTCTGAGTCAGTGTTAGTTGATGTAATGCATGTTGGAGACAGCCTAAGTTGTGATTATTGAATAAATGAATTAATAACATGGTGCCATTTGAATAAATGAATCAATTTTCTGTAGATTAATCTATGGAAAGTGGATTCAGGATATATTGCTCCACTTTCAACAGGGGAGGAAGACTGCACAAATAGGTGCGGTTCAGCTTTGGAATGTGTCAAGCTTCATCATCGGTAATATGAGGCTGTTAATATATTTAGACTCATAGGACATGAAGGTTCCATATTTCGCTTAGAATGGTTTTCAAGTGGATCCAAACAAGGAATAAGTTTCTAATTCCTTGTTTATATATATATATATATATTGGAATAGTTTAATGTAGTAATATGTTTTTTGGTGTAGTGTTCGTATCTAGGCAGTACATGTTGCATCGAAAGTTTTTGATAGCGTTGAGGTTGTCAGCTCTGTACTATATGATCATAATGCTAGAGTTTGGGACTGTTGTTGCACTGATGTGGTAAGCTTCACAAAATCCTGATCTTTGTTTTTTTTTTCTTTTTTTGAAAACTGTAATGATCGTGGTTTTAATTTCTGAATGTATGAAAATCTGGTGGAAAAGAGGAACACAGATAATGATGTTGTTTTAAGAGTCTAATTCAACGATGTTCTCTATAATATTATAAATTTTTAATCCAATCTCTTTGTAGCACTAAGAAATCCATTATGTTTACTTCCAAATTTATGACTATCAATTCTCTCTAATCTCTTCTTTTTCTAAGTGGTAAGTCATTTTGTTTTGCATGCAATTAGATGTCTAATACTGGTTCAGTTAAGAGATTGCATCTCTGTGATAAACTGGAAGATATTTTGTGATCTATATCAAGTTTTATGTGACTGTGGAAATGACATAGGTGGTGCACTCATGTATTCACAAGAATTTGGTTTTTTGACATTGGCTTTCCTTTCCTTGTACTAGATCGGTTTCATTGCAGATATGCCACATAGCCTTTATCTTATGAGCCTACATTGACCTCTGTATCACTATTTTCATGTGCACTAGTCGTAGATCCATTTGACATCCTTGTTTCCTCTTACTTTCTTAAATAAGATTTTGAAATTAATGTGTGAAACTTTTTGTCGTATGCAAATTATTTTTCTATTACATAATATTCCTAAACTGCAATAAGCATTTTTGTAATTCACTTGAGTTGTTTGAGTCGTACATTTCATTGTTGGTCTGATAGCCACTATGAAATAGACTCTCATTGTTTTAATATGAAAAATATTATATGTGTAGGCACGGTTCCTTGATGAAAATGCAAATTATGTCGTTTCTGAAGATGCTTGGGAATCTACAACTCCTCCGAGCAGTGCCCTGGTGATGTTATATGAGGATAAAATGGCTGCTGTTGCTAATTCTTGTTACTATATGAAGTATCTTGTATCTAGGTTGTGTCAGTCAATGTGTTATCTTGTGTCTAAGTTCAATAGTTCCTACTATATGAAGTATATAACTTCTCAATATGTCATTAAGTTACGTTTTATTATAAAAGATTTCATGTGTGTTGTTGCTTGAGTATTCCTATTATTTGAGTTGTGAATGATTGTATTACTCATTGTTAAAATACTCGTTGATTAAAACAATAAATTTTTAATGTTATTTCTCTTATAATGGATGTTTAGTCTTAACCTCTAAACATTGTAAATCCAACATTTAGGGTTTGATTGGATTGATTACTCAATATGAACCACTTTTGTGTTAAATGAGGACCTCAATCTCCATTATCCAACTTGGGTACTCCCAATCGAAAGGGTTTTAACATCCATTATCTAAGAATTATTGGAAGTACAGAAAAAAAATACTCAATTCCAAATCTAGGTACTCAATTCCCAACCTTATAGTTGAGATTCCCAACCTCAAGGTTGGGAATCCCAACCCCGAGGTTGAGAACCTTCCTAACTCAAAGGTTATCTCAACCTTAGGGTTGGGAAGGTTCCCAACCTTAGGGTTGGGAATCCCAAACCTAGAGATTAGGATTTTATCAACCTTAAGCGGTATGTAGAGTGGGTGAGTTGGGAATCCCAACCTAAAGGTTGGGAATCTCAACCCCAAGATTGGGATTTTCACCCTTGAGATTAGGTTTCCCAATCTGGAGGTCGGAATCTTAACCTAAGGGTTGAGATTTTCAACCCGAAGGGTCACCTCGGAGGTCGAGAGGAGGTTAGGAAAATCTCAAGATTGGGATTTCCATCCTCCAGGTTAGGTTTCCCAACCCAGAGGTCGGAATCCCAACTTAAGGGTTGGGATTCCCAACTCGAGGATTATGATTCTCAACTTCCCGATTGGGATCCCCAACCCGAAGGGTCACCCCGGAGGCCGAGAGGAAGTTGGGAATCCCACGAATCCCACCCTATATCAACTGGAGGTCAGGAAATCCCGATCTCCGAGTTAGGAATCCTAACCTCCAGGTTGGTAATCTCAATCGAAAGATTGCGATTCCCAACTCGAAAGTTGGAAATCCCAACCCTAGGAAATATAAATTTCAAAACAAAGTCAACATTCTCCATGTT
The DNA here is from genome assembly GCA_022984855.1 of Dimocarpus longan. Classification (NCBI taxonomy): domain Eukaryota; kingdom Viridiplantae; phylum Streptophyta; class Magnoliopsida; order Sapindales; family Sapindaceae; genus Dimocarpus; species Dimocarpus longan. The sequence continues at coordinate 7,073,646 of CM041022.1, forward strand.
GAGGTTCCAAACAGATGCCATCAAACTTAGCAATACTTTTCCATTCCACAAATTCAATCATTCAAATGACATCCAAATACTAACTCTAACAAAGGTCCCTATTGCAAGCATTAATAAAAGATAAAATGACATCCATCTACACCAAAATCCCCATTTAGGTTCTCCTCCGTTTTCGATACCGCCCCCGCCTCCATTCGCTCTCCACCGCCATCTAATTGAGGTTTTATTCGTTTTTAACCAAATTTGGGGCGGTTTGCTGCTGTTTCTGTTGATACCAAGCACGGATTCTCTAGAGGGTCTGATCCTTCTCTTCCATCTGCTTTTTCTCTTTCGTCTGCTTCTTCCCTTCCGTCTGCTTCTTGATTATATCGATTTGCTCGAATTTGAAGCTCATGCGAGCGGAGAGCGACGAGGGTTTCACTTGAGAGTCCAAGGAGGAGATGGGGTTTGAAGCTTGTAGGTCGGAAATGGAGAAGTAGAGATAGAGTGGAGAAAGAAAGGAGAAAGAGGAGGGTTTCTGGACATTGAACGCCGGTAGGTGCGGATCCGCTAGTGAGGTGCATCGATGACTAGTTCGATGAGATTCCTAGAGAGAGAATGAGAGTAAAAAATTAGGAATTGAGAGATTTTCAAGTTTGGTAGGGAGAGAGAGTCACCGTCACACATAAAAAAAGGTTAGATAGGGCTATTTTTGTCCAAAAAAGGACAACCTCCCTATATTGAAAAAAAAAAAAAAATAGTTTTATAATGAATCATCCAAAATAGGTCATTTCTCATTAAAACCCCTCTTTATTTTAATGTACTGTTAATCAAACGGGCCAAGCTCACATACAAGCCTAGTCAAAACCACCTGAAAATCCAACAAGGTGCAGTGACAAGTCAAGCAGGCCCAACTCTAAAGACGAGCATTGTATTCGAAAGCATATCACTCCTTGAGGAGGAGCATCTGCTCTAATGATGAGGCACGAATGCTTTCCTATTAGGGTGTGTTTGATATACCATATCAAATTGGATTGGATTAGATTTGATTAAATTCGATTGAACTAAATGGATTAGATTGGATAAGATATAATTAAATGTCATCTTTGTTTATGATATGATTGGATTTATTCAAAAATGATTATGTTTAAATACTGTTTATGAAAAATAATATTTTAAGTTAACTTAATATTATAAATAAAATAATCAAATTTTGATAAATTAAAAATAAAGTAAAATAAATCTAAACTTTACAAAGTAGCCCCTTTTGAAAGTATCCTTTTAGAATATAATTATAAACATTTTTATTTTAATGTTTAAATAATTAAATAACACTAATTTTCTTTAAAAAAAAAAAAAAGAAACATAACCCACAATGGTGGGTTACAGTGAAAATCAACACGAAGGTAGGTTTCATGTAACAGCTTTGTCGGTTATAAATTCTTTAATGGGATTGGTGTAACCAGGCCAATGGCCTTACCAAACACTGAACTGGTTCCACCTATCCAGCAACATGTCAAATGCGGTCGCTAACGCAACTGTGCAAATTCACCCTTAAATGGTCATGAGTCACAACCATACTGCCATTTAAAAGGGTGGCTCCTTAGGGACCATCCTTTACATCTACGTATATGCAAACTTTTGCATTTGTTTCACCTTTACTAACTAGGAATAAAATGAAAGGGAATTAAATTTCATAGGAAAGAAAAACAAGGAAAAGAAACTTGATTTTTAGGTGAAATGGGAGAATCAAGTTTTCTTTCTAAGAGGAATTTAATTCCTTAATTAAATTAACGGTGAGATGCATATAATTTGATTCTCTATCATTTTTATAAAATCAGAATCATGAATAAAAAATTGGAAGATGACAAATGAGCAATGTCATTCAAAGAAAATAGAGATTTGATGGTGGAAGATTAAATTGTATTTTTAAATAATAATAATTATTATTATTATTTACAAATATTAAAAGATATGTTTTAATTCTCATAATGTCATTTGTTGACAAAAATAATCAAAACATTGAAAGTGGACCAACATAATAAAGACCAATTTTTTAGGCTAGTCTTGATGTTTTCTCTTCTCTCTTTTGAATTTAAAAGAACGTAAAATATACAAGTTTTCATGAGGTTAGACTGAAATTAAATTTGATTAGATTGATACTAATTAACTTAATTAGTAAGAGTTCATCAGGTTGTTGAGTTCAAAATCCATCTATTACGAAAATAAAAAGTGATTGGTCTTTTTTCTCTTTTTAGCATTGCTAGCTCTCATAGTTGATTCTTGAAGATATACTAGCTTTTGTCCTAAACAAAATGAGAAACAAATTAAGTAGATAATCTATCTGATATGGAGCGCTATGGTATGGAATATATATCTATATTAAGAGAAAATTTCTACACCAAGGGAGAAGGGGAAGATTATTTACTACTGGCTTGAATTATGTTGCGCTTCAACATCATTACGTATGTCACACTGATGTAGGACAAATTAGGAAAGTTCAAGATTTTCTAGGATTTAATTTATTAGCTAAGATTATTATTTATTAATCAAGAATAAGATCTTTTATTTATTAGCTAGGATTTCATTAAGATTCTTATTTCCATTAAAGTTTGAGTTAGAAACATTATAAATAGGCTTGGATTGTTTATGTTTAGATATGTTATTCATGAATTTTATTCAATAATAAAACTTTGAGTTTAGTTTTATCATGTTAATTATATTATTTTGAGTCTATTAGTTTTATTTTTGAAACAAATCTTCCGTTGCATCAAAATTGGTATTAGAGCATGGTCTGCCTTTGGTTGATGGCTAAAGTTGGTTCAAGTGGACAACGAATCCTCAACAATGAACGATGATTCGCAATTATCAATGAGCAACTCAATAAAATTGAGCAACGACTCGATGGATGGATGAAACGCTTCAAAGTCTTCAGCAAACCCTTGCTGTGTTGACTCTCAGAGTTAGACAAGTTGCCAGCGGGCGTTAACCTGACTTGATAGGTGGCTGGATGGCAACCACCGACGAGGACATTGGAGATGACCTTAGACGGTAAGGAGACTGGAATCTAGATGACAACGACCCGCACGAGTAGGATCTGAGGAGAGAACCCGCGTGCTACTCGGATCTGAGCAAAGAACCCGTGCAACCCGTTTTCCAACCTAACCCGTGACCGAGCCTTCTCGATCAAGACTTTAGGTCAAGCTTGTTTCTTTTAGATAAGTCAATATAAACATAAGAAATGCAATCGAATATTCTCAAATGTGTAAAGTTTTTCCTATACTAGTTCATACTTCCTCAAGTATCTTTTCTCTAAAAGGCACTTAGGGCCCACGGTTGATAAGGTAGGTCGCTGTGTTGATGGCTTTAGCCTAAAAGCCAGAACATCTTAGGCAAGCCTCCATGTATTCTCATACTTCTAGCACATTTATTAGAGTTTTGTTCATATGCTTTGCTATACCATTCTGTTGATATATATTGGGAGTCGTCTTTTCTAGGTTAATTCCACTGGCTGCATAAAACTCCTTAAGTTTCTCATCTCTGTACTCTTCTCTATTGTCGGACCTCAATCGCTTTACTTTCAAGCCCATCTCATTCTCTATCATAACTTTTCATTTTCTAAAAACATTACAAACCTCATATTTCTTTTTTAGAAAATAAACCCATACTTTCTTAGTAGAGTCATTAATAAATGTGACATAGTACAATGAGCTTCTAATAGATGAAACCAATGATGGTCCCCACATGTCTATGTAAACTAGCTTTAATTTCTGTGTTTTGGGTGGCTTGCCAAACTTTGAAAAACTAACATTTTTCTGTTTACCAAAAATGTAGCCCTAACATGGACCAACATTTTTTAACTTTAGATCTGACAACTTCCCCTTTGAAACAAGAACCTTCAATCATTTCTCGCTCATATGACTAAGTCTTTGCTACTAGATTTTTGACTTGTCATATGATTTGACAACTATTATGATATTCTCCATGTTTGAAATAACATAAGAGTACCATTCTTCTTTCTATGAGCTATGACTATAACTCCTTTGGTGATTTCCATTCATTGTCTGTAAAGATTGTATGATAACCTTTTTGATTAAGTTGACCCACTAAGATTCATTTTTAGACCAGGAATAAATCTCACATCATTCAACTTCCATATAGTTCAATTTGGCAACTTTACTTGGATATTGCCTTTCCCTATAATTTTCAAGGTCTCATTATCAATCATATGAACATTTTTGAAATCACCATCAACATAATTCTTCATGATTTCTCGATGCAAGGTATAGTGAAACAATGTCCCAAAATCCAAAATCCAAGATTTAATTTGACTATTGACACTTAGGATTAGAGTGTCTCTATTATTTTCAGCCATATTTGTGAATTCCTTTGCATTGTCATTGTTCTTCTTCAGTGCTCTACAATCCTTCTTCAAGTGATTGCTCTTGCCATAATTCCAACATTGTACTTTTTCTTCCTAGATCTAGACTTACTCTATTTTGATTTTGATAGGTTTCAATTTGAGTTTCTATTGTTAGATCTACATCTGGATTCGGTGTTGTAGGCAAAACTTGATGTTTCTCCTAATTCTCCTCTGTATATCTCTTTGCTTAGAATTAAGTTCAAAAATTTTTAATTACTATTTTCTTACTCCTAGAAGAATTACTCATCGTCGTCACCATCCTGTTCCATCTTTCCAATAGAGAGGGTAGAAAGATTAACGCTCAAACTTTATCATCGAAATCGATCTCCATTGAACTTAGTCGTGTTGTGATCGTACTAAATTCGTTGTGTGAAATGCTACTAATGCAGTTTCTATCATTTGTAAATTGAACAACTGTCTAGCCGATGACTTCTTATACATGTAAGAGAGAGCTATTATAAAACCTTTCATGGTCTTTGCCATTGCTATATTGAAAGTGACATTACGAGATAACATCAATCGGATAATACTATGCATCTGCCAATCTAGTAAAGTCCAATCTGCATCCTTCATATTTTCTGGCTTTTTCCTTAAAATAGGCAAATGCATGTGTTTTTTATATTGATAACTTCAATTTGTATCTTTCAAAAGTTAAAATCTTCACCATTTAACTTCTTAATTTTGATGCTTTTTCATTCGTTTGTTATCATCGCTCCCACTCAAATCTAGTTCCACAAAACTTTTGCAAAAAATTGTAAAAATTCCACTCGGAGTTTTAAACCACTATGAAAGTTCTCGAGAAAGATTGGAGAGATCATAATGATCCCACTTAAAATCTAACCTCCTTAGACAGTACTTTTACAAAATTCTCAAGAAAGACTAGAGGGGTCACAATGGTCCCATTTAAAATCTAGCATTCTTAGACAGGATTTCTTTAGACTACCACCAAGCTCCTAGAACACAACCGAAAAAACTTACTATTCCTGAATTCACTATTCATGTAAATAGTAACCTTACTAGAAAAAAATTGCAAAATTCACAATCTGAGCTCTGATACCAATTATAAGGAAATAAATCTTTTTAAACACTAGATTAATGAAACAATAAAATAATAAAGAAATAATAACAGAAAAAAAAAAAACATAAAATTTACGTGGTTCACCCAAAGTAGGTTATGTTTACAGAGCTACTGCAGATCTTCACAATAGGAAAAAAAATAATAATATATGTTTACAAATTCTCAAAACCACACAACCTAGATCCCAAATACACAGCAAATAATACAAAATTCTCTAACACTCGAGAGAATTTAACTTTTCACTCAAAGAGTTATACCATTCTTTTTCTCTCAATTCTAGGATGAATGAAACAATAAGATGATACGTCTTTATATAGGCATCTCCAGGCTCCCCCTCGTTATAATTACTATTAATGCATTTCCTTTTAATAACACATCAATTGCCTTATATATGGGCTTTCAAATTTCTCCACTATCAAAATTGAATTTCCTTATTTCTCAATTTTCAAAACGAAGAATTATTGAGTTTTCTTATTTCTTTATTGCCAAAACAACAAATATTAAATTTTCTTAATTTAGGGATCCATTCCTTTTAGGAATCCAACATTTTACTATGTTAGTAAATTTGATATTGCCTAAGGAGTTCTTTTTTATTTACCACTAACAAAAGTAAGGGTTTTTTCATGTATGTAGTTATTCTCCGTAAACTTTTAATTATTCTAATTTCTCAGCTAATGAGTAAAACAATATATTTATGTTTTTGATAGATATGCTGGTAAATCAAGTTCTTCTGTTGCCTAGAAAATCCAGGCAACAGAATTGCTGCCTGCCTGGAACTTCAGGCAGCAAGTTCTGCCGCTGCCTGTAATTTCCTGGCAGCAAGTTTCTGCTGCCTAGAACTTCCAAGCAGCAGAAAGCCGCTGCCTGGAGATTCCAGGCAGCGGAAGCTTAATTGTTTGTTTTAAAAACAAAACTGAAAAAGAATTGATATATTTTTCAGTTTTGTTTTTCATGCTTAGATATTTTTTTAGTTTTGAGAATTATGTAATTTGTGTTTTAAAATTTTAAAATATGTTCAAACCACTTCAATCTAGGTCAAGTCTCTCCAAGCTAAATCAATTCTCTGTCATTACTATTCCTCTGTTTTCTGAATAATTACAAAACTTAGCCATGTTTATCTGTTTTCAAATGAAAGAACAGAGGACAAAACAGAGAAAAGCAAACCTGTTTCAACAACCTGATTCAAACCAACTTTCATTCTCTGTTTTTTTATCATATTTCTCATGAACTTGCTGATGCTCATGAACACTTGAGTGCCGACAACACCCTTGTTGGATGGTCACGAACTTAGGTTATGGTGCTGCAATGGCTATCACCCTTTTTGGAGAGCAACATTTTACGAATCGCGAAGGCAGTCGCGAACCATTCTTCTTCTGTCATGTTTTTCGATTTCTCTATCATGTTTTAACAACCTGATTTTAACACCATGGCTATTGAAATCTGTGATGAGAACCTCCGTCAATCAACCTGGAAAAGGCAAAAGAGCATGAGGTTGGCAGACATTTGAATTGATCGCTACTGAGGATTGTTGACACTCAATTTTGGTCAATCCGGTTCTCCAAGCCTAATACCTGCAAAACGACAAACTACGAACGGAACAAGAATGACTAAGACCAAAACAAATAAGACACAACAGGTTTTTTACATGGTTCAGCAAAATAATGGCCTACGTCCACGATAATTACCCCCTTCTCTCTTTTGGAGTAATTGTATTTATTTCAACTTGTTCTTTACGCTGAATTTTTATCTCCTATTTATAGCGGAGATGTTACAATTCAAATAAGCTTAAGAATCTTAGGCAAAAAATAATATGCACTAATTGAGATAATATCTCCCAAGATTATCTCTGCTGCATATATAGCAATTGCTAAGAGTGTCGTGATTTGATTTGCATGAGAATAAGTAAGTTGGTTCCTTTTCTGAATTGAATTGATTTGCCTTCTAGAATGTCAACTAGTCAACCCTAGCGAACAGCTTATTCAGCGATCAAATACTGCCTCCACCGAGCAGATGAGCAGCTTGCAATACTCCTTTCATCTATCGAGTAGATGTAAGGATTTCCTGTTTACTTTGATAGCTTCTAAAGCGCACTCATTGAGTAGCCTTGTAGTCACAAGCAGATCGTCTTTATGGTTTATCACTACGTCAAACCTTCATGCAGTCAACTAATTATTCAGTGATTAAAGCGTTTAAACACGTGACCATGCGTGCTCGGGCATACAGGCTTATAGACGTCCATGCCTCTTGCTCTGACTTTTGACCAATTTGACCAGCACTTTCTGGGTCTCATCCTATAAAACGATACAATGGGCTTCACCTCTAGGCTTTTTCGTTTCCGTCCATGATTGCCAAAATACCCATAACAAGAATAAACCGCGATCGCATGTTGTGATAAACTGGCAGAGGCGATCGCCACTAAGGATAGTGGGATTCAGCTGGCGAGTGTCGTGAGCGTGTGTGGTGATATTCCGGTAGAGAGCATTGCGAGGGAGTGTCATGAGGTGCATCCAGAGAGCGTGAGTGGCGATGTTGTGGCAAAACATATCGCAACATCAGATTGCGAGACGCCGGTCGCGATGCACACTCGACACGCGGGTAAGTGTCAGACCTGGTGCAGTTTCAAAAGACTTAAGAATTGCATGTTTCGATTTTCTTTTATTATAATTATCTTTGTTTAATTCATGAGATAGAATAGGATTAGATTTATTTCAGATAATATTAGATAATTAGAGTTAAAATTATCAATTTAATCTTTCCTTGATAGATTGGAATCGTGAGGCTATAAATAGCCATAGAACTTTTGAATTTTCATTATGTTATTTGCTGGAGAATTTATCAATAAAACTCACGACTTTTCTTTTCTTTTCTTTTTCTTTATTTTTTTTTTATTTTTTTTTTTTTGGAAGTATAAAACTCACGATTTTATGGGGACAAATTTACTATGTTTTTCAGCTATTTCGGGTAGGTAAACTTGGAATTGCTTGGACTATAATCTAAATCAATTCAATGATTTGATTCTAGAGAGTTAATTAGCTAATTCAGTGGGTTGATTTACTTGTTAACTACTCTGTTATTGGATCTAGATTTAGGTCCTCTATCTTTTAGTCAACAACAACTGAAATGGTTGTGGTGTCGATATCACTTAAGTTCACAACACCAGAAGAAGGTTTGTCTCCATGAATGCAACCACCACCACAACGGTGTTGACGAAGGAGGTAGTGACGATAGTGTTGAGATAATGGTAATCGACATTATTACAAAGAAGAACTTTGATAATAGTGCTAGTCTATTACTTTAGAACCGTCGGCGAAGGTTTTGGTCCAAATGTTTGGTTGCTAGCGACGTCGTCAATGTGTTTGTGTTCGAGGGTGGCTAGTTGTTGAGGTTGAAGACGAGATAGAAATGCTAAACTAATGAAAATGGAGGTAAAAATGATAAGGGCAATTTCGTCATTAAAAATTATGACTAGTGAAATAGACCTATTAAAACTTATTTCAGTTTTTCGATACTAGTGAAACAAGTTTTTAGTTTTTTTTTTTCTTGTGCTATATAAAAACAGAACTCATTAGAATTTGGGTTTAGTTCACAAGCAAAATGAGTTTTAATATACAAATGGTTTAAAAATTCAACTGAGTAGATTGAGTTTTCAGCTAGAAATTGTGGATTGGCACGCAGCCGATCCGATAACCCCTTCATCGGGGGTTTTGCTTGAACTAGGTTAGCACTCGGTCTAGTTGGCCAAGTATTTAGTCCAACTTAGACAACTAGGTCCAATTCAAATTATGATTTAAAAAAAAAAAAAAGACCAATCATCGACTCACCATAACCACCATGCTTCACCACTATACCGTCACCCTACTACCATACTAGTCATCTCACCACAAATCTCACCAAGCCAGTCACCATTGTTCAAAGAAACTCTGTGCTAGAGCAGGAGTGGATGATAAAAACCTACTTGTCTTGCTACCGAGGCAAAGGAGCAAGACAAAAATCGAAGAGATGAGATGGTGGTGGTGATAAAGTTTATGAGATCGGTGGTGTGGGGTGCTAAAAATGGTGGTCGAGTGAGGTTCGAAATGTTGGGAGGGAGAGATTGGTTTTATTATTGTGAGAGAGAGAGGTGGAGGCAGTTTGAGAGAGTGAGACCATGAGAGAGGAAGAAGAAAACTGATTAGGGTAATTGTTAAGTTTATATGCACTATGAAAAATTACACAAACTCCCCATAGGTTTGATAAAATTGAATAGTCAAAAGTATCAATTGAGCTCTGATATTTAAGGAAATATCAGTTTATATTTTCAGATTTCAAAAATAATAATTTTTCCCCCTAAATAGTAATCACTAATTACTCGCTACTTGCTAGGCCATTGGTCAATTAGCGATTTTTGGAACCTTGAATATATGAATTTTGGATAGAATTCACACCTCTCTACTTGATTTGGTCTACACTTTACATGAATTGATTTGGGCTAATTCTGAAAAAAATTCAAAAATGAACATGTTTAGTGTACTAACCCTTACAAATTTCGATAGCAATTTTTGCAAATGAACTTTTTAGTTTTCAGGCTGAATTTTATTGCCCATTTTTAAATTTGAAAGTGATCATCTTTATGAAGATAATGTTTAAATCTTCATGTAAATTTTGAGCTTTACTAAATTTAATAGACCTATCAACTAACATAAAAACCCTAACCAACGCTAATCAAAACAGTGCAAGAAGTGTGAGTTTTCTTGTTTTTAAGGTGATTTTTGTTGTCTATTTTTAAATCTGATTGAGATCTTATTTTTTAGGATCAAGTTCCAATCTTCATTTAAGTTTCAAGGTTTACGAACTTGATTAGACTCCTTAACTCTCACCATAAGCCAACCTTGACCATTGCTGTGCAAGAAGTGTAAGTTTTCTATTTGATGCATCGTTGCTGATAGTAACAAGGGTATTGATGTCAAATTACTTATTTTCGAACAATTTTTTTTTTTTAAAAAAAACATGTTATTCAAATATGAGTCATTATAAATCTTCAGTAAATTTAGGACTATTCTGTTTTCATACAAAAAATAAAAATAAATAGCCCCTTAATTCCTTCCTTCCCACCTAACCAATGAATCAAATACTCTTTATATATTCTTGGGTAAAAATCATTTTGATCCATAAGTTTTGAGAAAAGATCAAATTTTTAACTATATTTCGAGGAAAATCAACCCTAGTTTTTCAAAAAAGTATCAAAATAGTTCTTTCTTTCAGTTAACTGACGGTCAAACCTAACGGTTAATATGATGGGTAGGGGTAATTTTGTCATTTTCACTCAAAATTTAGGATCTTGACAACTTTTTTAAAATTTTCTTCCAAAATATCTAGTTTGTACATGTGTCAAGATCATGAATTGTGATTGAAAATAAAAAAAAAAAATTACCTTTGTCTATCACATTGACCGTTAGGTTTGATCGTCAATTGACTGACAGAAGAAAATAATTTGATATTTTTCTGAAATATTAGGGTTGATCTAGTCAATTTTCGAAATGTTGTTAAAAGTTTGATCATTTTCCAAAAGTTAAAGACCAAAATGATTTTTACCCTATATTCTTTTTATAATGAAATTTGATTCATTTAACATTATTTCAAATTAAAATGACGTTCCAATCATTTAAACAATTCATAAATTATTGTAATAGTGGTGTGGTTACGAATGACAATAAAATAGATTGGGGATGGATACCAGACCTATATTTGTTGGAGATATATATCCACATACTGTATCTCTTACCGTTATCATAAGCAAGATAAATCCCAAAGAATATCCAAATTTAGATTGGGATATCCATTCTCGCTCCGTCTATATTTGTAGTCGATAAAAAATGTAAAATTATTATATTATACATTTTGTCATAAAAATGTAACTAAAATCCACAAATTTGAATGAAATAGCTTATTAGTTGTTATTTGTAAAATGGTTTCAGGTTTTAGAGTTCAGAAACAGAATATAGAATAATCCATAAAATCATTTTTAATAATTACATAATAAAAACTATTTTCATAAAATATTAAAATTATTAATGGATACGGATGGCAATGTACATCCATGGATCATATCTATCCCAATATATGAAAATAAAATAGATATTAGAATTATATCCATCCACCCTTGGTATAATAATTTTATATCTATTTTAAATGAAGCATATTTATATTAATATCACTATCATTTGATTTATTTATTTCTCTCAGATCGGAAAATCCAAGATTCTTCTTAAAGCTAGTCATCGCACAAAACAAACAAAATGCCTATCGTCTTTGCTCACGTTCTACACTTGCTTTTTGCAAACAAAATGCCGGAAATTAAGGAAGTGATGAGGTTTTAAATTTTGTTTTACGTTTCTAGCTGTACGCCATCGTGTTATTAAAGCTGGGGGATTGCCTAACTTTATCAAAAGAATACACAAATAAATTAATAATGAATTTTATATTCAAAATTTGGATTCCACTGACCATTATGGTTGGTCGGCTGTACTTTTCTTTACACAAAAAAATCAACTTCCTTTCTAAAAAGTAAGTCATCAGGCAAGCTAAGTCTTCTGGTTATTCTAGCTCATACAGTCCTATCTCTTTGCCTTGTACAAACAAAACCATTCTTTGTTTTCTGCGAACAAAATCATCATGGCTGTGGGAGAGCTCTTCCTCTCTGCTTTCCTTAAAGTGTTGTTTGACAGATTGGCTTCTCGTGAGCTGCTGGACTTCCTGCTTCAAGAGGGAGTGCATGACAAGCTCAAAAAGTGGGAGCACAATCTGAAGATGGTGCAGGCTGTGCTTGATGATGCAGAGGAGAAACAACTGACAGACAGGGCTGTGAAGATGTGGCTGGACGATCTCCAAGACTTGGCTTATGATGTGGAGGACATACTGGATGAGTTTGCAACTGAAGCTTCATTAAGGAAGTTAAAGATGCAACAGCATCATCAGGCCAGCTCTAGCAAGGTACGAAAACTCATCCCAGATCGTTTGAGTAACTGGAGTCCAAGTGCTGTCAAGTTTAGTGCTCATATGAGGTCCCAGATCAAACATATAAGTAGTCGGTTGAAAGAACTCTGCAATCAGAGGATTAATCTCGGATTGCAAGTGAATGTTGGAGTGATATCAACTTCTAGACAGCGAAGACCTCCCAGCTCAAGTGTGCCACCAGAACCTGCCATCTATGGAAGAGATGAAGATAAAGCGAGACTACTCAAAATGGTGCTGAAGGATGATGAACCTGATGCTGATACTGATGCCAAATTTCGTGTAATATCCATCGTTGCCATGGGAGGAGCTGGTAAAACAACACTGGCTCGAGAGGTGTTTAATGATAAGGCTGTGAAAGATTATGTCAACGTTAGAGTGTGGGTTTGTGTTTCTGATGACTTTGATGTTTTGGAAATCTCAAAAGCAATTCTTGAGTCAATCACTTGCTCTCCTTGCAACCTCAAAACTTTGAATGAAGTTCAAGTTCAATTGAAGAATCAAGTAGCAGGGAAGAAATTCTTGCTAGTCTTAGATGATGTTTGGAATGAAGACTATGACTCGTGGCAAATCCTAAAGTCTCCCTTTTTAGGTGGAGCAAAAGGAAGTATGATGATTGTGACGACACGTCTTGAAGATGTTGCGTTAAAGATGGGGCGCGACATTGATTGTTATAAGTTAAATCTTTTGTCAACGGATGATTGTTGGTCCTTGTTCAAAAAACATGCATGTGAGACTGAGGTTGTTGGTGCACATCAATGTCTGGAATCAATTCGTACGAAAGTTGTCGAGAGGTGCCAAGGTTTACCGCTGGCAGCACTGACTCTCGGTGGACTTCTACGGTGTAAGCCAAGATCTGATTGGGAGGATATATTGAACAGCAAAATATGGAATTTATCATATGAAAATAAGATTCTTCCGGTCTTAAAATTAAGTTATCATCATCTTCCTTCACATCTGAAGAGATGTTTTGGTTATTGTGCAATTTTTCCAAAGGATTATGAATTCGAAGAGAAGGAACTTATCTTTTTATGGATGACAGAAGATCTTATTCAACCGTCAGAAGACAACAAACAACTTGAAGAAATAGGCTGTGAGTACTTTCATGATCTATTGTCAAGGTCAATTTTTCAACGATCTATTACTAATGATACTAAATTTATAATGCATGACCTTGTCAATGATTTAGCTCAGTCAATTTCAGGAGACACATATTTTAGATTAGAGAGTTCTTTTAAGCTCAGTAGGCAATCAAAGAGATTCTTGCGAGAACATTTTTGCCAATTCTCCTTGACCGTATGTATGGATGGTATGGGCGAAATAATATCTACATAACTAGTTATGTTTTGAATTTGCTGCCAAAATTTAAAAAATTGAGAGCATTATCTTTGAGAAAATATTATATTACTGAGTTACCAGATTCAATAGGAGATTTGAGACATCTAAGATATCTCAATCTTGCTGGCACTATGATTATAAGTCTACCTAAATCCGTAAGCTCGCTATTCAACTTGCAAACTTTGATATTAAGAGATTGTAGACGGCTCGAAACATTGCCTTCTAAGACAGGGAATTTGATTAATCTACGTCACCTTGATCTTAAGGGCGTAAATTTGAAGGAGATGCCGATGGGGATGAAAGATTTGAAAAATCTTTGTACATTGTCTAATTTTGTTGTGGGTAAAAAGAGTGGATGTGATTTGAATGATTTGAAGTATTTAATGTTTCTTAACGAAGAACTTCATATTTCAAGATTAGAAAATGCCGATAATTTGTTGAACACAAAAGAGGCAATATTAGGCAATAAGGATGGTTTAAAACTATTGCATTTAGAATGGGGGTCTCAAATTGATGATTCACGAAATGAGGAAGTAGAAGAAACTGTACTTGACATACTTCGACCTCATAAAAATCTAAATGAGTTGTCTCTCAAATTCTTTGGTGGCAGGAGATTTCCATCTTGGGTTGCAGATCCATCATTCTCCAATGTGATGGTGGTAAGATTAGAAAACTGTTGGAATTGCACTGTATTGCCGTCACTGGGGTTATTGAGTTCGCTGAAAGATCTCACCATCAAAGGAATGCCAAATTTAAAAAGTATTGGATCTGAAATCTATGGAGGGGATTGCTCTTTCGAAGCTTTGGAGATTCTTTGTCTCGAGGACTTACAAGAATGGGAGTACTGGAATCCCTTGGAAGAAAATGAGCAGCATGTTACGAGATTTCCTTCCTTGCGAGAGCTTTCCATTGTAAAATGCTTAAAGCTGTCTGGAAAACTGCCTAACTTTCTCCCTTCACTAGAGAAACTTGTGATTCGTGAAAGTCAGCAGTTGACAATTTCATTCGCAGTTCTTCCGATGCTTTGCGAGTTAGAAATTGATGGATGCAAAGGTATGACGTGCAGCAGTATGATGGACTACGAGTCGTTGAAGACTATGAATCTTTCACATTGTTCAGACTTCGGAAATTGGTTAAGCCAAGGGTTTCAGAAAGTAGAACATTTGAAGATTGCGGGTTGTACGGAACTGATATTGTTATGGCAGAATGTGATTAGTCTCGAGCAGCCACCAAAAGGGTTTCAGAGCTTCACATCCCTTCGAGAGCTTTACATTGAAGGTTGCAATGCTTTGACATCCTTACCTGAGGGATTAAAGCACAACATTGTGCATCTTCAACTCTTGCAGATTAAAGGTTGCAATTCTATTACATCCATTGTAATAGACCATTTACCTTCTTCTTTGAAACGGCTCAATATAGAAAATTGTGAGAAGTTGCAGTATTTGGAGGATCACAGAGAGGGTACTTGTACTTCTTCGTCATCTTCTTCAACAATCCACATGGAGAGTATTGATAATAGCAGCATATCTCTTCTTGAGCAGTTGTCTATCTCCCATTGCTCGTCTCTCACATGCCTATTTCTGAAAGGTCAGTTTCCTGCATCACTCAAAAGTCTGATGATTTGGAATTGCTCGGAGCTGACAATCTTATCGCCAACGGGCCAGTTGCCTGAGGCGCTTGAGGTGCTCCAAATTGTAAGTTGTCAGAAGCTGGAATCTATAGTAGAGAGGTTTCTTGACAACTCATCCCTTAAGCATATACTCTTCTGTTCTTGTGAAAATCTTAAATCTATACCCCAGGGCCTACAAAATCTTAGCCGTCTAAATGACTTCAAGATAATTTATTGCCCAAGTCTTGTTTCCCTCCCGGAAGGAGGGCTTCCCAAAACCAGTTTAGAGTCTATTTATATTTCTTCTTGCGAGAAACTTAGTGCCCTACCCAATCACCTGCAAAACATCAGTTCACTTCAGTTTTTATATATTGAACGATGTCCAAGTATCACATCCTTTCTGCAAGAAGGTTTCCCCACCAACCTAAAAGCTCTTTCCGTTGAATGTCTCAATATCCAAAAGCCACTGGTTGAGTGGGGGTTGCACAACCTCACCTCTCTTGCATCCCTCTCAATTGGTGGCTGTACAGAAGCAGAGTCTTTCCCACGGGAAGAGATTGGAATGATGTTGCCCCCTTCTCTTAGAAGGCTGCGGATCTCTAGATTCCCAAAATTAAAATACCTGTTTCCCAATGGTTTTCAGAACCTCACCTCCCTTGAAGATTTGTCGATCAAAGATTGCCCAAAGCTGGCATCCTTGCCGGAAGTAGGCTTCCCATCCTCGCTTTTGGAATTGCGTATCATTGATTGTCCTTTGCTGAAAAAGCATTGCAAAAGGAACAAAGGAAGAGAGTGGTCTAAGATAGCTCACATTCCTTACGTCCTGGTAGATGATAAATTCATCTATGATCCGAAGGAAGAAGTGAACTCAGTCTCATAAGAGAAACAAAGCACAATTGGAGACATAGTGATGAAAATTTTCTTTCCGTCTTAAACTTTATCCCAGGTCAGTCTAATTTTTAACGTGCCAACCATTATTCAGGTTTTAATGTTATATATGTTTACTCAGTTCAAGGCTCCTTCCGTTAAGCTAACATAATTTATTTTTTCAGAATCTTACAATAATTTGATGTTGTATCACAATTTTGACTGATTCCTCCTTGTCCTAGATGTAACCCTCTAAAACTTGGACAGAGTGCCCTGCTATGAGAAAAGGGAAATGAAGTGTTAAGGGTCCAGAAAAGGGTAATAATAAGCTCCTATTTATATTTATTTTTGTTTCTATTATTATTATCCTAATGTTTTTTCTGAAAATCTTTGCTATTGTATTAGGATGAAATATTTCTAATACATGAGTCATCCGGTATTTCTGAATTAGCAAAAATTCTTTAGGTTGAACTGTTAGAAAATATTGCATATTCAAAATTTATTGTTTTGTTGGTTTTTGAGAGGAAGAAGTGATTGAGGAAAATAAAGAACACTTACAATTTTCATGTAATGCTAGCTGGTGGCCTAGACAACTGAAGTTGCCTAGGGTCATCCCTAAATCTTAGCCCTCAAATTTTTACTTTCATAAATATTGACTATTAAAATTTTATATTATAATATTAATTTTTTTATTTGAAAATTATTGCTAAAATTTTAATTCTAACTCTTTTATATTTGTTTAGCTTACTTTCCCTATTGTGACGGGTTTAATGACATCTGGGATGATGATAATGTGCAGATTTTGCATATGTGTTGATTTTGGGTTTGTTGCAGCTCTTCATGTAGCTCATCTAGTGTGGACAATCAAAGCGGAGGTTTTAGTCAACAAATTTCCTGATGTACAAATGAATTTCTTCCCTAGACAACTAACGTATAATTATAGATTTACCAATGTCTTACAATAATTTAATGTTGTAGGACAAATTTGTAAAACTCCTCATTTGTCCTGGACATGGCTCATCAAAGTCTGAATCCAGTGCAAAGTGGTTTGCTATGAGAAGATATAAAGATATAGTTCCAAGGATCCAACAAAGGGTAATAACTAATTAGCTCATTTTCTTTTATACATTTGTATCTTTCTTTTCATGATAGCCTAATCTTTTGTTTTTTTTTTTTTTTTTTTTTTTTTTTCAAAGAAAATAATTGTTGTCACTAGGATGATTTGTCATATATATGTGTCCTCTTACGTTTATGAATTAGCTAAAATTCTCTACATTATATTACTTCGAAAACATTGTATATTCATAGTCTGTTGTCTTCTTCATTTCCAAGGGGAATAAATGTTGCCAGGAATCATACTTTTTGTGAGGTGGGAACTACCAGTAGAATTAGTTGCTTAACGCAAGCATGGGAGCGTGATACTTGAAGAGTTGCTCTAGCGAAAGGTGTGCAAGTGTAAGTACTTAATGCCCCTTATTTAGACTTCTATCAAAAGTACGTGTTACCATCATCATTGCCTTTCCTTTTTAGGTAGTACTTAAAAATTTATCTTTCTTTTTGTTTAGGTTGAATATGAGGATTTATGCGTTAGCAAGTAAATTTAATGGAGCAGTAGGAGGAACTATCCCTGCTAGTGTCATTTGGCTAGCTTGTTTAGTGTCTGGAATTGTCATCCTCATTCAGGCAGAACTACTAGCAAAACGTGAAAACAATCGCTGCCTAATGCAAGCCTGCAGTGAGTAACCTTATCCCCCTACCTGAGCATTAATATGTTGCCCCAGCATCATTCTCGTCTTTTCCAGGTACAATGTCTAGCTACTTAATATGTTTCTATTTCAACTTGTTTAGGAGGAAACACTTGACTTCCAAAAGAAACATCAACTAATTGAGCTAGCCTCCCAAAATGGCCTTGGTATGAAGAGAGCATATGACTACAAAATGATGTACTCTCTCCTCTGTAGGATTTCATAGCTCGAGTGAAAATTCATGCCTGTTAACATAATTCCCACATAGCAGGTGCTGGACGATGCTTTCCTGCTGCCATTTGCGAGCTTGGTGTTGTACTGTCACAATTCCAAGTTGTTCTTATGTATGTCAAATGTATTTATCATCTTTGTAGACAATTTTGTAATTTTAGAGTTTGTGACCCGAATTATGTTTCATTTATTCCGAAAAGCTCACGGTGCGACAATTGTGATAAAACAACAAATATGGAAATTTTTGAGATCTATGGTGATAGCAGATATATATATATATATATATATATATATATATATTATGTATTATGTTAGGGCTAATTATGATATTCTATAACCGTCCTAAATATTTCACTTTATACTCATCTTCGATCTAATGAATTTCTCCTTCTTTGTCCATGGTTTTTTTTCTTGATTTTGGGTTTTTCTCCGTAAATTTTGTGTGTTATTGTTTTATTTTCTGTTGCCTATCATATTGATTTCTTTTCATGTAAGGATGTTGTGACAATATCATTTGATACAATGTTGGATACCTATACGAAAAAGTTAATTTGTATGCGGAAATTGATGTAAATCATAGTTCAGTTATAATGCTGGTCGTTTTGTTGAAGTGTTTGTGTATTTAACAGATTCTAGATTATTGACATTCTGCCGATGGCAATATCATTGGACCTGGAACTCAATTGTGAACTTGTCAAAAGTTCATGGTAGTCCTGTTTATCAATTTTTTTTTATGCTCTATACTTAATCATATCTGAGAACATGTTTATTGATACATTTAAACTAGAAATTATTAAGCGCGAATTAAGTCTTCGCCGCGTGAAAATTCATGGCTATAACGTATGGTATATAATTTTCTAGGCGTCAACCTGCCCTTTCCATTCGACAGAGGGATTTATACTGGATTCTCGGGATTTCAAAGCAATGTATAAAGTAAATGGACCTAGCCCCAAATTCCAATTAGCTCCAACTAGCTATCAAGCCCAATGTGAGGGACTATGATGACAAGATGGATCCAACTGATTTAGAGTTTAGCCTAGTAACTAAAGGGCCCTGAAAACTCAAAACCATCCCAAAATCCTTGGAAGATATCCAACACTAGGAGGAACTGTCGCTCCTCAGACCTTAGAAGTGTAACACCCCAAATTTGATAAAAGAACTTAAAGTCAATCTAAAATATACAACACTCAAATTTGATAAGATATCCAACACTCAAATTCTAAAATATACTTATTAAATAAAAAACTTAAAGTCAATCTACAACAAATAAAATGTTCTAACAATAAAAAAGGCCAACTTAAAATCAATCCTTATACTGAAACTAAATAAAAAAGAATTGCATAACTATCATCAAAGCTTCTTGGGTGAACTCCAAGTTCTTAACACTCAACATCCATAATTCATTCCTATTCTACAAAATAGTCAGAACTAGGGGTAAACTGTCAACTCAATAAGTAAATTTAACATGATAATAGAAAACTGTTAAATATTTACAATATTTTCAGTAAATAAATCATATAAAATAAATACATATTGTAGTAGTAAACATGTAACATTAACATTTATTAAATAAAAACCAATAGCTTATGTCATGTAATATCTACTGTAACGGTAACGGTATATCATATTTATCCATGTGACTTGATAACAATATATCATATTTATCCGTATGACTCGGTAACGATATGTCACATTTACTTTAGTTACTCGGTAACAGTATCAATATTTACCCATGTGACTCAGTAACGGTAACAAAACTATGGACAATGAGCCAAAATATTTTATAATATTTCATAAACATAAAAAATTTCTAAAAATCACAATTGCAATATCCTTTCATATATAACGAATCTTGATGATAAAATAAATTGGATAACAATATTCATTTCATATAGACCTAAACAAACTTTTGCATATATTTTCATAAAATCTAGTATTTAGTGAAAACTTAATTTTTGTGTGTATTTTGCAAAAGATTGTTCAAAACATATTTGTCTAAAATATTTTTAGAAAACAATAATTAAAATATAAAATATGCTTTTTTTTTTAATAATAAAATGACAACAATTAAAATATAAAACATTTAATTATAAAGGCTAAATTTACAACAAGCATTATACATGCCATGAATAATTTACTTACAAATCAACTTATTTCTGTCTCTAAAAACCAATCAAGCCCTAGAACTTTTATGATCCTTTGAACCTCATAGCATATCTTTTCTTTTTCTACTCTGAAGTTGTAACCCTAGTTATAGTCTCCATATAAGGTGGTTACAAAACTAATATAAAATCAACTATTAAACTTAATTAAATTTGAGTAGTTACATTTTTTAAAAAAAAAAATAAATTAAATCTATCATTCAATTCTACAATTTCAATTTTCAAAATTTAAAAGCTGCAATTTATGGTAGTTAAATGCAGCAGTTACATTTTTAAAATTAAATCTACAATTTTAATTTTCCAAATTCAATAGCTGCAAAATAATAAACCCTATTTATAGCATATAAAACTTGTAACAGTAGGAATTTCAATCCCTATATAACTACCATCTAATCTAAATACTTAATATATCCTTTAGTAAATCAATATCCTTTTTACTTTTCAATTATAAAAATCCTAAACCTTTAAGAATTTTAAATTGACCAATATATCATTTTCCTTCTCAAATACCGTAGTTACAAGTAGTCTTTTGGCCGAGCATGTATAGTCGTCTTCTATAAACAGCACTCATACCACAAGTTTTTTCCGTGACAAACGATGCAATCAACTTCCATCAAGGCATTGGCACATATATGAACATTTTGTAGAAAGGGATCGGTTAATCATTTAAGTTCTAGGTATTATATAATAATCTTTCCAGAGTCATTGTTGCATCATTTCGGTTATACTTTTAAATTGTAATAACATTTGCAATATAATGATAGACGATTCACATCAGTGTGCTAAAATTTAGTTTATATTCAAAATTCAAGACAAAACAATGACTATTTGATGCATGGATTTGGTTTGAAGTGTTTCTTTTTTTTTTCTTTTTTTTTTTTATTTTTATTTTTTATGTTGATATAAATCGTCATCAGATATTTTTTTTTTTATAGAGGTCTTGCCATCCCTTTCTACAAGCTATTTTAGCTGTATATGTTTTAACCTTGAAGCATAAATTTATTGGATAATTTTTTATGACTGATATTTAAATCAAGAAGAATGAAAAGACATCTCTCCATATAAGCACGTTCAATGCAATCTCTATTCCGAAGATTATGGTATGATTATTCCAAATGATTTCAGTTTCACACCGGCTTCTGATATTAAATCTTATGATCGAGAACTAAACTAATTAGAGTGGCGATATTTCCACCCCTCTAAAATCTTATGTACACCTCCTAATTTATACATTTTTAATATTCAAATATTATCCTTAAATTAAATTATTAACACTTTAATTAAAGGATGATATTGTTATTATTATAATTAAATTTGAAGACTCTGATTTCAAATCTCAATAAGAAACTTGGTTTGTTTTGATAAAATGTAGTCAAAAATGAAAGTTTTTATTGTGTTTTTAGAGATTTTACAAAATGTGAAAATGGAGACTTAGATTTGAAGAGTTTTCTGTTTTATTTTTTATTTTTTTGGGGTTGGTTAAAGTTTAGCTTGAGCAAAAGTGGAGATTTCTAGTTTTGTTTGATAGTTTTATATGTAGGATTTTAGTAAAATATAAGAATTTTGAGTGAAAATAAGAGAAAACATGAGATGGAGAAGCCATAAAAGAGAACATCAAAACATGTCCTAGATTGATCATATGGGTCCACCTCATTTAGCCTAGCAAATACCATCTAAAAATCCAACCTGTGACAAAACAAGCATAGCAAATACAGGCCTAGTCAAACTCCATCTTAAAATCCAACCTATGACAAGACAATCAAAGACCGATGCAATATGCAAATTGTGAGGGTGGAGGAAAATTCCACAAATTGTGGGGAAGGGGGGTGTAGAAGCTATGATGTAAGATTGTATACTGCCATGATTCCTTTTTTTTTTCTTTTACTAAAAAGAAAAAGTTGAGTTGAGTATTACATAGAAGTACATCCCATTTCCTCCAACTGTTTGTGATTCACATTATTGATGAAATCCATAAACACAAAAATGAAAAAAAAAAAAAACAAAAAACAAAAAAAACAAAAAAAAAAACGAAAAAAAAAAAATGAGCAATCAAGGTTACTAACTTTTGCATACTGAAAAAACCAAACTAAAAATTTGAGTAGGTAAGATAAGCAATAGATTTAAGATATTTATATTGGATATCATATGAGTCATATGACACATATTAAAAGGTTGGGAAAAAAATTTATATATTCAAAATTTGAATTCTTTATAGTGCATTTTTTTATATATTATTCCAGTATTTTTATCTAATGATGCAACAACTGAATTGATATTGCTAATCCACATCATTGAGTCATCTTCAACTCAATTTAGAAGCAATGGTGGAAATTGTTATATCAGTTGGGCAGAAAATATTTTTATAGTCTGTATATGCTATGAATGTCATGTATTTAGAATCCAACCAACAAATGCCAACACAAAAAATGTGATAGATGGAGTCCTTCACTTGGGAAGTTTAAGGAAAATTTACTTGGAAGCTCTTTTGGGTTAGGACAACATAATTATTACAATTATTGACCACTAAAGTGATATTCTATACCGATGGAGTTTTCTTGTTCTCACTTATATTTAAAACACAAATAGGAAAAATTTTATTTTAGTCCCCGAGGTTTCGAAAAATATTAGGTTTTTAGAGTTATTTTGGAAATAACTCTTTTCATCTCTAACTTTTCCAAAACTTTTTAAAAATGTCCAAACTATCAGTTAACTAACAGTCAACAATAACATAATGTGTTAAAAATATTTTTGCCTTTAACGGTGTTAGTGGTACATAAATTATTAGATTATCCTCATAAAACAATGAATTTATAAATTAGATTGTCAAAAATACTCTTAAATTTAAGTAGTTAAATTATAATTTAAAATTGCTTAAAGTCACTGTTAACTATTAGTTAACTGATAGTTTGGATTTTTTTAAAAAGTTTTGAAAAAGTTAGAGATGAAAAGAGCTGTTTCTAAAAGAGCTTTAAAAATATAATATTTTTCGAAACTCAGGGACTAAATTGAAGTTTCCCCACATAAATATAAAAGTATAACAGGTTTTTTTGATCTTTCTTTGTGCTTTCATCTTTCATTTTCTACCGATTTGATTAGTGATACTTAATATATACATCTTAGCTTTTCATATCCTAAATGAGATTATCCCAGAAAATTTAGTGATAAGACCAGAAACAAATTTTATATTGAATTTGATTATTCTGTAGGATTAAATTGAATAAACTTATAGGTAACTTAGTTGACAAGATAGTATTTTTATTGGATTTAAACCATACTCATAACAAGGTAAAAATTGTATATCACTTCAAAGTAGAAAAGTATCAAGATAATATAATAAAGAGTTTAGTTAATAGTCTGAACGACTTTAAATAAAGACAAAATCTTAAAAAATTTAGTCAATGTGGAAAACGTTGGGCTCTTTGGGATTTATAAATTCACAGGCCACCCCAAAAATCTTTCTCAAATTGAAGGTTCAAGATAATATAATAAAGAGTTTGGTTATTAGTCTTAACAACTTTCTATAAAGGCAAAATCTTAAAAAATTTAGTCAATGTGGAAGATGTTGGGCTCTTTGGGATTTATAAATTCACAGGCCACCACAAAAATCTTTCTCAAATTGAAGGTTCAAAATAATATAATAAAGAGTTTAGTTAATATTCTGAACGACTTTTAATAAAGACAAAATCTTAAAAAATTTAGTCAATGTGGAAGATGTTGAGCACTTTGGGATTTATAAATCCACAGGCCACCCCAAAAATCTTTCTCAAATTGAAGGTTATATATATATAATATTTTGAACGACTTTAAATAAAGATAAAATCTTAAAAAATTTAGTCAATGTGGAAGATGTTGAGCTCTTTGGGATTTATAAATGCAGGCCACACCAAAAATCTTTCTCAAATTGAAGGTTATATACATACATATATATATATATATATATATATATTTGTTGGTGTTTCTTCTTTGTAATTAGTTTAATTTTTATTAATTAGTTTAAATTAACGACTTTATGTTCATTCTTCTTCATTAGTCATTACTACAAGACACAAACAAAACTACAAAAAGTGATTGTAGTGGGAGTCCGCGGCACCTCCTAAGCTTTATTAAAAACAAAAGTATAAATTAAAAGCTAAATATTGAATTAATTTCAAGGAACAATTTCTTGGTAGCTTCTTGTCTTCGCTAAGAAGATAAAGTTGACTTCACTATCAAATAGAAACACATCCCTCCCAATAGTTTGTGATCCAAATTGTTCATGAAGACCATAAACACAATAACATCATAGGACTGATGATATAATCAACTGAAAATTGGTACCGGGCAGCAAGCCCGGCGTGCTTGCTCCCGGTACAGATACTTCTATATCCATACCGGGTGGGTACCCGGTATGGATAATAAATATCCATACCGAGCATAACCCGGTATGGA
Organism: Dimocarpus longan; assembly: GCA_022984855.1. Classification (NCBI taxonomy): domain Eukaryota; kingdom Viridiplantae; phylum Streptophyta; class Magnoliopsida; order Sapindales; family Sapindaceae; genus Dimocarpus; species Dimocarpus longan. The sequence goes on from CM041022.1 coordinate 7,098,496, forward strand.
TATGAAAAAAGGGTCCACCCCGGTGGGTCGACCCGATAGCCCGGTATGGATACTGATTATATATATTGGGTACCAGCCCGGTTATGGATAATTATTCAAATCCAGGCTAGACCAAGTATAAATATTAGTTATCTATACTGTGTTGCGCTCGGATTGGATAATAAATATCCATATCAGGTCTGTGCCCCGTATAGATATTTGCCCGATATTGATAATTTTAAAAAAATTTAAAAATAAAATTTATAATTTTTTATTTAAAAATATTAAATTTAAATTACATAATAGATAAATATTAAAAATATCATCATACATAAATATTAAAAATATCTTTTATTTAATATATTAATAAAATTTAAATTGCATAATATAAAGTTAAACGTACATTATGAAATATTTATATAAACCATCAATACATAATATGCTAAAATATAATATATTTCGTTGGCCAAGCAATTAATGAATTTAATACATCTTCCAAAGTTAGTAGCTCGTTGGTGGGTCGAGGTAGCGAGACACTAACTATTACTTTCTTGACGGAAACATGCCAAAAATCTGGACCAAGCTCGAGGTAATGAACTTTAGTATAGGGGTCCGTTGAATCAATTTTCGCTTCCGCCACCACGATTCCTTTTCCCATCCAATCTAATAATTTGTATTGGTTGTTGTTCGATCCACCAACTTGGCTCAAGGAACCCCGAGATATGGACTGTATGCATAAGAATTTAAATATTTATTCCTAAAAAAAAAAAAATTAAATACTTACATCTATATATATATATGAAATTAAATTGAAATAATAAATTATATATATCCAACATATATTTTACCTTAGTTGAAGGCTCAGCAAATTGAACAGTTTTACTAGATCCCATAAGATTTGAACCACTTGAATATTGTGTCTACGAAAACAATAAATAGTATTGTTGTTAGGAAACATGGATATCGAGGTAAAATAATTTATAAGTATTCCTATTTGACAACATATAGGCAACAATCACAATATATAAAATAATACATATAAACTCGATCAATTTTAGACAAATTTTGACAGACTTCCTCCTGTTTTTCGAACCTACCAAAAATTAAATTTTCCTACAATTTATCAAACTTCTCAAATCATTGACAATCAATCCAGATAATGATGAACAATAAACTGAAAGTTAGACAAATAAATTAATAATGAATTTTGTATTCAAATTTTGGATTCTTTAGTCTTTGTAGGACTTAATGCATGTTTCACATACATTGTTTTATTAGCTATAAAGCTAGCTATAACACTATTTATGAATGAGCTAAGGGGATTGCCTCAATGGAGGAACCCCACTTGGCATGCCTCCTCTTTAGTGTGTCGATTTCGAGTGCTCATCAACCCTTGATGTACAGGCAATTTTCCCACGAGATGTGGGTCTGCTCTCCCACTTTTGGGAGTTTCAGTTTCGGATCACGTCTCAAAGATCCTGATCAAGAATATCTGACAATGTATACAAAACCTAATATCTGAGATGTGTGGATAATTAAAAAAAAAAAACACTATTTATAAATAAAATTTACAGACATTTTGAAAAAGTTTGACAAATGACTTATTTCAAAGTATTTGCAGGGGCAAAATTTTGCTGTTATCTTATGAACTTTCAAAAAATTCACCATTTTCAAATGGACTAACCTCCACAACATTTGGGGGAAAACATTTTCATCGTAAAAGAGTTTTACCAGGTGATCTTCCTATGAAGTTGGCGTGTATCTACTTTGACGGATCTATGTCCATTATTATAATTTGGGGTCAGTTCACTGTCAAAATGAGTTTTAATCTACTATCTTTGCACGGAATTATCAGCACCTCTCTACTTGATTTGGTCTACACTTTACAAAAATTGATTTGGGCTAATTCTGAAAATTTTCGAAAATGAACATTTTTAGTGTACTAACTCTTACAAATTTGGACAACAAGCTTTCAAAATGAATTTCTTAATTTTCAAGCTGAATTTTATTGTCTATTTTCAAATTTGAAGGAGATAATCATTATCAAGATAAAGTTTCAATCTCCATGCAGGTTTTGGGCTTTACTAACTTTAATAGACCAATCAACCAACACAAAAAAGGGCTAACCAATGCTAATCAAAACTGTGCAAAAAGTGTGAGTTTTCTTGTTTTCAAGGTGATTTTTGTTTTCTGTTTTTAAATCTAATTGAGATTTTATTTTTTAAGATCAAATTCCAATCTTCATCCAAGTTTCAAGGTTTACCAACTTGACCAGACTCCTTAACTCTCACCAAAAGATAACCTTGACTAATACCGGGCAAGAAGTGTGAGTTTTCAAGTTGATGTTGCCAATAGTAACAAGGGTATGGATGTCAAATTATTTATTTTCAAACAGTTATATTTAAAAACAAAAAACAAAAAAAAAAAATTAACATTATATTCAAAGATTAAAAAAATATATATATTATTAAAGTACATGAGTCACCATAAATCTTTAGTAAATTTAGGACTATTCAGTTTTCAAACAAAAAATAAAAATAAATAACCCTTTTATTCCTTCCCTCCTCAATGAATAAAATACTATTTGTATATTATTTTTGTAATGAAAGCTGATTCCTTTTCATTTTATTCCAAATTAACATGAAGTTCCAATCATTTAAATGATTCATCAATTATTGTCATGGTGGTGTAGTTAAGGATGACAATGGAATAGATTAGGGATGGATACTAGTATATTCATCCTTATATCTATTTGAGATATATATCCCCATACCTGTATCCATTGTCGTTATCATAACAAGATAAATCCGGGAGAATATCTAAATTTAGATAGGGATACCCATTCTTGCTCTGTCCATATTCATAGCCGATAAAAAATGTGAAAATATTATATTATACATGCAAAAAAATAAGTAACACTTTGTCATAAAAAATGTAATTTAAGATCCACAAATTTGAATGAAATAGCTTTTTAGTTGTTATTTATAAAATGGCTTTTGGTTTTCATTGAGAAATAGAATACAGAATAATCCACATAATTATTTTTAATAATTACATAATAAAAATTATATTTATAAAATATTAAAATTATTAATGGATGTATAGATGGAGATGAGTATCCATGTGGTAATATCTATCCCATATATATTAGAATGAGAGAATTACTGAAAAACCTCTGAATATATACATCAATACAAACGGAAACCACTTTTGCTTTTTGTAACAATCTTCTCCCTTGAACTAAGGTTTGACCATGTGAGATAACTGGAGGCTAACAAAATAGAACAAAAAGAAGATATTACCCCTGATTAATTAATATTTGCCATAAATGGCATAGTTATCCCTGCTTTTGTAGGAAAAAAATTAAAAAACTTAAAAATCTCAACTGTTCATCTAAAAAATAAACGATTGAGATATATTTAATTTTAAATATAAAAAATATTTTTTTTGAAAATTGATCTAAACCATCCATCTAGAAGATGGACTATCACGATCAATTTGAAAAAAATAAAAAATAAAATTAATTTTTTAAATTAAAAATAATTAAATTTTAATTAAAAAATAACTTTTTCTAAATAGATCTAAGTCGTCCATTTGAAATATATACAATCAAGATCTATTTGAAAAAATTAGAAAAAATTGAAAAGAAAAGTTGAACAATTGAAAAAAATTATTAAAAAAAAAAAAAGTGGAGATCTAACCCAGATTGGATCTCCACTTAGTTCATCTTCCTTAAACCATCAATCATCATCAAGATGAAGCCTTCAACAATCCATCACCCTTCTTCATCAACCTTACCCTAGGTTAAAAAAATAATTGAAGGTCAATATTACCTTGGGGCTCAAAAAAACAATTGAACAATAGAAAAAAAAAAAAAATCAAAACCAAGGTTGAAGATCTGGTTGAAAACTCAAATTTTCAATCTTCAAAAATTGAAAAAAAAAAAAAAAATCAACCTCACCCTTCTTCATCAAGCTTACCCAATCCATCATCTTCTTCATCATTAATCAACCTTGCCCAATCTATCACAACATCACAAAAACAAATCCATCAAAAATTAAAAAATCTATCCAAAAAAAAAAAAACTATTGGGTCTCCTAGTTGGGTATCCACCGGTGAAGACCCAGCCGTGATGGAGACCAAACTGGGTCTCTATTGTGAAGATGCAGGTGGTCTCCCGATAGTGGACACCATTGCTGGTCTCCACAATGGAGACTTTCCAGTTCGAGTCTCCACCATTAAAGACCCGAATGGTCTCCAATAGAGACCAATGTTCGTTTTTAGATAAAGAAGAACAAGAACCGCTATGATCATTTTTAGATGGAAAAGAACAAGACCAATGAAGACCTGTAACCATGGTCGTTTTCAAATGAAGAAGATGAACAAAAGCTGCCAAGATAAAGAAGAAGAACAAGAAGAATAACCAATAGCCACCAAGATGAAGTATAACAAGAAGAAGAACAACAACAACAAGAAAAAGACCTTATGTGATGTTTGGGATTTGGGTTTCTGACTTTTGTGATGAAGAGGACTATTTTTTCTTTTCCTTTTTTTTTCTCAATTCTTTTAATCTCCACCATCCATTTTAGAGATGGATGGTGGAAAAAGGAAATTAAATAAAAAAATGGATTTTAAAAAATGAATAATAAAAATATTTATATGGATATCCATCGTTGATATAAAATTTTTCTACATTTTATTATTATTTTTTTTTAAAAAAATGGTGGATTAGATCTCTACCATATGGATATCTATAGGTATCCATGATTGAAGTTCAAGCAAATATATAGTTTGGTTGAACTTCAATCGGTGATGAGTAAATTCCTAATGCACTAATTACAATAGGTCACGTGCAAGTATACATGGTCACAATGTAATATAAGGGCAAATCAAGGTCATTCCCACAGGGACAATTGCTAAATTTTATATATCAATTACCAAAATTGATTGAAACAATTTTATTCAAACTATCAAAACTCAAATAAAGGTGAATAAAAATATAGTAAAACGAAATAAAAAAAAAATTAAAAATTAAATAAACAACCAAATTAAATAATGGAACTAACAGCAGATTTATAGATCTAAGGCACAATTTCACCTTTTTATTTCATCAACCTATTCTCATTTTATTCTCACAAATATAATTACTTTTATTTTGTATTTAATCGGGTAAAGTTCTAAATCAATTACCAGCCTCTTTCGATCAGTTAAGTAATATTATCCAGAATAATTAATCTATTATATGTCTATATAGATTAAATTAATCCGAACTCATTAAGTTTCAATTACTCATATATGATTACACAATCCTATAGGTATATGTCTATCCTATACAGATTATCCTATTCTATTGATGTCTAACATATGATACCTTCGTCAAGTGCATCATAGTCACCAGATCTGTCAATTAACAGGCCTTATTTGATTGACAGCATTAAGATCCAATAGAATAGAATATAAATATAAAAGAAAACAATCATCCATTAATACAAAAACTCATTGAATAGGTGATGAAATAAATCGGCTACATTATAGCCTTAGAAATTAAAATTAGTGCGACATGAAGATGAATAACACAGTACAATAAATTAAAGTGAAAATAAACGACATTAAAACAATCAACCAAAAAGATGGAATAGTCACTGTGTTATTTTCTAAGAGATGTGTTATTTTCTGAGAGATTTCTTCTTCTGAAGTTGGAATAAACTGACTCTGGATTTGGAGCACACCCACTTCTGACGATGTTGAGATTCCCTTGAGACTCCACTCCTGTACAACCCTTTCTGTTGTCGTCTGAACGAGAGACTAGAGACACTTCTCAAAGAAAACTCCACTCAGCCGACACTCAAAGACTCCTCCTGCTGTTGTTCCAAAAGAAACCGATCAAAGAAAAAAAACCTAAACTTTTCTCTCTGCCGACCTCCCCGTCTGTTGCTCAACAATATCAATTTATATGAGAATGGCAATGTTTTGAATGCATCAGTTTACTTCCCTTTTCATTCTTGATTCTCTGTCAATTGCCAATGCAAGTTTCCTTCCAAAAATCCTCCAAATTGCTCTCTGTCAATACCATATACAAACCGCTCGAATCACTGCGTTGACTGCTTACCAAATTAATTAAAAAATCCTCCGCAAGACCGCTTGAATTTCCTTCAAAACTTTGATCCATTGCCTAAATTATCTTCGACGAATCAACTGAGACATTCTTGATGATTTTCCACACGTGAAATATGCAAGGAAATTTTGCAACGCACGTTTAGATCGCTTCACGTTGGCCTGCACGTCGTTTACGCGCAAAACGCAAAACAACACTGGACGCAGCCCATAGCCGCAGGCCACAGGCCTGCGTATGCTTCCCGCGGCTAGCTGCTGGTGTGGGCTGCTGGAAATCAGCCAGCAGCTATGGCCTGTAGGGACAATTACGAAAAGGCCCCTCAAGTTTCAAAAATTACACTTTTGCCCCTGAACTTTGAAAAATTATAATTTTGTCCCAAAATTTTATAAAATTTACAGTTCAGTCCCTGCATTCAATTTCTGCACAAAACACTCAGAAAATATTAGAACACCCATATTTTACTCGGGTTTTCATCACAAGAGTATAGGTTAAGAATATAAAATCGTGCATAATTTTAGCCCGATCAAATACCCCCAAACCTAACTTTTGCTCACCCTCGAGCAAAAATCTAACAAAACAAAAATAAAAACAACCAAAAATTAAAACCACATCAATTTTTGTAGGTAAACACGATGGCATTTAGCATATGCCACAAGCCTTTAAACCTCTAAGTGTCCCTAGAGGAGGAGTTGTGTCTCCTGAGGGTTTACCAGCTACGATACCCACAAACGCAAAACAGTCAAGTTCAAACTCAACAACAAATCTGCCAGTGTTATCTTCAAGAATAATCACTTCACCTGAGATCTTGAACCTCGACTAAAAATAAATCACTAATAATCTTCACACAGTCGTCTGTCTTCTCCAACTCATCACCCAGCATTTGAAATTTGATAACACTACGCATACATACCATGACCTTATTTCGCCTCGACTCTACGCTTCACTGGAGATCACTCATTTTTATTTTATTTCACAGAATTCTATGGCAACACTCTCACAACATACAAGCAATTAGGAGGTAATGCATCAAGAAAAATTCAAATCTTTATAATGCTTGTATAATCATTTATGAATTATAAACGCTAAACACAAAATATGTCTCTTGAAAGAATCAGACATCTAAAGTCAGTGCAACACCCATAATTTTGACTTTAAGCAATCATGATCCCTTATTAATCAACAGGTCTTCTTAAGGGATGTAACAGGGCTAGGGGTTTTGGCTCACAAAGAACTGGAATACGGTCAACAAAATGGAGCTTGAACTCCTTCAAAGATTATTCATTCCATCTCTTAAAATATTGCAATTAACATTGAGCTCAATTTTTCTAACTGAACAACGCCTCCTTTATTTCGTTATCAATTTTTTTTTTTTTTTGACATAAATCCAAGCTCCAAGGGTAAGGATTATCTTTTAATTTTGGCTAGGACACGGACAAATTGTAAAGACGAAAAAAAATAAAGGCCAATATGTGTTTGACTTCAAATTGGTTTTAGGCGCACACATATTTTAGATTTGGAAATTTTGGTTTCTTAGCCTTTTTCTGGGGTTAATCACACACATGCCTGCCTCATGTCAATAAGTTCACAAAACGACTCAAAACTTCAGAAATAATAAAGAATTGCAATGAAATTTTAACCTTAAAGTCCAAACAAAGTCTAAAGAGACCAACTAGTCATGAAAAAATTTTGAAGAGTGTTTAAGAGTAAAAATGAATATAATCCCTTTAAAATGAAACGATATGGCTCAAAAGTTCTCATTGGGGTAGTCTCCACTAATAGATCACATCTATGCATACATAATATCTCTACATTCTCCTACTAGGTTCAAAGTCTTTGATAACATCAAACTATGCTTACGACTTTCATGGCTCTTCCCTAATCAAGATTACCAATCACATAGTGCAATAACTCTCCTCTCGATAGCACATGGTCAATTTATTAATCAAGTTTGAAACATAAATATTTCCACCCCCAAACCTAGTCCAAACATTGTCCTCAATGGTTGAAAAAAAACTAAATTCGGGAGAACAAAAATAAAATGAAATAAAACACACTTAAATATGAAAGAAAAGAAAACAAATAAGCAATCACAAAATAGTAGACAAATAGAAAATAAAAGGTAAAAGATAAAACAAAACAAAAACATAAAAACAAATAAAAGAAAAGTAAACAATGCAAAAAATAAAAGGAGTTACTTGAAAACTTGGGTTGTCTCCTAAGAAGCACTAGATTTCTAGTCTTCAGCTCGACTTCCATCTGTCTTCAATTGTTGTGATCCACCAAGGTGATAGTGGATTTTTGACGATCCAATTCACCACTATAATAATGTTTCAACCTTTGGCCATTAACCTTGAACGAATTCTTCGTCTTCTCATCTTCAACTTCCACTGCTCCATATGGATATACCGTTTTCACGATGAAAGGGCCTGACCATTTGGATTTGAGCTTGCCTAGGAACAATCTAAGCCCAGAATTAAATACCAATACCTGCTGTCCTAGTACAAAATGCTTAGCTAAGATTTTTCTGTCATGCCATTGCTTTGTCTTTTCCTTGTAGATGCGAGCATTCTCATATGAATCCAATCTTATTTCTTCGAGCTCATCCAATTGTAGAAGACGTTTATCAACAGCTTTCTTCAAATCAAAATTCAACGCCTTCATTGCCCAAAAAGCTCGATGCTCCAACTCTACTAGTAGATGACATGCTTTCCCATACACTAACCGAAATGGGGACATTCCAATTGATGTTTTATAGGCAGTTCGATACGCCCAAAATGCATCATCAAGCTTGATACTCCAATCCTTTCTTGATCTACTCACAGTCTTCTCTAGAATACCCTTAAATTCCCTGTTTGAAATTTCCACTTGTCCACTGGCTTGAGGGTGATATGGGGTGGTTATCTTGTGAGTGACCTCATATTGCTTAAGAAGACTCTCAAATTGGCGATTACAAAAATGTGAACCTCCATCACTGATAATAGCTCGAGGTGTTCCAAATCTGGTAAAAATATTCTTCTTCAAAAACTTGGTCACAACCTTTGCATCATTTGAAGATGTAGCAACAGCTTCTACCCACTTTGACATGTAATCCATTGCCACTAAGATATACTGATTTTGAAAGGATGACGGAAAAGGTCTCATGAAGTCTATACCCCATACATCAAACAACTCAACTTCTAAAATATTCTGCAGCGGCATCTCATGTCGCTTCGAAATATTTCCTATCCGCTGGCATTGATCACATGTTTGCACAAATCTCCGTGCATCTTTAAAAATCGTTGGCCAGTAAAACCCTGCCTGTAAAACTTTTATCGCAGTCCGCTCTCCACCAAAATGACCCCCATAATTGGACAGTGACAATGTCGTAAAATATCTTCAGTTTCTTCGTATGGCACACATCGTCTCAACATCTGATCGGCACATTGCTTGAACAAATAGGGGTCATCCCATACATACATTTTCACATCATGGAGAAATTTCTTCTTCTGCTGAAATGATAAGTCAGGGGGAAGTACATTGCACACTATGAAATTAACAAAATCTGCGTACCACGGTGCCTCTTCATTGCTACATGAGAAAAGCTGCTCATCGGGGAATGCCTCATTGATATTTGTCTTATCATCCGCACTATTCCCTTCTAATCTAGACAAATGATCCACAACTTGATTTTCTGTCCCCTTCTTATCTCTTATCTCTAAGTCGAACTCCTGTAGTAGCAGTACCCATCTGATCAGACGTGGCTTGGCATCCTTCTTGGTTACAAGGTACTTAATGGCAGAGTGGTCTGTGTAGACTACCACTTTAGACCCAATCAAATACGGTCTAAACTTATCGAATGCAAATACTACGGCCAGCAATTTTCTTTCTGTTGTGGTGTAATTCATTTGGGCTTCGTTCAATGTCTTACTGGCGTAGTAAACAGTGTGGAAAATCTTACCCTTTCTCTGACCAAGGACAACCCCTACTGCAAAATCACTGGCATCACACATTAACTCAAATGGTGTGTTCCAATCTGGAGCAGCGATAATCGGAGCTGTTACTAATTTCTTCTTCAAGGCTTCAAACGCTTGCAAACAATCTTCATCAAACTTAAAATGTACATCCTTCTCCAGGAGACTACATAATGGCCTTGATATCTTGGAAAAATCTTTGATGAATCTTCTGTAAAAACTTGCATGTCCAAGAAAACTCCTAACTCCCTTGACTGATGAAGGTGGTGGGAGTTTCTCAGTTACTTCTATTTTCGTTCTATCCACTTCAATCCCACTTGTTGAGATTTTATGCCCTAAAACGATACCCTTCTGAACCATAAAATGGCATTTTTCCTAGTTCAACACTAGGTTAGTTTCTGCGCACCTTTTCAACACCTTAGCAAGATTTTGCAAGCACAAATCGAACGAATCCCCAAACACTGAGAAATCATCCATGAAAACTTCCAAGAATTACTGCACCATCTCAGAAAAAATGGACATCATACATCGTTGAAATGTTGCGGGAGCATTACATAATCCAAATGGCATTCTCCTGTAGGCAAAGGTACCATAAGGACATGTAAAGGTTGTATTTTCCTGATCCTCTGGAGCTATGACAATTTGGTTGTACCCAGAATATCCATCCAAAAAGCAATAGAATTCATGTCTGGCTAACCTATCAAGCATCTGATCAATAAAAAGTAGCGAAAAATGATCTTTCCTCGTGGCTTGATTCAGCTTTCTATAATCCATACAAACCCGTCAGCCATTGACCACTCTCGTTGGAATAAGTTCATTCTTCTCATTTGTTACCACTGTTATTCCACCTTTCTTGGGAACACATTGAACTGGACTGATCCAAGAACTGTCCGAGATGGGATAAATGATACCCGCATCTAACAGTTTAATTATCTCCTTCTTTACCACATCCTTCATAATTGGATTCAGTCGGCGTTGAGGTTGAATAGTTGGCTTGTAATTATCTTCCATTAGGATTTTGTGCATGCAGAAAGATGGACTAATACCCCTTATATCAGCGATTGTCCATCCCAAAGCTAACTTATTTTCTCTCAACACCCGCAACAATTTCTCTTCTTGAACATCATCCAATGCTGCAGAGATGATCACTGGCAAAGTGGACGCCTCCCCAAGATAAGCATATCGTAGATGTTTTGGAAGTGGCTTAAGCTCTAAAGTCGGTGGCTCTTCTATGGATGGCTTGAGTATCGATGACGCCAAAAGAGGCTGAGCATTATGCATATGTAACACCTCATACTTTGGATCTGCTTCAAGTATTTTCAAATAATCTTGGACTTCTTCATGATTTCCTTTACTTGAATCTAACAATATGGCTTCCAAGGCATCTAGTGGAGTTTCTTCATTGTGTACCTCCTGAATACAATCATGTAACACTTCCACTCTTTTGCATTCATCGGTGTCACCAGGAAATTTCAAAGCTTTGAAAACATTAAAAGTGACTTCTTCATCTTGTACCCTCATTATTAACTGGCCCTGCTGCACATCAATCACAGTCCTACCGGTGGCTAAAAAGGGTCTTCCCAGTATGATAGGAATCTCTCGGTCTTCTTCCATGTCAAGGATAATGAAATCTGCTGGGAATATAAGCTTCTCCACTTTCACCAAAACATCCTCAATTATACCTCGAGGTCTCTTCATAGATCGATCTGTAAGTTGAAGAGTAACTGATGTTGGCTTAGCTTCCCCCAAACTTAATCTCTTGTAAATAGATAACGGTATCAAATTAATACTTGCTCCCAGATCGCACAAGGCTCTTCCTTCAAAATTCTCTCCAATTCTGCATGGAATACTGAAACTACCTAGATCCTTTAATTTCGGAGGTAACCTCTGTTGTAAGATTGCGCTGCATTCTTCTGTGAGTGCTACAGTCTCAAACTCTTCCAACTTCCTTTTCTTCGATAAGATCTCCTTCATGAACTTTACATAACTAGGCATCTGTTCTAGTGCTTCTGCAAAAGGTATATTGATATGCAGCTTTTTGAATACCTCCAGAAACTTCGAGAACTGCTTGTCTAGTTTTTGCTTCTGAAACCTCTGAGGAAATGGTAACGGTGGTATCTGAGACACTTTCTTTTCTCCCATTGGCTTTGCTGATCCCTCTTTATCATCCTTTTGCTCTTTCTTCAGCTCCTCCTCTTTTACAGCTACCTTTTCTTCCGTTGATGGATTAGGCACCACAATAGATTTTTTTATGTTTTGATTCAGCTCCTTACCATTTCTCAACGTGATAGCCTTACACTGCTCCTTACCTTCCTTTCTGGGGTTTTGCTCCGTATCGCTGGGTAAGTTTCCGTACGATCTACTGCTGATAGAATTAGCAATCTGCCCTATTTGCACTTCCAAATTTCGAATTGATGCACTTTGGTTCTGTAGTTGAGCTTGGAATTGATTTTGCTGATTCTGAAGCTGATTCTGCTGATTCTGGAACATATTCTGTTGATTCTGCATGAGAGAATCAGTTTTCGTCATGTACTGCAACATCATTTCCTCCATTGAAGGCTTCTTGACTTAAGGTTGAACTTGTTGTGGTTGACTCTGAAAACCAGGTGGAAATGTAGGCTTCAATTGTGATGCTTGATCTTGATTTTGCTTTCACGAGAAATTGGGATGATTTCTCCACCCAGGATTGTAGACATTTGAATATGGATCATTGCGTTGTCTGTTATAGTTGGCTACAAGCTGTACCGACTCTTGATTACCCGGACAACTATCTGTTGCATGACCACCTCCACACTCTTCACAACTAACAAATGAGCTTTGGATTGCGTTAATGCCACTTGTGCCCATACCACAAGCATCCAATCTCTTAGTCAAGGTAGAAACTTGAGCTGTTAATGCTGTAATTGCATCCAACTCGTGTACACCTGCCACTGATTTTCTAGATTTCGTTCTCTCGGAAGGCCACTGATAAATATTAGCGGACATCTCTTCAATAAGCTCAAATGCATCCTCCACATTTCTTTTTAACAGAGCGCCCTCTGCTGCAGCATCCACATTAGACCTTCCAACCTCTGATAATCCTTGATAAAAAGTCTGTATTTGCATCCATTCTGGAACTACATGATGAGAACACTTCCTAAACATCTCCTTAAAACTCTCCCAAGCCTCGTATAATGATTCTCCTTCCCTCTGAGTGAATGCAGCAATATCATTCCTCAATTGCGCTGTTTTCGCTGGAGGAAAGTACTTGGCTAGGAACTTCTGTGCCAACTCATCCCATGTAGTGATAGACGATCGAGGCAATGAATTCAACCAGCCCTTTGCCTTATCCTTTAATGAGAAAGGGAACAACCTCAACCGAATGGCATCGTCTGTCACTTCATTATACTTGAAGGTGTCGCAAATCTCCAAGAAATTTGCGATATGCTCATTTGGATCTTCATTGAGTAAACCGCAAAATTGCACTGCTGATTGAACCATTTGAATGGTTGCCGGTTTGATCTCAAAATTGTTCGCTTGAATGGCTGGTCTACGAATGCTTTGATGAATCCCTTCCACGGTTGGTATAGAATAGTCTCTGAGCGGTTTGGAACCCTCGGGATGTACTTGATTATCCCCCATTTTTACTTTATATTCTGCCAAACGCCTAGCTTTTCTTATTCCATGAACTATTCTCTCAATTTCACTATCGAATGGCAATAACTCAGCGCTTTTAGACCTTCGATAAAACGTCGGCTAGCACCTGAAAAAAAAAATGCAAAATAAAATTGTCTGAAGTAAGATTGTTTCAACTAGTATTGATATTGATACTATAAAATAGCACGTTGTCCCCGGCAACGGTGCCAAAAACTTGATGGGTAAATTCCTAATACACTAATTACAATAGGTCACGTGCAAGTATACACGGTCACAATATAATATAAGGGCAAATCAAGGTCGTTCCCACAGGGACAATTGTTAAATTTTATATATCAATTACCAAAATTGATTGAAACAATTTTATTCAAACTATCAAAACTCAAATAAAGGTGAATAAAAATATAGTAAAACGAAATAAAAAAAATTAAAAATTAAATAATCAACCAAATTAAATAATGAAACTAACAGCAGATTTTTAGATCTAAGGCACAATTTCACCTTTTTATTTCATCAACCTATTCTCATTTTATTCTCACCAACATAATTACTTTTATTTTGTATTTAATCGGGTAAAGTTCAAAATCAATTACCAGCCTCTTTCGATCAGTCAAGTAATATTATCCAGAATAATTAATCTATTATATATCTATATAGATTAAATTAATCCGAACTCATTAAGTTTCAATTACCCATATATGATTACACAATCCTATAGGTATATGTCTATCCTATACAGATTATGCTATTCTATTGATGTCTAACATATGATATCTTTGTCAAGCGCATCATAGTCACCAGATCTGTCAATTAACAGGCCTTATTTGATTGACAGCATTAAGATCCAATAGAATAGAATACAAATATAAAAGAAAACAATCATCCATTAATACAAAAACTCATTGAATATGTGATGAAATAAATCGGCTACATTGTAGCCTTAGAAATTAAAATTAGTTGGACATGAAGATGAATAACACAGTACAATAAATTAAAGTGAAAATAAACGACATTAAAACAATCAACCAAAAAGATGGAATAGTCACTGTGTTATTTTCTGAGAGATTTCTTCTTCTGAAGTTGGAATAAACTGACTCTGGATTCGGAGCACACCCACTTCTAACGATGGATTCGGAGCACACCCACTTCTGACGATGTTGAGATTCCCTTGAGACTCCACTCCTGTGCAATCCTTTCTGCTGTCGTCCGAACGAGAGACTAGAGAGACTTCTCAAAGAAAACTCCACTCAACCGACACTCAAAGACCCTTCCTGCTGTTGTTCCAAAAGAAACCGATCAAAGAAAAAAAACCTAAACTTTTCTCTCTGCCGACCTCCCCGTCTGTTGCTTAACAATATCAATTTATATGAGAAGGGCAATGTTTTGAATGCATCAGTTTACTTCCCTTTTCATTCTTGATTCTCTGTCAATTGCCAATGCAAGTTTCCTTCCAAAAATCCTCCAAATTGCTCTCTGTCAATACCATATACAGACCGCCCGAATCACTGCGTTGACTGCTTACCAAATTAATTAAAAAATCCTCCGCAAGACCGCTTGAATTTCCTTCAAAACTTTGATCCATTGCCTAAATTATCTTTGACGAATCAACTGAGACATTCTTGATGATTTTCCACACGTGAAATATGCAAGAAAATTTTGCAATGCACGTTTGGATCGCTTCACGTTGGCCTGCACGTTGTTTACGCGTAAAACGCGAAACAACACTGGACGCAGCCCATAGCCGCAGGCCATAGGCCTACGTATGCTTCCCGCGGCTAGCTGCTGGTATGGGCTGCTGGAAATCAACCAGCAGCTATGGCCTGCAGGTACAATTATGAAAAGGCCCCTCAAGTTTTAAAAATTACACTTTTACCCCTGAACTTTGAAAATTATACTTTTGCCCCCAAAATTTATAAAATTTACAGTTCAGTCCCTGCATTCAATTTCTGCACAAAACACTCAAAAAATATTAGAACACCCATATTTTAATCGGGTTTTCATCACAAAAGTATAGGTTAGGAATATAAAATCGTGCATAATTTTAGCCCGATCAATCGGATCACTAAATGATCTAGGTTTGAGACCCAGATCATCGAATGAACTCATTGGGTTCGATGAACAAAGTGTGTTTGTACCAAATCGTAGAACGATCATTCCTTTTGGGTTCATTTAATGATGATGAAAATAGAGGAGAAGATGAGTGGTTGGAGGGAAGTTTGAGAGATGGCAGAGGGAGGCTTTTAGGGGAAGGAAAGAGAGGTATTTGAAGGGAGAAGAAAGGCTCTGGTGGTGGTAGTTGTTGTAGCGAAGAAGAGCAGTGAGTGTGTGTGTATGATGGAGTTTTGACAAGTTTTTTTGGTGGTTTAAGAATCTGGTTCCAACAGATCGACCGTGGATGGAGGTAGATCCATCTCCATTCATGGCTAGTAGATCTCCACCCTTTTTTAGTAATTTTTTTTCAATTTTTTATATTTTCATTTTGTAGGTTGATATCCATTGTCCATCTTATAGATGAATGATGTAGATCAGTCTGTCTTATAGATGGACGATAGAAATAGTTTTTTATTCATTTATTTTTTAATATTTAAGTATTATTTTAATTATTTTTTACAATTTTTTTCTTTTTTTATATTTTCAATTTGTGGTTTGGCCTCTAAAAGATAGACAATAGGATAAGTTTTTATTAATTTATAATTTATTTTTCTTAATTTTTTAATTAGAATTTTTAATTTTTAAATAGGGTAAAATTGTAATTTTTTGCGTTGATAAATAGTTAAAGGATAAATAGTGTTTTTTGATTTTCTATTAATGCT
Organism: Dimocarpus longan; assembly: GCA_022984855.1. NCBI lineage: Eukaryota > Viridiplantae > Streptophyta > Magnoliopsida > Sapindales > Sapindaceae > Dimocarpus > Dimocarpus longan. The sequence continues at coordinate 7,114,989 of CM041022.1, forward strand.
GACCATTAAATTTTTGATCAAAGGATGAAAATGATCTCGTTTTAAAATACATGGGATCATGGAAGTCAAAAGTAAATTCGCGTCTAAGAAAAGTTAATTTTTTTTAAGGGTGAAGCTATTGTCACCAAAGAAATTGCTTCACACACCCGCTCTTTAGATAAATTTTTAATTACAAAAATATCCATTCTTAAAATTACTTATAGAGACATGATAATTTAAGGAAACAAAAGCAAGTTTACTTTTATTTTTATGATTTTTGTATTTTAGCTTATCTTGTTATTCAACTATTTTTATAGATTTTTTTTTAATCAATCTAAATTCATGATATATTAAATTAACTAAAATCTAAATGATAAAGTTTTGAGTGTGTTTTTTTTTTTTTTTTTTTTTTTTTCTTGCTTTGTTTAGTGTTTGATATAGGGTTAGATAAATAGGATATTTGGAAGAAACATATCTTGATCACGCATAGAAAAATATATTACCATCCAATAAAAAAAAATAAAAATAATAAGATCTAAGTCTTTAGACAAATCATCTTACACAAAATATTCTATATGAACATGTGCAAGCAGGTGTGAAGAACAGTAATTTTTTCCTTTTCTTTTTATTTTTGGCTAATATATTTTGAAGCTATTGATAAGAAAGAAATAAAAGGAATGAATGAGGATATTAAACCAAAAAAAAAAAAAGCAGAAAAGAAGAAAAGAACAATGAAGATGATGGATTAAAGTAGAATGAGAAAAAAAAGTATAATAAAGAAGGAAGGAAAACATGAAAAGGAAAGAGTATTTATAAATGTTAATTTTATAAATTATATATAAAAATTGGTTTAGAGTTATTTTTTAAATTCCAAAAGGGTGGATAAAGAAAAATATAAAATTTTAGATCTTAATATTGAGTGCAATAAGCAAATGGGTGTAAGGAGTAATTTTATGGATGACAACAGAGCCATCCTTTTTTGAATAACGTAAGGACGAAAATGAAATTTTTATTTTTATTTTTAATTATTAGGCAGGTATATAAATTCTCTACTTCGATTTTCTTTCCAAACAAAAGCTAAGCATACGTGTCTTCGGTTAAAATACTTTTAAATAATTTACATTGTTCTTTGTTTTTCTTAAAAATAAATGATACAAAAAAGAGAAATAAATGACAATTTTATTGATTTCAGTTTTAAAGTTCACTAAATTAAGTGTGAAATTACTATTATCGTTGTAAACCAAATCAATTGATAAAAGCATATTCAAAGAAATTCAAGAAAGAGAAAGAGATAACATTTTAATTGACTTGAGTTTCAAAGTCACCTAAATAAAGTGAATTAAATCAATTGATAAATACACATTTAAAAAAAATTAAAAAAAAAAAAAAAAGCCAAGGAAATGATATGTTGATTGACTTGAATTTCAAAGTCGTCTAATTAAAGTGTAAATGATCACTATCACTAAAACTAAATAAATTGATTTGTTTAAACTAACTTTTAAGGAAATTTCTATAGCCAATCAAAATCTTCTATTTGCTCTCAATTGCTCTAATATATAATGTTTCCAATTTCCACGAAAACGTGTTTTCTTTTTGGCTGACTTGAGTCAAGCACTACTCAAAATCTCAAATAATGTAAGGTTAATGATACTTACAACCGAAATGCATATCACAATCACACTAAAAAATAATGGCAACCGATAATGATACTGAATACGAAAGGTCTATAATTGATAACTAGGAAAGTCACTGGAAAAGCCTTTGGAATATTTGTGGAAAATTACATTAATTTCCAAGATATTGGAAATTTCGATCCCTTTTGTATGGACATATCATTTAATTGATATCTACTAATTATTCATGATACTTGCCTTTGTCAATCTAATTGCCATCAATAAAATTGTTCTGTCTCATTTAATAGAAATCATCCACAACTTCTTATTTTTACTTTCAAACTACTGAGAGAAAAGATTTTACAGGTTGACTTCGGATTAAGACACAAGTAGTCATAAGTAATAAAAAGTTACTACAAATATGTACAATCAAAATGGACATTACAAATTAACAATGGCACACAGATTTAGGAAGGTTAAGTCATTATAGCAAATTTGAAAAGAAACATCACGAGTACCAGCTTGAAAACTCTGGAACAAATTATACTGAAACTAATCTTCTCATAAGGTATTTCTTTTTTAACATGATTGTAAAGCAAAAGATATTATTTGAAGTGAGGTTAATTTTTCTTATTTTGTTAAGGATTATTTTTCACCTCTTTTTTTTTTTTTTTGTGGTTAATTTTTAATGAAAGTGCCTAAATATAGAGACTTTGAAAGAGAATAGTTTATTATATGCCATTTTTCCAATCAAGTTTAACTAATGGAATATTAGGGAGATAAAAATAAACAATAAAAAAGTAAATTAGTTGAAGAAGTCATCCATGTGCTTATAAATAGTGGGGAGACAGTCCTCTTGCGAAATGCAAAAGTAGTAGATGATAGATAACTGGAAAACAGTAAATGTGTGTTAAAATGGTTTCAAAGCAGTCGAGGATGTGGTCCTTCCTACTTTTGTTCTTTCTTTTTTCATTAGAAACTAGGTGGACTTTTGGGTGTTTGGAACAAGAAAGATTTGCTCTCTTGCAACTTAAACCTTTCTTCAATGATCATGATGCTTACTCTCTACAAAATTGGGTTGAGGCAGATTATAATACCTCAGATTGTTGTCAGTGGGAGATACTTGAGTGCAACCATACCACCGGCAGAGTCATAGTACTCTATCTTGAATATTCTAGGAATGAAGATTTAAGAGAATGGTATCTAAATACTTCTTTGTTTTCTCCCTTCCAAGAACTACAAAGTCTTTTTTTAGAAGGCAATGACATAGCCGGTTGTGTTGAGAATGAAGGTTGCTTACTTTACTTTTCATCCTTGTTTATTTTTTGAAATATTAAATGAATAAATTGCTACACAATCCTATCAGGCTTGTGCATGTATTTATTATGTATAAATAATTTCCTTGCAGATTTTGAAAGTTAATGCCCATGTAGTCTTTGAGTTAATGTGAAGAAAGTGATGAAAAAATTGTAGAGAATTAATAATTAGTTCAATTTACTAATTAATTGAGGTGACATGACTAACAAAATTGTTTCTTCTCATGTTACAGGTTTTGACAAGTTGTCAACATTGAGCAATTTGGAGGAGCTCTATTTACGTGACAACATGTTTAACAATAGCATCTTATCATCGATAAGTACTCTTTCTTCTTTAACAGTTTTAGATCTTTCTTACAACAAATTGAAAGGAATAATTGATCTTCAAGGTAGGCTTTTCTTCGTATTTCCTCTCTCTTAAAACAACAAGGCTTTAAGTTGAAGGAATTGGATCTTATTTGGGCTTTACTGAACTAAAATATTGGAATTGGACTTTTTCAGCAACTCAATTTACTCTTCCTAAATTTTTGGTTAAAAAAAAAAAAAAAATCAATTATTTTCATGGCATGCTTCTGACTATCTTACTTTGCACCCATTTCAGAATTAGACTCCCACAACAATTTACTATCATTGGACTTAAGCGGAAATGAGATTGATGGAATCGTGTTCCCGAAAGGTATTTGTCAAAGCAAAATTTGATTATTTCCAGAGGTTATGTTTTCATTTCATCTGCAAAGGCAACATAAATTGGGTTTAATAACTAAAATAATATTAATATATATGAAAATATAAGTTTAACAAGTAATCTGTCAAAAAAAAGTATTTAAACTACTAAACTTGTTGATTTTTCAATAAATCTTGTCGTTCGATTTAGAGGAATTGTGTCTTCCACTCTATTTCTTCTTATTAGAGAAATAAAAGTTGGTTTTTTTAATCAATATTTTTAGGATGAGCAGCAACGATTGCCTTCTGAAAGTATTATACGGCAGAACAACGCACACGTAGGTCAATGTTCTGTCGTACACTTGGTTATAACATTGCTACTGTAGACTAGTATTTTTGTAGTTAAAAAAAAAAAAACTTAAATCTCAAATTGAATGCTTGTAGAACTCTTTTCCTGCTTTGGATGATAAGTTCTAGAGGTGATAAATTCATTCCACCACTAAATAAATAAGTATGTATCATCAATGAAGCCACATAAAATGAGTTTAATAAATAAACTCGTGTGTTAAAAAAAAAAAAAAAAAATTGTTTCAAACCTGTTATCAGCCAAAGAAATAGAAGTATAGGATTGAGTCTTGTTAATCGTTTAATATGTCTAATCCTTTTATTTAGAATTGTGTCTTCTAATCCAATTCTTTTTATGAGTTCTTTTTCTTTCTTCCTTTTCTTTTTCTTTCTCAATAATGAGTTTAAAAACTAGTATTACTAACAAAGGATCATAAAATATGTAGTTCACGATTTATAGTTTGTAAATATTGATTATGTTAAAAAGATTTATTTTATTTTATTTTATTTTGCTTGCATGGCATCTGATGCCTTTTACAATACCCTTTTCTGAGATTTTTAGATAAATAAAATTTGATTTACTTGATCGTTTTTCAAAAACATAACTAGTAGCAACGACTTTCTGAAAGTGTTGTGAAGCAGAACAATACACACATAATAGCCCACGTCCTCATGCGGCACACTTGGACTTGGACACACCGTTGCTACCCCACTGTAGTGTGCTCTTTTCTGATTTAAAAAAAAAAAAAAAAAAAAAAATCTAAAACTATATGTTCCTGGGATAGGAGGATCCATTTGTTGCTTTGGAAAATAAGAGGAATTTTTCCAAATTCTAAATTAAAAAACAGTAACCCGTAGCTAATTTCTGACAAAATATGTGTTAAACATCTTAATATGATCATGCTTCATCTTCTTTTGTTTTATCAATTTAATTCTTATTTTTTATTAATTCTGTTAAACACTTAACAGAAATATTTGTTTTCCCTAACAATTTAGAGAAGTTGGATGTGAGCAACCATCAGATTTACATGAGGAATTTTTACAAACCCTAAAATACCAAACAATGACCCTAGTTAATGTCTGAAAAAATACGTGATGAACATCCTAGTGTCCACTTGTTTTTCTCACAGCCTCACTTTTTTTATCACCCAAAAAGATGAATTTGCTAAAAAAAATTTAAAATATTATTATTTAATGATTAGACCCTCAACGGAGGTAACAATATAAAAGCGGACCATAATTTGTTTAATTTATCAACACTAAATGGGACATTTATCTTCCAAAATTTCTATGTAATTTAGAGGAGTAAACCTTATAATAATATAGTTACTTGAAATACATCTCAATCAATATAACAATTGTTTAGATAATATTGAGAATGATGTATTCAACTTTTAACTTTTAACAGATAATTGCAAACACCCCTTTTGTTTGAGATAATAACATAAATATAAGAGTTTATAGCATAATTATATAAACATTATTTGATCTTTCATTAGCATTGCACTTACATCCCCTTCCCTTAGTAAATTTATAGTCAACCAAATTTTTATTTTTTTAGAGGGAGGGTAGTTTGGTCTTTTGATGACATATTAAATAAAAAGGAAATTAAATTTAAAAAAACTAAACTTAAAGAAATAGAATATTGAAAAAAAAAAAAAAAAGCAATAGGTAATATATATATATTTTTTTTTTTTTTGCTTTTTAAAAAAATTGAATTTCCAGAGAACATACAGAGATAGAGAGATGGAGTAAAAAAGAGCAAATTGCAATTACCTATTCCATTTGAAGCTATATTTAGACGGAGTAAACATTTTGGTTTTATTACGATTAATTCACCCACCGTTAGTGGATTTCCATTAGATTTGATTGTGAACAATATAAATCCAAATAAAAGATAAAAATGCCCTCATTTTTTATTTGAAAAACAAAAACTAACAAAATAAAAACTAGTATTACAAACAAAGAATCATAAAATATATAGTTCACGAATTATAGTTTATAAATATTGATTATGTGTAATAAAAAAATTATGTTGATTATGTACAAAAGATTTATTTTATTTTATTTTGCTAGCACGGCATCTGATGCCTTTTGCAATACCATTTTCTAAGATTTTTAGACAAATTAAAATTGTTTTACTTGGTGGTTTTTCAAAACATAAACTAATAATGACGGCTTTGTGAAAGTGTCGTAAAGCAGGATAATACACATAATAGCCCAAGTCCTCATGCCGCATACTTGGACACGCCATTACTTACGTAGTGTGCTCCGTAACTCCCAACAGGCAAAAAAAAACTCAATATTCCTAGTATACTAGGACCCAATTATTGCTTTGGAAAATAAAAGGAATTTTTCAAATTCTAAATTAAAAAACAGTAACCCGTTGCTAATTTGTAATAAAATAGTGCTAAACATCTTAGTATAATTATATTGCTCTCCTCATAGCCTGATAAATTCAAAAATCGCCCAAAAAGATGAATTTACTCATAAATTTTTAATCTTATTATGTAATAACTAGATCTTCGGCGGAGGTAACAATAGGAAAGGTGACAATAACTTGCATTAATTATCAACACTAGACGGGACATTTACTTTCCAAAATTTCTATGTAATTTAGATGACTAGGCCTTATAATAATATAATTACTTGAAATAACATCTCATTTAGATAATGTTGAGAATTATGTGTTCAATTTAATTATCGTAATAATAGAGATAGTTTTTGATGTAGTTTATTCTCATGTTACAGATTTGAGGTTGGGTAACTTGGAGTATCTGAGTTTAAGTGGTAACAACCTCAACAATAGTATCTTATCATCTCTAAGTGGCCTTTTATCATTAAAAGGACTATATATAGATGATAATAGATTGAAGGGAGTGATCGATATTTCTGGTAATTGAACTTGCTTCTCCTTTCTTTTCTCTTACTGTACAACAATATAAACTTTGGTTTACTTCATTTCTAATGGCTGGATGATGGAAAAAATAACTCATGCTTCATCTTCTTTTATTTGATCAATTTTATTCTTACTTTTCATTAATTCTATTTAATACTTAAAAAAAAAAAAAAAATTGATTCCCTAAACAATTTAGAAGAGTTGATGTGAGCGACCATTGGATTTACAACAGGAATTTTTACAAACCCTAAAATACCAAACAGTAATCCCTAACTAATATCTGATACAATATGTGATAAACATCCTAGTGTAACTACTTGTTTTTCTCGTAGCCTCACAAAATTTTTTATTACCCAGAAAGATGAATTTGCTCATACATTTTTAAAATATTATTATGTAATGATTAGATCCTTGATGGGAGCAACAATATAAAAGGCCACCATAATTTGCATAATTTATCAACATTAGATGAGACATTTATCTTCCAAAAATTTCTATGTAACTTAGAGGACTAAACTTTATGATAATATACTTACTTCAAATACATCTCAATTATTACAACAATTGTTTAGATAATTGTCTCTAGGTGTGTAGTTGTGTTGGCAGCCATACCCCTCGTGACCTTGCTGGTCACGAGTTCGACACCCACACCACCAAAAAGGGTGGTTTGTTTCCTTTCCACCCACCTTTGTGTGTGGGTTGCTCTCCCATCTATATATGGGTTGCTTTCTGCGTCGTGCCACTAATGTCCTATATCGTTTAGTCTTAATTGTATTCTGAATCAGTCCCAGTAATTAAAAAAAAAAAAAAAAAATTGTTTAGATAATCTTGAGATAGGATGTATTCAACTTAATCTTTTAAGAGATAATTGCAAAACACCATTTTGTCTGAGATAATTACATAGATATAAGAGTTTATAGTATAATTATATAAACATTATTTGATCTTTCATTAGTGTTGCACTTACACCACTTTCCTTGGTAAACTTATAGTTGACCAAATTTTATTTTTCTTAGAGGGAGGGTAGTTTGGTTTTCTGACAAGATATTAAATAAAAAAGAAATTAAATTTTAAAAAATAAACTTAAATAAATGGAATATTGAAAAAAAAAAAACCCAAAAAAAAAGCCATAGGTCTTAAAAAAATAAAAAAAATTTCTAGAGAACAGATGGAGACACAGAGATTGAAATAGAGAGATGGAGTACCAAAAAAAAAAATGATAAATTGAAACCAAATCTATATATTTCTTTTTCAGATATGGAGAAAAACTACAAAGATGGAGACTCCATCTCCATCCATCTTTGCAAATATGGAGTCGTCTCCATCGGCTCCATCTCTCTCCATAGACTCCATCTCTATAGAGATGGAGTCGTCTTCATCGACTCCATATCTGTAGATATGAAGCTGACGGCTTTCCACCATCATTTCTTCTATTCGTCTGCCCTCTCCCTCTCTCCCCTCTCTTTCTCTTTTGTGTTGATTTTTTATTTTGGGTTGATTGTGTTTGTTTAGGTGTGATTGGTTGTGATGGATTGAGGATGATTGGTTGTGTTAATCTTTTGGTTGATTGTGTTGGTTTGAGGTTATGATTAGCCATTTGTGAGATGGTGGTTGGGTGTTTGGGAGTGAGGGTGTTTGAGGGTGGTGATAGTGCTGGCAGCAAAGTTGTTTGTGTCGATGAAGTTTTCAAGTTTTGAAATGGGTTGATGGTGTCAGGTATTAGTCTCTCCATTAGAGACAAAATACTAATCTTCATCTCCTGAGACGGAGATGAATTAGATTAAATCTCCAGTTTTTTCTTTTTAAAAAAAAATGAAAAAGCTTCATTTTAGTTCTTAATTTATTGAAAATTCTCACTTTTTTAAACATATTTACATAAATGACTCTCATAGCCCCTAAAGTATTAAAATATCCATCAATTTGGTCTTTCTCATTGATTTCTTAATGTTTGATTGTGATGCAAATTATAAAAGATTGATATCGCCCCTGTCACTAGTTGATTTGCTATTTAACCCTCAAATTTTTGTAATTTACTTATTTATCCCTAACCTAAAGACTAATAGGGATTCAACATATGTCATCACAAATTTAAAATAAAAATAATACAACCAATCCCAGATTGACACATTACCAATTATAAATTAAAATATATGAACTAATACATAAAATGAATTAAAAAGAAAAAATTGAAAAAAAAAAAAAAGTCATTTATTTAAAAATCAAATATTATAAAAACTTTAAAAAAAAAACAAAGTAAGGTTAAAAATATGAAAAGTTGCAAATGAAATTCTTCAGGGGTTATGGTTTGAGAGATGGAAACTGGTTGGTGTTGTGTTTGTGGTGGTAAAGATAGAGATTCTCCATTTCTTATTTATGTTGTTGTGTTTATGGCGACAAATATAGAGTGTGTATTTGTGTTTATGGCTAGAGATGGAGACCTATCTCTAGTGTGTGGTTTTATGTTTGTGACAATAGAGATGAGTCTCCATTTGTACTGATTCTAGCTTCACAAGTGGCATCTGGGGTTTTAAATCCAAATCTTAAACAATCTAGTTCAAGCCTAGATTGTGGAGATTCATTTTTTATCATTTTTTTAGAATGACCGAAATACCCCATATCAGTTAGTTTGACTAATAGTTATTTAACAACAGAGACTAAATTGATTGGTTTTTCGGATTTTAGGAACTATGGGAGTCATCGATGAAAACATGTCTAAAAAAATGAGAATTTTCAAGAACTTAAAGACTTAAATGAAGGTTTTTCTTTTTCTTATTTGGTTTTTATCTCCACCTATGGAAGATGGAGGTTTTTTTTTTTTTCTTTTAAAAAATATTGTTGAAACTGTTTTTTCAATTTTCTTTTAATTAATTTTTATTTAATTTTATCGAGGCATTTTATTTTATTTTTTTTTATATTGTTGATTAACAATCCATGGACTATAGTTAATGATAAAGGGTGTAGGTGTAACACTAGCAAAAGGTTAAGTAATGTTTATGTAATTATGCTATAAATTTACATATATGTGTAATTATCTCAAACATTAGGAAAATTTTTACGGTCATCTCTTTTCTAAATAGTTGAGATAGTTTTCTATATATTTTATTCTCATGTTATAGATTTAGGGTTAAGTGACTTAGAGTTTATGAGTTTATATGGTAACAGCCTCAACAATAGTATCTTATCATCTCTAAGTAGCTTTTCATCATTAAAAGTACTACATTTAGGTGATACTGGATTGAAAGGAGTGATTGATTTTTCTAGTAATTAAACTTGCTTCTCCTTGTCTTCTCTTACTGTACAACAACAAACTTTGATTTACTTTATTTTAATAGCAAGATTTTGAAAGTAGCTCATGCTTCATCTTCTTCTGTTTTATCAATTTATTTTTTATTTTTCTATTAATTAACTTTGTTTGACTCTTAATAGAAATAGATGATTCTCTTAGCAACTTAGAGATGTTAGATGTGAGCAACAATCAGATCAACAAATTTGTGATCAAGAAAGGTACCAATTAAAAGAAAATTTATTTACTTTTAAAATGATGGTCTTATATATTTGGCCAATTAGTTCTATAGATGACAAATGTTTCCATTAGCCTATCTACAATCTTATTCATCAATTCCTCTTTATAAATATTAAAAGGGGTAGTTTTCTCCCCACAATCAATTTCTATAGCTAGTACATTGAACATAGTTTTGTGAATATCTTTTCATTTATAGGTAACAGAGCAGGTTTGAGGAACTTGCAATATTTATATGCACAAAATGTCAACAGTCATGATGGAAACACTCTATTGCAGTCATTAGGGTTATTCCCATCGTTGAAGGAACTTGACCTTAGCTATAATAATTTTAGCGGATTAATGGGTACTCCAAGTAAGTTTGCTAGCTCCCATCAATTTCCATCATTTTCCCCAAAATCTTCCATATATAGTTAATTTAAATAAGTTATTCCTCTTTTTCAATAATAAAGTTGCATAATTTTACCTACCCGGAAGAGTTGTATATGGAAGGTTCTTCTCTCCATATAAGTCTTCTTCAAAGTATTGAAGCTTTCACTTCTCTTAAAAGATTGAGCATATAGAACTACCGACTGAATGGCATCTTAGGAACACACGATAAATTATGCATTGTTGAATACTTTTAACTTACCTATATACTATGCGTTCAAGAAAAACTACTCGTCTACTCGGTAAGTACTCATCGGACTTAATTTGACCGTCAATCAACAAGTCGAGGAAAGTACTCAGCTAGTATTAAGTTGAACTGTTGGTCAACAATCAACCCGATAATCAAACTTGGTCAAATCTATAAAAAAAAAAATTCTAGGGTTAAAATACAATCATATGACCACAAAACATTATAAAATTTGTCTTATATAATCTCAAAAACAACTTTAACACAATATTCACCAAGTTGACCTAGACTGAGTACTCGTCGAGTTGATAGAATACTCATCGAGTAAACTTGTCTCATAAAATCTGTCAAGATCGAGTATTCAGTCCAACTTGGCAAGTACTCACTGGAGGCAATTAGAACCTTTGATTTGGCTCAGTCTCTGTTTTGTTCCAAATAGTTTTATGTAACGGGCTAACCCACCCCCAATCAACCCAACCGGCCCAGTCAGGTGGTAACCCGATTATTCCACGCCCGATCGACCAATCCGGCCTAACCACGTGGATGACAGGTACTGTCCCCTCCCTCAAAGAGTTTTACTCATCTCCCACACCTTTCGAACCCATGACCTAGGGATTAAGTACAAATGAGAAACAAGATGTGTACCATTTGAGCTAGTAGCTCAAATGGTACACACCTTACTTCCCATTTATACTTAACCCCTAGGTTATGGGTTCGAGAGGTGTGGGAGGCAAGTAAAACCCCTTGGGGGAGGGGACAGTACCTGTCATCCACGTGGTTAGGCCGGATTGGTCGATCGGGTGTGGGATGGCCAAGCTACCACCTGGCTGGGCTGGTTAGGTCGATCGAGGGTGGGTTAGCCTATTATATAAAAAGGCTCATGGATCGGTGAAACCCCGATCAACGAGTAGTCGGACCTACTAGTTGAGTTTTACAACATTGATAGATTTTGGAAATAAAAATTTCTTCACCAGCCTGTTTTGCAAAACATTTCAAACATTTGTTAAAAATTTTGTTAAAGATGTACCTTCTTTGATAACTGAAACTAAGCAAATCAATTTGTGAAAGTATTATATTACTCCTACTAGCTTAAATTTTGATACATTATAATAATTTTGTTTCAATAACTAATCGACTCACATTAGAAAATCAATTTACGAGTTGAGAAAGAGTAATATTCAGCACCTCTTAGGTTTCAACTATCAAAATAAAGAAAGAGGTTTAGAGTTCATGAGATGTAACACACATGAAAAAGTTCAAAATTAATTAAACTTTTTTTAGATATTCCATATAATGTGAACAACTTGAATTTAAAAATAATTCAAGTTCTTAAAGATATTGAAACTTTTGACTAGATTGCACACATTTCTATCCATTAATCATTATAACATTAAGCATATGTATTCAAAATATCAAAATCATTAAATTATTTCATATAACAACGAATTATTTATCGTTCTTAATTTATGCTACATATTGATGATTAGTAATAACTACACTTTAAATGGACTGGTTTAATTAACTCTAACTAGCCAATTTATCTAAGTAATTAATTCCAATTTTTTTTCAGAAAAAAATATTTAATAATACAGCTGTTTAATCTTGTTGAATATTAATTTATATTTGGTTTTGAGTTTGTAGATTTGTCTAATCTGAAGAATTTGACATCATTGTCCATGGATGGAACTAATCTTGATGACATCAGCATCCTAAAGAGCATTGGATGGTTAATTTCTCTCGAGTCATTATCTTTACATAGTTGTAGTCTCCGGGGCACATTCCCTGACCAAGGTTAATAACATCTCCTTCTCTTTCTTTGAAGCAATTCAATTATCATTTAAAACTTCAAGCTATCTTTTGGACATGTTCTTTCACTAATAATAGAATGATTATAGTTACTTTCAATAATAAATCTCTTAATCATTTTTCACTCTTTAAATTCTCAAATTTGAGAATCTATAATAGTTAAAAAAATATATGGTAATGAAATTATATATTTGTAAAAAAAATGTCAAAAAAAAAAAAAATCAGTTGTTTTTTTCCATATATTACCTATAGTGGGGACATCTTCAACCTAAAACAATATTAGGCTAAATGAGCACTCATTACCCTTAAGCCATATTTATAAAAAAAAATAAAAAAAATAAAAAAACTTTTAATTGTTATGAACTATACCTATTGCAAATTGTTGAAAGAAAAGAAACTTTTAGATAGATTGCATACAGTTTTATCTACTCATTAGCCTAACATTAAATATATAGCTACAAACTATCAAAATCATTAAATTATTTCAAATAACAACAAACTACTCTCTTTCTTAATTTACCTTTGAAATCTGATACCAAACGAATTAGGTGTGTTGAAATTAATATTATAGATAATGTCAGAGATATCTATTCTTATAAAAACTATAAAGAAAACTTACAATTAATTTTTAGTTTCATCGCATTTTATAATTAGAGAAACAACTAGAAAACTTTGAAGACGGATGGAAATTAATAAAATTTAAGTTAAGTCTAGCATTGTTAAAATGTAAATGATATTGGATAGTAAGAGTTAGACAAAGTTTGAGAGAGACAAAATATGAGAGCCTTTTAAATAAATTAATCATTTAAAAGGATATATATTTCAAATGTGTGATTTCTTGAGTATAAAAACATTAACCATTTTGAAAGAAAATAAAGAAATACTCACTAAACATTAGCGGTTCAAAACACAAATGTGTTTAAATAATCCAAGTTGATCAATAAAAGATGGAAAGAGTGAGAAAACATGGTGTCTAAAATTATTATTATGATCATCTTTGACCCTAACATGGTGTCTAATACATACATACATACATACATACATACATACATACATATATTATTTTAAGAGCCATAGTTATTAATTATGAATGGTTATATTTCAGGCCTTTGTGAGCTGGTGCATCTACAATTCTTGGATCTCTCTCATAATGATCTAAGGGGTGCCTTGCCGTCTTGTTTTGCAAATTTGACATCCCTTCAAAAATTATATGTCTTTTCCAATCAATTTACTGGGAGCATCTCATTGTCTCCGACATCCATTGAAGTACTTGACCTTTCATATAATCACTTCCGAATCCCAATTTCACTTCAACCATTTTTCAATCATTCCAAGCTTAAGACTTTTATTTCTGGGAACAACGATCTATATGCAGAACCAGAGTTGCATTCTTTGGCCCCAAAATTCCAATTAAATTACATTTTGTTGTCTGGTTGCAAAGGTAGTTGCACATTCCCCAAATTCCTCTACCATCAACATGACTTGCGAGTAGTTGGTCTGTCGCACAATAACTTCACAGGGGAGTTTCCAGATTGGTTGTTAGAGAATAATACAAATTTAGTTAATCTTGCTCTAGCCAATAATTCTCTAACAGGACCTTTTCACTTGCCATATCATCCACATATGATTTTGATGACACTGGACATCTCCATGAATATGTTCAATGGACAAATTCCAGCTAAAGTTGGAGCATATTTACCGAGATTGTTGATTGTAAACATTTCCAAAAATGCTTTTGAGGGTAACATCCCTTCTTCAGTTGGTGATATGAACTCGTTGATAAGTTTGGACTTATCTAACAATCGATTATCAGGTGAAATACCAGACCATATAGCTGAGGGTTGTATCAAGTTAAGACTCCTTGTTTTATCAAACAATAGTCTACAAGGTCAGATATTTTCTAAAACTTTTAACTTGAGATACTTGCAAAGCTTACAATTGGATGGTAATCATCTTTTTGGAAAAATTCCAGATAGTTTATCTAACTCTTCCTTTTTATTGGGATTGTATCTCAGTGATAACCAACTCTCAGGTCAGATTCCTAGTTGGTTGGGAAATATGTCAAGTTTGAGAGAAATTATCATGTCTAATAATACTCTTGAAGGTCCAATTCCACTAGAGTTTTGTCACCTTAACCATCTTGAAGTTTTGAACCTTGAGAGAAATAATATCACAGACATACCATTTTGTTTTAGTCCTTCATCACTTAAACAAGTTCACTTGTCTAGAAATGCATTACAAGGAGAATTACAAGATTCATTTTGTAACTGTTCTTCCCTAGTTACTCTAGATCTTGCTTATAATCGCATAAATGGTAGTATTCCAAATTGGATTGGTAGACTTTCTAACTTGACCTATCTTATGTTGAATAATAATAAACTTGAAGGTAGAGTGCTAATTCAATTATGCCAATTGAACAAGTTACGTTTGATAGATCTATCTCATAACAATCTTTTTGGACATATTCCTTCTTGCCTTATGACTGCACTTCATGACAGTCATTATATCATGCCAAATTCAGAATCAAGTTATTATGACGGTATGAATGGTACAGCTTATCCTTTAATGGGGAAGGAAGAAGTTGTAGAGTTCAGAACGAAGACTTTATCCTATTTCTACCATGGGAAAATTCTTACCAATATGTCTGGGATTGATCTTTCATGCAATAAACTAACTGGTGAGATTCCTTCTCATATTGGAAACCTTGACATGATCCATGCACTGAATCTATCCTACAATAATTTGACTGGACCAATTCCACCAACATTTTCAAATCTCAAGCAAATTGAGAGCTTGGATCTTTCTTACAACAACTTGAATGGAGAAATCCCTCATCAACTTGTTGAGCTATATACATTGGAAGTTTTCAATGTGGCACATAATAATTTATCTGGGAAAACCCTTGGGATGGTTGCACAATTTGGTACCTTTAATGAAAGTAGCTATGAGGGAAATCCTCTTCTTTGTGGACTGCCACTACCAAAAAGTTGCGATGCAATTAAATCGCCGAGGAGGTTGCAACCAACTTCAACTGACATCGGAGATGAAAATGATTTCATGGACATGGCCATATTCTACATCAGCTTTACAATGTCTTATATAATTGTGCTTTTAGCAATAATTATAGTTTTGTTTATAAATCCTTTTTGGCGACAAACATGGTTTTATGTTATTGAAACATTGATGACTTCGGTTTATTATTTCATTGTAGACCATCATCTGAAGAGACTCCGGAGTTGAAATATAGGCTAGCTGATTATGCTGGAAATACCTCCATTTGATTGTTCTTGTTGCTTTCAATGGTACCTGAAGGGGCTGATTGCTCTCTTTTTATGAGAATGAGATTTCTTTTGTGTTTTTGTGTTTCTCATTTTAAATTCTGACTATTTTAGTTTGCACATGATTTGTTATGACATTTGTTGTTGTAGTTTCAGATTAATGAGTAAGGGGTTTCACCTTGCTAGATGTAGACTTGAACTAAGTTTTATAAAGTAGATCTAATCTAATGAGAGTTCTTACAATTCCTTCTTTTTGTTGGCAATCGCATTGGAATTAAGTGTTGAGAAACATCTTATTGTAGTTTGAAGCATCTAAGTTCATTGGTTCAATTAAAGTATCCCTTCCTAAGAATGGTTGAATCTGATCTTGATTACGAACTTTACAGGTAGCAAGAATGCTAGATTGATTCTTTCAACATGCTCAAGTAAATTGCCTTATGTATCAGATTGAGATTGTTTGTGAATGCCATATGTTTAGTTTGATCATGGGGACTGTTATGAAAACAAATGCAACTATAGGTTTGGCTAATAGGCACTTACAAGTTTTAATACAAATTTTAACAATAGAAAAATAAAGTGTTGATTCTTATCAATTCATTTATACGATCATTTTAGTTGATAAGAGGACTATTTCTTAAAGTCAAAATTTGAAAAGCACAATCTCTCAACTTTGAAAATTGTTTAAATCTTGACTTATAATTATTCCTGGTCCATGGTAGCTTCATCTAACAATTAGATTCAGAACTCAGATTTGACAGGCTATGTGCAAAATGCTTGGTAAACATGAGTAAATCACCGAATTCAATTTAGCATTAGATAAAAGATTTAACTCAATTTGTAATAGGAACTACATGTACATTTGAATCTATCTTATTCTTTGTTTGACAAAGGGAGAAAAGCACTCAGAAAGACATATATATATTTATTTACATCAAAATCACATACAATGTGTACAAAGCTATAATGACAAAAACAATGAATTGCACTAATATTATAGACAATCAAAAGAATTAACACCAGGAATCTTCTGCAAAATCCCTTGGTATGGTTATTGGCGGCAGAATTATTAGCCAATCAGGTCTATTCTTGTCTGGCCATTTCATTATAGAATCTGCAAAATAAAGACCAATCATAAGTTACACCTCATTTACAAGGGAACAATATTCTTTCCAATTTAATAAAGAATAACAAATCAGAAGTTACAAAGCAATTACAAAAAAATAGTACCCTTTCCAATTAAATACAGAACAACATCGCAAACTGGTGAGTTTAGATAATGAAAATTGTAAAGATATGAAATTTCAAGGATATGCATCACAAATAAATATTAGCATGAGCATAAGAGAGGGCAAAGATTTGTCTTGATAGAAGTACAAACACAGATATATAATTCAACAAGTATTCAATAGCAGATCATTAGAAAACTGCTGAAAAGCTTGAGGGTCAGTAAGCACAAATGTAAACAGCGTGGTAAGAATGAATGTGTAGAATAAATAGCTTCAAGTATGAAGGCAAGTATAGGTAAAGTAGAGAACTCAAGGGATGAAAAAACTGTAGCCAAAAATCGTAGCATTAAAAAAGCAGGATCTTTCTAAGCTATCTTCCTCCAGCAAATTTCTATTGGCTCTAAGCAGCAGACAAGGCACCATGGTCTTGGTTATTGCTGTTAACTCTGATATAGAGCCTAAACTTAGTTTCCATCCCACATTTTGATCCTCTCATACTATGAGCTATATACACCCACTCATTAACTAACAACAAATTAGAATTATTCTCAAAATCTACATTGGACACAATGATCTACAAATGACTGAAGATAAATAATATAATGAAGAATGTAGCTCCTTTAAATTTGAAGAAAACCATACCTCCAATCGTGTGAGTAGCTTGGTTTAGGCACTATGCAAAAGGTGGCTTGTCTTAAATAGATAAACAATCAGTCGTGTCTGACTAAGTGCCATTAATCATTTCATATACATGTTTTTCTCTCAGACACTCAGATTTCCGATTCAAACATGTAAATATACCAATTTTGCTGGCATGAAATTGTCTTAGAATGAAGAAAACAACAAAACAGTCCCAAACCGATACGGATCAAATGAAACTTGTATAAATTTATATAGAGTGGGAATGTAACCAGGTAATTGTATCTCGAAACAACAATGAGTTTCAAGGATCTTCTTCTGGTAAATTTATGGGCTCCAAGCGGCAAACGGGTTGCCATTAATAGGCACCTGCTGCTGACTCAGATGTGGAGCCACACACAACTACATTCATGTACAGAAAAACTAATCAAAACAATAACACTTGCACAAATGCAACCATATTCTTTACAAAAAGAAAAATCCTATTTACAAATTAAAAAGCACATCACACAACAAAGAGACAAAAAATGAAGGTGCTTGAAACAACAGACCAGAGCCCTATTCACAAAATAAAAATCTACAAAATAAAAATTCATAGATCACTTAAAAGAACATGCTCATTTCAGCGATACCAGCAAACCAGAGCCCTATTCACTGACGTCATGTCGCATCTGTCAATTAAAGTTTATTTGGCGTTAGATAAAAATCAAATTAATAAAATTAACGAATTTTTTTAACAAACAAAAATGAACAAGAAAAAGTAAATGCGGTTACCAGAGATGTTGCGTAGGACAGCACTGTTACATGGGTGAATATGAGACATTGGAGGAGTTAACAGAACAGAAGCTGTTTATCTTGAAGAGAAGGGTCAACATGTTAAACAGCAACTGAAGTTGAGGGCCTGGAGGCAGAAAAAGTGCATAGTTGTCTGTGGGTTGAAACACACGTATACATATAAAGTTGTTCTGTTAAAACCCTAATTGGTTCGAAAGCTGAAATTACTGGTATAGAGAAGAGGGTTTTCAAGTTCTATTGGTTTCGACACTGACGTTCCATTGGTTGGGTTCAGACTTGTTCGAGGTTATTTAAGTAATTTTAGTGTTTGGTGACTTTTAAATTTAAGCAGTAGGCAACCTATGTAGTTCGAACCTGTAACTTTGTTTTCTTTTTCACCCTTTAATTCTAAGATTTTTGATTTTTTTTTTTTTTTTTTTTTGAAGAAAATTTATTCTAAGATTCGTAACATTTGTTTTATGAAATTTGATTTGTCTTTTCTTTTAGTAGTGACATTTACATCCTATTAAGTGCTGCTCATTTCGTATAGTTTATCTACGAGTACTTTTTTAATGTCCAAAACTCCACTTGATTATTTTTACGTTGTTTGGTTGTCATCCCAATTTTTGAATAATTAAAAAAGTGAAAAAATATTTACTTAAAGAAGTTCAAATTTTGACATTTTACAAATAAATCTTTTTGAGTTTTTTTTTTTATAAGATTAATATGTCTAATACATCCCTATTTTATTTTGTTAACATCTTTATACGCTTATAACCTTAATACATTTTTTTAAAAAAAAAAATATAAACACATAACCTCATCTTTCATTCGCCATTTGTTTTGTAAAAACATCTAAAAACTCTTATTTAACCATAAGTTTTCTAATATTTTTTGTGTGTATATATATATATATATTTCAATTGGTTTTCAGATGGGAACAAAGAAGGTTTAGGATGTTGTGGGCACTGTGCAGGGGATCAAGGGACGGTTCATTGGTACTCTAGGCCTTCTACCTTCCTGGTCTGATCAACGCTAAAACAAGAAGATTCTCCACTCTGTGAACCGATTCGTCAAGAAAACACCCACGGATACTGGTCAAGAACAAACACAGAAGTACACAGCTTGAAACAATGAAAATGCATTATATCATAGTTTGTTCATCTGTAGTCCCAATATGAAGAAAACTAGTGTTACAGATACGCTGAGACTAGTATCTAGTTTTTGGCTATTCGCAGAACTCTGCTTTGCCTGACCCTACTTAATGGAATTTGATCTCACCAGCCAAAGACGGTAGAATCAAACAAAACTGTAATTCACATGATTCACCACTTTTCATCATAGAAGTTCAACAAACTAATGAACTCAAGAACTGGAATGGAGATCCATGCATACATAGAACATTTCCTGCTCGTTGGACTATTAAGCATAAATAATAGAACATCTCCTATAACAACCAATATGTAGGACACTAATGTATAGGAAGTCAAAACAATAATCACAATCTGATGGTTTATATGGATGATCAAATTAAAAATTGTTATGCAATTAATGTCAAGTGCGTTATTAATGCTAAAACTCATTTGGTAAATCGAAGAGTTTTGACACCCGAAAGAAGTACATAAATGCAACTTCATACGGACCTTTTGTTAAAGATCCAACTTCTACTTATTTTGTGTCTTTAATCTTCTAAATGGATACGTAAAACACATCCCATCGAACTAGATCTCTCAAAAGTGCTAGAAGCTAGGCTTAATTTAACAGCTGTCCTGTCAACCTTATAAACTAAGCTAAAAAATGCATTGTACATCAGACTACTTCAGACAAGGAAAACCTGGACTCAATGATTTAATTTTCAGTAATATGATAATATCTGCAGGGAGCAGGTAATGTTATCGTCAAGAAAGACATCAAAAGTAGGACTAGTTTTGCAATTCCCCTATTTGCAGTCACAATGGAGAAGGCTGAAAGCTAAACTTCCACAAATTGCAGGTACTAAATTGTACACAAACAACTACCATTTTCATCAAAGCAACAAAAAAAAAAAAAAAAAAAAAAAAAAGGGCAATATAGCACCACAGGAATCCTTGAATTGCGTACAAAAAAGGCGGGAACGATGGTCGTGTTAGTGCCTTCAGTTTTGACCGAGCAAGTGCCATGCAGAGGGATGACAGTGGAAGCACTACAAGGAGACAATGAGGTATATCCTATTCCTCTTTTTTATGTCCCTTTTAATAAATTTATAATTTAAAAGTGTTTTTAAAATAATATAACGAAATAGTCTACAATTTAAAAAAAATAAAAAAAAAAAAGACTGAATTACAATTTAGCTACCTGAATGAAACGCTTTTACAGGCGAAGTAACAGTTTCGATATAATTACAATTTACCCCCATTCCGTTAGTAAGTTCCGTTATATGTAACCGAAATAGTATAAAAAGAGCAAAAGATGAAAATACCCTTGATTGTTAGAGTTAACCGAATTGACCTAGTTAAAAATTAAAAACTCTTTAAAGAATTCTGTGTAATAAGTGACATTGCTTGTTTTTTTTTTTTTTTTTTAGAACCTAGGTGCCCAGATTTTGGGTTTCCAGATAGATTTTGGGCTTCCAGACAACTGGAAACCCAAAAAATGATCCCAAACATCCAAAAAATTGTCTTGAACATCATCAACAATCATCAATCAATCACCCAACATAATCAATCCACTTTTAAAAACCCAAAAAATGACCTCAAACATCATCAACCATCATCAACCCATCACCTCATCTTCACCAGTTCACCATTCACCAACAAAATCAGTTCACCAGGTCACCAATAAAAAATCATCAATCAGTTCAACAACAACATGAAAATAACCAGTTCAACTCAAACAATCAGAAGCAAAATTGAAGAAAAAAATTGACAAATCTCGGAATAAACTCAGATCTGGGTTCACGCAGAATCCAAGATCTAGGTTCTGGCAGATCCCAGATCTGGGTTCTAGCAAACCCAGATCGATCTGGGTGCACTGCCAGAACCCAGATCTGGGTTCATTCGGAGAACCCAGATCTGGGTTCACTCGGGTTCGAGAAACAAAATAACAGAAGAAGAAGAAGAAACGGAAGAAGAGAAGAAGATCGGGTTCCTCACGAACCCAGATTTATGGGTTCCTCATGAACCCAGATTTCTGATGAACCCAGATCTGGGTTCCTCATGAACCCAGATCTGGGTTCCTCACGAACCCAGATCGGGTTCGAGAAGAAGAAGCGAAAGCGAAAACGAAAGAAGAGGAAGAGGAAGCGGAAGCAAAAGAAGAAGAAGCGGAAGAGAGACAGAGCAACACGTCGAACAAAAAAGGTGGCTGAGGGAAGAGAGAGAGAGAGAATATTTTTAATGTTTTAAAATTTAAAAATTTTTAAAGGTGGCTGAGGGAAGAGAGAGAGAGAATATTACACAGAATTCTTTAAAGAGTTTTTAATTTTTAACTCGGTCAATTCGGTCAACTCTAACAATCAAGGGTATTTTCGTCTTTTGCTCTTTTTATACTATTTTCGGTTACATATAACGGAACTTACTAACGGAATGGGGGTAAATTGTAATTATATCGAAACTGTTGCTCCACCTATAAAAATGTTCCATTCAGGTAGTTAAATTGTAATTCAGTAAAAAAAAAAAATTGACTGACAACCAAACAGCCAATAACTTCATTCCAAAAGATTTAGTTTCAAAACATCTACTTCTAAAAGATCTAATTCTAAAAGAACTATTTTGAACAAGCTGTACCAAACAAAGCCTAAAATTGTACCGTTTATACACCTCAATGAATATTATTTTAAAAAAATTATAGTTTATAATTATGATTATGATCAGTTTAATAGAAAAATAATTATTTCTTTAATTTAATACATATAACACATTTATAAATGTCATCAAATATAATTTATAAATTAGGATTTTTGAAAAAAATTATCTAATGTGGTGAAATTATTAAAGGAGTGAATAAACATTTTAAAGGGGTGTAAATACCACGGTTTTTATTCACTTTTACACTGATTGTAGAGGTGACAATTAAGTGGGTCAAGTTGGATCTAGAAAGACTAAAGGGCTAAATTGAAAAATGATTCTTTTTTCAAGTCCTAATCCAAAAATATGTTTTTGAAAATATATCAAGATTGACTTTTTTCGGACAAGAATACCTTTGATAGTGATATGAAATTACCACTGACCCACCCCAAATTGTCACGCTCACTCTTTCTATCTAATTTTTTTCTGTCATTCTCTCTCCACAAATCCCTAACCCACTATCACACCTCATATCTCCTTAACCCACCCACCATCCGAACCTTTGAACATTGGAAACCCAACCCACCCAACATCTAATCTACCCTCATTCTCGACTCTCAGCTCTCTTCCACCCACTCATCGTCCCTATCTCTCTCCATTAGAAAGCCAAAACTGATAGAAGAAGCAAGAAGAAGAAGATAAAAAAAGAAGGAAGTAGTTGAAGTAAGAAAAAACAAGAAGTTGAAGCTAAGTGAGAGTTGCAACAACCAATCAAAAACTCAAAGCGGATGTTCTACTACGACTCACATTGCTTGTAGGATGTTTTTATTCTAGTGAGTTTTGTGGTTATAGGTTTTTTGTAGCCCAAACACTTTGATGTTGTTGAGATTATTGACTTTATGCTTTGAATTTTATAAACGATTCCATTCGTGGTATCTGATATGAGTATTGTGAACAGTGAATTGAATTTCAACATATGGTTTTTTGTTGGATAATAGGTTGGGGTTGTGTTGGTTTACAAATTGAGATTTTTGTAATCAATTGAAAACAATCCCAACTTTAGGACTTTGATTCCTAACCTAGGTTGAGAATCAGAGCTCGAGTTAAGTTTAAGTTTTAACCTCCAGGATGGGATTTCAAATCTCCAAGTTAACATTTGCAATCTAGGTCGAGAATCCTAATTGGAGTTAAAGTTTTCAGGATGGGATTCCCAATCTCGAGAATGGGATTCCCAACTTGGAGGTTAGGATTCCTAACCTTGAGGTCTGGATTCATAACCTCAAAGTAGGGAATCCTACCTTGAAGATTAGAATTCCTAACGTAGGTTGAATATCCTAACAAAAGTTGAGGTTGAATCCCAACCTCAAGGATGAATCCCAATCTCTAGGTTGAAATCTCTAGATTGGGATTCTTAACCTCTCGATTGGGATTCCCAACCTCAAGGTTAGGATTCCCAACCTAGATTGAACATCCCAACTCTAAATTTAGGTTAAAACCCAACCTTTAGGTTGAGATTTACAACCTTTAGAGTGGGATTCCCAACCTATGTTAAAATCTCAACTAAAGTTAAAGTTGAATCCCAACTTCCAGGTTAAGATTCCTAATGTAGGTTAAAAATCTCAACTGAAGTTTAGGATGAATCCTTACTCTCAGGGTGGTATTCCCAACCTCCGAGTCAAAATTCCTAACCTCCAGATCAAGATTCCCAACCTAGGTTGAAAATCCCAATTGGAGTCTTAGGTTGAGAATTTCAGCCTAGGTTGAGATTGAATCTTCACCTCCAGGTTCGGATTGTGAAACCTTTAGGTTAAGATGCCTAATATAGGTTCAAAGTCTCCCAACTACATTGTTGATTCCCAACCTACATATTAGGAGTCCCAACTAAGGTTAAGGTTGACTCTTAACCTTTAGGTTGGAATTTGAAATCTCCAGATTGTGATTCCTAATTTTGATTTACAATCTCAACCTGAGTTAAGGTTGATTCTGAACGTGGGAGTTAGAATTCTTAACCTTTATAGGTTTGGATTTCTAATTTCCAAGTTTTCTGCAAGTAGGCTAGGTTGCAAATCTCAGCTCAAATGGACGTTGAATCGTAATATCATGGTTGGGATTTCGAAGTTAGGTTGAGAATCCAAACTCGGGTTGAGTTTTAATCCCAATCCCCACGTTTGGAATCGTATTTTGGATTCAAGCTAAAGTGCAATATGATTCTTAACCGAGAGGTTGGGATTCTTAACATCTATTTTAAAAATCCCAACTGTAGCTCCCATTCTCAAACGTGTTATTGTGTAG
Source organism: Dimocarpus longan (assembly GCA_022984855.1). Lineage (NCBI taxonomy): Eukaryota > Viridiplantae > Streptophyta > Magnoliopsida > Sapindales > Sapindaceae > Dimocarpus > Dimocarpus longan. The sequence continues at coordinate 7,139,719 of CM041022.1, forward strand.
AAAATTTCAACCTCTAAGTTAGGAATCCCAATCATGGGCTTTAGATTCCTAATATCTATGATTGTGGTCCTTAGTTGAAAATCTAAATTAAGGTTGAGAATATAAAACTATAGGTTCCATCCCAATCTCTAGGTTGAACTAAAGGTTAAAAATCTCAATCTCCTTTAGATGCTGAACTCTTGTTAAGGATCCTAACCTTCATTTTAAGATTCTTAACTTGTATTGATAATTCTAACCTCCACATTGAGAGAGTATCAACCTGAAGGTTACGTTAGGAATCTCAATTTTCCAGTTGAGAATCGTTAACCTTTATATTGAGACCAAACTTAAAGGTTGAATTCACAACCTTTAGGTTCAAAATCCATTGGTTCATAATCCCAACCCAGGGGGTTTTTTGTTTGGTGTTTATCTTGGTTAGGGCTATGGACATGGTTTTTTAAATTGGTTCTGTTGTGTATGTTTTAATGGCCTGGGTAAATGGGCTATTAAGGCCCAGTACTTAAGCTTAAATAGATAAAAGCCCAAAGGTCAAGACGACATCGTAGAAGTATAAGCTGTTGTATCTAAGTCCGCTAATTAAAGGCTTAACAAGTCCAGTACTCTAGTCATCTCATAAGGCTGGTAGTTCAATGAGCTTGGTGATCTAGATGCTGAAAAGAGCTCATCATATAGAGTATGTGATTCTTTATCGACTCATGCTTTGAGATTGTCGATCAACTCGATGGGAGACCAATAGCTCGCATAGCAGCTCGGTTTATAAGCCTGAGATAGGACCTGCTCGTCCATTAGCTCGATGCATGGATTGCCCATCCATCTGTTCGTGCGATAGCTCGCCAAAATACCCTTCCAGTTTATGAGCTCGCTATAACTAGTCTAGTTGACCTTCTAAAAGCTTAAAGCAACCTAATTCGAGACTGAGTCAACTTTCCTATTTTGAAGCAAATTAAATCTCAAGATTCTCAGAATCCATTGCTGATTTGTTGGAGAAGATCTGGGTGTTATAATTATCACAATAAATGTAAATTATATTTTACCTTATCTGTATGTGATTCAAACCTATTTAAATTGTACCACCCTCGCTATAAATAAGGGTGCAAACTCATTGTAAAAAACAGAGAAAAAATAATATACTGTTACTCTACATAAATAAAGAGTGACAATCGTGGATGTATATTTACAGCCGAGCCACATAAAATTGTGTGTGTTGTTTCTTCTTCCTAGCCTCTTTTTTTGTATTTGTTGTCTTTATTGCTGTTTCGCAGATATTGGGTTTAGAGAACTGGATCGACTAAAATATCACGTCGACATTTTGACACTAGAAGGAGGGCCAAGACTACGATTCCACGACTCCGTTTTTACGATTCTGATTCGTTGTCATGGCTAGGATAAAAACAATCAGAAATACAGAAGTGTCAACTGATCCTTCAGAGGGTCCTCTGGAGCAGCAGAATGCCCAACCAGTCGAGGTTAATATGGCTGGAACTTCCTCTGCTGTTTTGCCTCCACTTCCTCTACATTAACCACCCAATAGTGACGTTGGAGGAGACGCAGTGTAGATTTGGCAGCAATGCTAGGAGGCCTTAGAGAATATCGTGATACAGTTGGCAGATGCCATCAAAACCTTGACACAGGTGTAGGCTCAAACAGCTTAAAGAATGCAGAAGTCCAAGATCAGCCGGTTGGTGAGGCACCGATCTAAAGAGATGGGGCTGTCAAAGAAAGGATATTACCAAAAGGTTAGATTCGTTCCGCAAATTTGCATTCAAGGGGAGGCGGACGATGAGCTCGTGAGGAAGAAATGATACCTCGCTCGGCAGGCTTGAGGATAAGGCTAAGCCATGATAAGAGCGGTTATGTGGAGGCCAGTCATGGGCACGGGCGAGCTTTTGAGCGTGATGAGGGGCATATGCCACTAAGAGCTTCATAGCGGGCAAAGAGCTAGCATAGGAGACATAGGTCACGAGATCGATTGTCGGGTGACCGTGAGAGTAGGAGGAGCAAACGACCCTCTACGAGGAGAGTTGAGCCACAAGACCCAATAGTTGAGGAGTTACTGCAGAGGGTCTAGCAGTTAAAGACGCAACCTAGGCCTCAGGGTTGGAGAGGATGGCAAGAGGAGAGAACCCCATTTACAAGGACAATTGAGATGGAACCACTGCCGCCTAGGTTCAAGCTCCCCAACATCCTACTTTACAATGGTGATAGCGACCCTTACAACCATCTTGATGCCTTTATGTCCAGATGGATTTGCAAACGTCTAACTCCTTGGTAAAATGTCTTGTATTTCCAGCTACATTAGGGAATGTTTCGAGGTCTTGGTTGAGGAGTCTTCTAGCTCGCAGCATTACTAGCTGGGAAGAATGTCAGAAGAAATTCATAGACCAGTATAGGGCGTTGAGAAAGCAACTTGCGCCACCTAGCCATCTCGCGATGATCTTCCAACGACAGAATGAATCATTGAAAGACTATATTTCCAGATTCAAAAACAAGGTGAACAATGTAGAGAATCCTTCGAACGAGAGTATCCTCATAACGATCTCGATAGAGCTAAGAAAAGACGAAAAGCTTTACGAGAGTATCTACAAGTCTCCTATGAAGGATTTGGGTAAGTTCTATAAATGAGCTGCTAAGGAGATTGGATGGGAAGCCCAGTGATAAGAAGAATGGAGCAAGCAGTTCCCACCAAGGGAAGAAGAGAAATCATGGTGGAAGTGAAGATCGTGATCGAAAGAATCACTTTAGCAATCAGGTAGTGAAGCGGGCCAAGAATGAGCCCAAAAGAGATCGACCTCCTCCTTCTAATGGTCGCTATGAGAACTACAACATCTTGTCATACCGACAGGACATAATTTTTGAAATAGAAAGAAAAAGGGAGAATTTTAGGAGGCCGAATCCCACCAGCAACCTCAGCAGATTTCGGGATTAGAGAAAGTACGGCGCCTATCATAATGAAATCGGGTACTTTACTTCACAGTGTAGAGAGCTTAGGAATGCCATTGAGGAATTGATTAGAAGAGGTCACTTGAGGGAATATGTAGTACGACCTGCAAACTAGTGACCCTAACAGTAGCATCCCCAACCTGCACAATAACGTCCTTATCCTGCTCAGCAGCCCGCACAACAGCAACCTCAGCAAATTGCTGGGCAGGACCATGTACTTGCGATGAGGACCATTTTCACAATACACGATGAGCCTCGTATCTCAGGGATGTCGAACAGGTCGCATAAGCGTTATGTGAGCGAGGCTAGTCATGTCATGCTTACAGGCCATAGTGAGACTGAGGGATCTACGAAAAGGGCTAGAATGGCCTCAAACTGTGTTGTATTTACTGAGGAAGATACTAGAGGAGTTCACTGGCCTCACAATGATGCATTGGTTATCCGAGCAAGAATAGACAACGCTGAGGTGCAAAGAATTCTGGTGGATACTGGCAGTTCGGTAAATATGATGTACAAGAACTGCATTAAACAAATGGGTTTGGGGTTCGAACAGTTGAAGCCATCTCCCGACCCTCTCAATGGATTCACCGGGGATGCAATTGCATCAATGGGGCAAATCAGACTCCCTCTTGTTGTTGGAGATTCAGGTCGTCAGTCAACTTCATTGGTAGATTTTTTTATCATTGACTGTCCTTCGACCTACAATATTATTCTGAGAAGACCAGCCATGAATGACTTGGACATGGTAATCTTGACCAGACCCCTCATCATTAAGTTCCTAATGCCTAGTGGAGTGGGATGTGTGCAAGGAGAGTAACACTTAGCATGGCGTTGTTATGAAGATGCTGTTAGAATGGGGGTTTAAAGGAAAGAAAGTTAATGTGGTAGTTGGGGGAGAGTCGCAACCGATAACGAAAAAAGAATGAGCTAAGATTTAGATTTACGGGAACTAGAGGCAGACAGGGCTACAGGTTCAATCACAGAGCTCGAAGACGTGCAGGTTAGTGAGGTAGATGTTGAGAGATATCTAAAGTTAGGGAAAGATCTACCTCCAGAGATAAAAACCCAGCTCGCTGATTTCTTGAGGGCTAACTTGGACGTCTTTTCCTGAAACCATGAAGATATGGTGGGGATCAGTCCGTAGTGATCCACACAGATTGAATATAGATCCACACCATAAGTCAGTTCACCAGAAGAGGAGACTGATGACAAGGGAGCGTTACGACGCACTTAAAGAAGAAGTTGATAAACTTTTGGTGAACAAGTTTATCAAAGTGGCTCATTATCCAGTTTGGGTGGAAAATCCAGTTCTGGTTAGGAAGAAGAATGGGAAGTGAAGAACCTGCGTTGATTTCACCTATCTCAATAAAGCATGTTCGAAAGATAGTTTTCCCTTACCAAGGATTGATCAGCTTGTGGATGGAACTGCTGGCTATCAGCTTCTTAGTTTTATAGATGCCTACTCGGGGTATAACTAGATCCTAATGAACCCTAAGGATGATGAGCACACTTCTTTCATGACAAATCGCGGGCTCTACTGTTACAAGATCATGCCTTTTGGGTTAAAGAATATGGGGCCGACCTACCAGCGTTTAGTCAATATGATGTTTGAGGATCTCATTGGCAAGACGATGGAGGTTTATGTAGATGATATGCTGATGAAGTCAAAATAGATGTTCGAGCATGTGCGCGATCTAAGGGAAATGTTTTAGATCATGAGAAAATACCAGATGAAATTGAATCCATTGAAGTGTGTGTTTGGGGTAGCTTCAGGTAAGTTTTTGGGCTTCATGGTTAATAACAAGGGAATTGAGGCTAATTCTGAGAAGATTAAAGCTCTGATGGACATGAGGTCGCCTAACTGGATCAAAGACGTGCAGAGCCTTAATGGTCAGATCATCGCACTTAGCAAGTTTATATTTAAGGCAACAGACAAGTACATCCCTTTCTTCAATACCTTGAAAAAAGCGAGGAGCTTCCAGTGGATAGATGAATGTGAAGCGATCTTTCAGCAACTGAAGGAATATATGGGCTGAGCTCCATTGCTCTTAAAGCCAGTGGAAGGTGAAAAATTAATTGTCTATTAGGGAGTCTTTTAACAGGCTCTAAGTACAGCTCTAGTTCGGGAAGAAAATAGGACGCAATTCCCTGTTTATTATATAAGTAAGAGGCTACTCGACGCAGAGACCAAATATGCTTCTATAGAAAAGCTTACATACTGTCTGGTGATGGCTTCAAGGAAATTATGTCCCTACTTTCAGGCTTACACAATTGAGGTACCGACCAAATACCCCGTTGAAGCAGATTTTTCAGAAGCAGGATGCCTTAAGACGCTTGCTTAAGTGGGCCATCGAGCTTACCCAATTTGAAATTGAATTTAAGCGCCGAACAACAATAAAATGGTAGGTTCTAGCAGATTTCATGGCTGAATTCATAGGACAAATAGATGAAGAAGCTGAATCCTCAGAAGGCCCATTTTGGGAGCTCTATGTTGATGGGTCCTCGAGTGAATAGAAGGCTACGGTAGGAGTGATGTTGATAAGCACGGAGGGTCACATGATTTTATGTACTTTGAGGTTCGATTTCCAAGCAACCCATAATGAAGCTGAGTATAAGGCGTCGCTGGCAGAATTGAGATTGGCCAAAGAAATGTGAGCTGAGCGAGTAAGAATATACAGTGACTCCTAGCTTGTGGTATGCCACATTCGTGAAGAGTACCAGACAAAGGGCTCCAAGATGGTCATTTATTTGTAGAAGGTGCGAGAGTTGCTAGGGGCTTTTGAAAGGTATGAAGTACACCATGTTCCACGAACTTAAAATGCGCATGTTGATGCATTAGCTCGCCTTGCCACGATAAAAGATGCAGAGTTTATGAGAGCTATACCTGTGGAGTTCTTGTTGACCTCGAGCACAAAGCCACGAGATTAGATAATGGCGATTGTCGTAGCTCAGGATCCATGGATGAGTCCCCTTCTCGATTATTTACAGGAGGGAAAGCTGTTTGAAGATAAGTTAGAAGCTTACTGCCTCCAAGCTCGAGCAGCCAGATACTGCATTTATAATGACATACTCTACAAAAGAGGATTCTCAACTCTACTATTTAGGTGCATAAACGGGATGGACTGCCAAACTGTCCTGAAGGAAATACATGCTAGGGGGCTATCTTTAGCTCAAAAGGTACTTCGACAGGGGTTTTACTAGCCAATGATGAAGCAAGATGCAATTGAGATGGTCAAGAGGTGTGATAAGTGTAAAAGGTTCATTAAGATTCCTCGAGCTCCACCAGCTTTCCTGCAAACAGATAGTTAACTCGTGGCTTTTCGCCATTTGGGGCATGGATCTGATTGGACCTCTCCCGACAGCTGGTGGAAAATGCAAGTATGTTATCATTGCAGTGGACTATTACACCAAATGGGCAGAGACAAAAGAGCTCGTCGAGACATCCACTTCAAAGGTCGAGAAGTTCGTGTGGGAAAATATAATATACAGATTTGGAGTTCCATAACAGATCATGACTAACAATGGGACCCAGTTCAGCAACGAGCAATTTAAAAAGATCTGCTAGGATTTTGGAATCGCGAAGAGTTTTTTAGTTGTAGTCCACCCTCAAGCTAACGGGCAGGTCAAAGCTGTTAACAAGATCACCAAGTAGACCTTGAAGACAAGGCTGAAAGTAAGGAAGAGAGCTTGGGTAGATGAATTACAAAAGGTGTTGTGGGCCTATAGAACAACTGTCTGCAGCACCACAAGAAAAACTCTCTTCTCGATCGTATATGGGTCAGAAGCTATGATTCCAGCAGAATTTGAAGTCATCAGTCAGCGTCGAACAATGTTTAAACCAAAGGACAATGACCAGTTACTCGCTGCCAACTTAGATCTACTCGAAGAGTCAAGGGAGAGAAGCTCGTATGAAAGTGGCGGTTTACTAGTAAAGGATTGTCAGGTATTACAATAAGAAAGTTCGAGCTCGTGGTTTAAAAGCTAGCGATCTAGTTTTATGCTCCATCTTACCTACAGCTCGTAAAGTTGGCGATGAGACTCTCGGTCCGAATTGGGAAGGCCCTTACATCATTAAAGGATGTTTGGAGAATGAAGCTTATCACTTGACCAGCATGAGTGGAGCGGAGGTCCTAAGAGCTTGGAAGAACATCTTTGACCATATTTCACTTGACTGAGTTAGCTTGCTCTTTGCTCCCATATTATTTAGCAATTGTTAGTAAGTTGTTTATTTTTTGCAGTTCTCTATTGTGCGAGCTAATTTGCTCTAATGTACGAGTCGATTAAATGAACTAATACATTCATTTGTGAGCTATTGATTAGCAATTATTATTGTTTATACGAGCTGTTATGGAAGTGCTAGCTGTGAAGTATTTATATGATGATATGATGATGATGTTATGATGGAAGGTTCAATTGCTGCATGTGAGCACTTATACTCTAGAATGCGCAATTGATACCTGTGAGCTCACGATTTGGAGCCTTGAAAGATTCAATTGCTATTTGTGAGCCAGCGAGCTTTGGAATGTGTGATTGTTATCTGTAGGCCACAACTGATAAGTCCTAGAAGGTGGCAGTGCTGTTTGTGAGCATGTAAGCTCTGGAAGGTGTAATTGTTATCTGTAGGCCACAACTGATAAGTCTTGGAAGGCGCCAGTGCTGTTTGTGAGCATGTAAGCTCTGAAATGGGCACTCGCAACCTGTGGACTCTTATCTAAATGTCCTGGAAGATGCCAGTGCTACTAAGGAGTGTATAAACTTTGGGAGCTATACTCACGATCTGTAGACCCCTTATTCAATGTTCTAAAAGGAACCTGTGTTGTTTGTGAGCATGCGAACTCTAGAAGGCACACTCGTAACCTGTGAACCTTTATTTAAATGCTCTGAAAGGTATGTGAACAACCTGTGAGCTAGTGAGCTCTGGAAGGACATCATATTGCCTGTGAGCTTATGATTAAAAGTCCTGGAAGGTGCATCTGAGCTGATCGTTTTGCGACCTATAGGCATTTGTAATTGCAACTAAGCTAGCATGTGGTTTTTATTATCTGATTTGTTATTAATAATCAAGTCCATGTTATTATCTGGTTGCACATAATTATGATTTGTTTAGTTATATGAAAGAAATTATCACTTCATGATGCACGATGAGTACAGAAAGATAAAGCAAACAAATTCAAATAGCCAAGTAACAAAATAAGAAAATTGTTACAACCTCGTCCAGCGAGGAACAAATGCATCACAAAGTCATAAATGTTCAAAAACAAATACAAAGAAATTCAAAGATTTAAGGGTTTAGTGAGGAGCTGGAAGGCATCTCCCCCGTGCCTTAGTCGTCGGGGTTTCTTTTAGAACTGCGCTTTGTACCCCTGAGGCTATTTGCAGTGAGAAGCTTGGAGAAAGTCCTCACTAGGAAGGAGGAATGTTGCTTAATGAAGGAGCTGATGAGATTGCACCTAAAGCCATTGAAGGAGCATAGCCCTTGGAAGGATGCTGGGGGAGCATCAACTTGAGGAAGTGCAGGCTGAGTAACTGGAGGAGGTTGGCTCTTTTGAGGAGCCAAGGGAGTAACTCCTTGTTGAGCAGTCTTAACAGTTTGAGCTTGAGTGGCCTTGGCAGTGCGAACCATATATTTCTTCACTTTCTCGACCACTTCCTCTCTAAAAAAGGGGAAGTCCATTTTTGGATGACGCTTTTATAATGCATATAAAAATGAACTTCCCGTCTGCAAGGTGGTGTCCTCCTAAGTTTGTTCAATACGAGCTTCAACCTATCTAGTTGCTTCCCGGGCCTGAGCGAGCTTCTTCTTTATTGCATCCATGTCTCACAACACCAGCTCAAACTTCTTCTCGGCAGTATCAGCCCGTTTTTGGTGCAAGATCACTTCTTGCTTTAGTTTTTTGATCTCCTTAATAGCCTTATTAAATGAGGAGACTGCGTTCTCTCAAAGCTTAGTCTCGCAAGCTAAAGCTTTCTCTGCCTTATTGAATTTTTGGTCAAGGTCAAAGGTGACTTTCTTCGCCTTTTAAGATTCCTTATGGAAGAACTCCGCTTTTCCCTTGATCTTCTTATTATCACCCTCGAGCGTCTGCATCGCTGCCTGAAGTGAAGCTTTCTCCTACACAAGGTTGGGAATGTTTTTTAGTAGCTTCATTATACCCATGGCACCCTACAAAAAAGAAGAAGAGAGAAGAAAGAAATAAAAACATTATTGAATAAAGTAAAGGAAAAAAGAATTTTAGCGACCAAGGTTGAGACTCACTAGCAAATAATGGTGACCAACGTTATAAAACCCAAAACATCATTCATCGGAAAACAAGCTATTTTTCGATGGACGGCAGTTCCGAAAGGAAAGAATTCGTGACAATCAAAATTTTTTGAAAAGTGAATTTAGTAATTGAAAAGTTTCGAAAAATTATGAATCGGATCGAAAACGAATCCATTTGGATAGATTTCAAGTGATTCGAAAATTTATCGGACAAAAAAATATATTTTTTTTATTTTTCTATTTCGAATCCTGCGAAATATTTTTTTAAAAAAAATAAATAATTTCGAGTGCTCAAATATGAAATCGAAGTTTAAAAATATTTCTAGAGGTGTAGTCAAGTTATAAATGGATTTTCGGATGGATGGAAGCGAATTCGAATTCGAAATCGGAATTCTAGAGAATGGAAACATGCATGAAAGAGGACATGTGACGTGTAATTAATGGAAGAATGAAGGCATCTGAGACAAGTGTTAGGCATGTATGATGAATAGTGACAAATGTCCAAAAATTAAATATCATATATATATATATAAGATTTGAAATAAGAAAAGAGGAAGCATTTGTTTCAAGCTTCATTTGATTATCATCATTCAAACCGAGAGAGAACTCTAGAGTGAGGGAGGAGCTCGTGAGATTTGTGAGAGCACAAAGCCGAGAACTTCAATTCACTATTCGGTTACCATTTCCAAATGCGAAAGAGTGCCACCCATTCTTAGATCATGAGAGAGTATGAGAGAGATGCTCTGTTCTGAAGAAGGAGTAGAACCATGAAGCTGAGTGCAGATCCAAGAGAGGCAAACCAGTAGCTTGATCAAGGAGGAGTCAGCTCGTGCATGCAAGAGGAGAAGAAGAAGTGTGTGCTCGGTAGGTGAAGAATAAAGTTGTAGGCTGCCGTGAGCTTCCTGTTGTGGTCAGCTTGCTGTCGAAGGGGTTGGATGCTGTTTTGGGGTGAAAATCAGCAGCTACTTGAATGGTTTTTAGTGCAGTTTTTGAGGGAAATCCACATGCAGCAAGCTACCAAACGAGAGAGGAAGGAAAACATTGCTACCGTGCATTGAATTTAGAAGACAACATGCTGTCAAAAGTGAACTAAAGCTGTTTTTGAAGGAATTCAACACATGCAAAGGTAAGTGCTATCCCATTTAGCTTTGTTGTGATGTTTTGAATGATTTTTAAAGTTTGAATGTGTTTTTTGGATTGAAGGAAGCTCTCGAAAAAGAGAAGAGGTATAGACAGCACTTTCACAAGTAATTTTCGAAGCTTTCGAAATGATTTTTAGAGAGGCAAGTTTTAATTTTATGGTTTTCGTTTGGATAAAAAATATTTAGGATTGAGATATGGATTAAATTGACGATGACATGATTGAGTTTTAGGATTTAGAACCTCCTTAGTGTAGAGGTTTGTTCGATATTGTTTCTTTATGATTTCGATGTGATTGCGGATGATTTCAATATCGAGATATTTGTGTAAAATCTTATTTATGGACTGTTGAATGAAAAGTATGGGTTGTTTTGTTGTGCATTTAAACTAAGATACGCAAAGGATTTTCATGCATAAGAATATGTTAAGTTGATGAATTTTTAGAGTTAAAACAATCAAGCAAAGCCGATGCGATTAAATTTTATGGGTTGTCATTATGTGCAGTTTTTATGAAAGTTTAAAAGCTGTTTTATGTGCAGTTTTTATGCATGTTAGAGGGCTGTCAACATGCAGTACTTTAAGCTATATTTGGGCTATTTCGTGAACTGTTTCGATGCTGTTTTTAGAGCTATTACGTGCTGTTTTTAGAGTTGTTTTGGGGCTATTTTAGAAGCTGTTTTATGGGCTATTGTAATGTTGTAGCATGTTGTTTTAGTTTAGAATTACAAGCTGTTTTGACATCAAAGCTGTCTCGAATAATCGTGTACGCTAGTTCGACAAATATAAGTTGTTTTGAAGTGATATTAAGTGCTGTTTTTGCATCGAAACCATTGATTTGATTATCGCGTGTTGTTTTGATGATAATCATGGTTTCGAATGAGTGTTACACGCTGTTTTAATGTGCGGGTTGCTTTAAGTTCATTTAGAAGTGTTTCGACGCCGTTATGTAGTAGTTATGTAATTGATTATGCAATTGAATTCACTTGCGGCGTTACCTAAAGAATTAATATTAAATGTATAGGTAACGCGGAGGCAAAACCGAATAGATTGTGAGCTTTGCAATAGGGCATCCGGTGAGTGTTATTAAATTATTTTGAAACATTATTTAATTCTAAATCATTTGAATTTTATAAACGTTTTGGCATGAATGAATTTATTTTAAGCCTTATGATTTCATGCAAGTTTATTTAAGTTAAATGATGTTATAAGATTTTAAAGTTACGAAGTTTTACATGACATTATATTCTATGATCAAATATGTCATGATATGAATTATATTAATTGTGATATCCTTCTTTACGGAGTTTTATATTCAAGCAATGAAATGTGGATTTTATATGAAATGCAACTTATTTATAAATCTTATATCAAGCCTATGGTATTTCTTAGGGTGATTTTATGATGTTATCGATAATGGTAGAATACCCTAAAGCGATGTAGGATTCCGCTTGGGAGTTACGATGTAGGATTCCGCCTCTCCCTAAGGTATATTATACGATGTTCCTCATTTGAATTCTTTATTATAGAAAAGAATATGTATAAACAATGTAAATGGATTGTATAAAACAAATTCGTTAAAAATTTATAAAGTTATTAGATTTTTTCAAAATTGTGTAACTCGATTTTTTAGAATTTTCGAACGGAACGGAAACAAATTCGAACCCAATCAAAGACATGATAATTTATCGATGACATGAGATGAAATTTATGATCAAAGGACATCCAAAATGGGTTAGAAGTGGTTAGAATAATTTAATTGCATGAGTTGTGAAATTTTATAAAAATTAGTAAGGATGCTATGAAATTTATGCAAAAATTTGGAGGACATTTTGGTCCAATAAAATGATGGCATGTCATGTAAATAAGTAACAAACATTGAGGGCAATTAATAAGAGTAAATTAAAGTTATAAAAGTGAAAAAAAAAAAAAGTATTTAATATGGTAGAGCAAAAACAAGAAAAGAATGAGCAAAAATGTGTAAAAAGTGAGGGCAAAATAGACATGCAAATAAATGACATGCAATGTAATTAAATGACCAAGTTAAGGGATAATTATTCAAGTCTTTGGCATCTATAAAAGGATGAAGAAGCTACTGGAAGATGTGAGATGAGGCAGAAACCAAACACAGCAAAACAAAGCAACTCACGGCCAAAAAAAAGAACACCAAAAACAGACCTGGTGCAGCAGCTCATTTCACCCCAATTTTAAGTGATTTCAAGCCCCCAAGAGGTTATAAATAACCCTAGAAGTATTATCCAACAAAGGTAAGTGATTTTCAAGTGAAAAACTTGAGTTTTCACGGTGATATTATGTGAAAAACATGGTTCAAAGCTGTCCACTTACAACTTGTGTTTCTAATAACATTTTCATGCATGGATTTAAGATTTTGAAGTATAAATCAAGTGGAAAGCATGGCACAAGATCAAGGAACAATTGGTAAGTGATTTAGTTAAGAAATATTGTGATTTGAAATAGTTTGATAGATGTTTATGTGTGAAAAATTCTGTTAAGTGTAGAAGTGTGATTATGGATAGAATTTGTGTGAAGAAAGTTGATGGAATGTAGGTCTATGTTTGATTGTGCATATTGGTTATGATAAGGTAGAATAATTCAAGTGAAATATGACTTGAGATAGGGGCTATTTTGGATGTGTAAGAGCATGAAAATTTAATGAAGTTATGATGTTTGAAGAAATGCACAGGCTATTCAGCTAAGATAAAGTTTTATGTTCTACCTTGGATTGATTCAATTTGGTAATGTTAGATACTTGAATTTGTGTTAGAATGATAGTTTGTGGTGTTGAAATGCAAAGCAAAAGCATGGTGTAATGTATAGATGAAATTCGCTCAACATGGGTTTGAAAAGGTGCAAGCTATCCATGATTTTGCAATAACTTTTAAGGGTTGTTATGGGCTGTTGGGAGCTATTATAATATTGAAATTTATGTTGAAATGAGATGAGGGAAATTGAGAGTTAGTCAAATGCATATATAAGTGAAAGTTAATTACCCATTACCTTGTCAAATTGAACCAAATAGTGAGATGGGTTATGTGATATGATGAAATTTATGTTGAAATGAGATGAGGGAAATTGAGAGTTAGTCAAATGCATATAAGTGAAAGTTAATTACCCATTACCTAGTCAAATTGAACCAAATAGTAAGATGGGTTTTGTGATATGATGATGAATTAGATTACTTTCTTAGCATGACATGGTGAAGTTTTATATTCTAATCAAAAGTAGAACTTGAAATTGAGAAGGAAGAAAGTTAGAGACACTAGTAGACATGAGGAAAATGATAGCAAGGGTTATGTAAGTAAAACCCTAAGTAGTGATTCAAAATTGATTATAGTAAAATTTCTTGTAGATTAAGTGTTTGATGAAATAATTGAGAGAAAATGACTTGAGAAATTGAAAAGCTAAATGATATGAGAATATACGTATGTCACGGCTAAAGATATGTGATGTGTGAGTAGGGTGAGTTCGGTCACTAAGGGGATGTGTAATCCATTGATTCTTGATAAAAATGAGCCCATATAAATACATATTAGTGTCTAGAAAAGCTTGTAGAAGAGATAGAATTTCAAAGAGAGAAGCATAGAGCTAAGTAGCAAATTTCGAATTGGATAAAAGGACTGATAAGACCTGACCTATTCTAGCTTATTTGGGGTTGTTTTAGACCTCAAAACATACCTCGAAAACATAACAAATCATAGAAATTAGAACGGAATCATTCCGATAAAAATTGACGAAGTTATGATCAAAATAGTGTGCGTAGGAAGTCGTAATATGAAATAAGGATGCAAATGCATTCTTCGATGCCCGAAATGAATGTATTTGGTTATAATTAGGTAAAAAAACTTTAGATACAAAAGAAATAAAGTCGTCACATGTAGAATGTCATAAGTGTGCATCAAAAAATGCCAAAAAAGATTGTTTTTCATAGATTTGACATAGCAAACGATAGAATTTTTTGATGAAATTTTATAGATGACCAGAATGTAAGATAAGAAGACCATAGGAAAAAGAATGAAAGAAAATGGAGCCCCGAGTGGGGCTGTACATAGCATTCTGTTTTGGGGTATCAAAGAGGCGTAAATTTTTTATTTTTCGTTCCGGGCCTTCAAAAATTATATGGACCATATGAGGATGATCATAGGGGTCTAAAAGTAAAAATTTTACAAAGAAATCAGAATTAGAGAGTTTCGATTGAGTTAAAATCGAGTCAGAAAGGTTATAACGTAACGAGTTTTCAATAGGTTGGTTTATATTGAAAACTCTATTGTTACGTTTTAAGTTATGTATTTGAGTAAAGTATAATGAGAAATTGATGTGAAGGGGACGAGTAGACGAGCGAGGCACGAGAGGCTCATTGAGATGATCGAGTTGATATTACGCAGATTGAAGTAAGTGTACTTCGCTTACGTTATTAAAAGTTAATTTTTATTTATAACTTGTTATTGTTCAACAAACTTATAAAATGATTTCTCAAATATAAGTTAGATTTTGAGTAAAAATATTTATCTCGGAATCGAGAAATGGGATTCGAAAGCTAAAGTTGTTTTCAAAAAGTTTGATGAAAAATTGAGTTAAAAACGCTTTAAGTTAAGTGATTTGTGCCTATAACACTTAGAAAGCAAAAGAGTTGCAAGAGCCATGTGAATCCCTCAGTATTCAGAATATCTAACACTACGTAGCGATGTAGAAAATTTCACACATAGCTGTCTTGATTTAGAGGTATTTAGCACTACGTTGCGACGCAGAAAATTTCGCTCGTAGTCGCCTAGATTTATAGTTGCTTGTAATATGCTGCGATGTAGAAAATTTCGCACATAGTTGTAAGAGCTATTATAATATGCGATGTAGAAAATCCCGCATGTAGTTACAAAGAGTTACCGATTATTAGCACTATAATTGCGATGTAGAAAATTTCGCAGTATAGTTGCTCAGTTTTAAGATCGTTTCACATTACGGTTGTAACGTAGAAAATTCCGCATCATAGTGGTTGAGATATCTTATTAGCTTCACGGTTGGTGTTAGTCAAAATCATCTCGTGATGATTAGAGTATTTTAGGGGTATACATGGCAGTTTTAGAAAGGAAAAGTTTTCAAAATTGGAAATAAATTTTAATAAGTCATATTTTCTATGTAGATATATTGTTATTTTTTTTTTATATGTTGAACTAACGCCTTTATTTTTTGTGTAACTTGTATATTTTTCTAGGCACCGTGTAGGTGATTTTGTATACGTAAAACCTCGTCGGATATTTTAGGTGGGTGTTGCGTAGATATAACGCTTAAACGATAAACATACTTTTGTTGTAATTAACATGATTAGATAATTGTTTGTTGACGTGTGGACATTCAATAAAGTGTAAATTCATATTTTGTTATGAACATAGAGTTGAAACACTTGCATATGATATACATTTTCACTTGATAGATCTATATATATATATACATATTGATACATATGCATAATATTTAAAGTATTTACAAGTGTACGTTATGGAAATTATATATTTATGAATAATATATGTTGTGAAATGGATTAAGAAATGCATGTTGTGGCCAAAAGAAGCTAGGTGGTGAGTTCTATAGTTCGAAGTGTATTTATTCTACAGGTAAATCTTGAAAATGTTAAAAATATAACCGTTATGTTGTCGAAATTTTTATAAAATTTGTTTTGAAGAAATGCGAAAAATTTACATCCACCCAATTGTTTACATCAGAAAAGAATACCTTTAAATAAATTTAAGAAAACGGGCAAGATAAAGGGGTTTGCTCTGCGCATGTCTTTTATCCGACAAGTCGGATCAAGAGAGATCCGTTAGAGTGTTCGGCGAGACCCTCTAGATAAGAGTATAGAGAGAATCTGATTTGGGTCTTGTCATATTATGAGCTAGCTTACTACCTGAGCGATATAGGATTCCGCTCGTAGCGATATAAGATTCCGCTACTTAGTTACCGATCATATGACCTTGCGATGTAGGATTCCACTTTACCATATGCCTGGGTATACCATTTGGCGATTAAAGTATTGGTGGTTGATTTACTATATTTTTATGAAATGAATTCTTATTAATTTGTATATCACCACTTTAATTTACAAGTTTACGATATATATTGAAATGATATAAGCTGCTGAATTTTGTTTTACAATTCATAAATTATGTTTTATGAATGTGTTTAAAGTTAAGTAAAATGATTCAATCATGTTTTATGAATAAATTCGTAAATGATAGGGAGGTGACTATTTTGAAATTGGATTTCATTTAGAATAATATAACACTCACTAAGGTTATTATCTCACTCTATTATATATTTATAAAACCAAACTCCCCAGGTCAAGGTACAGCTTTAGGTGCTACAACTTCAGCCGCTGGAACTCCGACTCACGAATAGCAGGACTTGGTTGCATTGTAATTGTTGTGCGTGTTTATCTATGACTTTTGTTATAAATACTTTGAATTGTAAATCTTAACACTTAAATTATATTAACTGTATTTTGAAAGAGTTGTAAATCTATCTATATATGAATTCTAAACTATTTTAAATGATGTTTTAAATTCCACTTTGATGCCTTTTTGTTTTAATTACTCGATTTGAATTTTACTTTGAAGTTTTGAATGTATAAAAATATATTTAAACTTCCGCTTTTATATTAACTTTGGGTTACTAAAACTATTTATATAGTTATCTTTCAAGTTATCAGGAAAAAAACTTAGTTTCACGGGAACCTTTTAGTTGGAGTAAGTATCCTCTGGAGGTCCTTCGTAGGGTCATCGGGCGGGTAACCGATCATATTAGGATAAGGCGAACGGGGCCTGTCAAACGTAGCAAACTAGTTGATCGTCGTTGTTATGATCCTCATAAAGAGTCGACTTTTTAAGCCCCAAGAGCTGTGGCAAATTATCTAGAATATCGCTGAAGTACTCCCTTGTATCAATCTTTTGAGGCTGCTCCTCGCTACTTCCCCCAGTTGCGTGCTCCTTTCCCTTGGTCTTCTGGCATTTAGGGGGAGGCTCCACAATCCCTTTGCCTTTATCTAAGGCCCCAGGTCGGTGAGCTGATGAATTGTCTAGAGTTGGAATCACTAAACCAGCGGACTCTCCCTATGGGATAGCACCTCTGCCCGTCGTCTTCTTCCCCACGAATTTATACCTTACACCTTGGTTTAGTGAGCCTGTGGTAGCCTTGGTTTGAGAAGATGGCCCTGTGGTAGCTCCTAGGGTGACCCGTGAGCTATAGCCTCCAACGGTTGAGCCGGATCCCACCAATTAAGAGGGAGGAGGTTTGGCAGAGCTTGTTATTTGGACGTTCGGATCTGCAGACTCATCTCTAAGAGAGGATGGTGGTGCTTTTAGGTTAAGTCTCACCATGGTAGCAAATTTTCTCTTAGATGAGCTTTATGTCCCTTCTTCAAACCCTTGAAGAACAGAAGGGACCTCCATTTTTCCATGAACTCCTAGGTCGTGATGAAGACTGAAACACTTGTTACCGATCTAGGGCACGAGCCTGTATTTCCACAAAAAGTAATCACTTGGAAACTGGTCCTCTAGTGGGCTCTTGACCTTAGAGAACCTGTTTAAGGTCGCTATTGCTTCTTTAGAAAGCTCAATCGAGCTCTTAGAAACATCTGCATATTAAAATAAGAGATCGTTAAAAAAAAAAAAAAAAAAAAAGACATATATGCTCGTGAAGTGGCGAGCTAGCAATGTACTCACCAGGAGAAGAAAAGAAAACAAAACGTTTAAGGTCAAAAAGAGACAAGCAAGACACATAGAACCAGCGAGTCTTGTAGTCACCCACGTTTGATTTGCTAGTTCCCTTGGATAAATACACCTTAAAAGGTGAGTTGCGGGGAGGCAGTATAGAAGAATCCATCCTGTTCTTCGGCTTTGAGGCTTGTGGCGGTTTTAAAGTGAAAGAGGTGTTGGATTATGTTTGGAGTCGGTGGTGAAAGTTTGTTTTTAATAAAAACAGCGGGTAAAGAAGTTAACTGGGCATAAGAGTTGGGGGTGAGTTGAAAATGAGCTATAGTGAGATCGTTTAAAAGGTCAAAGAGGTAGCGAGGAACTGAAAATCTAAATCCAGACTCCAGATATTGACGACTAATCGCTACGAACCCTAGAGGAGGGTGAGCTATATAGTCATAATGAGCCGACATCATGGCACGACATGCCGAGGGGAAGTTAAAATGTTCAGCTAATCAGGTGAGCTTGCTGAGGGTAATAGAGGATTTATGTTTGAAAAAAGGTTCGCGAGTAGGAGAATCCTCTTGCCTTATAGGTTCTGGTGTGACATCACAACTTAGGGAGGACACACCTTGTGGTTCTCTGATCTGAGGCTCATATTGTTCCTCAATATCCTCATCAGTATCCTTTATTCGGTGATTGCGACGCCCATGACTTGACATCTATAAAAAAAAAAGTAAAAGGTTAGGTCGCTCATAGCAGACCAAGCCTAAAAGACAAAGTTTTCCTGAGTTTACTTTCTTAAATATCAAGTCATGTGCTCGAGGGAAATATTGAGAACAAGGAGGCTAAGTGCCAGCCCGCTAGGACCCTAAAACTATAAGGGATTGATAGACAAGTTTCGGACTCAACCCTATTTCTATGAACAAGTCACAGTTTCGATTATCAAGTGTCTACAAACAAGAAACAGTAGACAAACATGCTTCTAAAATCATCAAACAACCTTGTTGTTTAGATTTTTCAGACTTCCTCTGGCAAAAAGTATATGAAGAGTCACAAAATTCAAGCAACAATAGAAAACAGATTCGTAGAAGCCAAAAAATATAATGTATATCGAGATGAATGCTGAAAAATTGAAAACGAGAAGTAAAAACTCACCTTAAACACAGTAGGATCTAGTGGCTAAAAGCACACCAAATTCGAAGTATTTCTAAAACTGTTTGATAATGAGTTGAATGCATTTAAAGCATGATGAGACAAACATATACCTAACAAGTTGTATGTTTCTATCATTCTTACTTTCTTTTATATATGTATATAGTTCATATATAACAAGTTGTCTGTCACTTTATTGTCACTGTAGACCTACGGTTTGCTTGCCAATAGGAGATTGCAATCGGAAGTTGTTTAGAGACTCATGCAAACATAAAGCATGGTTGACTGATTCAGTGCGTATAAATAATATGGAAATTAGTCATGTCATACATATATATGGTACTATAAACATATGCATTTTTCTTGTTTTTAGTATATAGACGCTGCTTTCTACTTTATTTGATGGAAATTGATGAAATCACCCATTACCAAGAAGGAATCATTTACAGTGACTGATATTTTGTTTCAAGTAAACTAAACCGTGTATATGATGATGGTGAATGAATAGTATAGGGTTTGATGCCAAATAGAGAGCACAATGATGAACGAAGATAGTGGATGTTGTTTGGTTAGTTCAAATGGCACCTGACTAGGTCTTTTTCACATTTGGTCCAAGGTTTTGGTGATGTGTACCATATTGCCCCTCAAGCAAAATCCATTTTTATTGCATTGCCCTTTTTGTCCATGAAGTCAAACAGTCAGTCATATTTATCTCATGAAACGTGTTATAGTCAGGGGTATTATTCGTTCTTTTATATACTTCCACGAGTATTTTGGATATTTATTTTAAAATCAAATGGTATTTTAAATAAAAATAAAACTCTATAAAAAATAGATAATCTATTAAAAATAAGGGGTTTTGTTTACTGAATTTTCCAAAAATATTTTAATCGTTACGATTAAAAATCCCGATCAAACATTAAATTGACCGATGTTGACAAACAGGGGAGCTGGCCAAAGTGTAATTAAAAATTAAACCAGTTTGTGTGTCTTTATAGAAACAATTTAAACCCCAAAGAGGTTTGGGAATTGGAAGCCAACAGTAGTGATGAAGAGGAAGTCTGTAGTTGAAGTGGTGGTTTTGATAACAATCGCATTATCATCATCATCATCTGAATCAACCGGCGTCGGCGAATGGCATTGGGAGATCCTCACCAACCAAAACTTGTCATCTCATATTCAACTCCACCCTTACGTCCTCCTTCTGCACACCCTTCCATGTACTCTCTCTCTCTCTCTCTCTCTCTCTCACATTTTCTCCGATTTCATTTCACTTCCACTGATTGCAGGGTGCGGTGAGTCTCGATCCCTAATGAACCAACTCTCTCGTGCGCTTACCGATCGGCGAAACGACGAATTTCGCTCGCTCAAGTTGGCTGTTGTGTATCGCAACAACCGTGACGACGACAAGTCGGTGTCCGCTGCTGGTGATGGAATCGGTGTTGTGTTTTATCATCATTCCGTGTCGTATAAGTATAGAGGCAGACTTGGAGCCGTTAATATATTGGACGCTGTTTATCCTTATATGTCAGCTTCACCGGAAGACCTCCCTCTCAAGTCGCTCCACTCCCTACTGGAGTTGAAAGCGTTTCTTCGATCCACTGACAAGGCTTTTATTCTCTTTGATTTTTGTGGTTGGACTCCCAAGTTGCGTGCCGGAGCCAACAACAATTCCACATCTCCAGGTTGAGTTCGGATCCTCTCCTAATCTTGTTTTTTTATGTTGACTTATTTTATAAGTTGAAGTTTGAGTAATGCATGGGGGAAAAAAATTGTAACAATGCCGACTATCCATTATTTTTTTATGCTGATAGTGTTACTAGGTTGTGAAAATAGAAATCAAAGTTTGAGTGATGCACGGGAGAATAAAATTATAACGATCTTGACCATCCATTATTTATTGTGTCTATGTGTCACTAGATTATAGAAAAAGAAGTCAAAGTTTGAGTGCCCTATAAGAGGAAAAAATTGTAACGATTCTGACCATCCATTATCTTTTTATTGTGTTAATGTGTCACTAGATTATGAAAAAAGAAATCGAAGTTTGAGTATTGCATGAGAGAAAAAAAATTGTAATGATTCTGACCATCCATTATTTTTGTGCTGATGTGTCACTAATTTATAAAATGTATAGGAAAAAAAAAGGTAGGAGAGGATGCTAGCTGTCTGGTAATACTAACACTGTTTGAAAATAGTGGTTGCATTTTCATATATATGTTTTGCGAGTAGACTTGATAGTTATGCTTTGCTGAGAATCCGTGGGATATGTGGAATGCATCAGCTCATTTGGAGTGAAATGAGTAGCAAAATGGTTGAAAAAATGATAGGAAAGCAATTTGTTTTGCTTGTGGTTTTCAATTTTGACCTTTTTTTTTTTGCAGTGATTGATTACTGTTTATTTAATGTTTTCTTATTTTCTGTTCTTATGTGTTGCTTAATTTGGATAAGCTAATGGATTGTTGCACAAGTGAAGACTTGACTTGTCTGTTAATATCACTGAAGAATAGTTCTTTCTTTGTAGGGAACTATTTTGGGCTGTTGTTTGGTGAAGAGACTGATGGAACACAAATATCTGGAGAAAACACTAACGAGAAGGTGGATGGATTTGATGGTTTCTGATCACATCGTTGTGAATTAATTGAATAAGTTGATAGAATTAATAAAGTAATCAGGTTTTTTTTTTTTCTTTTCTGTTTTTGTTTTTGTTTTTTTTGTTTTTATAATTTTGATGCAGGGGATAGGAAGTGGAAATCTCAAATGTGGGATTGGGAATGGGCTTGGTGGAATTCCGTGGCTTGGTGAATTCAGCTCAGTAAGTTACAGTGGTCCTTTCGAGGAGACTCAGAATATGTCTGGTGCTGGATTGCCCTGTAACTATAAAGAGTTTCGACGATTTGAGTCGTTCTTCTCGAAGTTCATGACTACTGCAAGAGAATTTTTCTTGCCTCCTGAAAGGCAGAGATTTGGTCTGGTTTCAGAAAAATCATTACTGCAATATTTTGGTATTGATGGTTCTGATTCTTCATGGTTGGCAGTTGTTTACTTAGCTGGGTGTCCAAGTTGTTTAAAGATTCTCAAAGAGGGGAATGACCTCAAGGGTGTTATGCAGATGAATAATGAAGTCATTGGTCAGGTAAAGTTACATTCTCTGTACCTTCCTTAATCATGTTTGTTTCATACCATGTATGAGGTTCTTCTGCATTACATCGTCTTCTGCTCAAAGTCCTGCATGACTGGCTTTTTAAGATGGTCTTGTTAGGTTTCTTTAACTATGAGTTGGGGAATATCAAAATTTATCTGGCCTAAGAATGACCCTGCTGATAGAGTGATTAATTATCTTAGAATATTAATCTTGGTAGCCTTTATGATGTCTTCTGTTGCCGTATACAAAATCTTAATTGCTTGCCTGAAATCAAAATCGTTTACCATAAGAAATACCCTATAGTTTTCTGAAATGCATGGTTAAGCCTTGGACTTATCTTGATCTCAAGTTTTGCAATGTCAGAACTTTAGTTGCTTGCCTAAATTTTACAACAGGTTTATACTCTTTTGGAGGAATACAAGGTTGCTTGTCTCGTTTAACCTAGACATTTTTTTGGGTCTTTTGTGCTTTAATTGAGTAAATACTCCAAACTTTTATTTTTGTTTATATTTTATATTTGACTTTCTAGTTTTTTTTTTTAGGTGATGTATTAATTGATTTTTTAATGCTTCTGCGGTCTTGCTTCTTGATGTACATGCATTAATGCAGATGCACAGTACAAATACACGTCAGAAGTTGCAGTTCTTAGGAAATGTAAATATAGATATTTTAGACCTTTTCCTAGTAGATGACAGAAATTTGTTACTATTTAGTTGAAATAGTTACATTGTTGACATCAACAATTTACTCCTCACTTCTCCATTTATTCTTTTCCTCCTTTAACTAATAACTTCAATTCTTTTTAGTGCTGACATTCTATACCCTTTGTCACTTTTGTTATGTGAGATTGCTTTGGTGATTTAGTATGATGTGCTACATTCTTTAAAAAATTTCATTTTTGATTAATTATTTTACTAATATTGAAGCTTTATATTATTTCAGTCTGCATTCCTATATCCTTCTGATCCATGAAATAATTTATTTCTATTTATTTGACATTGTAGCTTGTTTATTTTATATCATTCATCTGTTTATACCAGTTTCATGTCGTGTAGCTAGACAGTGATGAGAAGGATCTCAGTACTGTTCTCCCTGCAAATAAGCCATCAATAATTCTGTTTGTGGATAGATCATCTGGTTCATCAGAAACCAGAAGTAAGGGTAAGGAAGCCCTGGATACTTTTAGAGAACTAGCACTACACTATCTGACTCCATATCAATTGAGTTGGCAGAAAAGTGACGAGCCCGGGACACCCTCTGTCCAAAGTAATCAAGCATTAAGGAGGACATCTGAACATCCTAGATTAAAATTATCTCCAACAGCTCAGAAGGTTAAGTTGAAGGATAAGATGTCTATCATGGTAGTAAATGAGGGCCAACATGTTTTGTTAGATAACAATTTGCAGGGCAGTTCCTTGCATGAGATTTTGGCATACCTACTTCAGAAAAAGAAGGAAGCAAAGTTGAGCCAAATTGCGAAGGAGGTAGGCTTCAATCTTTTATCTGAAGACATTGACATCAAAATTGTAGATGCATCATCATCACAGACAGAAGTTCATTCTGATTCTGTCTCACCAATACCAACTGAGGAAGGCCTTGGTAAAAATATTATTGATCCAGACAAAGATCAATCTGAAGGTGCAAGTTTAGCTATTGAGGCGGATTCCAAAAGCACATTTGTTTTACCTTCTCAGCATGAAAAAGAAGAAGCAATTTCTGTTGATACAAATGAACAGTTGATGTCTGAATCACCGGAGCATTTGCCTGACCATAAACTTACTCATGCTAAAGATGTGAAGGCGGAAGGAAAAAGCTCTTCTCAGGTATACAAGTTGGGGGAACCACAACTTCAGTTTCAAGGTTTTAGGGGTTCCTTTTTCTTTTCTGATGGTAACTACAGGTTACTTAAAGCTTTGACTGGTGGGTCAACTATTCCATCATTGGTAATAGTTGATCCCATCTCACAGCAACATTATGTCTTCCCTAAAGAGACAATACTTAGCTATTTTTCAATGGCTGGTTTTCTTCATGGATTCCTTAATGGAAGCCTTCTTCCATATCAAAGCTCTGAGTCTATTGTTCAAAGCTCTAGAGAGGCCACTCGTCCACCATTTGTTAATATGGATTTTCATGAGGTGGACTCAATCCCTCGAATTACAGCTCATACTTTCTCTGAGCTGGTTCTTGGTTTAAATCAATCTGATAATGAAAAAGCATCTAACGCATGGCATGAGGATGTGTTGGTCCTTTTTAGTAGCAGCTGGTGTGGGTTTTGCCAGAGAATGGAACTGGTTGTCCGTGAAGTGCATCAGGCAATAAAGGGTTACATGAAAATGCTGAAAAATGGATGTAAAAAGGGGGAAACAGATCTTTGTGGTGGTAAGTGCTTCGTTAACTGTTTTAAATTATTTGTTCCAATAATCTCAGATACTTCACTAGCAAAATTTAGCATTTAAAGTAAATGTACCATTTTCTGACTTAATTGTGAGTTCATCTTTGGAAGCTAAGTAACCCGGTTGGTGTTATACTGCAAAATCAATCATGTTGACTAGGATGCCAAAGTTTATGTCGTTTTAAGTATCAGCCCAGAAACTAGATTATTTAATTTAAGATAACACAAGTTTTGGTGGATATTGGTTTTCAACTTTGTGATCAAACTTTAGTTATTTTACATTGGACTTATTGAAAGTAGTTTAATGTTAAAAAACCAGGATGAAAGTGGGCTAGGCAGGAAACCAAAGTTGTAAGTCAAATTGAACAATAATGAGTAGGTCAAGTTTGTGAGGAAGGCAAACTTTCATGCTACTTTTGCTCTTATATCACAAAGTAAGAAATTATACTCCTTACATATACATATAGTGCAACTTTCATGTAATAAAAATATATAATTAGTATCAAATTTAAAATACTATTGTTGTGCATGTGGCTATAAGTTTAAGATGTTATTCAATATGATATTAGAGCTTCTTTGATATAAATGTCTGTTTGATGTGGTAGTACAATGAAGCAAGGGATGACTACTGAACCAAAACAAGACCGACTAAGAGGACTTATCTTTTAAACCCTTGACATTTCTGTGGCTATATTTGTATACGTTTGTTCGGCATTTATTTGTGTTTAACACGTGGTAGATCGCTAAATTCAACCTTGTATGAGATGAAATTTGTTTTAATTTCTTTTCTTGGGGCCTATTTGTAAATTAGCCTTTAGATTGAATGGTAATATACATCGAAGTTTGGCTTTTTTTTTTTTTTCCTTAATTTTTTTTAAATGTTTTAAAATAAGTTACATATTTATGATTTTTAAAATTTCATTCTCTCTCTATTTTAATTGAGATCAATGAATCTGTTAGCATTTGTAATGCAGTTACATATCAGCCTATGCTGCATGAGGTGATTATCAGGTCATGAGATCCAATTTCTAGGATCAAGAGTATCCTTGCAGTTAATAATTATAATTGCAATTTACTCATTGCTATAA
Organism: Dimocarpus longan; assembly: GCA_022984855.1. Lineage (NCBI taxonomy): Eukaryota > Viridiplantae > Streptophyta > Magnoliopsida > Sapindales > Sapindaceae > Dimocarpus > Dimocarpus longan. The sequence goes on from CM041022.1 coordinate 7,165,535, forward strand.
CTATTTATTGTAGGTAACTTATTTTTCAGTAATTTCTTTATTTAGGGGTTTCATAGTTCTTTTGAGAATTGAAGTTTTGATCCATGAACAACTTGGGGATGGGGGTCTTAGGGTTTAGAAACACTTTCTAGGTGGAGCTGAGTAGTTACTCTTTGCGGTTTATTATTACTGTAAGCATAGGGTCTAGCATGAACATTGGGTATGGCACTGCCATGGCCACCCTGGCTGCCATTAAGTTCCGCTCCTGAGCATGTAAGTCGTTGATGGAAAGTATCTATTTTTTTCATTTTTTTATCTTTGATAATTGCAGTTTTGTTCTGTATACATTGGAAAGCAATTTTAGGGTTCAACTACCTTGAGTTTCAGATGTGAGAATTGGTCTTTTATAATCATCCTATTTATTCTTTCCTTTATGTTCGGTATATCTCAGGTCCCCTCTTCTCTCTTCCATTTTACTATTTATGGTTTTCTTACTGTTGCTTTCAGCTGGGGGTCATATCAAGTTCTGGCTACTTCGCATTTTCCGATATCTTGGCAAACATATTGTTTCATCTCTTTTTTGTTCTTTAGAAAAGAGGTTTTTTCTCCTCCTTGCTGTGTAACATGCAAAAAATATGTTTCATCTAAGGTGTATTTGGTGGTCCTTCCTCATGCACTTGGTTATTTACTAATTTTCATTGTGTGTTTGTTGGAAAATCATCTTTTGATTTTATTGGACTTGTTTGGAGTCTTGTCATTAGAACGGAATAGAGATTTTTGAGGACGCGCTAATTTCGTTGGGACTATTTACTTTATTAGAAAATTTTATGCTAGATATTAACCTGGCTGTTTGGGTTATATGGATGGAGCAATATTATTTCCGTCATCTTAGAATTCATTTTTATTAGAAAAAATTTTAGACTCTTAACATCTCTTCATGGATATTTTGGATGCAAAACTTATAGATCAGTTTGTTGGTGTCTTTCCCAAATGCACTATTCTCTTCTGACACCATCAACACTGAAATAAATTAAACAAAGGGCACTCTTGATACATTATCATGCAATGTGTTTTGTGGTAGAAGATATAATATTTAGTTCCTGTAAGAATGTTCTTTCCTATGTGAAGAATGTTGAATCTAGTAAACACTTTGTTTCAAATATTTTAATTTTAAAAGAGGCTAATATTTTTGGCAGACAATTTGAAGAATGTTGTTTCTAGATTTCCCAGGATCTACTTGATGGATTGCACATTCAACGATTGCAGTTTGATCCTAAAGTCAATGTTTCAGGTACTTCTTGGATTGGTCTTTGTTTAACCATGGATAAAGTATACAATTTTTTTTTGCCCAATTCATTTTTTGAACGTTCAATTTTTTTAAATTAATGAGCATAGTTAATAGATTCTTTCTTGATTCAGATGACAGCTCTTTTGGGCTTGCAAACTTGTTCTCATTATTAGATTTTGATAGCATAATCTTCTGATAAGAAAATAAAATAGCATAATCTTGTGCGGTTGCTATAAATGCAAGTTCTTGACTTTGATCTTATATTCTTAAACCTAAAAGCACCATACAAAATGCTCTCTTAGATGTTAATTTTTTAAAATGAATTACTTGACAAAATATTGGTCATCAAACATACTTATCAGACCTTTTGGAAGATGATACACAGATTACAAATGGCGACTGACGAATTATGAAGAAATAGATCCTTAGAAATTAAAGCTGAAATATATTCCAGTTGGGCTAAAACCAGTTTTATATTAGAGCAGTTAAGGATATCCTTACAATTAGAAAAAATAGTTGGGAGGCTTGAATCATCAACTTTAAAGAGATAAAGTTTGCCTAAAAAACAAAGCTGTAACAGTTAGCTAGATAAGGTTAAAATACGTTGCTTAGTGGGCTCATCTTTATGGTGCAAGTCTTTTCAAGCAGCTAACTTAAGCTGGCTGCTCCCTTTCGTTGTAGTCTGTTGTAATCTGAAAAATGTGATGGTTATGGTAGAGGCAGGATGCGCAAAGTCCTATGTGAATCTGCTAGGATGGTCTTCATTTGGTGGTTGTGAAATAAATGTATCTTTGAGGATCTCAAATGTTAAGGGGTAGAGGTTCTTTGGGATAAGATAAAACTTTGGGCTTCCTTTGAGCATCTATAACTTAAGTAGGGACATTTTGTTCATAATGGGAAATTTTATTTGTATGCCAATTATCATGGCATTAAATTGTATCTGAATATAAATGATTATGTAGTTTGCTGAATAATGTGTTATTCATTTGGTATAACTAATTCCCTCCTTTTTTTTTTTCTCTGGGGTATACATAAAACATGCAGAGGGAACTTTATCCTGCTCTGATATTATTTCCAGCAGAGAGGAAAATTGCTGTCTCTTATGAAGGAGATATAGCTGTAGCAGATGTTATCAAATTTATGGCTGATCATGGAAATAATTCTCGTCATCTTATCAGCGGGAAGGGTAATATATTTCAGCAAAGAATATTGTGGTACATTGTTGATGTGTACAGCTGATGAACTAATAGTTGCAGTGAATTGATATTTTGATGTGGCACCTAGTTTGGACTAATTATAATGCTCTCTTCCTCTCCTTAACATATGCAATTGTCTCTGGCCTTTTCTAATATGGCTCCTGCATATTGTAGGGAATGTTTGCTTTCTCTTTGGCTGTTTAAGCTTTGGTTGCTCTAAGACCTATGAAAATATTATTGTTGTTCCTTATTTACTTGCTAATTTTTTACCTCATTGATATACTTCTTCATAAAAGCTTTATTTAAGCATTTTAATCTTTCGAGTATCTTCAGCCTTCTGATCATCAAAAACAATCCTTGCCTAACGCGTAAAACACTCAGACCATTACTAGGATGCAGTCTAAGATATCATATAAAATACCTTACATGGATAGGAAGCATATACAATACATTTAATGAGAATATAGACTACATGTCTTATGATACCACCTTTGCCAGTGGAAAGCATATTCTGGTTATCTGCTAATGTTTTCAGAAAAACTTCGTGGAAATTGAGACCATGTACCTGTAACCTAGTGATTTATCTTATCAAAGTTTCATGGCAATATATCATTCATGTGTCTCCATGAGTTACAATTACCTCCTGGGTGTGAAGAAGAAATCATTATTCAAGTTTATTGCTGACGAGTTTTCTGGTTTCGTTGATATAAAATATTTGGTACTATTTAATTATACTAGCCATAATGCCTGGAAGAAAGTGTTTAATCTGAAGCACTGTTCTCCATTGCTTTTCTACTTCTCTGTCTGTTGTATTTCGCTGTCTGGGTGTCAGTTTTAGAGTTGATATATCTTTTAATTTTATTTTTTTTAAAATTTATTTATTTTCTAACTTTGCTGGTTTTGGTAGGAATTCTATCAACTTCAGTTGATAAAGGTGCCAGGCATCGGGATATGTTTGAGCGTCTATCACCAACTATTGATCATGACGGCGTTCCTGTCCAGGAAAGATTTCATGAAGTCCTTTTAAAGAGCAGGACATCACAAAAAGCTTACAAAGGCAGTTGGACAAAATCTTTCGTATCAAAACCCTTGCATGAAACGGCCCATCATGTGGTGGTTGGTTCCATCCTTATAGCCACTGATAAGCTTGTCACAGTACACCCATTTGATAATTCAAAAATTCTAATAGTTAAGGCGGATCAAGATACCGGATTTGAGGGTCTGATATTTAACAAGCATATAAGATGGGAGGCTCTGCATGAACTTGAGGAAGGACTAGGATTCCTAAAACAAGCTCCTCTGTCTTTTGGTGGTCCACTCATGAAGCAACAAATGCCTCTTCTTGGTTTAACTCGAAATGTTACTAAAAGTCAGTACCCGGCAGTGCTACCGGGTGTATACTTCCTTGATCAGTTAGCGACAATCAATGAGATCGAATCGCTGAAGCATGCAAATAATTCAATTTCAGACTATTGGTTTTTCTTGGGGTACTCAAGCTGGGGTTGGAACCAGTTATTTGATGAGATTTCTGAAGGAGCTTGGATTACAGCTGATGACAATATGTCCCATCTAGAATGGCCTTCAAATGAAGTTTGATAACATGCTATCTAGGTCTCTATAAAGAGGAGGTCAAGCGCTTTTAAAAGAGGTTAGTACACATTACTGAGTTCATTATCTGTTTAATTCAACTTGTGCACACCATACTTGTAGATGTAAAATTTTGTCAGTGGTTTGTATAACTGCAACTAGTTTCAGGTTTGATTTGATTTTGCTGACTCCCATAATCAATTGTAAATATTGTTAAAATTATCATTTTCAATGCGGCACTTGCAGGAAAAAGAGGAGGAGAAAACGTAAATTGTGAATTAGTGGTTGTTTGGATGTGTTTTCAATACCTGTTTTCTGACTGCAAAAACACATTACATCTCTGAAGTTTGTTTGAATTTAAAAATTTTTTGAAGTTTAGTGTGTTTGGTTTAGAATTTTAAAGAGTATAAAAGTCTAGGTATATTCAATTTAAACTTTTAATGATTCTATTAAAATTAAAGTGTATTCAATTTACGCATTTAAAAAATTTATTAAAATTTAGATATATTATTTTCATATTTTTAATAAATTCAAATGAATTTAGATGTGTTTTAAAAAAGCCATTGACTATTTGACTTGATTAAATTTGATGAGTTTTGATAGATTTTAAGTTCAGATTTATGAATTAAAAGTCACATGCAAAAATCTTGCCCAGTGCCCTTTTTCATGTAGAATTCTAACAAAATTCACATGGAAATATATGGAATCAGAAGACTTTACCAAAATCTACCAATTCAAAAAAATTTACAAAAACTTCAACAAGGTATAGATTGAATATATCCCCTGACGTAGTTTGGTTTATTAGTAGTTTTAGAAAGTGAAAAACATTTGATAATATAAGGTTGGTTCGGTGGTATAAAAATATTGGTTTTGACCACTTTTAAGCATCTGTTTCCGAGACTAGCCATTAACTCTCTCTGAACAATTATTTGACTTGGTTCAAAATTAATATTTACATTGTTTTTAGTACTACTAAGAACTATAAATGTTTCCAAAGGCATGTGATTTTTCAGAAGCATTATTTTCAATTATAGTTGTAGGTTTCAAAATCGCCGTATTTTGAACAATAATTGTAGACATCTTATTTTTTAATTCCATTTACCTCTTAATCCGTGACTTAAAATATATTCATTCACCATTTATTCATGTATCCTCATAGGTAACGTAGATATATGTATGTCTTTTTTATCGTGAGTCACGACCATCGTCATGGTTGCCGCACAGTTGTCATTCATATCCATCACATTGTTATGATTTCCAGTGGAATCTATAGATTTATACTTTTCTTCTTTTTTTTTTTGTGGGGAGAGGAACAGAAAGAAGAAAATTTTAGCATTATTGTAGGGTGCTTTGGTATTGTCCGGTGAGAAATCTAGCAAGTGGGAGAAAAATATATATATATATAAGAAAAGGACAGTTTTGAGAAAAATAAAATCCTTTGGGACATAAATATTCACATTATTGAGATGAGATACATTTGCTCATTCCTTTTATTTTTTTAATTTTCTTTTCCATTATCTACCTTTTCTACTAATCTTAAACTATGAAAAAAATTAAAAGTAATAAAAATTAATTTTTTTTTCAAGAAAGTTAAAAAATATGTAACAAGTCACATAAAAGCTAAAACAATTATATGTGATGTGTTGTATTTTTTCAAAAGAAAATATATTCTTTATATGAAATAAATATATATATTTTTAATTTTTGGTTTTTATTTTTTGTTATTTATTTAATTATTTTGAGAGAAGAATTATACTTTCGTTGGTTTAATACTTTAATTAAATTTCAAGCACAATTATTATTTTTGCTCCTTTTTAACGGTTGGTTGTCCAAATTTTTATAAAAATAATACAATTTAATTATTTTATTCCAACCATTAAAACAAAAATTAAGAAAACAAAAAACGTCATATAAAAGCTAAAACAATTATATCATCTGTTGTATTTTTCAAAATTCGTTATAAAAAAATAAAATTTTTTATTTTTAAATTTTTATAGTTTCATTATTTATTTAATTTTTTTTTAATTATTTTCAGAGAACAATCATAATTTCAATGGTTTAATACTTTAATTGAACTTAAAAGGACTGAAGTATCACTTTTGTTATCTTTTAATGGTTGAAAAATTTTGATAAGATGAACCTAATTGAATCATTTTAATAATGGAGGAACTCAGTAAACTGAGATTCAAAAAAATAAAAAAAAAGGTAATGTTTTAGTTTTTTTGGAAAGTGAAAATGATAAGATATGTAGCACTATAAGTCTGCTTCCTTTAGCACTGGTCACATAATTAATATTTGCGCAGTGGTTTCTATTGCCACCCAAACATTTCGTCCCACACCCTCTTTTTTCAGTAAACTTTTCAATTTTTAAATTATCCTTGCACTAAATTACCTAAAAATACATAATTAGCTAATAGAAAAAAATTTACTGTGTATATACCAACTCCATCACAAACTCTAATATTTATATTCCAATTACAAGTCAACTTACATTACATTTCCAAAAAAAAAAAAAAAAATCAACTTATATTATAATTAAATGTATTTGAGAAGGTAAAAGCGTTTTTAGTAAATTCTTTTTAAATAAGAAATGGTTATTTTTTTGTTCAAACTAATCAAAACAATTTTATTGTTCTATACAGAATTTAATATATCAATTTTGTATTTAAAAAAGAAAAAATAAAGAAAAAGAGAATTTAATCATTGTGTTTCAACTATCCATATAGAAATTAGATACAATCACCAATTTCCATTCTTGATATGCAAATACTTCTACCTTTTTGGTTTGCTTCAAGTAGATGACCAATGATAGATTTTTTTATTTTTATTTTTATTATTATTTTTTTTCAGTTAGGGTTTTTTGGATTTATAGGGAACTTGATGTGTATAAAAAACAAAATTGGGTTTAACCTTCAAATAAAAAAATAATATGACTAAAAAGTCACTATAATGTTTAGAGTTAATTTTGAAATTTTAAAGTGTAGAAAATAAAAAATTATATCTACAAATTTTATTACAAGGTGTCAAAAGTAAATAGATGCGATGAGAACTTTTTTGGGTAGAAATAAATCTACCCTCAATATTTTGAATTTTTAAGCAGTTTAACCCTTCTCAAACATTGCTATGTTGAATGAATACTCTCTAACATGAAACCAAACCAAATTGAACGGAGAAAAAAGTAATATCATTTTATTTTAAGTTCTAGCCAATTACTAATGTCACGATAAGCTTAATTTTCATATTTAGGGTGATACAAACATGATAGGATAACCTATATTGATGTAAACTTAAATTTCCTTACAAAAACTTAATGTGTTACATGTTTAGATGATGCAAACATGACACGGTGACCCATATTACCTCCCTTACATTGGTAGTTTTCCTCGTGCAAAAGAAATCTTGAACAGATAATATTACAAATCTACAATGTGACATGCTCAGTTTGGATCTGAAAAGACAACAAAATTGGAAGCAGACAGTAGAGCAATTGACTTGCAGATAGCTTAATAGCACAGGGAACTACAACTTTCTTAGTTTGTAATTCATGCAAACCCAAAGTATATGATACTCCACTACATCAGATCTATAAATTATAGTATCTCTCTCTAGCCAGGCAAACACATTTACACAAAAAGGCCCCAAAACTTGCTAGGAGAATAGGTTCAATCACTGATTTTCTCATATGCAATATTGAAGTCATCAACAGAAGCTGGTGCTCCAAATCAAAGTTGCCAATCTATGGGGGAAATTCCCATCTGATCCAAAATCTGGTTTGTCTTAGAAAAATGCCTAGTCACATCATGACAAGTAGAATGGTTATCAAATATCATTAGTTTCTGCTTTCGTTGCAAATATATATTTCCTCTTGATGATGACAAAATGATTAACAAGGAAAATAAACATTCAATTCAATAGAATTGAACCTAATATGCGAATACCAAATCTCACAGCCACCCAGAATAGTTTATGTTGCAAATCACAGTTATGAGAAACTATCTACATGGAAGAGTGCAAATTAGTATTGTTATAGCTAGCATAGTTGAGATCTCTATGATATTACCACGAAATTCCTGAACCTCTTTATTAGTTCATTATTTTGAATGTTCATCGCAAAAGCTTTTCATGGTCTTGAAAGGTCTTGACAATATCAAGAAGACCATAAAAGCTTTAATCAGGATTTTATCATCATTGACTAAGATTGTTCAGATTTTTGTTAAATCAAAACAGTCCTAACTAAAAGTAATTGTTCACATGGTCATAGTTTCTCCTCATGTTTATGCGTTAATGAATTGATATTTGGTTAGCTTTTCTAGGTAATAAAATGGGTTTTAGCCTTTGTCCTAAGATGTTGGAGTTAGTCCTTGAACAAACAATTTATTAATGTTTTCAGTGAGTATGGTCATATCAATATTTAGAATATGAAAATTAACCAAACTCATTTGAAGCATCTAATTTTACCCTGTTTTGACCTAATCTTGGCTCATTTGGATCTTTCTCAACAAGCCTTAAGCTCTATTCATCACTACTTTTTTTGGTTAGCTTTGTATTATATAATATTTGATAGCCATAGTTTAAATTACAAGCTAGAGCTCATATAAGTTTTTGTAAATGCTATACCGAAATTTCAAAATAAATTATTTGTTATGACCTTTGTATTTACTTTTCTCTGATAAATTCCTTTTGATTTCATACAGGAAAACCAAATTGCCTTTTTTTTTTTTTTCAATTATCATCATTGCTTTCAGTCAAACCCTTTGTTCTATATTGGGCCATAATTTTGGGGAAAATATTTGGTTCATCAACTAGCTTCTTACTTTGGGAATGTGTTAATTGTGATTGGAATGATCAAGTAGTGTTTGATCAAATTAAAAGAAAAACAAAAAGTTTCACTCTCACCCTAGCTTTTGTCTAAAAGGTCTTAATGTGGCAATTAAAACAAGTAAAATGACATTAGATACCCTTTCTTTTGAATAGCACGCTTTAAAACAAAAACAAAAACAATGTGGCAAAATAGTATTCACCTAATTTCAATATTCAAGGGTTGTTTATTATGGGCGAGAGATCTTATAGGCTTTTGAGAATCTCCAAATTTTAATTTTGGATATATATGTATATATATATATATGTAATTTAAATACAAGTTTAATAACTCAAATACAGTTGTTTAATTAGAGGCAAAAATAGTCAGGGTTTCACTTAAACTCAAAATAGACGGTGTTTTGGAGATGGGTCAAATCTCTTTTTTTTTTTTTTTTTTATAGGTGGATAGGATGGAGATGGATCAAATCTCAATAGGGTTTTTGAAAATCTCCCTTAACTCATATTGAATTTTATGTCTTACAGACAAAAATTTAAATTATACTCTTTGATTCCCTGATTTAAGTTTTCTACCTCCAACTGAAGCAAGTGTGGGGGCCATATTTTTGAGTTAGAGAGCTTGAAGAAGAGACAATTCAGAATAAATAAATAGAATGTTGAGAAGAGGAGAGTTCTTGAGCTTGATCACATCCAATAGTTGGAAGCATCATACACACAATCTATAGGTACCTCACTACGTGAAGAAATGAACACTCAGGGAAGTCTTTATTAAACTCTATATACCTCTCAAAGGAGGTTCCTTTGATAGTGAAACATATCATCACTAAGATAGAAAAGGTATCAATCAATATTGACTAGGCCACAATCTTTCTAGACAGGAACTTTATAGTCATAAAATATCCCATGTCAAAGAAAATTTAAATCACTCCTATTTTCCAAAAAACTCATTAGTTTCCTTTTGATCACTTTAAGCGTTCAATTGTAGAAAGCCCTAAAGAAAAACCAGATTTGCAAAAGTCACTTAAATGCCCCTAAAACAGAATTCTGGTATACTGATTCATCACCTATCACCACTGTCTTATATTTCCAGAAAGCAAGCATATACAGTTTGAAATGAATGCCATGTATATTTCCGTGCATCTTTATACACAGAAAATTGCAGAACAGTTACATGTTTCCCATAAAAATTAACTAACCTGCAGCCAAAGAAGCCTCTATTTGCAGACAAGCCAGAGGGATGAGCTGCTTTGAGAATGTGATGCTTTGTCCCATCAATCAACCTGTTTAAAATCATCTCCATAAGCTAAATTACAAAGTCATTTTAACTTATTTGAAGGAATAACCACAATTCTTCTGAACTAATTAATTCATTTTCAAGATTATATAAGCTTGCTTCTTTTCAAAGTGCTTCTGTTTTAAGCAGATTGGATTGTTATTCTTCTTATAGAGAATGGTTTTTTGATTTTAGGAGAAATTTGAATGATAGGGAGATTGAGGGATTTTCTTTCATTATTTCCTCTCTTGAAGGTGTTTCCTTCAATTCGGGGATGGAAGATCAAAGGGCTGGAGGTTGATTTCCAATGGTATTTTTCATGCAAATCCTTTTTTAATAAGTTGGTTCAAGATGATTCTCTTCCAATGTTTGATTTTACTAATCTTATTTGGAAGTCAAAGGTTCCGAATAAGATCAAGTTCTTAGTTTGGCTTGTTACTCATGGGAAATTAAGCACTTGTGATGTTCTTCAAAAAGGATTCCCTAGCATTTATCTCTCTCCCTATCGGTGTGTCATGTGTAAGAGTTGTGGGGAGAACTTGGATCATCTCTTTCTTCATTGTTCAGTGGTTGGAATTATAGAACAAGTAATTTTCTTTAGTTGGTTGGAAATGAACAGCTTCTAATTCTTTATGTTCTTTCTTATTGGAAAAATTTAAAGTTCTCAGAGAAGGAAAGAAGGCCAATACTCTTTGTTATTACGGAGTTTTCTCCGTTTTATGGGTTATTTGAGAAGAAAAAAACAAAAGAATCTTTAATGAAACTGAAAAGGAGATTTTTTTAGGGGATAAAACGTATTACTTGGCTTCTCTTTGAGCTTCTTTTAGTGAAGATTTTAGATATCTTTCTTTATTTGTCATTATGCTTAATTGGAAGGCAGCTGTCTGTTGATTATTTGTTCCATTCTTGTTTTTTGTTTTTGTTTTAGTTTGTGTTGTTGGTGGACCATTGGTTCACAGTTGTAACTTCTCTCTCTATTTCTAATAGTCTCTGTTTCCTATTGGAAGATTTTGGAGCATTAGGAGGAGGTAAGAGGGCTAGGATTCTTTGGAACTGTGGAGTTTTCGCTATCTTATGGGTTATTTGGGAGGAAAGAAACAGAAGAATTTTTGAAGAAGTTGAAGAGGAGGACGCATTTCTAAGGGATAAAGCGCTTTATTTGGCTTCTCTCTGGGCGTCTTCCAGTGAAGAATTTAAACACTTGTCCTTATCTCTTATTTTACTAGATTGGAAGACCGCTATTTGTTGATTGTTTCTTCCAATTTTACATTTAGGTTTAGACTGTGTTTGTATGTTTTATGGTGGACTTCTGGTTCACAGGTGTATTATTGTTCTTTTTTCAATAAAGTTGTTGTTTCCTATCAAAAATAGTCTCTGTTTCCTATTAAAAAAAAAAAAAAAATTCAAGCAACATCAAATGTTTATCACCTAAACAATAAGGCTCTTGTGAGTCTGTGACCCTTGGGAACTGTACTTGAAGTATAGTACGATTAGCATTTGTTTCACAACAAAATGACTCATATATACTTAAAAGCATTCTAAAATCTCATTAAGTATTGTGTAAGCTATTAAGAAATAAAGGTACTTGTGCTATCTAAAAGAACAATTTCTTCTAAGATATGTTTTATACCAAACAGACATTCCTACCCTTGCTTGTCAATGAAGAGAAAAGGATACACATGTCATCCAAACACAAACAGACAATGAACAATTCTCTGTCAATCATTGAAGAAGGATCGAACAAAGAAAATAACCAAACTTAGGATTTCAATGGGTTTCATATTTGTTTTTCCTACCTCCTCTTTCTCTCAATCCCTCACCAAATCCATATTCTTCAAGATCTTATAATTCCATTTCCCATTTTCACTCTCTCTACACTTCATCACAAAAACCCCAAAACGTTCAAAATGAGTGGTTCAACAGTTTATTATTCAAATGCTTTTTCTTTTTTTTTTTTTTTTTTGGTTATATGAAAAACTCAACTTTCGATTAAAAAAGTTTATATTATACACTGCACTCTTGTTGTTCGTTGTTTTGCTTAGTAGGTTTAAAACTCGGCGAACGGGGGAAAATTGGGAGTGTTTTGGGCTTAAAATGAAAAAATATATATATAGTTTTAAATCTTTGTTACAGAAATGAACAACTAATGGGACTTCCAAGTTCCTGTATGAAGATGGAACTAGAAGAAGTTTTGATTCCTTGTTTGTTTACTAAGAAAGCAAAAGAACGATATGGAGATGGAACTGCCTTTTTGGGTGTTTGGTTGAACACGGTGAACATAATAATTTCAAGTTTAGTGCTGTTTAACTTTGCTAAAAACATGGGTTTTTGGATAGGGGTTGACGAAGACATGTCTGCATTTGGCTGTGAATAAAAGGGGGAAACAACTAGTGGACAGATGAGTTAAAGCTTTTGATCACAAAGACCAACTTGTCAACAAGGTATTAATTTTGAGATGTTGAAGTCATTCCTGAATAGGTTGGAGTTGGTTTTGATTTTTTATTTTCTTTCTCTGTGGGTGTATGTGTTTTGGTTGGCTTGAAGTGTAGGCAAGATTGCTTCTGTATTTAGTAATCTAAAAATCCTATTTTAGTGTTTATTTTTTCTTTCTTCGATGGGTTGGCCAAAGTAGAAAAAGGAATTTCGTTTTTAGCTCAAAACAAAAAATAATTCATTCCTCAAATGAAACTTCAATCAGTTTTAGCACATTTAGATTCTGCACGGTATTTCACAAACGTGAAATGTTGCATGAACTGACAACAGACAAAATACAACTAACTTTTATTTTGGACCAAAAACGAATTTATACAACTGTTTTGTAACGTTCTTAATAATTTCCAATATATATATATATATTTGGGTGTGTGTTTGTAGTGAACCCCACAAAGTTCACAATCATAAACGAGAATTCTTCACAAAAATAAAGCCTAAGAAATGAAAATACCTGGATTTCTCTCGAGCTGAGTTTCCCCAAAGGAGAAAAACAACTCCTTCCCTCTTTCTTGAAATTGTTTTTATAACAGCATCAGTAAATTGTTCCCATCCTTTCTTTGCATGAGAATTAGGCTGATGTTTCCTAACTGCATAAATAGCAAAAGAAAGCATCCCATAAGTTTATAGACTATCTACCAAGAGAAAACTTGTAAAGCACATAAATTATAGACTAAAAACTGATCAAAGGAAAGGAAAAAGGAAAACAAAAGAAAACCTTCAACCATCTTTGAGGCATCACAAAAGTCATATTAAAGCGTTGACTTGATCTCTTAACAAACAATATTATAGATTAATATCATATTAGTGCTTAGGTTCAGGAGGAAAAGGTTACCAACAAAAAAATATCAGTAGGACATTATTCTGTCCTACTATGACCTTTCGGTACTGCAGTAGGCACCTTAAATTAAAACATCATCATTGCTATTAAAAACACCATCATTGCTAGTTTTTCCATGGTTGTCATGATGCTTTCAATGCTTTGAGGAGTTGAATTTCAAATAATTATGGTTTAGGGTTTCTTTCTTTTAAAATTTATTTTTAATTTTTTTTTTTAATGACAGACATTTGGGCCTAAGGTCGTGATGTAGGACAAGTTTACAATTCCTCATTAGATTAGAATTATTAAGTCTTTTTAGTTTAAGATATTAAGTCTTTTAATGTTTAGATTTAATCTTTAAGTTAGAATTCCTATTTCTATAAGAGTTAGGATTAGAACTATTATAAATAGGTTTACATTGTTTATGTTTGGTAACTTGTTCAATATTGTTTTCAGTAATAAGATTTGTGAGTTTTCTATCGTTATCTAAGTTTATTCGTTTCGTTACGAAACAAAACTTCCGCTGCACCAAAATTGGTATCAGAGCGTGGTTTGCCCTCGATTGATGGCTGAAATTGGTTCAAGTGGACAACAAACCCCCGACAACGAACGGCGGTTTGCGACTGTCGAGCAGCGACTCGATAGAATCGAAGAAACACTTCAAAGTCTTCAGCAGACCTGTGCTGCGTTGATTCTCGAAGTGAGGCGAGTTGCCGGCGAGCGTCAACCTGACTTGCCAGGTGGCCGGACGGTGACTATCTACGAGGATGCCGGAAACGATAGCGGGCGACAGGGAGATCGGAATCTGGATGGTTGTGACTTACGAGATTCAAATCGAAACCCGTAAGATTTGCACAATCTGTGTGATTCGCAAGGTGATCTGCGAGACCGGCGACCAACGCCTCCTGATCCACACATAGGTGCGATCGTCGCTCCAGACCGCCAAAATCTGGACAACCAAGACTCGCGCGGTCGAGATCTAAACTCAAAACCCGAGCGCGACCCGAATCTACCAACAGCACCTGTGCAACCCGTTTTTCAACCTGACCGCGACCTCACCTTCCTTACCCACCAGATCGGCGAGGTCCGCTCACCGCTCAACTTTAGGATCTCCGATTCGCCCGACCCATATGCAGATCTATACAACCGCGACCCGTTTTGTAACCCTAGGCACGTAGAACTGCGTGACTTGGCCCAAATCGGAGCCTGCATGGCGTGGAATAGCAACAATAAAGGCCGGCAACCCCAAATCGGCGACGATAGAGGTCATTCCGGTGACTGCAGGGAGAGATTTGAAGAGACCCGACCACATCTATATCGACCCGACCCAGTTCATGTGTACCAAAAGGGTAACTAAGGTGTTTTCGAATGGCATGATTGGTGGGATCCAATATTGCGAAAATTGTTGAGTATTTTTCTTCGAACGAGTTATCTTTGCAACCACAAAACTCGAGGACGAGTTTTTTTCAAGAGGAGGGGATTTGATGTAGGACAAGTTTACAATTCCTCATTAGATTAGAATTATTAAGTCTTTTTAGTTTAGGATATTAACTCTTTTAATGTTTAGATTTAATCTTTAAGTTAGAATTCCTATTTCTATAAGAGTTAGGATTAGAACTATTATAAATAGGTTTACATTGTTTATGTTTGGTAACTTGTTCAATATTGTTTTCAGTAATAAGATTTATGAGTTTTCTATCATTATTTAAGTTTATTCGTTTCGTTATGAAACAAAACTTCCACTGCACCAGGTCGTGTTTGTCCAGTATGCCTGGACATAGACATGGAATCCTAAGGTTGTGTTTGTCCAATATGCCTAGACATAGACATGGATCTAGTCCCAAGTTTAAACACATTAGGTCCAGGTATTATTAAGTCTGGACCAAACAGGATCCATTTGTATATATATATTTTTTTTTTGTGGTTTTCCTCATTGAAAGGTGATGATGTCTTCTATTATAAGCATTCTGATAAAAAGCTTGAAGAACAAGCATTACATCATTCATTTATACAAAACACAAAACATCACTTCAAACATCAACCGAGGTCCCACTTCTCTCAGAAAATATCAAACAAGGTCTCACTTCTCTCAGGAAAAAAATCAAACTGTGTTCCACAAAGAGAAACTACTGCAACAAGTTTAAGCATTATCATGGTCACCTAGAAAAACTCAACAGTACAAGAGGTATTAGGCTATTGCTAGTCAATTTTTCACGCCATTTCCATTTAGACATATGACACCGTCATTGATCTCACTACTTTCTTCTGTAGACTATTTAAAACATATCTTCAAGCCTCCCGTTGGTTAAGAAGCCACTTTTGCATAATTAAAAACAGCCCGTGCGTTGAAGAACTTTAGGCCGTTTGCCACCTATTGAAGAATGAAATCATAATTTCATCTTTCTTTATCCAAAATTATGACTTTTCTAGGTACTTATCCGCACACCTCACTCCCAGTTTTACATCTATCCACACGACCGCTCTTATTACTCATTTAAACATAATAATTTTCCTAGTCCCACATTATGGCTCTTCTTGGTACATATTTACACACCTCACTCCCATTACACATTGTTTGTTTCATCTTTTCCATGCCACCACTTCTTCGAAGACATTTAAATGTACTAATTTGCCTACGGCCACATCATCTTGAGCTACTTAAGATGACCCAGTTCTCCAAACTATAGCAAAAAAGTTCTTAATTTGTGTATTGCTGAGTTGCTAAAGGTAAAGTCATTGGTTCACAATCCCATGGCCTAAGATTGTATTTTGAGTAAAAAATCTGTAA
The DNA here is from genome assembly GCA_022984855.1 of Dimocarpus longan. Lineage (NCBI taxonomy): Eukaryota > Viridiplantae > Streptophyta > Magnoliopsida > Sapindales > Sapindaceae > Dimocarpus > Dimocarpus longan. The sequence continues at coordinate 7,181,774 of CM041022.1, forward strand.
GACTGTAAGAATGGCATCCGTGCAGATTTCCTTGTACATATGACAGCAAACAATAAGAACAAAATAGACACACAGGATATTAATTTACAGAATAACAAAAACAGAAAATTATATAGTCAGATAACTATAGAACTATGTCAAGCTTCTATATAGTCAGTTAATGTTTGCTATATATTAAAAAAATTATCCCATGTTAAGCATTACTTAAGCAGTATGGGGACCAGTCCTAAATTGATGCCTCCATCATCTTACTAGCCATGAAATGAAAAGGAAAAATATTGATAACTAACCAGTAGGATCCTAATATAACATGAGAACTAATTCAATGAAAGATAAATGAAGATGGGATTACCTGTAAGAACAGTGTTGAGCAGCAGAACACCCTTCACAAAGGTTAAATTAAATGTCAAGCGATGTTCAGTTTGAAGAGAAAAGAGGAATAACCAAACAAGAAGAAAATAATATTCGTTTTGCTCATAATAATCAGTTTGAATGATTTATAGTATAAAACATAAAAGGAAAAGGTGGAAGGGAGGAGGAGTGCAGGAGAATATCTTCTGAGCAAACACTTTCTAATTTGAAAAAGAGCTAGACAGTGCTATAAGGATTATGCAACTTCTCTTATAAAGACACAACTGTTGATACTCAAACTATATTTAATAATTTATAGTCAATCTAGAAGTAATTATAGATAAAAGACAACTGAACTAGCAGACAAGAACAGCATTTGAATATACACATATGCCAATGTGATAACATATACAAACAAATTAGCCAATAGCACAACTAACGAAAAAGCATAGAAAATACAACAAGACGATCTTAACACGAGTATCCCATAAAATAACCTTTTTTGATAGGAAACGAAAAAATTAATAAAGAAGAAAAAGGATACAAAAGTGAAACCAGAAGTCCACCAAAAGAACAAACAAAAATGAAACTAAAAAGCAAGATTGGAATAAACAAACAAAGAACAGCAACCTTCCAATCAAACATAATGAAAAATAACAATAAATCTTTAAAATCCCATAAAATAAATAGAACGTAATGATGTCCTAAAACACAGAAGATAAACAATTATAAGGATCATGAAGAACAGAGAACATCAAGTTCTAAGATTTATGCCAGAAGCAAATCTATACCTGAACAGCCCATCTCTCTAGGTTTCCCTGAGATGGAATTGAACAGCCAAGATCTTGATGAAGCTCCTTGAATATATTTAACAGACTTGAAGGAATCTTCACTCCTTCTGGCACAGAAAAGGAGAGACCCATTGCTTGACCAGGTCCATGATAAGGGTCCTACGAAAAGCAAGAACACAAATGAAGACTATCATATATAGTTTAGTAGTCCCCTGCTTAATTTATCACCAACACTGTAATTCAACAAGATAAAAGTATGCTGCAAACAAATATAGTTTCAGGGCACGTTAGGCCTTCCGCTTCCAGCACAGCAGCTTGTTACTATTGTATTAACAGTAATACCCACAAACTAAAAAGTGCAGTCTCATATATATTACAGAACTGAACAAGTAACACTGCCAAATTCATAACTCTATTCTTCTAACCCTAACACTAAGTACATCGAAGAACAGACCAGCCTCTCTCTATTCTTTAAGGAAATGCTAGCTCTTAGCTCATAACTTGCACCCTTCTCTTTTCTAATAAGAAACAAAAAAATATTTGATCAACGATATTAAAATCGGTGTATAATAAAGGCGACCTAGCCGTGCATCTACGAAACATAAAGGGCACCAATTTTTACGTAAAGCAGAATGAATGTAAGATAGTTTTCCGAATATTTCGAATAAAGGAAGCAATTTTGCAAGCTTACAAGTGATTTCGAAAAAGGCTTATAAACATGAAGTCGGATCAACTCTCTATACAATAAAGCTAGAGCATTGCGAACAACAATACCTGTCCGAGGATAACGGCCTTAACTTTGTCGAAAGGAGTGGAGTTGAGAGCGTTAAAAAGCAAGTGCTGGGGCGGATAAATAGGGAGGAGGCCACCACCACTGCATATTTCTCTTTCGACAAATTCACATAACTGTTTAGCATAAGGCTTCTGCAGCTCTCCGGGGAGAGCCTCCAACCAAGTCTCCTCCACCAGCAGCTCTTCCAATTTCGCATATCCCGCTAACAAATTCAATAGAAAAACAGTTTCAAGCCTACAGTTAGAAACGCAAACCCTAGAGTTAGAAATGATGGAAACTTACTCTTGGATTGGGAGACTCTTTGAGTGCAGATTTTGAGATTTCGTTTGGATCTGGCGAGACATTTGTTTAGTTCAATGCGGGACTTTTGGAGGGGAGTGAGAGCGTCGGAATCGGATTGCGGTGAGATTTCAGATGAGGGGGAGACTTTAAGGCGCTTCGCTGGTGGTTGGATTTGAAACAGGTCCATTAGGGTTTTAGACGCAGACATTGCTTGCTTGCTTAGCTTTGGCGCCATGATCACAATGCCTTCATTATTCATGGATAAAAGGCGCCACAATCACAATGCCTTTATTACTCATATATATATATATCAATTGGGATTTTTTTTGACATGTACATGTTACTGTTAGTGATTAAAATTTGTATGGTCCAAATGGTTGTGTATAAGTATCGATTAAACTGAATCCATTGTTGAAAAGCCCACGAAATTTAATTATAACCAACGCACGCGGTCTATAAAAAAGTTTCCTTACAGTGAATGAATTACCATATTGGAAATTTATGCCGGTAAGAAAAGTCTTATTTAGCTTTTTAAAAAATGAAGCAAATTATGTTGAAACCACCTTGATGTTTGGCTTTTGATAAGTGAAACCTAATGGTTATTTACCTTACAAATTAGTCCCTAACTATTAGAGTTGAGTTGACTATGGTTATTAAGCATTTAAAATATAATTGATGGATGGATAATTTAGTCTTTTGATCATTTGATTTAAAATTAAGAGCAAATTATAATTTATCTATCTAATTCCAAAATATATTCAAATAGAGCAAACTTTTTAATTCCGTTACAAATTACCCACTCGTCATTAGCCCAGGTTCATTGGATTTGATAGACAACAATATAAATTTGGATAAAAATTGAAATGCCCTTATTAAAAAATTTTAAAAAATAAAAAAAATAAATTAAAAATGAAAAAAAATTATTAAAAAAAAATTGATTTCTATTATCTATCTTAGAGATCAACTGATGTAAAAAAGAAAAAAAAAAGTTAAAAACGAGTTCAATGATGGATATTCAAGATGGATCTTCATATCCATCATTGAACTCATCTATCCATGATCGATTTCGGCAATGGAGACTCATTTCCAAGCAGAAAGGCATACCTCTTTGCTTGGGTTGATGATTGATCATGCTGATCTGATGATTGATAATGGTTTTCGTAGGAGATTGATAACAATGTTTGATGACATATTGGGTTTTAAAAGCTAAATTCTAGGTTTATTTTTGGGGATGACAGATTGGGTTGATGATTAATGATGTTGGGTTTCCAAGCAATTGAAAACTCAGAATCTGAGTTTCTAGTGATTAGAAACGCCTAAAAACCTAATAGAAATCTTGAATTTTAGGCCTAAAAATCCAATTTCCAGGTTTCTATGTTTACAGAGAGAGAATAAAAAGGGGAAAGAGAGAGAGAAGGGAAGAGAAGAAAAAGAAAAAGTGAGAAGATGAAGTGACAAAGGTCATCGGCATTGGGAAGATAGAGAGATAAAGGTGTTGAGAGAGAGAGAGAAATATGAGAGAGGTTGATGATGGTGATGATGATGATAGGTTGATGATGGACACAAGTGATAGAGGATATGAAAGATGAATTAGGTGGAGATTAATTTTTATTTTTACTTTTCAAATTAATTTTAACCATCCATCTAGAGATCCAATGAATTAAATTTCTTTATTTAATTATTAAAAAATTTTAGCTTTTATTTATTTTTTAAATTTTTTAAAATTAATTTTTACCGTCTATCTTAAGTTGGATGGTAGAGATTTAATGAATTTTTAGTGTTATTTTTATCTAATTTATTTTAAAAAAATAAAAATAAAGTAAATAAATGCAAAAGTTTCTGCCTTTATTGTTTTTGTTGTGGGAAATAGTGGGTTTGCATTCATATTATCTTTATAAGTTATTTTTGGAGTCAAATGTGTGAATTTCCAGTCAAAGCAACAGAGGAAGAAATTTGAGTTAACAGATGAGAATGTGTGTTTCATGTGGTTGACAGAAATCAGTTGTTCAGATATGTAAATGAAATTTGTTTAGAGACTTTGATAAATGCCCTATACTTTTAGGCTGTCATATTTATTTATTTTTTTTTTTGTTAATTAATGGGAAGCATTAGGTTGATTAGGGAGCTTATTTTGAGATGAATATCAGTTAATAGTTTGCATTAGTTATATGGATTAACGTCAAGTTTTGCCTCATCCTTCCTTTGATAAGAGGATAAAAATAGTGTTTATTAGTTATATGGAATTTTTTGTGTGAAATTGTTATTGATAAGTGTAACTGATAGTACTTGTTTTTCATAAAATAGGTTGTGTTTTGCGGAATTAGGGACTTCGAAAACTTAATTTTCTTTTATTTCCTCAGCATATTCACTTGTCTTCTTGTAGTTAATATCGTTGTATTCTGTTGAGGTTATAAGCTTCTTCCTTCTATACCTTAATTTTGTTGCATGTGACTTCCAAATCAATAAAATGCAAAGCAATAAAAGACACGCAACTTCAGGTATATCCCCCCATGAAGAAAGTTCAATTTCAAAATAGAGTGAACCCATTCTCTTTCATGATGGAACAAGCATTCACAGTCCCACTAACATGGCATTGATTCTTGAAAATATCAAACAAGCGGTTGAAAACATTGAGTTTGAAGGAACACCTGGTAAGATACAATCTGCATTTAAAAGAAGGCCATCACTTGATAGTCGACTCTTCGAGGCTGATGTTGGTGTTGATTCAATCGGTTGATTAGGAAATCGGTCGTTAAACACATGCAAGACACAGGATAACTCATTGACAGAAGGATGAGAGACAACCTTTTGCTGATTTTGCTTCTCTACTTGTTTTGGCTCTTAAAAAGTGCTTTTGGTGAAATTAAGCAAAATACAAAGGGAAAACATATCACTGCATGCTAATAACTCTAAGAAAATTGTTAAATTTACAACATTTACACAAAAAATGCATCCAAAGAAAAACAGATTTGTGGCTCTTCATTGATTTCAAAATGCAACGGCTGTACCTTACTTTCTCACAGAGATTGATGTTGGCGAGAAGGTTCCTCTTGCAGCTCCATTTTGCATATTGCATATTCCCTCTCAAACAATAAAAATTCCTATAAAGAGAGACATGTAAGCTCAATTAAATACGGACATCAACCAAACATGAAAAAGGTGACGAGTTTAAATGGGCAAAAACATTGGAAGCTTTGACAGTTAAGGAAAAGTCATGTATCTTGCTGACTGTGCTGAGGAAAAGGAACAACATTGAGGGTTACACTGATATACATGAAAAGCACCACCCACTTAAATGGTTAGAAGATTTTACACAAAAAAAAATAAAAAGATGAAAAAAAATAAAAAAATGATTATACGAGTGAGAATATGTCACTGGATCAGCATTTTGGTAAAAACAAAATAGAACATTGGTAAAGTAATAGATAAACCATATAATATGTTGCTTTAAGAATGTGTGAAGCTACAGTGTCAATATAACCTATAAGTGTACCAAGAAAAAGCAGAAAGATAGCAGATCAATTGTAGACGGGTTGTTGAGTTGACAGGAAGGTAGAGGTATAAGAACTGGTATTGAATCCAATGACGAATGTTTACTACAGTCACAAACCTCAGACTAAGGATGCACAAACAATAAGATAACTAAGCATTGGCTTACCTGCAATTGTTGCTGACTAAACAAATGCAGAAACCCTGTTTCAGTACAGGCAACTAATTCAATCAACTCATCATGGCTTTCCATTTGACTACCCGACTCCGCAAGTGAAACGGAAACCTGTGAGTGAGAAATCATGATGCCGAAAAGTGGTTTACATGGTAAACAAGTGAAAGATATCCACTATTTAAACATTATTATATTCGAATTATTCAACAAATATTGATGGGGCTTTATCAGAGGAAAAGAGCTTACCTGCATACATCGAAGAATGAGTTCTGGTAGACAGCATCTACGACAGAGACCTCGGACAATGTAAGTTGCTGGACTTTCCAAAGAACCTTCTTTACTTGAATACCAAGCATCTAGGCGGCATATATCCATTGTAACTCCTGCTTGAAATCGGACAAGCTCACCTGAATTGCACAATTGCAAATTCAATCAGTAATTGTGATACAAAACCATCATATGTAGCTGTTCACTTATTTCATTGCCTTCTCCACCTATTCTTACATTATATCATTAATAATAAACATATTAACAACTGGATTTTATTTAGTCATTACTTCTTCAACACAAAGTTTCAACCAAGGCAAGCTAGAACATTAGCTTCAATAGTGTATCCTTACCTTTGAAGCCAGCTGCCATAACAGTACCAAGAAGGCCACCATCATTAAGATCATCTGTCCCAAGCCCATCACCCTCTACCGCCAAACACCGAAGCACAACCTCTATGCAGTAATTGTTCCTTAATGAGATGGAGACATTTACCTGCCCAAACGTTTAAATCCTGAGCAGAGACAAATACAGACAAAAGACTACCAGAAAATGTAGATGCATAAACAAATTTAAGTTTATTCCATTATAACTGTCTTATCTTAATCTCCTAAAAAATAAATCTACAATAGTACAACAGTACTTCAGCTTCCTCTTCCTGCTGTCCCTGTGATATGATAAATTTTTTCCTCCATACTCAATCACATTAACCTTCACATATACCAAATGTCCAACCATCAAATACTAAATAACAACGAAATGTGAGCTGGATGTGAACTAAACATATCTGAATCAACATTCCAGGATTATTATACTCTAACATGAATAGTTTACTGACTTTACACATAAATTGTAGCATATCAAATGAGCATACCATTAATTGGCGTTTCAACACAACGTCCTCACTCACTGTAGAATAAAGGGCACTCATCAATGCAGCACAAATCGTGGCATCTGGACACATGCATTCACCAGAAGGCAGGCAGAGAATTGCTGTGGCATGCAATTCAAGGAATACAGGTTTGATTGATTCATATATCGGGTTTTCAAGTGAAGCCAACCAAAGACTCTCTCTTCCTACAGTAAACATTTAAAGCAATAAATCTAAATGCAATAATAACATCTGTAACATTCATCATGAAATAGAAGACACCAGGGCCATTAAATCCTGCACCCCCTCAGTGAGAACGATAATTTTGTAGTTCGTGCTAGCCCAATCTAACATCTTCCTCAGTCTAACTATGTAATTGTTGCGTATACAGGAAAAGAAATGAACTTACTTCGAAGCAACAACAAAGACAAATTCAGTGTCTCTTCGGCTGCAGCAATGGCTCGTCGTTTTTCCTCTAATGAGAGTTCAAGAGGAGAAACGTCTGCATTCTCTACTTCAATTTTAAGCCAGTTGCGATATGTTGCGTCACAAGAGTAGTATTCACTCTATTTACATATCAAAGTGTGAAAGTAAAATTATCAGGCCACGACCACTAACAAAAGTCAGATAAAATAACACATGTACAAAGTAGAGCATACCCAGTCCTGGAACTCTTTTAGATTCTCAGAAACATAGTCCTCAGGGGTATCAGTAGTTTCTGAAAGCTGCTTCAAAGGTTCTGCAAGAAAACTAAGTAATGCATGTGCACCTATAGGCATTGCTGGCACTCTCCACATAGAAATTAGAGCAAACTCCCTGAACAGTATGTTGCTGTAAACAGAAGCAATGGTTAAAATCTAAATGCGAAGAAACTAAGCAATATTAAAACAAGAAAATGAGAGCAATAAGATGCAACAATAATTGATTAGACCGCTCAAGCATGGATTATAAAGTGTTGTAAGAGAGGTAAAACATCAAATAGAACTTCAAATGACATCTGTAACTTCAAATGTTCTCAAATAATTAACTAATCATGCATATCCATTATCCAGCTCAAAATATAGAAATTAAAATACCTGTGCATCAATGCTCGCAGAAGAAGTTTGGCACTAACATCTTTAACATCAGCAATTGTAGAAGGAGGGGTAAAGCATAACCATTGGATTACCATAGCTTTTTGAAGACTCTGCAGCCGATGCTGCTCTGCAATGTCTGTTGAATTATCATATTTTCCAAGTTTAACTTCCCGAGATCTTAAAAGAACCCTGCCAGAGTATATCATAAGTTAATACATCAACCATAGTTGGTACTGCTACAGCTGCTTTGGAATAGCAGTATATCTGCTTCAGAAAATATATAGATACCTCTCAATAATTTCTTCAAAACTGCCTTTTGAATCATCTCCCGATGAAAAGGGCAAGTACTCCATAGCCGAAAGGTAGATTTTATATTTCACATGTACACTATAATTAGGGAAGACAAACAATGAAACTAGTCAACATATGAAACAAATTTAAGGTCTGAATGACTCCAAAAGTCCTCGCTAAAGAAATCCCAATTATCTAGCGGTATTTTTAAGTCAATAGCTTGGTGATTTCCTTTTGAATTTATGTGTATCTTATCACATCTTTTAATATACCAACATTACCATGTAGCCAAGAAATGCCATTACATCCTCTATTAAACACTATATTTCTATGTAGATATAATGATATGCCAAATTATATGTCAACATGGCCAAACTACAAAGAAAAATGAGAAAAGAAGATAATTAAGGAGATAATGGATGCAACAAAATACATAACCTAAACAAGTAACAACTGTCACCTGCTATCTATCCTTAATTCCATCATGTGCACAAAGAGATCAACGCATCGATGGCGTGCAAGCTGGGAAGCATAAATTCCAATCAATCCCTCTTGTTGCTTTGAACATAGAAACATTGTATACCTGTAATCATCTTTTCCAATTATTAGAATTACCAAAAAGGTGACTAGTGTTTCATAACACAAGAAGTAATCCTCTCATCTTACATGAAACACATATGAATGAGAAATCATATAGTCAATAAAAGCAATACAACCAACTTCGCAATAAATCACGACTGTAAAAGACATAAACAGTAAAGACATGCTCTATATTTCTACAAATTAAAAAATATTTCTCAATTGTAAGAACAGTTCAAATAAAAGAGGGATGCACACTCAACACAGCCAGGGTTATAGTTTCTTACACATGTATAATGCGATCACCAACGATCATAAGCTCCTCCCTAAAAGGATCCTTCATATCATCAGTAAGTAAATATCTTAGCACAAGCACTAGATGAGCACCAAATCGAAGCATTTGAGGATCACCATGTGGCCTGTAAGGACGAACAGAGCAGACTTAACGAAAAGATTGCTTTTGGTATGGAAATGAAACAAAAATTCATTTAATAAAGATGAAAGATTAAGCTATACTTAGGTTGTAACTACCCTTAAATTCTAGTAATTCTTTAACCAAATTACCAAAGGCTAATGCTATTAATCCAATTATAATGTTAAGAGTAAAGGTAAAAGGTGTGAGTTTGGCATAAAGGTATGACTCATGTTTGAAACTTTGCAACTATAGGAGAAGAATTAAAATCTTTTAATTCAAGTGATAGCAACAATTTATCCCACATGTTGACCCATAAGCAATTAAAATGGGGCAATCATTGAAAGGTCTAGATTTATGAATACCTATGAACAATTGAAAGAACAATACTTGACATGTATATGAACACAAAAATGTATCTCAAGAGTTACCTAAAGCCATTTCTATCATCTTCTGAAGGTGCAATCCATGACCATACAAGTTTCAGAAGTTGTGGTATGTTCCCTAACATAAGCTTCATCTGTCAAGCAATGAGGTTAGACAATACAGGTCAATAACAAAAGACGTATCTGACACACGTATACTTGCAGCAACATAGACGTAAAGGGAAATTAAGCACCAAATTGCTAACCAAAAAGATGATTGCTAGTGAATTGTTTCTTGAACACAAACCTCTATTTGCCGTTGCTGCTCCTTACATCCTCGAGTAACAGCTTCATGGACCATTTCTCTAAATCAGGCAAGATAAAAGAGAATATCATTTATAACTAGAAGTCTAGAACAGGAGGGGAAAACCTAATATGCCAACAGAAACCACACCATGCATACCCTGAATGGAGTTTCTGAAGAAGAGCAGAGAGCTCTCTTGGTTGCTGGTTCAGAACTTGAACTGGCCAACTTTCTGGTCCAACTGAGGGCTGAGGGGCACTGTTCATTTGTCCAGGACTTCCTTCAATAGCATCTACATAACTTTTTAACTGTTCCATTCTTCCAGGTTGTGATTGAGCTAGCTCTAGATCCACTTGAATATCAAGCCATGATTTTGCCATCGCCCAACATGCTGACTGAAGAAATCAAGGCATTGAATTTTAGAGCAAGTTAGATTGTAAAAGTTCCACAAGGTAAAAATGCAAGAGTCGGCAATGAAAGATATCTAAAGATGTAACATGACCTGCTGTGCAACTATATAATAGAAAAATTATAAAAATTAAGCAAATGTTTAACAATGTTTGACTAAATCTTTAAAAACGAATACCACTGTTCAACAATGTTTCAAGTATACCAGGGCACTTCATTTATAAGTCATTATCATGATCAAGTGAGAGATGATCTGCATATGCAATACTCTACATTGATTTCACATGAAGAGACCGCTCACAAGACTCAAATAGCACTTATGCTTTTCAGCTCTAAACTTTTTCTACTGAATTCGATTACAAAGCCTATTCATAGAACTTTACAAATACTGCACCATAAGCACACAAAAAGATCATCCATCTTAGGCACATAACAAATTTCAGTTAATATTGATCGGTCAACCTCAGAATCTTGTTGAAACCTTATTATGAAGAATCCTTTTTGTGTTGAGCAACTAAAAAACAGGTAATTTTTATGGAGCAGTGTAGTCTCACCTCTTGTAGGGTGTGATTTGACAGAAAAGAGATAGTCATATTATTCAAACTTGAGCGGAAGAAGATATTGCGACTATGAGGGAAGAATCCATTGTTTTGGCATCCTTGTGGGCTTTGGTGACCGAGGAGTTTTAAAAATACTTCTCTTTTATCCATTTTTACTTGGAAAGGGGCCTAGGTTTGGTTCTTAATTTTGAGTTGGTTTTGTCTATAGTTTTCAGCAGTTGAACATGATCTTTTAGTTTTCTTTGAGGGCTCTCTTTACTTTGTTACTTACTTTGAAAAGGGAGGTGAGGGGGTGGGGGTGGGGGTGGTATACGTACTGATACTATTTTTAAATGGATACACGTTTCTTTCTTTTGAATTGTCAGGTCCCTATAGTGGACTACTGTTTCACTTCACTTTTCTTTAGATAATATTTTCAATTTCCTACCCCAAAAAACATAAAATAAAATAAAACAAAAATAAAAAATCGAATGGCAGTAAATGTCATCTCCAAAATTTGTATCAATTAGGAAAAAATATACCTCCCAGTCAGCACAGATTGGCAGCATGTGCTTTAAGTTGCTACATTGGGCTGCATATACAGCTCTTTCATATTTACCACCATCCTGTTCAGCAATTTTCTTCAAAATAAAGGAAAATCTGTTAGTTTCAGAACTCAAAACCTTGAGAATCTAGTTTCAAAAAATAAAAAATCTAAAGAATATTTAGGGCAAAATCCTTGGTATACACGAGCTTGGCTGTGCAAATACATACTGTTTAATTCCAAAATATTTATAAAAAAATTCAGAAACATGCAAGAAAATACAGTAGAATGATAAAAATACAACAGCAGTCCATCAATATACATGATTAAAGATATAGAGCTCAATGCAATGAGGAAGAAAAGTTGTCCGATCTAGTCAGTTGTCCTTACCTCTGATGCACAAAAGGAAGCCCATTTCCAAAGATGCCATCGGTGACCAATGCCACTCTCCAGTTCAATAGCTTGAAGAGTTCTATTTTTTCCATTCTTCACCAGGGCTTCAACAGAAGGAAATACGTCCATTCCTCCAAAAGGGCATAAAGTTGCAGCTCTCCAAGGCTGCCAGAATGCAAGTAACTAAGAAATCAACAAAGAAAAACAAATATGTAGCCCACAAACTCAAACATCTTAAACTTTGAATACCTGTCCAGCTGACCTGCAAAGATCACATGCCTCTTCCAGTCTTCCAGCCCTTAACAGAGTCCAGACATCTTCTAGGAGAGATTCATCTTGCTTCTGTGGAGGTAAAACTGTTAGTGCAGCTTTAAACCAAAATTAGTTATTTTAAAATGCTGCTGTCGCAAAGAGACAAAGGCACATAAAAATCCATGAAAAATTAACGAGTTTGGCTGTAAATAGATTTAAACCTAGAAACAAATGCATGCTTGAAAGAGCCTTTTGGTTGTAAGTTTTACATACATTTTAAGGAACTGAAGGCCTACTAATGGTGAACCTATCCGATTAAAATGCTTGTTGTTGACATGTCTTATACCTAAGAGAAACTGGCATTAAAAAGCATCTCTAAGAATGGTGAATAGTTTTCTTTCTTTTCTCCCACTTCCCAGGAAAAATAGACTCTAAACTACAGTCCATAAAGCAAAAGAAAAGAAAGCGAAAAAGAAACAAAACAAAACAAAAAAAGAATTGCAGATTCTTTAGCTAGATTATGGAGATCTTTCACATAGAAAAAAAATTACAATGTGATTTCATCGGAAACCACGAAATATAGAAGTAGATCTGAAATAGATATGGAAAAGAATATCATATACATACTTCAAAATATTCAAATGTAAATAAAAGTCTGCTCAGGATTTATAAATATGAAGATAAACTGAACATGCATGGAATTGAGTGATCATGGTGCACAATGTCATAATAAGTATCATAAAAATTGTAAAACAGTCTTGTGAGTACTTTGTCATCAAGTAGCTGATGAGCATGTTCTCGTGTTGGGGCATCGAAATCCAAGTGGTGAACAATTTTTGAATCAGAGGCACCTTTCTTGAGAAACCGCTGCGTATGGTGCCATACTCCAGAATTTGGAAGATAGGAACCGACATGAGATCCCTTCACCTGAAATATTAACTAATTCACATATCAAAACATATCTAATTGAATCACGAAATCTTTCAATGATATTTCGTAAACGTTTACTGCAAAGTCTCTTTGTGTGGAAAAGAAGTAATGACAACACATAACCTAGCAAAACTGGCCAGAACATTACAAATTATGCAAATTAAGGTACACAATGGACGAAACATACATCCAAGTAAAAATCAAAAATCTTTAAATCAACTCTAAATGGGAGATAATAATTTCCATCCAGTGAAAGTATAACTGAAACTCATAACACTAGTTCAATAAAAGAATTACAAACTATTGAAAAAAGAAGACATACACCAAGAATATGACAAAACTAATCACCTTGGTTTCCAAATCAAGAGCTTTAGAGGCTAGTCCTTCTAGCCATTGAACAATCCGGAGGCATAGTTGAGCTGTATGGTCATTTACAACAAACTGACAAGCCTCTATATGTGATGTGGATGGAGACTGTTACAGTTACATAAACTTAAATTAGGGAAAATCATAAAAGATGTATTGAAAGTTTAAATACCAGTCAGTGGATAAAGAATTTCAAAATAGACAAAATTTTCAGCTTCAATGACACAAGAAAACCATAACCAATGCATACCAGGTTGGTTTCTTCAGGAGGATGTTCCGTACCTGCAAGGAGCAAGGAGAAGCAAAACTGTCACAAAAAATCCCAAACCTAACCTTAGGGAAGATTTACAGATACAGTAAACTTCAAAGAATGGAAGAAAAGAAAGTACAATCCAAAGAAGGCAGCGCACATAACACCCAAATGCAAGAACCAAAAAGTTGATACTGTGATGTGTTCATAAGGGAATATATACATCTAGGAATCCATCTGACAAATATATTCACAACAGTATCAAGAAGAAACCAGAACAGCCGAAAGCATACTGACTCAGCATTATGGTAGAATTATGGAGCATGCTATCGATATAAGTACAACTACCAAATAAAAAATCGTGCAACTAAAAATCAGCATAAATTTTTGGGCGAAAATCCTATTTAATTTAACAACAGAAGTTACAATGCATCTACACTGAAGAATAACAATAACAATCAAACTTTTCAGTTTTAACATATTAATTGTAGCAGTAAAAGTTCTTGAGGTTAACAATTTATTTCCTTTCCCATAGAGATACCACAGGAGGGACCAAGTAGCTGCCTCATCAAGCAGAAGTTGAGCTTTCTGTCTCATTAATTTATCCTCCATGACCCGGAGCCGTACATTATTCCCATATCTGCACAAACAGCATAAAATATTTAACTCAGACAAAAAGCTGATTTTTACCAAATTCACATAGAAAGTGACAAAGAAAATCCATGAGTGATTCCTCCAACTGAAATAAACTACTAGGAGAATTGATTTTGATATATAACATAGAAAAGGATCCTTTTCACCAATCACAATCACCTAAACAGAAGCGGCCATCATCAGAATAATGGTTTAATTTTCACAAATTTCCACCATCATGGAATAAATCACTGTTATACAAAGCTAACATAAACTCAATATTCACACTCATTAACATCAAGAGTATAAAACAAAGGCAGCACTTGGCTTATAGAGCAGTACAGTACTTCAATAAACAATACAAAATGATAGACACAGTACACATGAAAATCCTCAACTCCAAAAGACAATACTAGAGATGCGGAAAAGGGGCAGAACCATTAATTTCTCATGGCAACTACTCAACTGGATGTATGGATCAATCTGAAACCTTAATAGTGTATTATCTTAATCAAATATCAAATAAACATCAGATTATTGGCTTAACTAATCTAGCAATGCCTTGTATTTTATTGGAAAAAAAAAATAGAAAATTATTATATTTCCCTTATAACATCTTGATTATTTTTTCCTTTCCTGAAATAGGACCTTGATAGCATCTTAATTGATGTATTTATCCATATACAAAATTGTTCTGTCCTCTTTGCAGTCAAACTCCATTTGCACCAAATCCAGAAAAACACATAAGAAAGCTAAGTCCAGTTCCGATATCGCCCCACCAATTTTTTTTTGGATAATCCAAAAATCCCCTGATACCGTTAGCAAATTTGAGTTTAAAACTAGAGCCTCCACTAAACCCTACAAACTTTAGAAAGCAATAAACTATAGTCTTTGGTCATGTAGGTTCTATGAGGGTTTGAACCTTAGACCTTGAGCGAGTAAACCCCAAGACCTAACCATGCTTACTAACCACTCATGGGTTCGTTTCCTTGCTAAACTATACAATTAAAACTTAGAGGGTGTTTCGCACATGAAAAGTTTACACTTCCAATTGAGAATTCTCTAAGCAAGTAGACAGCAACAAAAATTTCCTTTATATTTAAACATTACCAAACAGCCTGGAAAAAACTTGGTCAATTTTGTCCAGTTCACTACAATATTGCACCAAATATACTGACTGAGCGTGCCCACTCGAAAGAATATCATATACGTACCTAATCGACTCAGAAACATCCCGGCATGATCTTTCAAATCTTAAAATCAGGTCAGGTATAGATATTAATCCTGCAAAACACAAATTACAAAAATTAACGGATGTGGATTGCGAAAAATTCTCAAGCATTGGGCAGGATGAGACTTCATTACATGCCAACTAGAGACTAGAAAATGTGTCTCCATGTCTAAGTGCCCTATGCCCAATGTCAACTAGCGACCATCAAATAAAAGAGAAATGCTAAGATGATAACTTATTAATTTCAAATAAATAAGAACATTAGGTAGTTGGATTCGCATATCTCAAGCCTAGCATCCTTAGTATAATCCCTCCCCACAAAATAAAAACATAAAACAAAAATAAGGTGTTTGCTATGAGAAACAATTATGAGTTTGTGCAAGAAAAAGATATAAAACTAAACCTGAAAATTTTGTAAAAATAAAAACATAATGAAGACTAGATTCGAATAGCACAAATGAAGTAAGTCTGACATTTTCTAAGCCTCAGATTAACAGCTTAGTGCAATACTAGTGATGGTATTTCCACCAATTAACTCACATGCTCCCAATACAAAGTTCAAATTGTAAAATACTCAAACAGGTTCAGAACCTTGACTCGTTGATCAATTATGTTAGCAAAACAGTCAAATTGTGTTCCTTAAAAAAGATAATATTTGAATATTGATTTATTATGATATTCATAATTTCACCAAAAGCACCTTGAAGAGCCGAATCAAGCAGAGAAGCAAAATCAACAAAGGTTGTCTCTCCACTTTCTGTCAATGAGTCATCCTCCGTCTTGCATGCCTTTAATGAGAGACTTTCTAAACGACGGGTTGAACCAACACCAAAGAGTCCACCAGTATCAATTGATGACCTCCTTCTAAAGGCAGATTGCATCTTATCAGGTGTTCCTTCAAAGTCAATGCTTTCAACCTCTTGTTTGATATTTTCAAGAATCAATGCCGTGTTCGTCGGGCTGTGAATGTTTGTTCCATCGTGAAAGAGAATGGGTTCACTGAATTTTGGAACTGAACTTTCTTGATGAGGGGATACACCTGAAGTTGCGTGTCTTTTCCTGCATAAATTGCATTCTTGAGAACTTAATTATATATATAAATAAGACATCAGAAAATAAGGAGTCAGACACACAACAACACTAGAGTATAGAAGGAAGAAGCTTATAACCAAATACTACAATGTTAACTACAAGAAGACAAGTGAATAAGCTAAGGAAATGCAAGAAAATTAAGTTTTTGAAGTCTTCAATTTCCCAAAACACAACCAATTTTATCAAAATGAATCCCGTCAGTTACACTTTACAAAAACAATTTCACACAACAAATCCCATATAACTAATGAACAGTCCATACTTTTATCCTCTCATCAAAGGAAGAATAGGACGACAAAACTAAACCTTAACCAATTAGTGTAACATGTTATCATGTACACTAAATGAACTCGAATGCAAACTACAAACCAATATCCTTCTCAAAATAAGCTCCCTAATCAACCCAATGCTTCCCATAAAAAAATGGGACACCCAAAAGAATAGGGTATTTATGAAACAAACCTCTAAACAAATTTCATTCACATATCTAAACAACTGATTACCGTCAACCACATGAAACAAACATTCTCATCTGCGAACTCACATTTCTTCTTCTGTTGCTTTGACTAGAAATTCAAACGTTTTGACTCCAAAATTAACTTACAAAAAGAGAATGTTATTGTCAATATAAACCTACCATTTTTCCCCACAACAAAATCAGTAAAGACAGAAGCATTAGCATTTATACGAACAAATACGGATTACCCACTTCACACATTCCTACATGTTACATGTTTATTATATATATACAGAGAAAATAAAAGTTTCTGTGATGGAGAACGTACCCGTAACGCCGAAACTGTTCTCTACCGGAGAGATCTTCTGGGTCGTAGAGGGGGGATGTGGTCTCCATTTCTGTGTCCATCTCTGGGCTCCGACTTGGCTGCAAAATCAGCTTAAACCCTAGAGAGTAGAAACTCACTGAAGAATTTTAACTCCACGGTGGTTTAAATTTGTTTACATGTAGACTGGTATTAAGTCAGGTCGGGTCCTTTTTTAGTTCAATTCGAATATTCAATTAGGGTTGGGTCAGACGGGTCAGGCTCATATGTCATGATAGAACTTAAAATTGATAAAAATTATTTTTACCTCTAAATGTTAGGAAACAATCAAATTTTTAACTACGTTTTGAAAGAAAATTAAAGGAATCTTAACTTTTTAAAAAATTATTGAATTAATTATTTTTTTATTAATTAATTAATTATTAAATTTAATTAAAAACATAAAAAAATTTATTTTTCTTTTGATTTAATAAATGATAAATTTTAGTTTTAAATTTTTTATGTATATATGATTAAATTTTTATTATAAATTTTTATGCGTATATAATTAGGTTAAATAAGTCTTTCAAGTTTTTTATTAAATTTAGGGAAATTTATGAATTTTACCCAAATATAATGAGAAATTTTGTTTTTACCCCAATTCTTAATCAAATTTGTTTTTGACCTCTCAAACAAACTATTTCTATTATATACCCAAGATTACGAAATTACCCTTAAGATTAAATCACCAAACTAACCTTCATCTTCCACTCAAAATTACAAAACTAACCTTCATCTTCCTCCTAAAACCTCCATATTTCTCCTCTACCTACTTTTGCATTGATGATTTCTGAGATTTGAGTTTGAGTGTCTATATTTGCTCTTCATCTTCTTCCTCACAATATCCATTGAAGGATTTTGAACATTAGTGGCATCCATTGAAGGATTTGATTGTTGAAGAATTTGGTGATCAAAGGTAATGTATATGTTTATTTGTTAGTTTTTGGGTTATTTAGTTCGTATTTGCATGGTTTAGGGCTGTAAGATTGTATTGGTTTTGATGGATATGGAAATCTGAAAATGCGACGGAAACTGCAGAAGCTGCGACGAAATCGGTTTTTCGTGAGTGATAATCGGTTTTTCAGGAGTGAAAAACCGATCGGTTTTTGAGGACTGAAAAACCGATCGGTTTTTCAGGACTGAAAAACCGATCGGTGTTCAGTTTCAGTGGCTTGAAAAACCGATCGGTTTTTCAGTCAGTGAAAACCGATCTGAAAAACCGATCAGTTTTCAGTGATAAGTTCGAAAAACCGATCGGTATTTCAGGGGCGAATAGCGTCTGAAAAATCGATCGGTTTTTCAGTCAGACATTGAAGATTTGCAGGGATAAAAACCGGTTTCTGTTAAAAACCGATCACAGAAAAATCGATAAAAACCGATCGATTTTTGTGTGATCGGTTTTTCAGTGGCTAAAAACGAAGCAAAAACTGGAAAACCGTTCGGTTTTTCGGTGCCACTGGAAAACCGATTCGGTTTTTCAGTGTCACTGAAAAACCGGTTTTTCAGTGCCACTGAAAAACCGAATCGGTTTTTCAGTGGCAGTGCCACTGAAAAACCGAACAAACCGTTCGGTTTTTCAGTGACTGAAAAACCGAATCGGTTTTTCAGTGCCACTGGAAAACCGAACGGTTTTTCAGTGGCACTGAAAAACCGTACTGAAAAACCGATTACAGTTAATTTAAAATAATAAATTAAGTTGATTATAAGATTGTATTTTGTAATGTTGCCCAATTGAAATGAGATTGATTTATTATTTTATTTGAACGTTACAGGAATGACTCAAGAAACAATTGTAATCAATTTTGACGGAGAGTGGAATGGATGTAATTACGTAGGAGGGGAGTCGATCATGTGTGGGGTTCACAGTAATAATAGTTTTTCATCATTAGTCGATATTGTGTACAGAGAGGCTGGTATTGATAGGAGAATGTGGGATATTCGTATACATTATTTACTACAAAGTGCGACAAGTGGTAAAATTAAAAAGATACGTATCATGTCCGATCTTGGTGTTGTTGGTTTGATGGCAATAAAAAATATTGATGTTAAAGAGATTTATGTGGATAAGATTGTGAAAGATTGTGGAGCTGAGGTTAGCAGGCGTATCGGTTTTCCGATTGCCACCAACTCAATACCAGGAAGAAGATACAACGAGGCAGAAACGTCAAGACCTATAAATCCTCAAATGGTTGAAAGTCATTTTCATCGAACTTCAGGAATTGGGAGCAATAATCCGCTGGATGCTGCTGGCACCCAATTTACATGTACAGAAAGTCCAATTTGCGATGTTAACAATGACTATATGAATTATGGTACTGATGATGAAGATTGGGACATAAATGATAATGGTGGTGAGATACGGGATAGTGATTCTGAGGAAACTGGAGATAGTGATAACGAGGGAACTCGAGGTGATGATGTGTCTGAAGAAGAAGGGTTTCCAGAAATAAGATTTTCAGGTTTACAATTTCAGAACAATCCTTTACAACCACATTGGATTGTTCCTGGTGTTGAACTGGGCGACATTGAGCCTGCTTCAAGTGCTATGTCAACCGTCTACCAACTTGGTTCATTATACAAGGGAGCATTTTTTAATAGTAAAGAAGAAATGAGTATAGCTATTGGAGAATATGCTCTGAAAGCGAAATTTGAATATCGGGTTAGACGTTCAGACACGGAGCGATTTGAGGCTAGTTGCAAGGACAAAACTTGTAGCTTTATAGTTCGTGCTAGATGCAGAAAGGGTTGCTCGATGTGGTTTGTGTTGAAGTATGAGGCGGAGCACACGTGTCGTCAGACAGCCATGGAATCACATATGAAAAGTGTGAAGGCCATTGTCATCGGAAAGTTGTATGCGGGAAAGGTGGGGAGAGATATGTATACACCTAATCGATTGATTGGAGAAATGCTAGAGCAGTATGGAGTTCAAATCTTGTATAGCAAAGCTTGGAAGGCTTTACAATATGCAAAGAAACTTGCGTATGGACAAGCGGATGAGTCATATCAACAGCTTCCGTCCTACTTTGAGATGTTAAAGTTAGCAAACCCAGGCACAATAACAGCAATTGAGAGAGATGAAAACGATCGGTTCTTGTATTCTTTCGTTGCACTTGGAGCTTCGATAGAGGGTTTCCGAGCTTATATGAGACCGGTTGTTGCTGTTGATGCAACGCATTTGAAAGGTGAATATAAAGGGGTGATTTTTTTTGCTGCATGCAAAGATGGAGAAGAGATGATTTATCCCATTGCTTATGGATTTGCTGACGGAGAGTCAGACTGTTCGTGGACGTGGTTTTTAAGAAAATTACGATTGGCGATCGGCGTGTCGGACGATTTGCTTATTGTATCCGATCGTCATAAAAGCATATCGAATGGGATGAAAGAAGCTTTTCCAGAAGTTCCACATGTGTTATGTTTTTTTCACTTATGGCAAAACCTAAAGCAGCATTGTAAAAAGCGTTCGGATGTGGAAAATGCATTTTACAATGCAGCATACTGTTATGTAACTGAGGAATGCAACTGGATATTGGAAGAAATGCGAGTGTTACATCCGAGGACACATGGAGCTTTGGTTAAAGCTGGGGTGAGCAGGTGGTCACGATCACATTGTCCTAAAAGAAGATATGAAATGATGACCACCAATATTGCAGAGTCGCTCAACAAATGTATGATGCAAGCACGCCGTTTGCCAGTAACAACTGCACATGAATATATAAGAAATGTGCTGCAGAGATGGTTTAATAATAGACGTATTGCTGCTGCTCAATTGACAACTTATGTTACCACTGCTGCGTACGATCGCATCATGTTGGCAAAAAATCTAGCAACGGAAGGTTGTGTATATCCCATTACAGAACCGGTAACGTACAGTGTCATGCATCCTAGTAAAGGAGATGCGGTGGTTAATATTGAAGAGCACACATGTACATGTAAGCAGTGGAACTTAGATCAGTTGCCATGTGTTCATGCATGTGCTGTGGCCAGGTATGATATTTCAACGTTTGCTTTCAGCTTTTCATGTTATGTCTATACACTTCAACTTGTATTACCTGATAATTTGACAGGTTCAAGGGCGTCAGTTGTGATACACTTTCCAGTCAGTATTACAGCACAGAATGGTTGAAAGCTGCATATGCAAGTCCGATCAATCCAGTCCCTAAATTAGCCAGCTGGAATGTTTCTGGGGAAGTTAGAAGTATGGTTGTACTACCACCCATAGGAAAAAGACAACCAGGTAGGCCGAAAGAAGTTCGGATTCCTTCAGCCGGAGAAGATCGTCGTAGAAAAAAGTGTGGAAGATGTGGCGAGAGGGGACACAACCGTCTTCGTTGCCCTAACCCCCCTATTTCTACCAGGGGTGGGATGAGCTCAGGTTCTGCGGATGCGGAAGCTGGCCCAAGCACATCTGTTATTGACAACGGCCCACCGTCCCGCAGATGCCGCTTGTGTCATGAGACTGGACACAACCAACGTCGATGTCCTCTGCGATTTCCTGCTACCAATCAAGAAATGGATAATGATGAAAACAATGAGTAGGAATCGCGTATGAACTCTCTGAAGCATGTTTAAGTTATCTTATTTCGTTCAATTGATGTATTATAATCGCATTGGTCTTGCTTTTAGTTTTGTTTAACGGATTAATAGATTAGTATCTGTTACAGTTGCTTGACTGTGTCCGCACACCACATTCATCTGTTATAAGTGCTTCAATCAGTTACAGAAAGTCCAATATTTTAGCGGAATCGGTTTTCCATGCAAAGGAAAACCGGTTCGGTTTTTGGTAACCCTGGAAAACCGGATCGGAGCCGTACCCCTGAAAAACGGTTCGGTTTTTGGTAACCCTGGAAAACCGGTTCGGTTTTTCAGGGTTCCTGAAAAACCGAATCGGTTTTTGGGTGACCCTGAAAAACCGATCGGTTCGGTTTTTCAGGGGGAATCTGAATGATGGAATCGGTTTTCCAGATCCCTGGAAAACCGAATCGGGTTTTCAGATTCCTCTGGAAACCCGATTCGGTTTTCCAGATCTATGGAAAACCGAATCAAGCTTTGGTTTCAAAATTACACAATAATATAATATTATTTCTTTAAAAAAATATATATATCATATTATTGCTGTTGTTATTGATGTTAATACACTAATAATATTTAAGTTACACAATAATATTTAAATTGGTTTAACTTAAATTGGTTTCAACCCATGAAATATTTAGTGCGACTGATTTCATGATTTCATTAAGTGGAATTATTCATTTAGTGGAATTATAAAAAACTAAATTATTGTTAGTTAATTATATTAATATATGTTAATAACTAAAGGCCAATGCGTTCAGTTGAATTGATTTCAATTGATGAGATCATTAGTGTTGGATGATGCAAAACCAATGATTTCATGATTTCGAAATTTTAAATTAACATATCCTAACCATAATAAAGACTCTAATATATGTCAATTAATTAACTTAAATTGGTTTCAATTGATGAAATATTTAGTGCGACTGATTTCATGATTTCATTAAGTGGAATTATTCATTTAGTGGAATTATAAAAAACTAAATTATTGTTAGTTAATTATATTAATATATGTTAATAACTAAAGGCCAATGCGTTCAGTTGAATTGATTTCAATTGATGAGATCATTAGTGTTGGATGATGCAAAACCAATGATTTCATGATTTCGAAATTTTAAATTAACATATCCTAACCATAATAAAGACTCTAATATATGTCAATTAATTAACTTAAATTGGTTTCATTTGATGAAATATTTAGTGCGACTGATTTCATGATTTCATTAAGTGGAATTATTCATTTAGTGGAATTATAAAAAACTAAATTATTGTTAGTTAATTATATTAATATATTTTAATAACTAAAAAAATATTTAAACTAAATTATTGTTTTCACTGATTGACATAAATACTTTAAGTCAAAACTTGAATAGGATATGGATAATTAACTGTTTATTGATGTCACTTAAGTACAACTTCCCCGTAAGAATCAATCATCCATTTTCCAGAGTTATTTACTTTATACAAAGGACGTGAAAATGAATAAATATCTCGTGCAAGCGAAGCCCTCAGTGCGAGGGCGTCCGCAGGTGTATCACGTGGTCGTGATTCCCATGTACTTTCCCTGGATTGCAAAAGGTCCCGTACGTACATGGCGACATATGCTCCACAACTCGTCCTGTTTCATAAATATATGTCAATTCAGAGATACTAACTATTTGGTAATTAAAAACTTCCATGATTAACTAAATATTAATTAATAAATAAATAATAAATAATAACTAAATATTAATTATTAACTAAATATTAAATAATAACTAAATATTAATTAATAACTAAATATTAACTAACAACTCACCCATCGGGTTGCTGTGGCACAGCTGACTCATCAATACGCTCAACCTCCCATCGCTCATCTACAGCTGGCATATGTAATTGAGTCCTCTCATAAAACCCAATAAAGCGAAGCATAACGGGCATAAAACACACCAACGGCTCCAATGCTCGGAGCCGTACCTCTATGTCAATGGACGCCCGGGAATCATACACATAGATTTTCTTCTCTTTCAAGCACACTCGACAGAGGACCCAGTGTTGTTGGTCCAAGCTACACGGCAATAGTACCTACAGTTTCTCTCAATGTAAGTGTTGTAGGACTAATTCCAATTATCAAATAAAAGACTCTAATATTAAAACAACACTTACATTCTCAACACACCACCACGGGACCGATGCATCTATCTTGCCACATCCGAATGGCAGCCATTCTGGGGGTATAGTGGCTGTAGCTGGATCAAATCTTTTTCCTTGGTTGACATATTGCTTATTGTATTCCATGGTCATAATGCCCTGCACATTTTAAAAATTAATAATGTTATTTGATTTCAATGATACATTAGAAAAATTTATCAACCAATAACTTACAAATAAAGAAGTGCCATGAAGGGCGTATCTTCTATCCTCGTCCTCATTCCACCATCCGTTTCGTATGCACATCAAATACGCATCGATGTGCTCACTAGTCAACCAACTATTTTCGTCCTCCAAGGTCACCAATGTGGTCGGAATCACGCACCACGCGCAACGCTCAACCGCACGTCTAAAATAAAAAATTTTAAAAAATTGGTAAAAATTTAAAGTTACGGCAACAACTACGATTGTAGGAAATTATTATTTTTTTTTCCATACCTAAGGTCCAAATGTGCTGAAGCTTTATATTCATTATAGACGGCCTCTATGGGATCTACAGGCTGTGCAACCTCTGTCACCTGCTGTTGGACAATTTTTTTTTTCTTTTTCGCCGGCCCAGGATCCGTGTATGGAGTCCGTAGAGGTGCTGCTGGCCTGGTCTTTCGTTTGGCCCGTTCGTGGCCGTCTTCTCCCTGCTGCTGCACTCAAATTCAAAGACACAAAAGAATATTTATAATTCAATCGTCAACGTTAAACACACTGTTTAAATTATGTCTACCTGGTCATCATCCGACCCAGCCTCTGCAGCGGCTACACCGCTGATCTCCTGCTCCTGCTCCTCCTGCTGAATGGGTGACTGGTGATCCCCCTGTGCCAGAACGACATCCTGGATCTCCTGCTCGATGTCTGACTGGCCCACCTCAATAGGTGACTGCTGGACCCTCTCGTCCTCAGG
This sequence comes from Dimocarpus longan, assembly GCA_022984855.1. Classification (NCBI taxonomy): domain Eukaryota; kingdom Viridiplantae; phylum Streptophyta; class Magnoliopsida; order Sapindales; family Sapindaceae; genus Dimocarpus; species Dimocarpus longan. Next base: position 7,206,933 of record CM041022.1, read on the forward strand.
GATAGATGTTTGACGAACCCCCTCGTCCTGATGTAGAGCTGATGGTGCTGGCTGATCTGTAGTCGGGACATAAATGGGCTCCTCTGGGACAAAGCTCCCACCGCGATGATCGTCGTCGTCACCGTCATCATCATCTGAATCATCGCTATCGCTGAGATACGTCCTAATCCATAAGAAATCCTTTTCCATCCGTCTTAATCTCTTATCCATGCTCTCAACGATCTTCACAGTTGCCTTCTGCCTCTTCTCCATCCTACTCAACTTCTCATTAGTTGTCTTCTGTAAATTTACAATATATTCAAACAACTGCTTCACCTGTAACAAAATTTTGACACGGTTATACGATTGTAGGAAAAATTTTGCCAGAGTCTCCCCTGTATTTTTAAGTATCCAAAAAAACATAACCTGCTTATAATAAATTACACTTCGTCTATCATGTTTAGAGACTCTGTCTCTCCGTCACACCATACTACCACACAACAATGTTCATATTTTTTACATTATATACAATGTTCATATTCCGTAGATAATCATATAAAGGGATGATTTGTACCTCAGAATGGACGTTTGGGATATCGTGGACCTTTTTTGAACGAAACTCTGAAAGGGAATCCTCTGATGATGATTGCATGCCTTGAACGTCTTCATTTGCGACAGAGTCACCCTCTACCACATCATCACCCTCCACCCTAACATCGTCAACCTCGTCATGATCATCATCACCATCACCATCATCACCATCACCATCATCATCATCATCACTATCATCGCCATCATCATCGTCATCATCCGCATCATCATCACTTTCACTGTCACCCTCACTCCCTCCCCCGCCAGATTTATGTACTTCACCCGTTACTAAATTATTAGGGTTGAAGGATTTCCAATAAGCCGTTTGTCTTTCGGCGTCGGTAGGCTCAAGGGTTTGCTCTAAGCCAACTATCTGCATTATATACATGTATACAGTTACATTATAATGTTATACTTCATATAAATAAGTGTAATTAAAACAAACAATAAATTTACTAAACTAATATAGTTGACGTTTGCCACTTACGGGAGATAAATCATCAAGACTGTTGATATTTGTCGGTGTTCTTTTAAGTGACTTTCTCAAGCATCTTGGCAATTCATTTTGTAAATCTCGGACACTTTCTGATATTCTCTTTGCCAATGCCGGAAACACTTCTACCAACCACCACTATAATGCCAAAGAAAACAAATATTACATATACTTAATTTAACCACATTGCAAAGGAATAAATATTAACGGTATTGGTTATACCTGAAACGCATAGACATAGCCATAAATATTGATGTTACGCGGTGGCTTTCTGATCCGCTCTTCAGTCAATGCCATGCGGAGGTAATGGAATAGGACACTATAACATAATGTGCCCCAAGGGAATGAGTTCCACCTCTCCATATCCTCAATGATGATCCACAAAAATAGCGACATCTTCGCCTTCTCATCCTGCCCCATAAACAGATGAAAAGCAATCCCTATATTCGCTAACTTTAAAAGATCTTCATCATTTAATACATCCTCGTCTTTACGGTTCAACTGACTTCTTGCCTCAACAAATGTAGCAAACTCGGATATAGTCGGCAATACTCCATTGAACCATCGCTGTAGGAGACTGTTCGGGTCATTTTGGGTTGCCTGGAAAATTTCACGGTCTATGCCTCCAAAATGAAGTCCTGTAATCAATAAAAACTCCTGTTTCCCGAACCTATATATGCTCCCACCAAGTTCAAACCACATTTCATCTTTACGTCCACTCACCTCCACTTCTCTAGCGAGAACCCATAATAGAACGGAGCCGGCAGCCGTATGGTTGGTATTCCTCAACATATATCCGAATGGGCACTCTCTTATAAACCGGTCATACAAGTTCCTTCCAGTCAGGATATCAACTATTTTCTTCACCACCTTCTGACCAATATGTGTAATCCCTTTCGTTTCCTTTGGAATTGTTTGCAAACTATATTTATACTTGAACTCCATCTGTAGGACACAAAAACAGTGATAAAAAGATCAGTATCAGGATTAAAAGCCATTCTGCCACTACATAAACAATCGGTTTTCCACAGGTGTGAAAAACCGAATCGGTTTTCCACATTGGTGTGGAAAACCGATTCGGTTTTTCACATCGGTGTGGAAAACCGATTCGGTTTTCCACACCGATGTGAAAAACCGAATCGGTTTTCCACACCAATGTGGAAAACCGATTCGCTTTTTCATACGTGTGGAAAACCGATTCGGTTTTTTACTTCGGTTTTTCACCTGAAATGAGCAGATCTCAAAAACCCAACTGACAAAACCGATATGATTCATAACATTTCGAAAAACCTATGTCAAAGTGCATCACCCAATCAGAGTTTCATATGTAACATCGGTTTACCGTATCGGTTTTTCACTATTCAACCAACAAACATTTAAAATCGGTTTTCCAAACTCATCGGTTTTCCACTATCGGTTTTCCACAGGTGTGGTGGAAAACCGATCGGTTTTCCACAGGTGTGGTGGAAAACTGATCGGTTTTCCACCCCTGTGGTGCAAAACCGATCGGTTTTCCACCCCTGTGGTGCAAAACCGATCGGTTTTCCACCCCTGTGGTGCAAAACCGATCGGTTTTCCACCACAGGTGTGGAAAACCGATCGGTTTTCCACCACACCTGTGGAAAACCGATCGGTTTTCCACCACACCTGTGGAAAACCGATCGGTTTTCCACCCCTGTGGTGCAAAACCGATCGGTTTTGCACCACAGGGGTGGAAAACCGATCGGTTTTCCACCACACCTGTGGAAAACCGATCGGTTTTCCACACCTGTGGTGCAAAACCGATCAGTCTTCCACAGGTGTGGTGGAAAACCGATCGGTTTTCCACACCTGTGGTGCAAAACCGATCAGTCTTCCACAGGTGTGGTGGAAAACCGATCGGTTTTCCACAGGTCACCTGTGGAAAACGGATCGGTTTTCCACACCAGTGGAAAACCGATCGGTTTTCCACACCTGTGGAAAACCGATGCGTTCCAGACGACGCTCATATGGTCGGAATCGGCCATATCAGCCACAAATCAGGCCAAACCCAGTCAATACCAACCTATTCTAAACCAAATAAGCAATACCCAACATCCATATTCCACAAACATGTTCAAATCGCGAATGAAAATAAAAAAACTCAACAACCCAACCGAAAACTAACCTTGCCAAAAGCACTCACGTCCCCCGAGCTCTATCCTCCTCTGGGCAAGTCGGAATCGTCGCCGTTGTGGCCGGAAAAAGTGGTTGTGCGTCGCCTCTCGCTCGGTTTTTCGCTCTCCCTCGGTTTCTCTCAAAAACCGATCGGTTTTCCGCTTGGTCGGTGATCCAAAACTGTTTTCCATCACTTTCTGCCACCTATATACTTAGGGGTATTCTGGGTATTTTGGGTATAGCATGTAATTAGTTTGTTTGAGGGGTTAAAAACAATTTTTCAAATTTCAGTGGGTAAAAACAAAATTTATGTTTTTTTATTGGGTATTTCCTGTAATTTCCACTTAAATTTAATGATTAATAATTAATTAATAAGGAGAGATTAATTTATTATTTTTTAAAAAAATTAATATTTAATTAATTTTTTTTGAAATATAATTAAAAGTTTAAAAATTTCTCTAGACTAAAATAATATTTTTAGTCGTTAAATGTACTAAATCGACAGGCGGTTATCAATCGAAAGAGAGAGACTGGAAGCAAAACCCTTTCTGGTCGGTTCAATTATTTCGGGTCGGGTCGTTCGTCATAAAAGAAGAGAAAACTAAATTTACAAAACGGGAAGGAGCCCGGGTAACCGAAAGAGAGACGAGGTAGGCAAAACCCTTCGTGATATGGAAATTGTGTGTTTAGTTGGTTGTTGTTGTCTAAGAATTTGTTAATTGTTCTTTCAAATTATTATTCATTTATGGTTAGTTAGATGCTAATAATAAATCAGTTTGATTTGGCAAAAGTGAAAAAATGGTTGGTGTTGATGGTGATGGAAGTAGAAGGCGTTTGCCGTCATGGATGCTTGGACTTGCCAACCAGCCCCAAAACCAAAAAACAAACAAAAACACTTGTAAACCACCAACATCAACTCAAGTGGTGGTGACTCATAATAATAATGTTGTCACCACAAACAAGAATAGATCTAATAGAGGTGGTCGAAGACGTAAAGATAAGAGTGTTAATAACGATGCAGAGGAGGAGGAGGAAGAGCTGACTGTTGAAGATCTATTGAGTATTGCCAAGGAGGTGATTGATTGATTCATTGATCGTTGGCTAATCTGAACATGTTTTGTTATGTATATATGTATAGATCATATATTAATGTGAGAGTGTCGTAATGTGCTTTTTTTATATCATGCCTGTCTGCAGTATGTCGAAGCTGCTGATGCTGTTACGGATGAACTACAATCATCGAATCCTCGAAAAAAGCAACTTTTGAGGGCTGAATCTTTAGAGAAGGATTCCAAGGGCCCAAGAAGTGTTGAAATGTCGCCCTCACCCACTCATCCAACGACCGCTTCCTTTGATCCGACACTGAGTTCGCCTGGTGCTACTACGACAACAGGGGATCCTGCTCAGGACATGCTGAATCTGTTTTTGGGTCCCTTGCTGATGAAGAAACCTCTAGAGCAGGAAAAGAAGATGGAATTCGCTGATTACAATGAGGATTTTTCGAGAAAGCTGAGTCAGAGGAGCGATGCTGGAGAAGAAGTTGTTGCAGCCCCTGTGAAAACCAAGAGCAGTCTGAAAGACAAGGTAGCAATGTTACTTGACTGAGTATTATTGTCAAATATGTTACAACAACACCTTGAACATCCCAAGTAATTCATGTATAACATCCAAAGTAATTTAACACAATCAATTGGTTAATTGGTTGTTTCTATACATCACACTCCTGCAGGTTACATCTTCCATAATATTGGGGGACAGTACATAAAAATGTCGTTTTTGTGTATATATTTTGTAAATAAGTATTTGTTTGGTCATTTGATTTACTGACCCCTTTATACAATTAAATTTCTGTTTTGGTCCTTGTTGAGCATTGTAGCTGCACTATTTATGATCTTGTCGAGCGTTGCAGCTGCACTATATATAATTTGATTTGGCAGTTAGAAATTTCTGAGACTGAGAGTGGTTTGTTGGTGTGTTTTTTGTACCGATGATTCACTTTTAAGGGTTCTTCTTGTTTTGAGAATTGGACTGGGGATTGACTGAACCATTTACAATAGACAGTTTTTGGGTGAGGTAAATTGGGAATATACAGTTTTCTCCTTTTGAATAGATAAAGAATTGAAATTTGTATCGATGTAAATCACCGATTTGGTGGCTTTTGTATCCCTCCCTCCTACCTAAGGTTTATTCTTTTTGGTGAAATCAGATTTTGTGTTATCTAGGATGCCAAAAGGTGTATAGTTATTGCATTAATTGCAGTTCAACATATTTGTGTAGTTAACAGGATTTAGAGTAGAGCATTTGTCCAAGTTTATGTTTTGAAAGTGAAGATAATTGAGGGAGAAGATTCATTCGTCTTATTATTTCAGCTTAGGGAAAAACCAAATAAATACCGAGAAGGGCAGCACACAAACTACCAATAATTAAGGGATGTGATTAACTTTAATAAAGATAATTATTACCCTAGTCTAGGTCCTAGGAACTATCAAAGATAAGACTTGAAAAGAATATTTCAATCTTTTCATTACTACAACTTAGGACACACAGTTGACCGACTTTCAACAGAAAGTAAAAGCTGTAAAAGCACATGTGACTTTTGCAATTGAGGAATTACTTAACACTTAATTGATGTTTACACAAATAAAAGTTAGTATTGACAAATTTATGTTGCAAATTCGGACCTTCACAACTCTAAGCAAGTTCTAATGCGAAGATTTAAGGGAACTGTCATGTGTTATGAGTTGTGGTTGTCTTGTTAGATAAAATAATCAGAGTTGTGAGCTTTGGACTAGTGTATCTTAAACATCTTATGGCCTTTGTAGAAATAATTTACTTCAGTTCTGGATTTGTCATTGAATTGTTGGGGATGGATGGTTAAGACATTAGCACTATCATCATTTTTGTTACTTATGAAATCAACTTTAACTGGAATTAAGTCTTCATTTATGACCGGGAAAATGTATCATTTTGAGAACCTCAGATCGATTATTAGATTGTAGTGTTCTTTTTTATTGGTTGGGGATTTAATTCCTAATATTCTGAATTATTAGGACCATGTGCTTAGATTTTAATAATGTTGTAGGGCATCTGGGTAGAAAAAGTGAGTATTTAAGATGTGGAACAAAAAGAAAGTGAAAGCTTTTGCTTGCTGGCCAGGTATGATTTTAAGGCCATTCAAGTATGTCAGTTTTGATACCAAATGAAGATCCCATTGCAAGCCTCTTGTTTGGAGATGTGTCTTGAATTGACTAGAGAATCTTTCTGCATTTTGGCATATTTTCTCTCAGATTTTATATTTCTGTAACCAGAGTGACAACTTGAAAACAAAGAAATAACAGAAACAATAGAATGTATTGCTTTATCATATATTCATCTCTGAAGACATTTCAACAAAACATTTGCTTAACTACTAGAAAGAGATAAATAGCCTCATAAATATAATATTTCTAGGTATGTTACATGACTGCTATTAGTAATGAAATGAATGGTAGTAATAGTGTCTGTTTACAAAAATAATTGATTAGAAGACGGCATAGTTTCTTTTTCTTTTTCAATTATTAATATTTGTATTGAGTTTGCATTGAATATGCTGTTTGACTCCTTTATGCATTGGCCTGTTTTGTCACGTTTTGTGTATGACTATAATAAAAATCTTGGAAGGCCTACTTTGTGCCCAATTTTCTTTACATCTTCTTGAACTTGATTTCTGTACTCTCCAAATGTGAATTTTTTGTAAAGAGAAGGTTCTTTGCAACTCCCAATTAAAGACTCGTAAGGAGGGCATAGGAAGTAAGCTATTGAGTATCTTTCTTTCTTCCCATTTGCCATCACTTTATGCTCCACACTCTTATAAACATCATTGCTCCATGCCTGGACCAGATCCAGAAAGTTAGCTTTTGACTTTGGCATGGTGGAAGCACTTTTATGCGTAGTGTCACAAAAAAAAATGGAATGAAAGGAAAACTTCACCTGGAAAAGATCACCAATGTTGACAATAAGGGCATCACGATTAGGTTTGACAGCTACCCATTCGGAATCCTTCATGAGTTGAAGTCCTCCAACTTGATCTTGGTAAAGGATTGTAAGAAAATCACTGTCAGTATGAGGCACTAATCCGAAAATTTCTGCAGATACGGGACAGGGAGGGTATCGATTCAAACGAAGAAAACAAGTGCTTTCATCACAAATATCATCAATCAGTCTCCTTTCGTGGCTTAGATTATCAACTAGAATCCTTGCAAGTAACCTAGCTAGCTTCAACATTGCTGCTGCGAATTCGACCATCACAACCCTGTTAATGACCGACTGATTTAGTGCCATTTGGGCAACAAAGAGTGAAGTACATCTCTCAGGAAAAAAGTAGAGAATGATGAATATAGTGAGAAGAGAGTAGGCATATTTATATATTACCTTAGAGAGGTAAATTCTCCATAACAAGTTTCTTCAGAAATTTTAGTGAGAGGAATGTGGAAAGCTTCAGACCAGGAGAAGTTGTTTTGAGAAGTAGCTCTTGGTGATCCCCACCTGTAAGAATTATTCAAAAGGCCACAAGTAGCTTTCCTTTCAAAGGGTGTTTGAAACAACAACTCCTGCTCCCTCCTCATCTTCCTAAGTAGCTCAGGGCTTATACCATGATTTACTACTTGGAAGAATCCCCATTCTGATGATGCTCTACAAATGGCTTCCACACAAGCATTAGTTTCCTTTTGGTCATGGCTGTTTAGGCCACTGAGGTCTATCAATGGAAGTTGGCATTCTTCCATTACTTGGTGGTGTTCATCATATTTGAGACTGCAAGTGTTGTTGGATGGGTTTGGTAAAAGAGCTCCAAAATGGTGTAGGAGAGGTGGGTTTGAGTCAATCATCATGTTTAGTGTTTGATCAAATACTGGGGTTGTAAGTAACCATATTTATATGCTTTTGAGGAAATGGCAGAGGACAAAGAGAACAAGGAGAAACTGCCAAATAATGACAGCTGTCTCAAGGAGAGCATTTTACTCTGAAATTGTCTCAGACAGAGACTACGTCTGAGACTGCAGGAAGTTGGAAAATGATCAGGAGCATGAATCCAAAATCTGATTTCATTCTTTGACTTCTCCTCCTAAGTGTCACCAACTGGCCCAATTCTATCTTTTTTAAACAACCAGGGCTGACTCTCAATATTTGACCTCACCTCCAATTGATTTTTGTTTTTATAAAAAAGAACTTGAACAACATCATCCTGAAGTAAGCCTGCTTCATATTTTTTACCAAGATTTGGTTGGTTCCTTTTACAATTTTTAGGTGTTGAATTTTTCGACTGATTGGCTAGTGGATGCAATTATTCGTAAGCATATGATTTGAAAAATGTGCACAAAATGAATAGCATCACACTCTATGTTATGTAGGCCAACGTGGACCATGATAACAAATGAAACAAAATTAGTTAATTGATTAATATTAGCTTTAAACTTTCTTTGTGGCTAAATGATTGTTTTCTTATTTTTTCCAGTACAAGTAGTTAAATATGGTTTTGAAAGGTATGATTGCATCAGCAGATACCCCTCTGAGGAAAGACATCAGCATGTCATAACCCCTAAAATTTTTATTGTCTTTAATGTTGATTATAATTATAATGATTAAGATAGAAAGATTATTTTTCCCCTTTAGAAAAGATTCCTTATTCGTAATCACACTTTATAATACCTTTGTAACTAACTAGTGCATCCTTTTGTACTATAATTTCATTGCCTCATCTATTCACATATGATTTTCTGATTTCATTTATAAACATTAAGCCGCTACCATGTCCATTTGTTTGAAAGTAGCTGTCCAAATTTTAAAAATGATCCTTGCAATGAAGAGTTTGATAAAAATGCATGAATAAATTTGATTGATTCAAGATATCAAACGTAGTTAGATTCAATCTAGTTGTTAAGGTTTCGGGTTTAAATTTTCCTTGTACTCCAAAAAGTTGAGTTTAATTCTCCCACTCACAAAGGTGGGAATAAAGACTTGAGTTTATTTATAATAATAATAAATAAATAAACAAATGAGAAGAAGATCTAAATTACACATAAATGCAAGTCATGTATAGGAAAGAATTAGTTACCACAAATTGTAAACTCTAATTATGCTAGACGTTGCTTTCTCTCTCTCTTTCTCTTTTTTTTTAGAGGAATATTTTCCATTCAATTAAACATCAAATAGTACAATAAATTAAATAATGTTATACTTCTCAAAATTTTGTAAAAATCTTTTGCCTAGATAATGTGATAGATGATTTGTAATAATCATCTTAATCACAGTATGATATATTGATGATGTGATAGTTATAAATAAACTTGTCACATCATCTGGAGAATGAATTTGGATAAAATTTTGTGCAGTGTAGCATTACTCCAGTAGTTTTATACATATTCAATGCAAATAGTCATCCATCATAAAAGTTGAAATACAACTATAACAACATTGAAGTACGGAGAGAAAAAAGTGCATAAGAAAAACCATGTCATGGGTATTTCTATTAAAAGCACTGTCGCTATCACAATAGGTATTTCTAATTGACATACCAATTGATCTTCTGTAACGCATCTGCTAAAGCCGTAAGCTTTCAGATCACCATGAGATATTCAAATTTGTATGACCACATAAAAAATAAAAAATAAAAGAAAACAAAATAAAAAACCTTAACCACCACAGATCAATATCTAGGTGGGCATCCACTATCACAGATCTAAATCTAGGTGGACTGAAAACCACCATGGATTGAGATTTAAGCAGAACAAGACCGCTATAGATCTAGATCTAAGTGGAAAACTACCTTCACATATGAAAATATTATTGGAATGAAAACAACAAACATAAAGGTAGAAAGATCTATTGGAGGGGGTCCCCCCTCCTCAGGGTGGGAGGGGATGGTAGCTAGTGTAGAGATAAATCAGATAAAAAACGAGAGAGAGACTAAGGTTTTGTTTATTTCCTACATCAATTTCAAAGTTTTAGAGCCAGGGCTTTCTCCTAGCTCTTTTTTTTTTTTTTTTTTTTGATAATTTAATGATACATCAAGATAAAAATAATGAATTATCAGGATTGTTATGAATATATATATATTTCCTTTCCCTTATACATTATTCAAACTTAAACTACTTTTATAAAAAATCTGAAAAATGATCATTACTAAAAGTATTTATATTATGCTAGTTATTACTTTTAACACACGATTGATGCAAATATAAGTTATCATTATTTACATTAAAATAATTGATGCAATCATTGTCTAATGATCTCAGTGTCCATAACCTTTTTTTTTTTAAAAAAATAACCCTACTCTAGTTAAGAGTGTTTCGGATGTGCAAACCATGTGAAATAGCGACTAATAGCTAAGCACTTATTTGACTAGCATCAAGGAATTGAGTTGAGTTTTACTAACGTCTTCTAATTGAAATGACAATAATATCCTTCATTAAAAAAATAATAAAAACTTTTCAATTTGTCATCGTTTTCAACTAATAAAAAGTTTCATTAACTCTTGTCATTCGCCGACCAAACCAAGCTAGCAACCTCCATGTTAACTGTTGTGCGAATTAGACTAGACTACACCAACAACCTCTATGGCTGACCCAACTAGACCAGCAACCTTCATGACCGACTAAACCAGACCAGACTAGCAACCTTCATGGCTGCCATCGTAATATTCTCTTGCATCCACTATAGCAGTTGTAAGTTCTTTCATCTCCAAGCTTCATCAAGCACCTAATAATAGAGTGAAGAAGAAGCAAACAGAGCTCATGAAGGCATCAAACACGACGCCTTCGCAAACTTTTAGTTTGCAAAGGCGTTGAACTCGACGCCTTCACAAATAATCAGTTTTAGCCCTCATGCTCCTCATTCTCAATGAGGTTAGCTTCGTCACCAATTAAGAGATGGAGAAGAGATTGGAGATGAAGAGTGAATAGAGAAAAAAAAAAAAAAACTACGAGAAAAAATGACCAAAAGAGATAGGAAACAAGTGTCAAAGATGAAGTTGTGGGAAAAGAAATGCTTTTTCTTGTTAATAAAAGGAAATAGTAGATAGACATTTCAGTTTCACGATGATATTTGTGGGCAAAAATAATAAAAACATTAAAAAAGAACCAAAATAATGACCTTAACAAAACTCACCTTGGATTAATATCTTCTCTAATTCATATTTATTTTTGTAATACGTACGTCAATACATAACTTTATATATCTCCAAAAAAATAAATATAATTTTTTAGTCACGTTTTCTATTCCCAAAATACATATCTTAATATGAACTCCCTTGTCACATGCATGATAATATTCTTAATGAAGCCATTTGCACCAAACCTTGACATAATACTTCATGTAAACCCAAAAAAAAAATGTAGGAGGAGAAAAGCATGCGTGTGACGTGGTTGAAAGTTAAAAGAAATGAAATAAAATGATATTCAAATTCAACGAACAAACATTGTGTGATGTATGCATGTTGTTGTTCGTGGTGTTGTTGCCGCTGCCGCCCTGAAAAGTGCTGAGAGCCTGTCTGATGCCGCCCAAAATCCCTAACACATTCAACTGCACGAGTGCATGCATGTCTTTCCTTTTTCATTATATACAACTTTCAAATTCATGCAACTTCTTTATTTTATCTGCATATACATAAATATATTGATATATATATATATATATATATACCACACACAGTAGTTGCAAAATATCCTGCACATTTTCATATGAAATTTCGATTTTATAATATTATCTATAACTATTTTAAATTAATTTAATAAATTATATATGACTCCTTAAAATTTAAAAGTTTATTTTTACAATGTGTGTATATACTATATGGTTACCATATATTAACCAATCATAGGCAGCCATTTATTTTTATTTTTTTATTATTATTCTTAGGGTATCAGATGCTTTATGCCCCGGTCGCTTTCAAGTATTTTAACAACAATTTGATTAATATAATATATATATGATGGTGTTTGACTCCTGCTCACATTTTATATTTTGTTGTTGATTATGCATGCATGTTAATACATTGTTGAGAAAGAGGAGTTACAGAAGTTGCAACAAATATATTTTATTCTAATTACATCTAACAACTCGATTGTTCACATCATGATTTTTTTTTTTTTTTTTATTATAATAACATCGATCTATTCTATCCTTACAAGATATGTTTAACAGAGCCTTTGTGTAGATTATATTGGACAATAGAACTTTTTTCATTTTAATTGAACAAAACAAAGCAGCTCATTACAACTCAAATTTTTGTATAAATTTAGGTAAGACAAAAGCATTGTTTTCTCAATGGGAAACTTTGATGAAAATTAAGGTAGCAATCATAGAGAATAAAGTAATTCCAATGATCCTTTAAGCATGAATGGTGGACCAATGACAAGGGCCAAAGCTAAAAGGATGAAAGAAATTTTAAATGGGCTAATCAAAATGTTTGGGCAAAGAATCATGCACAACTCGGGCTAGACAGTTTAGAGGTGTCACAAAGGCTTAAAAACATCATTCAAGTCCAAAAGAATCAAGATCGAAGGAATTTGGGCCTAATCTACAATGAGTCATGCATGAGGAGTATTTTTGGGACATAATTTCTTTTGATAAAAAATGAGTTATGAGACGTGTCATATGTAATTGGAAAAATCAGAATTTTAACTTCATTTTGATATTTTAAAACGTGTCATCACTACAACAAAATAGACTATTTGCACCGGAGTATCCATACCGGACATTAAAGGTCCGGTATGGATGAGCTATTTTGTTGTAGTGCATTTGAAGACCCCAAGAGGAAGTTATAACTTAATATATTTTAATGGTCTGTATTCAATAGATCTTTAATTTTTGTCAACTAAGTTTTGATTATTTCTTATTGTTAGTTGCTTGCATTTATTTTTTTCTATTTCCCATCCTTGGAGGATTGTTCCGAGAGCGTCTATAAATATTAGACTCCTGTAAACTAAAGAGAGCAAATGAATATTTTGATTAATTGAATGAGGGCTTTTCTTTTTTAAAGAACTTTTTTATCTTATCAAGCTAATACTTGTGGCGATTGAATCCGACTTATCTCCCATCTTCTTATCTCATTCTTGGGAGTGACGTCAATATCATTCTTTATAACTTTGGTTATTGATTGACGACATATAACTAATGGGATAAGGTTCCTTTATAACTTTGGTTATCATATAATCAACGGGTTAAAGCTTTTTTATAACTTTGGTTTTTGGTTATCACATAATCAACGAGTTAAGGTCCATTTTATAAACATATTTTAATCTTTCTTGGAGTTACGTTCTTAATATCTATTGTGAGTGTCTTATCGGTTTCTGGGTATCACATCATCTTGGTATCAGAACTTTGGGTCTTAATTCAAGTTTGGGTTATCAATTTAATTTTTCTTGTTTCTATTTTTCTTTTAATTGTTGCATCATTCTAGTTTGATTAAAAATACAAAAAAAAAAAAAAAGTGTGAATGAATGAAATTCAAAGAGTGAAACCCAAGTGTTGAGTGAAACACCTGAAAAAGTGTGAGAGATTCTTTTTCTTTTAACATTTTTTTTAGATTTTCAATCAAGATTTTGGACAATTAGATGGGTTATGATCTGAGGACAAATTGTTTTGAGAAAAAGAAGAATGATAGAAACCCAAGGAGCAAGCAAAACAAGAGAGGTATTTTTGGGACACCATATCTTTTGATAAAAAAAAAAAAAAAAAGTTATGAGATGTGCTATATATAGTTGGAAAGATCGGAGTCTTAATTTTTTTTTGACATTTAGAGACATATCATTTAAAAACTTTAAGAGGAAATTATGACTGAATACATTTTAGTGATCTGTATTCAATAAATCTTTAATTCTTATCAATCAAGCTTTTATTATTTTTTATTGTTAGTTGCTTGCATTTATTTTTTTGTGTTTCCTAGCTTAAAGGGTTGTTCCAAAAGTGTCTATACATATTAGACTCATGAAAAAAAAAAAAAAGATGAAATATAAGTTTAAGAATGAATTTGGATGATAAAATATCAGTTTTCACTCTTTGTTCATCATTAACATGAGATCTTATCAAGTTATACTTGTGATGATCAAAATCATGATCTTATTAAGTTAAACTTGTAGCGATGTGATCTTGTCAAACTATACTTATGATGATCGAAATTATTATTTATCTCCCATTTTTTCATCTATATCTTAGGAATGACATCAATATCATTATTGTCATAATTTTTATTCTTAATTATCAAATATTTAATGGGTCAAAATTCTTTATAATTTTGGTTCTTAAATGACATAATCAATGGTCAAAGTTTTCATTATAAATTTGTTTTAATCTTTCTTGGGGTTGTGTTTCAATTTAACTGCGGGTGTTGTATTTTTATATACGGGGTTCGTATCAAACTTTTACAATAATTCACACATTATCTCTTAGTAGAAACGGTTTGAGTCTCACTCTTTCGTTCTATTAAAATGAAAAGTGTGGGTGTAAGTTTCTTCTTGGTAAAAGTTACTATCTCCTAGTTGTAAGAGTAGTCATCTGAACTATTTGGTTCCAACAATCATTTAATTCATAAGATGTGATTGTTTAAAAAAATAATAATAATAACTTTGACACTAATCCTAATAATATGATATCAAATGAAAGTCAGCCTATAATATATAAAATGTCATAGAATTTGGAGAGGTACTTGGCAGTTTTGTTTCTGTTCTTATTGGATGTTAGTGGCTTTTGCAGAATTGTATTTCCGTTTCCTTTTTCGTTTCTGGTAAGAGGGAAAAAAAAAAAAAGCTTTAATAAGACAGGCACTCCACGTACATTATATATGATTCAAATTTGAATGTGGACGATAATTTTTAAAAGTCATAGTTACAATATTTATTTTATTATAAGATATTTTATTCCAATACTGTTGACATGAACATAAGAAAGCAGTAAGTTAGACTTAATATTATAGTGTAATGGGAATAAATTTATTAGTTGTCTGCATGTCTTTTAAAGTAAGATGCTTAAATGTATTTGAAAAAAAAAAAGAAGTTAAGATGCTTAAAAACTAAAAGATTAAAAAAAAAAAAAAATGGCTACCTAATATGGCTTTGGTTTTTAACAATTTATTGGCTAAACAGACTCTAATCGAACAAACACAATCACTCTAGTTTGTAGTTCGGAGAGTCAAGAGAGTAAAATATCAAAATAAATTAAAATAATAATAATAATAATAATGTGTTTACGGATACAAGCCATCAATTCTTTGGTGCTATGTAAAAAAAAAAAGGAACTCTTACATATTTAAGGATTAAAAGTAACAAATATGAATCGTTAATTAATTGAGTTTTGAATTATTAATGCTACAAAATATCAGTTTACTAAGGGTAAAGCTAAATTAATTCCTGATTGGTATTTACTTTTGAGAAATTAGAATAAGATTATATAATAATTTTAGTATAAAAAAGATGTATGGTAAATCTTCAAAAAGTGATCACTTAATATTTTAGATTGATTTAACTTTTAAACGAGATTATGAAATAGTTTACCTTTAAAATTTAATAAATCTTTCAAATAATCAAACCATCTTTATGAATTTTAACATTATGACACTTTTTTCTCAATCTGAATCACAAGTAAATTTATAGATAGTACTTCAATCTTTCTCTCTTTTTGACATTATATAAACTCACAAAAATTAACATAAAAATTTATCAAACATATATATATATATATATATGCATATTAAGGATGTCAACGGGGCTCCGGATCTGATTTGAAGAGGGATCCTGGGGATGTAAATCCATACCCAAATCTAAATACGGATGGAGATAAGGGAAGCTGCCCCGTCTCCGTTTGTTTCCCCCGTTTTATAATAGAGCATTTTCTAGAAAAATCCCCGACTTTTGTTTGAAATAAGAAACCATACCCCTCATAGTTTTCATAATTAGCATTTTTCCACCCCGCCGCTAGTGTTGACGTTAGAAAAGGTGACTCTCACGCATGTACAGTGATAAATGGTCTGTTTATCCATGATTTAATCTTAATTAAAATATTATTAAAAATTTAAAATAAACTTAATTAAAATAAAATTAATAAACAAAATTAATAAAAGAAGATCTTCATCGTCGATATTTAAAATAGATGATGGGAGATCAAAATTAATTTAATAGTTGTAAAAAATAAATAAGAATTAAAAATAATAAACATATATATATTTTTTTAAAAAAAGATCTCTGATGGGATTAATTTAAAAATCAAATTTAATATTTATATATGTTGAAAATTTTAATTTTTAAAATTTTCTTAAACATAAAGATAATAGATCTCTACCGTCCATCTCTAAGATGAACGGTGGAGATCAAAGAATTTAAAAAAATTTGAAAAAAGAAAGAAGAATAAAGATTGTTGAAAGAAAAAGAAAAATTCCAATTGAAGATTTAGGTTATGAACCCATATGCTCAAGTTTAAGATCATTTTTAACTAGAGCATATGGGTTCATAACCCAAATCTTCCCTTTTTTTATTATTATTATTTTTTAAAAAAAAAATCGCAACTATTTCAAGAAATGTCTATCACCGTTCATAACATGTCCTGAATCCAATCATAATCCTTCATAATCAATCAACCCCAAATCACATTAAACCCAGAACTTCAACACCAAATCCGTGTCTCTTCAATCCATTACAACCAACCAACCAATCAACATCTGCATGTATTTATATATATATATATATATATATATGTCTCCCACATTTGGGTTGCCTATATGAAAGTTCCTCATTTGGGTTCCAATCGAACCTAGATTATGTGGGTTCGATTGGAATCCAGATGATGGAAAGGAAAAAAAAAAAGAAAGATAGAAAGAGTGATGGAGATAGTCTGGAGAGGGAGATCAAGATCTGGAGAGGGAAATCAAGATCTAGAGAGGGAAAGGAATTGTTGGACGGTGGAGATGGACAGAGATTCGGTGCCAATGGGAGTAGGCCCAACGTCGGTCTGCTTCCACAAGAAGAAATCAACATAGGATCACCTCCTTTCAGAGCAAATATAATTTTTTGTATATAAGAAACAGAGAAGATAGAGGGAAAAAGAGATAGGGGCAAAGAAAGGAGATGAAGAGAGAGAAGCAGAGGAATGGTTGGAGAGGGTGGAGGAATGAACGCAAAAGAATGTGATTAGAGAAAATGAGATATTTGAGAGAGTAGAGGAATATAGATGGACGACAAAGGAGGATTTGTTATTCTTTTCATTCTTTGCTTTAATTTTTTGTTTAATAATCTAATAATTTATTAAAATTGTTCTTGATCTCTCAGCCTCCATTTTAGAGATGGACGATGGAGATTTTTTTTTATTAATTTTATTTTCTTTTATTATTATTTTTTATATTTATCAATTTTTAAATTTAAAAAAAATGTCCACTCTTCATCTATATTGATGAGCGGTGTAGACATGACCACGGTTCGGTTCGGTTTCGGTTCCGAACCGACGGTTCCGGTTCTAAAAAAGCTAGAACCAGAACCTTAACCGAAATAACACGGTTTTGGTTCGGTTCTGTAACAGTTCAGATTCCGATTCCGGTTTCGATTCTATAACGGTTTCGGTTCCGATTCTGAAACCTTTTTTTAAAATGATAATTTAAAATTTAAAAATTAATATTAAACTATATTTTAAAATTAAAAAATTTATAAAATCCAGATTACCCATTTACCCTCACTCTTCTCTTCTCTCTCTGTCTTTTTCTTCTCCGATTCTCCCTCTTCTTCTTCTTTTCTATTTCTCTGTTTTCTTCTCTTTCTCTCTTCTTCTTCTTTTCTATTTCTCTGTTTTCTTCTCTTTCTCTCTTCTTCTTCTTCTTCTTCTCTTTGTTTTTTTTTGTTTTCTTTACCAGCTGATCTGGGTTCCAGAACCCAGATCGGCATCTGGGTTTGGAAACCCAGACGCTGATCTGGGTTCTGGTTCTGGAACCCAGACGTCGATCTGGGTTTTCAGAACCCAGATCGACCGTTTGGAATGGAAACCCAGACCGGTGTCTGGGTTTCCAGATGGAAACCCAGACGTCGGTCTGGGTTTCCATTTCCAGATGGAAACCCAGACTCCCAAACTGGGTTCTGAAAACCCAGATCTACGTCTGGGTTTCCAGATCCAGTTCAGCGCCCAAACTAGCATCTGAAAATTTGATCTGGGTTTCCATCTGGAAACCCAGACGCCATCTAGAAACCCAGATCGGGTTTCCAAATGGAAACCCAAACGCCCGTCCGGCGTTTGGGTTTCCATCTGGAAGCTCAGATCAGGTTTCCAGATGCGAAAACCCAGATCTGGGCAAATCTGAAAACCCAATTTCCGTTTGGTTTGGATGATTGATTTTGTTGATGGCATCTGGGAACCCAGATCTGGGCAAATCTGGAAACCCAGTTTCCATTTGGTTTAGATGATTGATTTTGTTGATGATGATTGTGTGACTTGTGTCTATGATGGTGTTGATTATGGTGTTTATTATAGATGGTATTGAAATTTTGGGTCTGTTTGATGCAGGTTTAATGTCTGTTTGTTTGTTTGTTTTTTTTTTTTTTTTAATTTATTTAAGAACCGGAACCGCCGGTTCAAGGCGGTTCCGGTACCACCGGTTCTTTGAACCGACGGTTCCGGTTCCTTTAAGGTTAGAACCGAAACCAAAACCGGAACCGCTATAGTGACGGTTTCGGTTCGGTTCCAAACCGGAACTAGAACCTTATGTTCTGCTTCTGGTTCTACAGTGACGGCACGGTTCGAACCGAACCGTGGTCATGTCTAGAGCGGTGGATATTAGAGGTTGGTTTTTACTTTTTATTTTTATTTTATTTCATTTTTTTAAAAAAATTATCTTATTTTATTTGTTAAAAATATTTTAATATATGTAAAAGACATTTTTATCCTTCCACCACAAATGGCAATAGTTTTCCTCTAATGGAATTGATAACGGCAGAGTGTTATTTCCTTATTTAATTAAACAACAAAATGAAAAAAATGTTAATTACGAAACAACAAGGGGGGTAGCTTCTTATTTCGGGCGAAAGTTGGACGGTTACTTAGAAAATGCCCTTCATAATATTATAAATATAAAGATATAGAAAATATTTTTATTTAATGTTTAAACGTATTTCAATAATTTCTTAAAATATAATTTTATTTTTGTTTTCACCTCATTTACCTATAAAACCCTAATCATATTTTTTCACTTTGAATTATATTTATATATTGTATGTGATTTTTAATCCCTCTTGAAGCTCAATCTAACAGGATCAAATAGGAATAGGACCCCAAGGGAAACTAAGAAATGGGCATAGGAAACCCACCCCAAATATCTCTATCCCCATTTCTTTCAAATGGGGATTTCGATGGGAACGGAGGAGGGATGAAGGAATGAGAATACCCACCCTTAACCCCAAACTGACCTACTGACCCCCTCGACGCATGTTACTTTTGAGTCTTACAACCATGTTAATTATTCTACCAAACAATCACTTGATAACTTCACACCTAATCATTTCTCCAACTATTGTTTTAAAAAATACGTCTATAAACTTACCCTAAATTAATTTAAAAGTTTTAATTTTATTTTGTGAATTCAATCTAGAATAAATTGATTTTAAATCAGAGTTTTAAGTTGATTTAGCATAACTTTTTAGTAATTATAATTATCTATCGTTAAATTCAATCTAGTAGAAATTGTTCAAAACAAGTCAATGACGTTAAAAAGCAAAGCTGAAAATCTGTAACTCAAAATTCAAAGAAACATGACAATCAAATGTATCATTCTATGCTCTAACCCGCCAATCCAGCCTCTCCTCCTTGAAAAGTGAGTACCAACAAAGACAAAATCACATCATCAAAGAAATAAATACCATACACTAGTAGTCCCAGAATTCCATTGTAACTGCTAAGGAAGAACGTCAAGTCCTCAAAAGTTAAAATCAAATGCCATCTCTTTTGCGAACAAAAGAGATTTAATTTAACCATTTCTTCTATCTCAAGCACAAACATTTTGTAACTCTCAGTAACGGTACCTACTTCGATCTCGATCACGGTCCCTGTCTCGCTCATATTCTCTCTCCCGATCATAACTATAATCTCGTTCCCTATCTCTTCCTCGATCCCTCTCTCTACTTCTACTCCGGCGCCTCTCCCTATCATCACGCTCTCTGTTCCTACTGCTTTCCCTATCATCACGTTCCCTTCCTCGATCTCTGCTTCTTTCTCTTCCATCTTTATCAGTGACACCTGCATAAAGAGTTGTTTGTTAACAAGACACCAAACTCCAAGAGCTAATCTAATTAAAAGATAAAAGTTCAAGATAAGAAACACAGCGAACTTCTGTTAATTGACAATAGAATTACAAAGGATCACAGTGAACAAGCTGTCTGCATAAAAGCATGATGACCAGACCTGGACTTTCAGAAAAAAGTCCAAGTACAAAAACAGCAGATACGAACTGTTTCAACTTAGGGTACAGCCTTTCCAATCACCTATGAACGATAAAACAAGGAATTCCAGGAAATTCTAAAGAGAGAATCCCAGAATTTGACTCTTTCTCATAGAGGCAGAACCCCCTTACACTCAAAGATTTCCCTATTTCTTTCAAGCCATAACATACTTGATACCTGACTGCAATTCAGATCCTAAAATCAGCTAACTACCGAGTTAACCAAGGACCTTGAAGAAAAAAGATATTCACTGCATTCTAAGTTCATCTATCAGATGATATACCACTAAGGATTCTTCTTCTTTGTGTTATATCATTAGCATTAATTCCATCAACCATGCAAGAATTTGATTTTTCACACGAGAATGAATTAGGGTGCTTATAACATTCATTGCTAGTTACTTGAGAACATTAAACATGAACTAATCATCTTACCAATTAATGACAACGATAAACAGTATACTTCATTTTACCTAATTAACCCTATTGGAAGCAAGTAACAATCTACTTTATTTATAACCATGTATGCTCTCTGAAGTACATGTATGCTGACATATAAAATATCAACATGCACTATATTGCAACACCACACTTCATTTCTGCTTTACCCGTTGCCAAGACTCCATTCTTATTTTGTTTGATTCCTAATGGTCTTGAGGCCAGTAAAAGCTTGTGAGTTCGTTTGTTAGCTTCGTAGTAGGCACAAACCAAGAAAAGATGTTAAAGAAAATGCTTTGGGATCAGACATCAAAGAAACATAGAACGAAAAAGCAATACAAGAGCAACATAAAAGCAGAACTTTATTTCTTAGGAGGAGTTAGAATGCTAATATACTAATGTTACGTTATTTCTTAATAGGTTAAGTTTTTAAATCTAACGGTTACCAGCAGGAACAAATTTGTGATGTGACATTTGATCAGACTATTATCTGAATCATTGAGAGAGCTTTAAAATGTCAATTTAAAATACTATTCAACTGGGCTTGAAAAAGTCAATTTATGGTGGTTATTTAGCAGCTTGAATACGAATGTAGATGATTGGATTCTCGAATGACTCAGTAGTTGTCAATTGGAGGCTAAAGCTTAGGTTAATTTAGTGAGGTCATATGCGAACACTATTTAGTGGGATAATGGTTTCCACTTAAACAATATTTTGTCGATTCTAAGCGAGTTGTAATTTCATGAGGAACCTTTTTATGGCATTAAAAGGCTATTAAAAATTTGGAAACGAGAAAATCAGATCTTTGGCATGCATCTAGAAAGTAATAAAGAAGATCATAATGAACAGTTCCCCAGAACAGTACTTTGTTGGTTCTATGTGAAATTCGTGAATAGTTGTTTCATGACAAACCTCTGCTATGGTTTAAAGGGAATCAGGTCTTACTTTGGCAAACATTTAAAAGTAACTAAGATGCTAACAATAAATACAAAAGTCAAAAATAAAGAATAAAGAATAACAGGGCTTAAAGTAAGACAATAACAAAAACAAAAAAAGAAATCACATAATTTAATAAAACACTCAGAAATTAAATTCAAATCTCATCAACATCAACTATGAATGATTCTAAAAACACAATCATACATATAAAGAACTAACTACTTTCCTATTTTTTTTTTTTTTTAATTTGTTTCATGAGATATAATAATTTTATTACTATCAAAGCTGAGTACAATGAGTGGAACAGCAGTCCACAGAAAATTACAGACAAGCCATGAAGGCGAACAAAATTCAAAATGTTATCATTGTTAGCAACACCCTCCCAATTTTGTGAAAAGTAAAATAAGGTAAAGTCTCAAGACAATGAACCATATTTCATTAAATTAATTAAAAAATATATATATATATTCCTCTGTATCCAAATCACAAAAAGAAAAGGCCTTGGAATGGGAACATGCTACATTATTTGGCAAGAGGCTTTAGTTCAGCCAATTTCAGACCACTGTCCAGTTCTGTTTGATTCAAATTGTATAAAGCCGAGTCCAGTCCCATTTAGGTTTAAAAATATGTGGATTCAGCATCCAAGGGCTGCATTGAGGAGTGGAGGAAAGACGGCATGGGGCCAGGTTTGGGAGATATACAAGTTTATGAGAAAGTGACTCCATGTGAAAAAACAATCTGGAAATCTAGAACAAGGATGTATTTGCCAATGTCAAAGAGAATAAAAATATGGTCTCGTGTAGACTCAAGGAATTAGACAAGAAGGAAGAAGAGGGGCACCTAGATGACATGTTAAGAAGTGAAAAAGAAGTTGAAACTAAGCTACCAGAGTTGATTTTCAAGGAAGAGATTCTATGGAGACAAAAGGCAAAGACAAGCACAGGCTAATCAAGCAGATCGACAATACTAGAATGTTCCATAAAATTGTTAATGGAATAAAACAATGCGTAATTCTTTTAACAAATTGGAGACTAAAGAGGGCACGACTACAGAAACGAGAAGCACAATTAAAGAGGAGATAATCAAGTATTTCATAGAGCTACACTCACAAGTACAAATTTGTTAACAATGGTTAAAGATAAAAGTGCAACTTTTCAGTGCAGCCTTGCGAAGTCACTATGCCCCGATGGCTTCACTAAGGAAATCTTTCCAAAGGTGTTAAGAATTTAAACAAGGAGACATTGAGAAGTGTTCGAAGAGTTACAGAAATACCCTTAAAAACTAAAAGCTAATAGAACTATTGAATTAGAGACTAATAACTAAATTAACTATCAAGCATAGGTTAGAAAATCAAATGAGGTGCCGCCTCAAGGCGTACCTCAATCACCACACGGCTGGAGATGCATCAAGGCGGGTGCCTCAACCGGCTTGAAGAGGAGGAGCAGAGTCGCCTCAGGTACTTGAGGCAGCCAGGTCGATAATCCTTTTTTTTTTTTTAAAAAAAAAAAAATCATGTTCATATATATATATATATATATAAGGCAGAAGCGTGGTGGTGGCGTGGTGGTAACGGTGGAGAGATGATAAGAGAAAGATGAGTGAGAGAGAGAGAGAGAAAGTGAAGTGTGATTGATTGGAAACTGATTATGGGAAAGCCCTTGATAAGTCGTTGTCTTTTATGCTTTTAATCAATATTAATGATTGTTATCATTTTTATAATTTGAAAACCAACATTAAACGAATAGAGGTTTGTCGAATGTGTCGAGACAAATACTATTTATGTGATTGGAAAATTTTGTATTTGATATATATATGTGTGTGTGTGTGTGGGGTATATTTATGGTTTTAGTGTTGGTTATGACTTATTTATTAAACATTAAGGATGATTTTATACTTTAGTTTTTTCTAGTTTCTTTTATTTAATTTTTTATCATTTTCAAGTTGAGGTGACTGCATTGCCTTGCCAGGGCATAACCGCCTAGCATTGCCTTCCGCTTTCTAAAACTTTGCTATCAAAGACACAAAGGTTTTAGATAAAAAAACATATGTTTGTTATTAAGCAAGCCACAGGTTTTGGTCTTGGCTGCCAAAGCGGATGAAGAATTATACAAAATTGTTAAGAGACATGATCAAGTGTTAATACAGCTAAAACTGTTCAGACAACTACGTTACAAACATATGGCTAACATCTTTTCTTGCTCATATCCATAAATGTTATTATTTGAACTGTTACTCAGGCATTCTAAAACAGTAATTCTTAAATGGAAAAAAGAAAACAAACAAAAGAGGAACAAAAACACATGCAAAATATCATATATTTCTGCATAATTCTTATATTTTAAGCACATGTTTTCCTTCAAGAATTTTATGGCAAACAAGAACGATAACAATAACAGTACTAACAATAATGACAAGAACAGTAGCAATAAGTATAATAATATATATGTTCTGTTGTCAAATTCACATGTTATTTCTAAGATTAAAAATGTTTCATTTTCTACAACTTTGAATAAAGTATTTGAAGTCATTCTGTTATGATAGGTTTTTTTTTTTTTTCATAAAAAAGGCTTAGATCTTACCTTATTAAATAACTTGTGGCAAATGTGCAAACATGAGAACAATCAGGATTAGTTTAGAATTTAAAATACTATAATTAGGGGTGATCAGACACAACCTCCATGTTGAGTATATCTAAATCCAATACATGCACTTTAAAAGAATCCACTAATCTCTCAATATTAACATGTCAAATTGAAAGTGCATTTATGTCAACTAGCAATCATCATGTTCTATTTATTAAATTGCAAAAAATATTACGTATCCTCATGTCTATTTGCAGAACTGCAAACTCCACCTACCATTGTTGAACTGAGTAAAAATGCATTTATAATGCATCACAGTAAACATAAAGTTAAATGGAAAAACACTATTTCACACTCAAGTTCCTTCACTAAGTGACCAAGTGGTTAATTTCCTCTCAGTCCTACATCTTTCAACTACTTAAATGCATGCTGCCACTGATATATATCATAACCTATAAAGGACTAGTACATCTATAAAACACATAATGGCTAACTTTACAAGAACAAAGAGAGAATCTTTAGATCAGGGTATGACACAAATCGGGATAGAAGCCAAAACACATGTAGGATTGACCATCAACACTACTGAACTGTATTTGGTCATTAACGGAACACATGAAATCATCACCCCTTCAAAGTGGCATATTGTGAACTGATAACTGCTAAGCCAAATGCTAAAAAGCAAGTTTAGCTTTGACTCGAGTAAGCCAAATCTATTTTGTTTCTAGCTCTTGAAAATAAATTGTCCCGTGGAATGCATCAAACATGAATTGCAATATATCCATGAAGAAGACCGATACCTAAGCAGCGCATAACCAAATGGTGGAATGCTAAAGGATAACTGCCTCATAGTACTCAAAAAGAAAAATGGGTACGGGAGAACAATACTACTATTAAAAGGCTCAGAATACCTAGTTCTTCAACCTCCCATCCAGCACGACCAGCACCTGTAGCCCGTCCAGCTTCAGCTTGTTGTGTTTTAGCACGGAACTTCTTCTTGAGATTGCCAAACTCATCATACAACTCACCATCATCCTGACAATACATCATACAGACCATTATTCCAGAATATACTATGCAACTTCAAATAGATCTGGCTACTTTTGTTTCTTTACTTTTGGAGAGAGTCTACACTTATGGTGGGAGTAAACTGAGATTTTATAATCAATGTTTTGAAATGCAAAAAGCAGTTCAAGGCGGTGAACCCGCAGCAAGGCAAGGCAACGCAGCTGCCTCAAGGCAGGCGCCTCAATCCAAAAATGATAAAAATAATAAAAATTAACCAAAAAAATATAAAAAATAGGATATCATCCTTAACATTGTGCGAAAGTTTCATAACCAACATTAGAAGCATAAAAATCCAATAAAATAGAACCTAACCAAATAAAAATATTGAGGAGGAAATTTTTGAGTGAAAGGAGAGATAACATTGGGTTGAGAGGGGATTCAATGGAGGGTTTTACAAAGTCTGCTGTCTTCTTTATCCCACAATATATAGATAGGTTTTCTTTATTTAAAGAACCACACTTTTAGTCTTATATATGCTGAGTAATATATAGCCATACAGGTTTCTGTGGCTGTCGCATATCAACCACTTCAGCCTATATAGTTATCTTTTCTTAAGAAAAGTGCCATGCTGTTAGTAACGTCAAACAGGTTTATAGCTTTATTCAAAGAAATAAAACAGGTCTGTGGCTGCTGCATGCGAACTGACTCAACAATATATATATTTTTAATTAAATTGTGGTCTTTTTTTTTTTTTTTTTTTTCCCAAGGGTTTGGCAACTACTGCCTCATTCTTGCCTCACGACTCGGGCTGAGGCATCCCCGTCAATCAGCTATGGTGGACCAAACAACTAAGTGGCCTGAGGCACCTGCCTCAAGGCGCCCTCAGCCATGGGTGAAGGCTGAGTTCTAAAATAGTGTTTATAATTATTTACTACTGGGGATTATTTTTCGGGTGATTTGGGAAGAAAGGGATAGTAGATTTTTGAAAAAGCTAAATTTGAAAGCTGTAGGTTTTTATGGGATAGGATGCCTTATTTAGCTTCATTATGGGCTTCCGTTACTAAAAAAAATTAAGAGTTTTCGTTGTTTTTTATTTCACATATTTGGAAGAGAGTAGTTAAAAGATTCCGTCTTGATTTTTTAGGTTATATACATATTGGATGGATTTTAATTCTTGACCACTAGTCTACCTTTGTACTCTTCCTAGTTTCTAATCGAATATAATTAGTAAATAGAGAGAATCAATAAAAAGAAAAACACCCTTTAAATAATGGCAACACAACTACATCTTACTTCTTCAGCCTCCCGTCGGCGTCGCCTAGTTTCCTCTATTTCTTCTTCATCAAGTTCTTTGTAACCACCACCACGTCCTCCTCTATTCAAATATCGAAATGCACATTACAGCAATATTAACTAATCATAATGACCACACACGTAAATCAATAAACCCTAGCACTCAAAAAAGAGAGAGAGAGAGAGAGAGAGAGAGAGAGAGAGAGAGCAATAAAACCATGCATGCATACCAAAGCAAATCCTTGTGAAACAATATTTTAAGCATGACTTACATATAAGGAAAGATCAAAAATCAGTATGGATGACACTGACACCTAAAAATATCTTAAGTGTCCAAAATATATACACCAAAAAAGAAAAGTTAATTATCATATGATACCTCACACCACCTTCATTATGACCAGGTTTATTGGTATTGCAAATATTGCACTTTGTTCGCTTTGCCCAGTTGATATTCCCACACCTGAAAGAAAAATAGAAAGATTAAAAAAATAAAAAGAAGAAAAATGGCATGAGGAAAACAACATATATAACATGGCACTAAACAGACAGTCTACTTCACCATACCTTCGAAAAAACAATCAATTCATTAAATATCAAACATGCAAGATACATCCTAAGTATCTGCTCTAATTAAGAAGTTAACCAGTAGCATGATAAAGAATGTAAAACAATATGCAAAATGGTTCTGATATTATAAATACAATTCAGTAATTATAAAATGATTGGTTAAAATGATTGCTGAATTGTGCAATTACTACATTTTAACCTCAAATTCCCACACACAATACTAAAGGAAAATTATGATATGCATGTGTCCTAAGATCAATATGGTAGAGCACAGACAAGAATATGCAAATTGAGAATAACATATTTTTATATATGCTAAGCTAAGCTAAGCTAGCAATAATTTTATCATCTTAAATTAAAAAATTCATCTTCACAATGACAACCATGTGTCCATAAATTCAGACAGACTACCACTATCATGGTAAACCTAAGTTATTCTACTTAATTGTCAACCAGAGCTCAAGTGAATATATCTTTTCCCTTTTGTGGCCTAGCACAGAGGCCAAAACCCTGCCACATATTACACAAAAGACCACTTTGAGCAGAAATTTGTTAGCCTAAAACAGCATCCACTCTTTGAAACATATGGTGCAGCAACTGGACCACAAACTCTGGAACCAGACTCCAACAAACTTTAGTCAACCAAATTTTAAAGAGCCTTTAGTCTCCTTCTAGTTCTAGCCAAATGCGTGTACAATGGTGTTGAGTCAACCCCTAAACTCAAGCCTTATGTTTGTCCAAAGCTGAAACTGACTGCTCTATTTTGAAAACAACTTGGGTTGTTGATCAAATTACGACAAGTGTAACAAACTTTGTCATGTCATAAACTAACAACATACAAAAAGAAATCAAACTAAAACTCATCGAGAACAAGTATCAATTAGCAAACGAGACACTATGCTACACTTAAAAAGCATTCAATGAATCACAAAATGAAACAAGTATAACTCACAACATAGCATAAACAGTCTTACATAGGACAAGACCAATCATTCGGACCAAAGAGTCCCGTAGAAGCACCAACTTGCCGACCTGGATTCCCAGAGTCATTCCCCCCACCACCCCCACGACCTCTACCACGACCACCACCACCTCCCATGCCGCCACCAGACGCACCAGCTGGTCGGGCAGTTCCACAACGATTACAAACACCACGAAACGCAAAATTCACATTCGAGCAACTGCTACCAACATCACAAAACCAATTTGCAGGACAATAACAACTACAGCATAAAAAACAAAAACAACACACGGCTACAAAAGACGACAAAGAAGAAGGAGCTGCTCACCAATATATCACATCACAGACCTTGTATTCGGACACAACCAATCTCCCTCCTGTTGCCACGCTTTCCCCGAAGCATCCCCACCACCACCTCGACCTCTACCTCGTCCATCATTCACATCGCTCAAATTCTCATCCAATCCAGGACCCCAATCACCACCACCCACATGGTCATCTTTGCTCTTCGTCTCCGCAATGAAGACTCCAATAACATTACCATGAAACTCCTTGTTGTTGAACCACTCCACTGCAGCCAAAGCAGCATGTGGGTCCTCATAAGTAACCGTAGCATCCCCCTTCGGCTCATTCGTCGCTTTATCTCGGTACAACCATATCTTTGGTCGCCCCGTTCGCTTGTCTTTCTACAAACAAAATTCCCAAAACAAAACATCCATATAACAAAATTCAAAAACATCCAATTCAATAAATATCATCTAACCAAAATCATATCATGAATCAAACAATGAATGAAGCACCACCTTTAACAAGCCAATGGTGCCAAAATATTCAGCCAACATATTCTCATCAGTTCCATCAGGCAAATTACAAACATAAACAGACCCATTAGATGGGGCTGCTTTCCCTGAATAACTACTAGCCATTGTCATCCAATCTCATCAATCAACCTAAACACAAAAAAGAGTTCAGATCGGATTATACAAAAAGTTATGTGACAGAATAAACCCTAGCGAGTAGCGAGAATTGAAATCGTAAAAGGGAGAAATGAAAATAAAATTACGGTTGAGTGAAGAAAGCCGCCAGCCAGTCACAGAGCCTTTGATTTGGTGCGGGGTGTTGAAAGAATTATAATAAGGTATAATTCTAATTTTTCCCCATGATTTAACACAATAGTTAAAAAAACCCTTAACTTCATAAATCATTAAACTCCTATAGTTTATAAAATAATTACAAAAAATCTCTGACAATTGGGGTTTTCGGTTATTTTTATAAATAGCAGGGGTTCTGTGAATATTTTTATGAATTATAGAAGATTTTCAATGATTTCCAAAATTAAGAGGACCTTTTACTATTATATCAAACTATAAAAAAAATTAGAATGATCCTTTATAATAATTATTATTGCTTTTTCTACTTCTTTTAATTAATGGATGAGCTAACAACCAATGTATGTATGGGCCCAAGGCCATTTGGGATGTCTTTAAGTAGGTATACCTCATGCTTTATATCATATACTTCGTTTGTGTTGCTTTATTTATTTATAGTTTGTTTTCAATAGAAGATGGACAAATTAATTCTAGTTCAAATAAAAAAGAGATCTTCGTTTTTAGCATAAAATAAAAGTTATTTATTTTTGTGTTTGAATGAAACTTCAATCGTTTTTAATATGTCTTTGCTAATTTTATAAAAAGCAAGAGTTTTCTGACTATTTTTATAAATTATAAGAAATTTTAGCGAATTCTAAAATTAGAAGGATTTTATACAATTATATCAGACTATAAGGGGAATCAGAATAATCCATTATAATAAGGTTGATTGCTCTTCTATTTCTTTTTAATTAATGGATGGGCTGACGGCCAATGAATGTATGGGCTCAGGGCTCATTCGGGATGTCTCTGAGAATGCATGCTTCATGCTTTATATCATATATTTCACTTGTGTTGCTTTATTTATTTAATTTTTGTTTTCAAGTTACAGAAGATGGACAAATTAATTCTAGTTCAAATAAAAAAGAGATCTTTGTTTTTAGCATAAAATAAAAGTTATTTATTTTTGTGTTTGAATGAAACTTTAGTAATTTTTAATATGTTTTTAGCCTGTAAAATATCTTGTCTTTCGTGAAATATTTCTAACAGAAATCGACACTTTATGTGAAATATTTCACAAGTTGGAAGAAGGTTAAAAACAAATGATGTTTCATTTGAGATTGAAAATTAATGTCTTTTTTATGTCAAAAACACAAATTATAGTAATGATTAATATAGTAACATAAACACAAAATAAGAAAAGAGAAAATATAAACCCAAAGAAAAAAGATAATTCATTTCTTGAATATTTCGATCAAGTATCTCAAATATAATAGTGAAAGGTCTTTATATAGTCACATAAATATAATTAACATATTATATATATGAAAAATTTATAGTTTTTATCCAAATGAAAAAAAAATTTTTGTTTTTACCCAGATTTTAAATAAAATTTGTTTTTGACCTCTCAAACAAATTATTTTCATTATATACCCAAGATTACGAAAATACCCTTAAATTTCTATTACTCAAATACCCAAAATTGAAATTACGAAATTATCTTTCTTCTTCCTCATAATATCCTCTATATTTTCTCTTATCCATTCTTCTCCATTAATGGTTTTTGATATTTGATTCACCATTGATTGTCCATATTTCCTCCTCTTCTTCTTTCTCACAATAGCCATTAAAGGTTTT
Source organism: Dimocarpus longan (assembly GCA_022984855.1). Taxonomy (NCBI): domain Eukaryota; kingdom Viridiplantae; phylum Streptophyta; class Magnoliopsida; order Sapindales; family Sapindaceae; genus Dimocarpus; species Dimocarpus longan. The sequence continues at coordinate 7,238,086 of CM041022.1, forward strand.
TTAACATTTAAGTTTCAGCCATTGAAGGATTAGAAGATTCTTGAAGCATTTACGCGTCAAAGGTAATGTATATGTTTTTTTAGTTAGTTTTTGAGTTATTTTATCCATATTTGCATGCTAAAAGACTATAAGAATGTATTGGTTGTGATTTTGGTAATCGTAATCTGTGACGGAAACTGTAAAATCTGCGACGAAATCGATTTTTCATGACTGATAATCGATTTTTCAGGCACTGAAAAATCGAGTGAAGAGGCCTATCAATTTTTCAGAGATTGAAAAATCGATAACGGTTTTTCAATCACTAAAAAACCGATAAAAGACCTGTGAAAAATCGATACCCTGAAAACTCAAAATTAGCAATTTTTTCAATGACTGCTATATTTATGTTTGGAATGCTGTAAATTAAATTTTAGTGTTATATGTGCTAAATATGATTGTTTTATATTTTATTTGATTATATGTGAGTGAAGAGTATTGTGAGTGCACAATCAATGCGTTTTAGTGGAACAAAAAACTGGTTTCAATAGTCAAAGTCCAATTAAAAACCTAGTTGAACACATTGTTAGTATAATTATGATATTTCTTGAGTTGTTGATGCTGGGTATTGATTTATAGTGTTAAATTTGATTAGATAAGATTGTATTTTGTAATGTTGCCTAATTGAAATAAGTTTAATTTATTAATAATATTATTTGATTTGAACTTTACAGGAATGACTCAAGAGACAATTGTAATCAATTTTGATAGAGAGTGGAATTGATGTAATTAAGTTGGAGGGGAGTCGATCATGTGTGGGGTCAATAAAAATAGTAGTTTTTCATCATTAGTGGATATTGTGTACCTAGGCTGGTATTGATAGAAAAATGTGAGATATCCATATACATTATTTACTACAAAGTGCGATAAGTGATCAAGTTAAAAAGATACACATCATGTTCGATCTTGGTGTTGTTGGTTTGATGGCGATAAAAAATATTGATGTCAAAGAAATTTATGTGGATAAGATTACAAAAGATTTTGGAGCTGAGGTTAGTAGGCATATCTTTCATCCGATTGTCATCGACTCAGTACCAAACAGAAGACATGATGAGGCAGATACATCAAGACCTGTAAATCCCCATATAGTTGAAAGTCATTTTTACTTTACTTCAAGTATTGGGAGCAATCAGGTTGATACTACTGTCACCCCATTTACATCTACAGAAAGTCTCATTTGCGACATTAACGATGACTATATGAATTATGGTACTGATGATGAAGATCGAGATATAAATGATGATGGTGATGGGATACGGGATAGTGACGAAGAGGAAACTAAAGATAGTGATAACGAGGAAACTCGATTTGATGATGTCTCTGAAGAAGAAGAAGAGTTTCCAAAAATAAAATTTTCAGGTTTACAATTTTAGAACAATCCTTTACAACCATACTATATTGTTTCTGGTTTTGAACTGGGCGACATTGAGGCTGCTTCAAGTGCTACGTTAACCGTCTACCAACGTGGTTCGTTGTATAAGGAAGCATTCTTTAATAGTGAAGAAAAAATGAGTATAGCTATTGGAGAATATGCTCTGAAAGCGAAGTTTGAATATCGGGTTAGACGTTCAGACACGGAGCGATCTGAGGCTAGTTGCAAGGATAAAACTTGTAGCTTTATAATTCGTGCAAGATATAGAAAGGGTTGTTCGATGTGATTTATGTTGAAGTATGAGACAGAGCACACATGTTGTCAGACAACCATGGAATTATAAAGAGTGTGAAGGCTATTGTCATCGAGAAATTGTATGCAGAAAAGATGGGGAAAGATATTTATACACCTAATCATTTGATTGGAGAAATGCTAAAGCAGTATGGAGTTGAGATCTTGTATAGTAAAGCTTGGAAGGCTTTACAATATGCAAAGAAACTAGCATGTGGACAAGCGAATGAGTCATATCAACAACTTCCATCCTACTTTAAGATGTTAAAGCTAGCAAATCCCGACACAATGACGGCAATTGAAAGAGATGAAAACAACCAGTTCTTGTATTCCTTCGTTGCACTTGGAGCTTCCATTGAGGGTTTTCGGTCTTATATGAGATCGGTTGTTGCTTTTGATGCAACTCGTTTAAAATGTGAATATAAATGGGTGTTTTTTTTTTGCTGCATGCAAAGATGGAGATGAGATGATTTATCTCATCGCTTATGGATTTGTTGATGGAGAGTCAGACTATTCATGGACTTGGTTTTTAAAAAAATTGCGATTGACGATCGACGTGTTAGACGATTTGCTTATTGTATCCGATCGTCATAAAAACATATCGAATGGGATGAAAGTAGCTTTTCCTGAAGTCTCACAAATGTTATGTTTTTTTCACCTATGACAAAACCTTAAACAACATTGTAAAAAATGTTCAGATGTGGAAAATGCATTTTACAATGCAGCATATTGTAAAATACGGGCGTTACATCCGAGGACACATGGAACTTTGGTTAAGGTTGGGGTGAGCAGGTGGTCACGATCACATTATTCAAAAGAAGATATGAAATGATGACTACCAACATTACAGAGTCAATCAACAAATGTATGATGCAAGCAAGCCGTTTGCCAATAACAGCTGCACATGAATATATAAGAAATGTATTGCAAAGATGATTTAATAATAGACGTATTGCTGCTGAGAAGCTGACAACTTATGTTATCACCACTGCGTACGATCGTATCATGTTGGCAAAACATCTATCATCGGAAGGTAGTGTACATCCCATTATAGAATCGTTCACGTACAGTGTCATGCATCATAGCAAAGAAGATGCGATGGTTAATATTCAAGAGCGCACGTGTACGTGTAAGTAGTGGAACCTAGATCAGTTGTCATATGTTCATGCATGTGCTATGGCCAGGTATAGTAATTGTACGTTGTTGCTTTCGATTTTTCATGTCATATCATGACATTTAAATTTAGGTTTTTTCATATTTGTACAAGTTCAAAGGCATCAGTTATGATACTCTTTGCAGTCAGTATTATAGCACAGAATGGGTAAAAGCTGCATATATAAGTTCGATCAATCCAGTCCCTAAGTTAGTCAGTTGGAATGTTTCTACGGAAGTTAGAAGCATTATTGTACTACCACCCATAGAGAAAAGACAACCAGGTAGGCCGAAAGAGGTTCGGATTCCTTCAGCTGGAGAAGATCATTATAGAAAAAAAGTGTGGAAGATGTGGTCAGAGGGGTCACAACCGTCTTCGTTGCCCTAACCCCCTATTTCTATCAGCGGAGGGACGAGCGTAACCATTGATGCGGAAACTAGCATGAGCATAAATGTTAATGAGAATGCCCCACCGTCCTGGAGATGTCGTTTGTATCATGAGACTGGACACAACCAACGTCGATGTCTCCTTAGATTTCATACTTCAAATCTAGAGGTGGATAATGATGAAAACAATTAGTAGACATTGACATTGAACTTCTGTTTCATGTATATTTTAACTTATTTTGTTAAATTGATATATTATAATTGGATTCGTTATTTATTTTAGTTTTTAATGAATGAATGAATGATAGATTCCTTTATTCGTAATGCATTGTCATTAATATCATGAAATAAGCAAATATCAGTTGACATGAAATTTAATTAATACAATTTAGTACTTGTTAAAATTGATTCTTCAATTACAGGTGAAAATGAATCGAGACACGGGATCGATTTTTCATCCTAGCTAAAAAATCGGTATCGATTTTCCAGGGGCTGTCTATTGACACTGAAAAATCGGCTCAGGTACCACCTGAAAAACTGGTCCTCACTTTTTCCTTCACTATTTTCAGGTACTATAAAACCGATTCAAAATTGGTTTTATACTACGTCTGAAAAATCAGTTTTTCAGCCATTGTGAAAAACCGAAATCGGTTTTTGACAATTAGTTTTTCACCCATTGTGAAAAACCGAAATCGATTTTTGACAGTGGGTAGTATAAAACCGATCCAAATTTTTATTGATTGATTTATTGATTTTTTGTTGATTTTATTGATTAATGATTTACTGATTTTACTAACCAATGATTTATTGACATAAATTACTAACCAATGATTTATTGATTTTATTGATTGATAACTTGATTTTATTGTATGGACCGATCGAATGATTGATTTTTTTTATTCTGTTGATTGATTTTTTTATTTTTATTGTACGAACCAATCGAATCATTGATTTGTTGATTTTATTGATTTATACGTAAAATCATTGAAGTTACAAAATTATTGAAATAAATAATGAACAAATCTTTTATTTTATTTAGATACAAATCTATAATATTTAGGTTGAATCGAATTAATTTCAGTCTCATTTCATGCTTGGTGATAGTATAGAAACTAATGAATTCTACCAAAAAGGGTGGGACTAAATAATACTACAATTTCTTTTTAATTTTTTTTTTCAATACTAGCACTTCAGTCTCTATTTTTTAATCTTATATTTTTATTTAATTTATTATATTTTCAATTTATTTAAATATTAGTTTAATATATTTTAATTTAATTTATTTAAACAATGGTTTAATATATTTCATAAAGAGAAGTATATAAAAATTGATATTTCTAATATTAATTAAAAAATAAATATTATTTTATTTGAAATTAATTATTAATAATTTTATTTTTAAAAATATTTTATTGGAATAGAAGTTAATTGAAAAAAAATAAAAATTTAGTTTAGTTTGAGTTAAAGTGTTTTAAATGATTTTATTTTATTAAAACTATATATATTCTTATAGTAATAAATATTTGCTATATTAAACATAACATATAATTATATATATTCAATCTCATATTGTATTAAACAAAAAATAATATTATTTTATCTAATTTCATATCACACCAAACATTTCATAATACTAGTTAATCTTATTATATCAAATCCAATCCAATTTTACTTTTTAAAAATAGTTGAATTTAATTTAGCGCATCAAATGGACCTTAAAGGTAAAGTAATTGCTTTAATAGATGTTATACTGGTTAACATAAAGTGAAGAGGTATTAACTAATACAATGGGCAGAATAATAATAATAATAATAATAATAATAACACAAAAAGTATTATTTATAATAACAATTAAAATAATAATAACAGTATTACTAAAAAATTAATAACAATTATAATAAAAAATAGTTTGAACTAATAATAATAATAATATCAATTAAAAATTATATCAATGAGAAATCGAAATGATCTGGAACTATAACTATATATCACATTTGAAAATTTACTTATAAAATTTACTCAGAGATATAATACTTTAAGTTACGTAAATAAGATATGTAATTAAATATGTATTATTTAAAAAAAGATATTAGTAAGCAATCAAACAATTTAAATAGTTACATAAAAAATATATATATATTTGTTTTAAATACCTCAATTGTCAACATATCAAAGTGGTAATTGTATATAATACTGATTTCGGTTTTTCAGGCAGCATGAAAAATCGAAAATGGAATTTTTGGTTTTTCAGTACTCTAGAAACCCGAATTCGGTTTTTCAACAATGTAAAACCCGATTTCGAAATTATTTTTTAAATAAATGATGAACATATAAAAATATAAATTTACTTATATACAACATCCCCATCAGAGTCTACTGTCCATTTTTCAAATTGATTTATTTTATACATAGGCGTCGAATACATATATATATATATCTTGGGCAATCTCTGCCCTCAGAATGATGGGGTCTACAGCTACATCAGATTTTCTGGATTTCTATGTATTCTTTTTGGACTACAAAAGGTAGCATACGTACATTGCGACATATGCTTAACAACTCATCCTGTGTCATAAATAAATTAATTAAGTATTAAAACAACATAAATTAATAAATATATTTATTAATTTAGTTATAAATATATCCACCAATCGGGTTGCTGGGGCACAACTGATCTATCAAGACGCTTAACTTTCCACCGCTCTTTCACGACAAACATATCTATCTGGGTCTTCTCATAAAATCTTATGAACCACAGGATGGACATGAAATATACCGGTGGCTCAAGTGACTTAAGCCGTTCCGCTACGTCAACATTTGTCGGGGGATTATGTACTAAAATTTTTTGCTCTCTGAGGCACATCTGACAGAGGACCCAGTGTTCTTGATTCAAACTACACGGTAGTAGCATCTGCAGATTGAAGATGTCAGTGCTATAAGACTAGTTTGCATGATCAAATAATAAATAGTAATCTTCGCACACAAAACTTACATTTTCAATACGCCACCACGACACTGATGCGTCTATCTGTCTATATCCGAATGCATGCCATTCTGAGGGCACCACAGCTATAGTCGGATCAAATTTTTCGCATTTGTTGACGTATTGCTGATTATAATGTATTGTCATAAAAGTCTGTATGGTAATTAAACATGTTAGTTAACTTCAGGGACACATGAAATGAAATTGTAAATGCATGATTAACGGAAATATAAATACTTACAAATAAAGAACTGCCATGGACGCGTATCTAGTATCCTCAGCCTCATTCCACCATTTTTTTTGTAGGCACATCAAATATGTATTGATGTGCTCACTAGTCAACCTCATATTTTCATTCTGAAAGGTGACCAATGTGGTCGGTATCACACACCACCCACAACGATGAACCGCACGTCTAAAAAAAAAAAAAAAAAATTAAACATTCATGTAATTCAGAAGGTAATGTATAACTTGCATAGAAGGATAATTATATTTTTTTTGAATACCTGAGGTCTAAAGATGTTGAAACTTTGTATTCATTATAGACCGCCTCATAGGGGTCTACAGATTCTGCCACCTCATTGACTTGCTGTTAGGCCACTTTCTTTTTCTTTTTCGCCGGTCTAGAATCCGTGTATGGCGTTCGTAGAGTTGCAGCTGACTTCCTCTTTCGTTTGCCCCATTCTTAGATGCCCTCTTCCTGTAACTTTAAGCAATTTAAACACATGATTTGTATATTTAAAATTATATATCAGACTGTAACACACTACATATACTTTGTCTACTTGCTCATGACAACGCTTAGTTTCTGCATCTGATACACCTCTTAAGTCTTTCTAAATGTCAGACTGCATCTCCTGCTCCTTCGATTGATGGGGTGACTGATGAACACCCTGTAACTGAAGGACCTCCTAAATCTCCTGATGGATGACTGACTAGCCCGCATCAATAGATGATTGACGGACCATATCATCCTCATGGAGAGATGTTTGACGGACCCTCTTGTCCTCATGAACAGGTGTCTAACGGACCCCTTCGTCCTGATGTAGTGCAGGTGGTGCTTTTGGTACTGGTTATGGGCCATAGATGTGCTCCTCTGGGACAAAGCTCCCACCGTCATGATCGTCGTCATCACCGTCATTGTAAATTGGATCATGGCCACCAGTCGAAAACATAGGAAGGTGTAAATGCTCTACCACCCGTCTCAGTCTCCTATCGATGTCCCCAACGAGCTTCAAAGTTGTCTTTTGCCTTTTTTCCATCCTACTTAACTTCTTATGAGTAACATTCTATAAATCTACAATATACTCAAACAACCACTTCACCTGTAGAAAATAATTATATACACATAGTGAACACAATTATAAAAAATTTTGACAGAGTCTCCCTTGTTTTTTAATTATCCAAGGAAATATAACCAGCATAGAAGAAATTACACTTCGTCTATCATGTTTAGAGACTCCGTCTCTCTGTCCAACCCCGTACTACCAGACAATAATGTCCAACTTTTTTGCATTTACTACAATGGATATTCACTGAATAATCATATAAATAGTTTGATTTATACCTTAAGATGGACGTTTGGCACATCGTGCGCCTTTTTTATTCAAAACTCTGAAAAGGTATCATCTGATTCTGATTGAACGCTTGGGACGTCTTCATTTACGGCAGAGTCACCCTCCACCATGACATCATCCTTTCCACCCTCCACCTGATAATCATCATGTCCCCTTACACCATGATCATCATCGTCATCGTCATCATCATCATCATCATCACCATAACCATCATCATTTAGATTGTCACCCTCTCTCCCTCCGCTGCCAACTTTATGTACTTCATCCGTAACCAAATGATTCAGATTGAAGGATTTCCAATAATCCTGTTTTTTTCTACATCGGTAGGCTCAAGGGTTTGTGCAATGTCAACTATCTGCATTATATATATATAGTTATGCTATAGTGGTATACTTCATATAAATAAGGATAATTAAAATAAACAATTAATTCAAACCAATTTAGTTTACGTTTGCCATTTACGGGAGGAAAATCATTAAAACTTTTCGCGTTTGTTAGTGTCCTTTTAAGTGACTGTTTCTTACATCTTGGCAAATTATTTTGCAAATGCTGGTTACTTTATATTTTCGCTGTCAATGCCAGGAATAATTCTACCAACCACCACTATAATATAAAAAACAAACATATAGTTAATATATAACTATATTAGAAAGCAATAAATATTAAAAGTATTAGTTATACTTGAAACGCCAAGAAATAGTCATAAATATTAATGTTACATGGTGAGTTTTTGATATGCTCTTCATTCAATGCAAGGCGGAGGAAGTGCAATAGAACATTATAACATAATGTGCCCTAAGGGAATGAGTTCCACCTCTCTGTATTCTTAATTACGATCCATATAAATTGCGAAATTTTCGCCCTATCATCTTGCCCCATGAAGAGATGGAAAGCGATCCTTAAATTCACTAACTTCAAAAGATTTTCATCATTTATTACCTCATCGCCTTCACGGTCCATATGGCTTCTTGCCTCAAGAAACGTGGTAAACTCAGTTATATCCGGCAACACTCCATTAAACCATCGCTATAGGAGACTGTTCTGGTCATTTTGCACTGCATTGAAGATTTTGAGGTCGATGTCTCCAAAATGAAGTTCTTTAACCAATAAAAACTCTTGTTTCCCAAACCTATATGGTCTCCCACCGATCTCAACCCACATTTCATTAGTGCGTCCACCCACCTCCATTTCTCTAGTAAGAACCCATAATATCATGGATGCAGCAGCCGTATTGTTGGTAATCTTCAAAATATAGTCAAATGGGCACTCCCTTATGAACTCATTGTACAACTTTCTTCTAGTAAGAATGACCATTATTTTATTAACCAACCTCTGACCAATGTGTGTATTAACATTAATATCCTTCGAAAATTTTTGCAAACTATATTTATATCTGAAATTCATCTATAGGATAGAAAAATAACAACAAAAGATCAGTATTAGGATGAAAAACCGAATCGATTTTTTATTGTATATGAAAAACCGAATTGATTTTTTACTGTACCTAAAAAACCGAATCGATTTTTTACTGGGTCTGAAAAATTGATTTTCTTCATCGGTTTTTCAGTTCAGTTATTCAATTGGTTTTCACTTTGCTCTTCGGTTTTTCACTTCAGTTTTTTATTTCGGTTTTGCAAACAATCGAAATGAAAAACCAAACTAAAAAATTGATGCGAAAAATCAAACTTGAAAAATCGAAATCGAAAAACCGATTCGATTTCAACGATGCTGCTATGGTCGGAATCAACCATTTTCAACACAAAATCAGTGCAAACACAGTCAAACCAACCTACTCTAAACAAAATACTGATAACCCAACATCCATATTATACAAACATGTCAAAATCGTGAATCAAAATAAAAAAATAGAACCGCAAAACAAAAAACCATACCTTCGCAACAACACTTGGTCATCGGCGGTCGTAGCTCCTCTGTATAGGTAGGAAACGTCGCTGTTATGGCCAGAATATGTTGATGTGCATTGTCGGGTTGCGATCAGGTTCGGATCTCACACACGGATCGGTTTTTGCTTTTGCTCGGTGATGGAAAATGCTTTCCATCGATTTTTGGGCATTTATATAGGTAAGGTCTGTTTCGTAATTTCACGTGTGGGTTTTTCATAAAAATTATGATAGTTGAGGGTTTATGGGTAAAAACATGTAGGGGTATTATGGGTAATTTGAGTATATGATAAAATTAATTTATTTGAAAGGTTAAAAACAAATTATTTTAAAATATGGGGTAAAAACAAAATTGAGCATTTTTAGATGGGCATTTGTTGTAATTTCTACTATATATATAATTAAAATAATTGTTAGGCTGAGTTATCTACACTAGGAGATCAACTATTATAGTATTTATCACTTAGTTTCCATATTATTATTGTCTTGTATTTAAGGAGAGTTCTCCTAATTCAATAAAATAACTTTTAACCTTTACAATTTTTAAAACTTAATGGTATTGGAGCCTTTCTAAACCTAGTTTATTCACCTAAATGACCGAATACAGCATGACTAGTGATAAGCTAGCATCCTCTTTCACTTTAGAATCCTCCTTTAGTTTAGAACCTGTTGCTTCAAACAACAGCAAAGGAACTGAGTTAAATCACCTTTCTAATCTGCCCATCACCAGCCACAAACTCAATGGAAATAACTATCTCCAATGGTCACAATCTGTTCTCATGTTCGTATCTGGGATAGGAAAGACGATTACCTTACTGGTGCAACAGCCGCACCTAGGGAGGAAGAACCGGCCTACAAGACATGAAAAATTGAGAATAATATGGTCATGTCTTGGTTGATTAACTCCATGGATAATGAGATAGGAGAAAATGTCTTGTTGTATGGGACATCACAGGAGATTTGGGAGGCAGCAAAGGAAACTTACTCAAGTACTGAAAATATATCAGAATTATATAAGGTTTGAAGCATTCTTCGTGATCTACGACAAGGAGAACCATCTATTACACAATACTTTAACATCCTCACTTGTCATTGGCTACAATTGGATATGTTTGAAGAATATGAGTGAAATTGTGCAATGATAGGGTGAAGTATCGAAAGATTTTAGAGCAAAAATGGCTATTTAAATTTCTGTTTGGGCTGAACCAGAGCCTTGATGAAGTCAGAGGCAGAATCTCTAATATAAAGCCACTACCAAGCATTCGTGAAGTCTTTTCAGAAGTTCACAGAGAAGAAAGTCAGAAAAAGATGATGCTAGGATCACAGACTCCAAATTAGGTGGCTGAAAACTTAGGTTTAGCATTGGTAGCCCATGGATCTTTGCAATAAATTCATGAAAACATATCAGTCGGACTAACAAGAAAGAGCGGGCCTAGTGTGAAGTGTGAACACTGTAAGAGGTTGGGACATGTCAAAGAAACCTATTGGAAAATGCATGGGAAAACTAGCAGATTGGAAGCAAAAAATTGTCCCTAAAAGCTAAGGCAATTTTGCTAGTAGTAATAAGGCAGAATAAGCAAGCACGGCTAGCAAAGATCATATAGAAGCCCGACAAAAACAGGTAAACACTATAGAAAATGTTTTCTCAAGCTAACTCGGTAATTGGGGTAGGAACAGTAGCACAAAAAGGTATATTTCGGAATGTTTTAGCGCAAACAGAAGACCTGACACTTGGATTGTGGATTCAGGGGCATCTAATCATATGACATGAGATGCTTCTATGTTCCATGATTGTAGTAGATAGCACATGGATCTATTTTAATGGTGGTTGGTATAGGATCTGCAAAGATATAAAAAAACCTAGTACTTGATTAAGTGTTTTTAGTTCCTAACATGAATTATAATTTACTATCTGTTAATAAGCTTACTCAAGAAAAAAATTGTGTTGTTAACTTTTATTTTGAACACTCTGTTTTTCAGGACTTGGGTTTGGGGAGGACGATTGATGGTGCTAAGATGAAATCAGGACTTCATGTTCTTGAAGTATAAAGGAATCCTGGTAAGCAAAAGTTTGAGTGTCTGCCATCAATTACTGTAATAAATTTTCCTTTCTATTTGTTAAGAATAATGATAGCTCTATCATGTTATGACACTATTATTTAGGACTTTCTAACAATCAGAACGATGACAAATAGAGAAGGAAATAAACACTAAACGAAAATATTATTATTGTAAAAATAATTTATACTACAATTCAACAATTGTAAGCAATACAATCACTAAATAATAATAATAATGATAATAACATAGGAGAAAAAAAGTGTACCAGAATTATGAAATGGAAATGTGAAATAATAGAGTTTGCAAGAATTGTAATGGCCTTAAGACTATAATTGCTCTATACTTTAGTACTTATAAAACTTTGAGCAACTGCCTTCTGAGATTCTTTATCAAATTCAGAAATGAAGCATTGAAAATTTTGAATTTTGCTAAATTTTGGTGTGTTTCTCAGTTTTATAATGAATGTGAAAGTTAAAAACAAAAAAAATTCTCGATGGATGACAAATTTGATATGCTATTTATAAATGTTGGATATTTATGAATAGACACAACTTTATAAAACAAACACTTATAAATAGACACAACTTTACAGAATTGGTACCTATGAATTGACAAACATATTTTCACAAAAATGACACGTTTTTAGGTCAAATTCAAAATTTTAAAATTGAATTTTAAATTAAAATAAATTAACTCAACCTTTTACTTAAATACAACATATATTTTTACAACAATACCCCACATTTGACTCAAAGGTTGTTTATGTTTAAATGAAAATCTAATTAAGGAAAACGGATATGAATTACATCAGGGTAAGTGTCTTTTGGACTTGAAATTCCCTTAGTGTAAATACATAGGAATTTCTGAGTTACACAGTGGATATAAAATCTTGAATTATTCACTACTGTAAAAGAACTAGATAACATATCACACAACTCAAATCTTTCACACTTTAAATTCATACAGTGGTGTTCATTTTGGTTCGGAACAAATCTCGGATTCATAGGTGCTTTAGAGAATTTAACCATATTCTTATAAATGTAACCCCATATTACTCCTATATAAGTGACATTAATTTTAGAATATTCTGCTATATTCCTCTAAATAACAAGAGATTAATGTCATTAAATGGATTATTATATCCTATGTACTTCTACAAACAACACACCTTTAAACTGAAATTGGTCAATGTATGTTTGATCTTGAATTATACCAAACTATTTTTCCTATTGAAGTTAGACCATAGGATCTCTAATTAGCTAAGTTAGGTTTTCACCTGATTTTATTCATTGTTCAATTGGCTTTAGACCCATTACTTTTGACGTATATTTTATTTGCTCTCTTAGTAGACTTTTCGTCAATTGATCCGTTAAATTCTCTTTCGATTTTACGCAATCAATGGAGATGATTCCATTAGAGAGCAACTATTTAATTGTATTATGCCTACGCATACTAGGTCTTAATTTATCGTTATAAATATTGCTTTTAGCGCTCATTTGTGCAACTATATTATCATAATATATGCGGATAGCTATCGCAGGCTTAAGCCATAGTGGAACATCCTCTAAGAAATTATACAACCATTCTGCTTCTTCAGCAGCTTTATCAAGTGCTATAAACTTACATTCCATTATGGATCTCACTATGCACATTTGTTTAAAGGATTTCCATGAGATCACTCCCTCCTCTTAGAGTAAACATATATCCACTAGTGGACTTCGTTTCTGCACTATTTAAAATCCAATTTGCATCACTATATCCTCCTAACACTGGTGAATATTTTGTGTAGTGCAAACCATAATATTAAGTATACTTCAAACATTTTAATATTTTGTGTAGTGCAAACCATAAGATTAAGTATACTTTAAATATTTTAATACTCTTACAAGTGTATTTTAGTATTTTAGGAGTTAAAATTAGTAGAGATCATTTAAGGAGAATTTTGGCTTTATCGCATGAGTTATATATTAAAAATTCTTAAATGATTCCGCATGGTTGATAGTAAGCCCATGGATACTCATATCTTGAAGGATCTCTTAGTCTTGCAACGTGCCTTGAGATTCTATAAAAGTATAAAGGAATGCAAAGAATTCTTTACTCCAGTATTATCAGAAGTCTCATGTATACGATACTTGATATCTGCTATACAGTTGGACTGATAGGTAGATATGAATCCAATTCTAGGTAAAAACATTGGATTGCTATGAAAAATATATCGACATATCTGGAAGAGGTTGCTGATTACTTCCTATGTCACTAAGGTAGCAATATACGTCTAATTAGGAATATAGACGTTGATAGGGAAGGTGATTTGGATGAGCAAAATTTGTATCTGGTTATGTATTTTTGCTCAGTTAATGTGCTATCTCTTGGAGTAGCAAGAAACTGTCATATATTATGCTGTCCACTATGAAAGCTATATTTAAAACATGTTCAACTGCAGTTCAAGAAGTAGTCTTGCTCAAGAGATTCTTGGAATATCTAAATTCACAACTAATGTGTAGAAGCCAATTACTGTATACTGTGATAGTCAAGCGGTAATTGTCTATATCAAAGATGAGAAATGTCATAGTAAATCAAAGCATATAGAGACTAAGTTCAATTTCGTCAGGGATATAGTGACGAAAAATAATGTAACAATTAAGTGTATATCCATGTGTGAGATGGTCGTGGATCCACTCACAAAAGTTATGACAAGAGATGTATTTATGTCACATGCTGAATTTTTGGGTTTGCGTAGGTTGTAATGTTATAATTATTACGTTAAATTATATATGCTTTATGATTAAATACGTCATTTTGGTTATATAAAACTAGCACATATTCATTTCACTTAGATTATATATGAAAGTATGTCGTCAGGTTTTGAGACTAGTATTCTTACACGTACAGTCACTTTAGTTGCTAGAAAAAGTAAGTCAAGATGAGACACATATTTTTAGAGGTTGAAAAAATGAGATTATTCTATTAAGAACTTAAAATATATGAAATGCCGCCTTGATTGTAATCAACATGAGGTTTTACTTAAATCAAATATTAAACCATTCATGATGTATCTCCACTATCATGAGAACCTGATTAAGCCGGATGTGAGTTTCTTGATAAAGGCGCTTGAAATGTGCACTTTTAGAAACTCAGATTGGGCGCTAGGAGAGCGTTTGAACTAAGATATGTGTAGTGAATAATCTTATTATAAAAGACATATGCATCCTTATTGATGGACAAGATTCACTGTAACATACGTTTCATACCGCGTGTGCTTATTGTGACCGATATGGAAGATGAGTGAATTTATCCCTGATTCCTCATTGTGTAAGTTCTATTGAAGTTTGTAAAACTTCTATCTATGTCCTTAGTGATTGTTCACTTTGTCTCAAAGTAATGAGATAATGTTTGTATCATTAGTGTATCTTCTATGACTATGATAATGCGGCCTATGAGACATTACTATAGTGTCAGTCATTTTTGTTGACCAAGGGACGAAAGTGAGACAAAAAGATTTAATGAATTTTATTTCATTTTATAGTTACTAGTCGCGACTAATTGCAATTTGGAATTGTAATTATGATTATATGGAATATTGGAGGATCGAGCATATTATGTTAAAGGATTAAATATGTTCGAGCAAATAAAATTCTATTAAATTTAGGACATAATAATGCACATATTTACAATCTCTTATATAGCAGTACGGTTGAGATTTGAAAGACAAGCCACATTGTATATATTATTATTTATAGGTCACACAGTGTATTTGCTTATATGAATGTCTGTACTCCTTATCATAAAGGGGTCACTAGTGTTTTCTCTGTAAGTTCCATTTGGCTCATCTTGTGTGAGTGTGAGATATTGAGTTATTGGGTTGTTGAGTCGGGTCCACCCAAGATGACCCAAACTCATGACCCGATCCAAATCAATTTGTGTAGGATTTGGATAGGAATAAGTAATCGTTGGTGGTTATTAGCGGTTATCAGAAAATAACCGTCACCCCTATAAATATGTGATGTTGTTTTGATTTTAAATTTTTGATGTAAAATCAACTTCTCACAACATACGTGCTAAATACACACAGTGAGTGAATATAGAGTAGAAAACACATGACAAGGCAAATTACACTGTGATTTGAGATTTCTTTTCATCTATGTGATTAGAATCCAACTAGTTGAACAATTCAAAGAATCCAGAGGAATTTTCGCTGTGTAGAAATAGGTACGCTTTCGGTTCCATTTTATTGTTTTTATATCTATTTTATATATTGCTATGAATTCTTTCACTTATGAAAAAGTTGCTGGATCCACAGATTCAAACATTGAACTAACAGCACGTTGGGCACCATTTCTTTTGTTGCATCTGCGAGGTCCTGACTTCATAACTCTATATTCCTTGGAGGACAATGTGTTGTAGTTAAGGCTTATGCTTGGACTTCTTCTCCAAACAGTAACGACAATTTATGTTATGTCTGTGTCATTGCTTGGATTGACTCCCTTCTTTCATTTCTATCTCTCTAGATGTTTTTTACTAGACTCATTGAGTTCAGGAAAGGACTTAAGTGTTCAAGAAAGCATGCATAGAGGCAAGTAGAGAGTTGTTTGGGCCCCATCCATCTTGCTGGTCAAGGTTCAAATCCCGGTAATATATTTTACAAGCTTTATATGTATAATTTTCTACTTGTTGGGGTAGACATCTAGGTTAAAATACCTTTCTCTCTATATCGTTGTGTTAGATTTCTAAAATGTAGTGTTTGGGTAGGAGAATTATTATCTCAGTTGATATTCGGGTATGCAAATAACAATTGATCTTTGCATTCCTGGACACACCTTGATTTAGAAAAAATTTAGCTAATAATCATAAAAAACATACCAATTTATAGTTGCTTCAATCAAGAAAAGAACAAAATTCGCAAAAGCAGAAATATAAATATTTTCTTTCACCTGGATAAAGCATAAAAGAAAGCCCACTCATGGCCATACCTCTACAACTGAAACATTGGGAGAGCAACTAATGCTGAATTATTTTTCACTTGTCAAAAACAAATGCCATATTTTGGAAAACATGGTACGGTGTCCTTAACTTGTTTGGACAACGAAATGATTCAAGTCCAACCCATATATTAGCAGTTCCATGTATTTGTTTTCAGACATTAATTTAAAGCCAAAACACATCAACAATGTAGACAAACATTAGGGTGTATCAATTATTTTTGGAACAACTTTAATAGATAGGACTCTTTGCCGGCTCAAACTATTCCAACATAGGTGCTTTCAATGAAATATAGTTGCAGAAAAGAAACACGTAGCGAATTGAATAGTCCATACACCAATAAGTGTTGATGGGGTTAATAGAGATCACATACAAATGGCTTACTATTGGTGGGTTTTCTCATTCAAAGCATTGAGGGATTGTTTGTTGTTTTTTAAATTATTAGTTACTAATTAAGTCAATTTACTCTTTTCTTTATTAAAGGAGGATGTTGCATAAAAAAGAAGATTGTCCAATTTGTATCCATGTAGGAGGTAGCTACACATATATTAAGTATTTGGTCTTTCAATCTCATGGGAGATTAAGAGTGACTGATATTTCCATTGCTTCAACATGCACAGTCTCAATTGCATAAATGAACATGTACGATCTTATGAAAATGGTAATTAAATAATAATTATCTTGTTAATTTAAGTAGTATAAGTTTTATTATCTTATTTTTGGTCAACTATCTTAGCAGGATTTAGATAGGTTTAATAGTCCAACCATTTATAGTTGTTATATTTCTGTTTATTAAGTTAGTGAAATATAGCTCATAGTTTGAGTTATTTTATTGATTATAATTTTTATTTATAATTATAATATAATCCCAAATTCATATGGTAGAACTCAAACCTTGATAGCATTTGTGAGTATGAAGTGCACTAATCACTTATAACCATATCAAAGACAATGGATTCAAGATATCAATCATATTTTGTTTCGATTTTTGCTTCAGAGCTTAATAGCTCTTCATTACCTTCCAATTATTCATTTTCTTATTCTTTTTTTGAATTTATGCGTATTTTGTGTAAGGTTAAGAATTAAAACTTAATTTTGAATTTATTGATTTGATCAGTTCAAAAAAGAGTTGGAGGATGGACGAATTTTATCTGAGTTTGATGAAATTGTGGAATGAATGAAATGTGCAAGTAACTGTTTTCCTCAGTATCCCACTCCAAATAATGATGATTGTACTTGGTAATCATGGAAAGCATAATTCTTAACTTTGGATTAGAATTGTTACATGGTATGCCTATTTATATTTTGTTGCAACATTTGCACTTGGTATAATCACAAATAAAATGCCAAATTTTTATGAAAAATATAGTGGATCCATGGATACAAACACTGAACTAACAGCATTTTAGGCACCATTTCTTCTTATGCACTTGGGAGGTCCTGACATCATAGCTACATATTCCTTGGAGGACAATTAGTTATGGTTAAGGCACTTGCTTGGACTTGTTGTGCAAAATGGTAATGGCAATATGTGTCTGCGTTATGGCTTGGATTGACTCCCTTCTTTCATTCTTATCTCTCTTGATGTTTTTTTGGTTGAACTCATCAAGTATGGGGAAAGGACTTGTGCATTCAGGAAAGCAAGCCTAGAAAAAATCAGATATTCATATACAAATCTAAACCTTTCTATCGGTGAAGTAAATTTTCTCTGGCCAAGCTAAACCCTTCTCATTGGGATTTTAAAACTTCTCCTCTCTCATTGGGTCATATTTTAATTGCAGCGTATTATTTAATGTATCATTATTTTCAAGCTCTCATTCTATACCTTAACCAAAGCTCTCTTCCTGACATCCTTAAAGGGTCATCAGCATCCTTTGCAGAAGGTACATTTTAAATAATTGAAATGTCACTTGTATAATAATGTTTACACCAAAGCACTTTTACTCTATACTCATATAGGTCTAGGCCTGAGAGTGATCACTGTCATTCTTACCTCTTTTGTGTTGGTGTTCTTCCCATTACTTATTCATAAACACAAGTTTTCAAAAACTGATGTTACCGTAATATTCATATTTCTATTTGGAGGTATTATTCTAGAAATACATTTAGCGCTTAAAAGGTGTTGTTCCAAAAAAAATAAAAATAAAAATAAAAAATAAAGGTGGTCAAATAAAATGTCTCTACTCAGTCTGCTAAGCCTCATTATGAAAGAAAAACTCATGCCTTGTAGTAATTTCCTGAAGCACTTTATCATTATTGAAAAACTTGAAAATCAATGGTATATAGCTAACATTGAAATCTCCAATGATTTGAAGAAATTAATTCTTGCTTAATTGAAAACCAAAAGGGATCGAACCGCCCAAAGTGAGAGTCTGAGCATCGATGTGCATGGCATCGACTTCACTAGAGAGATTGATAAAAGCATTATTGCTAGGCATGTTGCTACAGAAAAATGGTACGAGATGGATGGAGAGGTTGTAAGGGGCAAAAGGCATGTCAGTGAATTGATCTAACAAATTTCTAGATGTATGTTCTCTCTATTGGTATTGCACCCTAACATCTTATGAAATGCTAATAAAACCAAGTTTGCACTTCAACCAATTTTAATAGCTGCACTTGGTTTACCAAAATTTACAAGTAGAATTGAAGCATGCCAAGATATCTTGAAATTGCTTCAGTGTACAAATCCAAAAATTCATGTTCACTCCCAGAATTTGTAACGATATGATTTGAGCATAGATTTTTTCTGCGTTGAACATTTACCCAATCTTTTGCGACAACTAGGTGAACAGATACGACAAAAGTTGTTGGTTTTGTTCACATAATTCTTAATATTCATTACTGTGAACGATTTGATCTCAATTAATTTGTTCAATATTATATGACCGTCTTGAGACAGGGGTGGATGACAATTAGCTACACTTGGCTAGAGATGCTGCCTTATGCATCTACACGTGTAAAGAAATGCAGCATGCTCAACAGTTCAAGTGTGGTGGAGAGTTACTTACTCATTTGTGGCTTCCCAAAAAATATTCTGGCTTTCATGTGAGAGATTTTAAATCTGCATCCAGGTGGGCCAGTTCCATTATCGGATTCAGTAGTGCCTCTTTCTTCAAAGGTACAATATCAGAGCTAAATCTCTTTATGAAATATCATTAAATGATTTTTTAATTAATTTTGATCTTGAATGTGATTTGGTATATTGGTAGAATAACTATGAATTAAGTTTGCTAATATTATGGGCTGATTATCACATCATGTGAATTTCATTTTTCCAAGCCCATTTCATTTTGTTGAATTCAAATTATTATATCTATTTAGGAAAAAATTGCATTCATGTGCAATTAGTTTTGTCTAAACATAAGTCATTGCCGATTTTTCCTTAGACCATAAGTATATATCACTTACTAGGTATAATTAATTAAGAAGTCGAATAATTCAAAAAAAAAAAAAAAATCTCCATTCCCCCTCCCCCCTTCCCTACAAATATTTAGGAATGCATATCTGATTTGGTTCGATCTCCTCCAAATATGGAGGAAGATCAGCATATGTTGGAGGAATGATCTCCTCCATATGTTAGAAGACATCTAGTTCGTTCTTCTCCAATATGGAGGGGATTAGAGTTTTCTATGGAAAGGGGAAGAGGAAGTATGGAGGCCAATGAGTGGGAGAGGAGGATAACTGCAACGGAGGTACGTAGAGGGAGTGGGATGAAAATGCATAAGTTGTGAAGGTGGCAATGAGAGGTATATATGGTGGGTGGAGAGACTTTTGACTTTCTGTTTGAAATATTTTATTTAAATTTGAAGTGGAGAATGCCTTTTTGTTTAAATCTTTTTTGTTTTGAGTTTTCATGTGAA
Organism: Dimocarpus longan; assembly: GCA_022984855.1. Taxonomy (NCBI): domain Eukaryota; kingdom Viridiplantae; phylum Streptophyta; class Magnoliopsida; order Sapindales; family Sapindaceae; genus Dimocarpus; species Dimocarpus longan. The sequence continues at coordinate 7,258,686 of CM041022.1, forward strand.
GAGGGAAAATTGTATCTCAGAAAGACTGATTTTGCTTTTGTCAGCTTGACACCAATTTTTTGAATAATAAAAAATAAAACTTTATTAGTAAAAAAAATCTCTTATTTTCACACTTTTGTCTCTAACAAACTACTTATTTTTATTTACTAGGTTGAATCCTACTATCAAGAGAGGAGTTCACCAAAGACAAAGAACATTAGAATCTTGTACAAATAGATCGTGTTATGTGATAGTTTATAGTGTGAATGTATGATGATTTTTATTTTATTTTATTATTTATTATAGGCCTAATATGTTCGGTTTCATGCGACAATGATATTTTGTTCTAAAATATCATTGACATCACGACATTCTCACTACATGTGTTTGGATTGAGCAGGAATAAACTTTTATGGAATGCAAGTTAAGGATGTTCGATTGATGTTACAAATGAAGAAAAGCTTAAAGGATTTATGATGCAATTGAAGCGACTATAAATTGGTACGTTTTTTATTATTATTAGCTAAATTTTTTTATTATTATCAGCTAAATTTTTTCTAAATCAAGGTGTGTCTAGATATGCAAAGATTAATTGTTATTTGCATACTCGAATATCTACTGAGATAATAATTCTCCTACCCAAACACTGAATTTCAGACATCTAACACAACGATATCGAGGGAACAGTAATTTAACCTGGATGTCTACCCCAACAAGTAGAAAACTATACATACAAAGCTTGTAAAATATATTACCAGGACTTGAACTTTGACCAGCAAGATGGATGGGACCCAAACAACTCTCTACTTGTCTCTATGCATGCTTTCCTGAGCACTCATGTCTTTCCCTATACTTGACGAGTCAAGTAAAAAAACATCTAGAGAGATAGAAATGAAAGAAGGGAGCCAATCCAAGCCATGACACAAACATAACATAAATTATCGTTACTGTTTGGAGAAGAAGTCCAAGCATGTGCCTTAACTACAACTCATTGTCCTCTAATGAATATGCAGTTATGAAGTCAGGATCTCCCAGATGCAGTAGAAGAAATGGTTCCCAAAGTAATGTTAGTTCAGTGTTTGAATTTGTGGATCCAGCACCTTGTTCATAAGCATGTGAGATATTATTTGTGAGTACACCAAGTGTGATATTGCAACAATATCACCAGATACGTAGGCAAACCATACAACAATTCGAATCCAAAGTTCAAGGTTGTGGTTTCCACAATTACCAAGTACAATCAACACCATTCAAAGCATGAGGAGTAAAACCGTCACTCGCACATTCCATTTCTTTTTTCATCCGTTAGTAACACTTCTTTTGAACGTATAAGATTAACAATTCAAAAAAAAAAGTTTAATTTTACATTTACACATAATAATAATAATAATAATAATAATATCTAGCTAGTTATTCTAAAAAGACTTTCAATAATTGAAAAGTAATTATTTACTATATTTTCCATAATATTTCCCAACTCTACCAGAAGATGGAATATCAAAATATGTCAATGTGTGTAATTTCATTAAGTAGTGTACGTCGTGTGGCTCCTTTCTTTGTGTGTTTGATAAGTTTGTCTTTAATGCAACCTACAAACACATTAAGATCAGTATAATCCAAATATATGTCCCAAACATTATGCCACAAAAAAACTAAATGTTATTCTATTATACCTTGTTTAACACCAAAATTATGATGTATCGTTAGTAGAGTTTTGGCTAAAAGATTATCATGTTTCAACCTAAACAAAACATCAATAGGATATCAGAACCAATAAAATAATAATAATAATAATAATTATTATTATTATTTTTTATAAAATAAGTTAAAACTTCCATTCTTAAATTTTAAGGTAAAACCATTAGTATCAAGTTTAGACAAAAAAATCATATTTCTAGAAACAAAAGGTACATAGAGAATTTGAAATAAATCTACATGATATCTAGTATCCAAAATCAAATAATATGTGCCAACAACTTCAATTGGGATTTGACTCGATTTCCCATAAAAACAAAATCTTTATTTAGATTTGTGGTTTGGGTTATGAGGAACCCCTATAATATTTTTGACACATGAATGGTTGTATACTAGAATCAATCCACCAAGCATTATAAGGAACTTCAATTAAATTTGATTCGAAACTTATAAAAGAACTAGACTTACATTTCTTTTCAAATCATGCCTTACGTTTAAGGCAATCTTTCATAAAATGCCCAGATTTTTTTACAAAAATGACATTTATCTTTTTTCTTTTTCTTTTTTGTGGATATGAGAAGAAGAAGACTCATTTAATTTTATTGGTCCATTCTTTTTGCCTTTTTTAGCTTTCTTACGAAATTTCTTTCAAACTTCTTGATCAATATAATGAATTGTATGAGTTCCTTGTTGCTTAAGTCTTGTCTCCTCTTGAACAAGTTTACTAGCCAATTGATTAACATTTCTGAAATGACCCATATTGAGAAGGAATTCAAAATAAATTGTACAGGGAAAGACTTTTCACATTCATTCGCAATGTTTTTAGCCTTGCTGCTATGTTTGTCATTTCAATAATGTGCTCATGCATGCTACATAACCCTTCAAATTTCATGGTGGCCAAGTTAGCCATTAATGTCCTAGCTAAAGACTTATCAGCAATTTTGAAGTGCTCTACTACAAATTTCTTTATTTCCTTAGCATTTCAGTTGCAGGAAAAGCTACCTTAATGTTGTTTGTAATAGTCATTTACATAAACATAGGGCTCGATCTGTTCAATCTTTCTCAAGCTTTATGGTAAGATTTCTCTTCCTTGCTGCTTTTATCAGTGAGACCAAAAGGTTTCTTTTCTCGAAGTGCGACATCAAGATCCAGTACACCTAAGTGAAACTGAACTTATTCTTTCTAATTAGAAAAATTTAATCTGTTAAACTTAACGACAGATGAAGCAATTAGATGAAGAGAAACATGAAATGATGCTTCAAAGATTCAATAAAAAAATGCTCTGCTAAATTAATATGTTAAGTTACAAACATTAGAAACAATAAATTTATATCAAAATTCTCCTTTAGGTGATACTAAGATATGTGATCATAATTTATAATGATACTTCAGATTTTTTTTTTTTTTAATTGGTAATTGTATACACTATGATAAGAATATATGATATCTTTGGATATACAATTCAAATCTAATTAAATATATCAATTACCATCCTCATGATCATCAATAATAAGAATGTGATATACCTTTGGGTAATCTTGAAAAATCTTATCAATTATGATTTTTTAGTATATGTTGGTTAATTTTTTACCAAATCAATTTTATTAAATCTTGCAAGTGCATAAATCGTATATCGAGTACAATGACAAGTAAGGGTAGATAACCTACGAGGAGTGTCAACTTACTTTAATTTTAATTTTAAGAATGGGTTTTGGAATTTGAATTAAGGCTAAACTAAATTAATGTGTAAAATTAAATGAAAGAAAATCAATAATTAAAACTTAGTTAAGACATCCTATCCACCACTAAACATTCCTTCAATTTTTTATAAATATTAATAAAGCAAGTTCATGACAATGAAAGACGAAGACATTCATGTCAAGGTAATGGTTATACTGTAGGTTGTATTAATTCTTCTTTAGTTAATAAGAAAATACCATGTTCTGATACCATATGTAAGCTTTTTGCAATTAACAAAATATATATATGGATATTAGAATTTCATGATTTTCACAATAATCAAACATAATTTAATTACATATCGGAATCCAACCAGAAAAGCTTAGAGTAATGAGATGAACATTTTCTTTTCTTTTCTTTTCATTTTTTTTTTTAAAAAAAAAAAAACGATGTTTCTCTCTCTTAATCCCTTTCTTTCAATAGACACCCACTTGATTGATAGTAAATTGACAATGCATTACCATTATTTATAGGATAGAGAGAATACCAATTTCAAAAGAATTCATTTACTTAATTAATGTACATAACTCTCCATTGAATAGAAACTATTCATTTTTCTAAAACGAATGACCATTTGAAATACTTTGTTTAATTTTATTTTAATGACTTCATTCATTAATTTATTTATTAAACACCTATGAATATTAAATCACTTTTATTTTAATAAATTCATTCATTAATTTATTTATTCAACACTTTTATATATTAAATCACATGCAGCCACATGCAACATTATAAACTTAACAGTTTCTCTTTTGATCTTGCATTCTTATAAATAGCAAATCTTGTTATTACTATTTTCCTTATAAGGTCACCATTATCCATGGCTAAACTATCATCAACAACTGTGCCAATGTTGATGCTTTCCTTCATTATGTTTTCTCTGTTGTCCGTCTGCCTCCATGCTCGTACTCTTGATGGCGATCAAGCTATGAAAAATACTAATAAAGACAACCATGTGCGTATGAATCAACTTGGGGTTGCTCATGCCAAACGTAATAATTATCAGAAGCAGCGCACACACCACATAAGATCTTATAAGGACATACCAGGAGGATCAAATCATCATCATCACTATATGGAGATTGATGGGGATGTACCAAGAGGATCGGATCCTCATCATAATTATGTAGGGACCGATAAGAATGTACCACGAGGACCAAACCCTATCCATAACCATAAGGGGACGGATAAGGTTGTACCACGAGGACCAGACCCTATCCATAACTATGCGGGGATTGATAAAGTTGTACCACGAGGACCGGACCCTATCCATAACTATATGACGATAGATAAAGTTGTACCGCGAGGACCGGACCCTATCCATAACTATGCGGAGATAGATAAGGTTGTTCCGCGAAGACCAGACTCAATTCCTAACTATGCGAAGGCTGATAAGAATGTACAACAAGGACTCGGCCTTATCCATAATTATACGGGGATAGATAAGGTTGTACCACGGGGACCAGACCCTATTCATAACTATGTGGGGAATGATAGAGATTTACCTTAAGGATTAGTCACCATAACTATGTGAAGGCTGATAGGGTAGTACCAATCAAACCAAACCCTGATCTTCACTAAAAATTAAATTTTTATGCCTTAAAATTATATTTGTCATTTTGTTCTCATGTAAACTTTTGAATTTGGAGGAGCATAATAAGATATGAATCGACAATCTCAATACATTGCGTGAGTGTGAGGGCTTATTACCAATAAGTTGCTCAAATTTTACTTTTAACTTCTTGTTGAAATTTGAAGAGCTAACTCATGCTAGATAATGATGCATGGTTTTGTAATAGGCATTCATAATGCTGTGTTTACGGAAAACCTTTTACATAATAAAGATTATTATTAAAAAATATACATATAAAAAGATGCAAGTGCTTCTCCCCTCTTAGTTGTTTTGGTTGTTGTTGATTTTCTACGAATAACTTAATTATTGCTTTCGCCACCCAATTAAACATACCTTTATAATTCTTGTTTGAATTAAAAAAGAAAACATTGAAGTCCGAGTTTTATATGGTTGCAGCATCTTTTACTTTGCACATTGAATGGCCACTAGTAAGACATTTTGCAATCTTGTCTATATGGTTGCAACCATAAACTATTTGAGTAATTTGGTAAAATGGTCACTCGCACATTCCATTTATTTCATAGTTTTATCAAACTATCAAAGAAAATTCATCCATTAGTAACTCTTCTTTTGATTATATAAGATTAACATTTCAAAAATAAGTTTAATTTTTACATTTACACATAATAATAATAACAAAAAACCTCTAGTTATTCACAAAAGAATTTCAAGATAGAATTGAAAAGTAAAGGCTATGCGGCAAAAATGGTAAACAAAATATGATAGCTAACTTCAATTTTTAGTACCACGCAAATAGCACAATAGCACATCTATTTATAAGTCAAATGGTCATAATGTACTTTTTCTTCTTATATGTGATTAAGGATTTTAGTTCTACCATATAAAGTTTGACGTTGGTAGATTTTTGATATATTACAACTAATAATTATAAATAAAGACCATATAACACACATAAAAAAATAATAATAATAACTCAAACAGTTGAACTACGATCTTATCTCATTAATCAAATAAACAATATATAACTCTAGATGGTAGAACAATTAAACCTAACTAGATCCTAGTAAGATAGTTGACCAAAAGTAAGATAATAAAACTTATACTATTTAATACAAACAAAAGATTCTATAACATTATTTAACTAGTTTTTCCATAACAACATACCTGGTTTTCTATGCAACTCAGAATTGTTTAAGGTTTTAAACAATCCAGAACTCAATCACTTGTATTTTACAGGAGATTGAAAGACCAAATATTTTAATTTATAAGTCGTTACATCCTTCATGCATACAAATTAGACAAGCTTATGCTTTATGCAACATCCTCCTTTAATAAAGAAAAAAACAAATTGGCGTATAGGTAACTAACACCTTAAAAAACATTCCATTTTTTTAAATGCACAAGCAATCCCTCGATGCCTTGCTGGAGAAAACGCCAGCAACTCAAGCCATTTGATTCTAATCTCTATTAATCCCATCGACACTTATTAGTGTATGGATTATTGAACCCGCTACATTTTTTTTTTCTACAACTAAATTTCATTATTTAATATAAAATTACCTATTGAAAGCAGCTATGTTAGAATATATAGTTTGAGCCACCAAAAATCTCTATATATTTTTTTCGTGCAACTAAATTTCATTATTCTTTTCTTGACGCATGCATAAATTGATATTGTTGTTATTATTATTAGCTTAAGTTTTTAAGAAGACCTAAAAATATCAAGACCTAAAAATATCAAATACTAATTACACAGCTTGAATACCTATTTTAGTAATATGGGAAGAGAACTATTCATTCACTATACCTGAATATCTATTCTAATAATAGGAGATGAAAATTATCTATATAATATTTGTATTTTGGATATCTATTGTAACAATAAAAAGAGAAAAATATTCAGCCTTGATGTCTAATCCAACAAGGTGAAAACTATCCACACAATGTTTCTAAAATACATTTGGTGGGATTTCAACATCCATCAATAAAGTGGATGCATACAACCACCAAATTGACTTGATGGCAAAGAGTACTTATTTTACTTGACAATTACCTATGTTTTAGCCCCTCAATAATACATAGGAAATCTGTGGGTTTTTATTAGGTGTGAATGTGTTTTTCTGTTTTCTTTTTTCTACTTTTTTTTTTTTTTTTTCAATTACTGACTTTAAGTCGGATTACTAATAAGGTCAACTGAGATAAAACTCTAAAGCATGACCAAATTACTATCGGAACTAGCTGATATGGGACTTTAAGGCACGACACGTATACTTGCTCCTGGGAGGGCTATCACATAAAAGTGAGAAAACTGCCCACGTATTAGTGGGACTTTAGTAAGTTCAATCCACTACTTGAAGCTAAGTGGTAGGTGGGCTTAATTTTACTACTATACCAAACCACTTTCCTTTATTTTTCTTTAAGGTAACCTATATAAACTATTAAAATAATTATATAAAACATTAAATAATATATTAAAAAATATATAATATATATTAAAATTAATTAATTAAATAAAATATTAAAAATCATATAATAATTTTGAAAATAATTTACAAATTATAAGTATAAAAATATAGTTATACACCAATCCTTGTGTTAGAATACATCATCAAACACATGATTGTAGAAAGAAATTATTATTATTATTATTTTTAAATAACATCAACTACATACAAGTTACAAGAGCTGAAAATTCCTAAATATGTAACTTCTCCTATATTTTTTATTTATTTGTTTCATTATTTGCTTTAGACTCTTTTTCAATTTTTTTAATATTATAATCTATTTGTATAGTTTAATCATTTCGATTTACTGGTTAGTTTCCTATAAAATTATATACTATTCCTAAGTTTAGTGACAGGGGCTTCCTAGATTCCTATTTTGAATTTGAAAAGACCCTATAATGTACGGGAAAATAGTATATTGACATATCTGATAGGTAGATATGAATCTAAATCTAGATAAAAACATTGGATTGCTATGAAAAGTATATTAACATATCTAGAAGAGGCTGCTGATTACTCCTTATGTCACTAAGGTAGCAACATACGTCTAATTAGGAATATAGATGTTGATAGGGGAGGTAATTTGGATGAGCAAAATTTGTATTTGGTTATATATTTTTACTCAGCTAATGTGCTATCTCTTGGAGTAGCAAGAAACTGTCATATATTATGCTGTCCACTATGAAAACTATATTTAAAACATGTTCAACTATAGTTCAAGAAGTAGTCTGGCTCAAGAGATTCTTGAAATATCTAAATTCACAACTAATGTGTAGAAGCCAGTTATTGTATACTGTGATAGTCAAGCGGTAATTGTCTATATCAAAGATGAGAAATGTCACAGTAAATCGAAGCATATAGAGACTAAGTTCAATTTCGTCAAGGATATAGTGATGAAAAATAATGTAACAATTAAGTGTATATCTATATGTGAGATGGTCGTGGATCCACTCACAAAAGTTTTGACAAGAGATGTATTTATATCACATGCTGAATTTTTGGGTTTACGTAGGTTGTAATGTTATAATTATTACGTTAAATTATATCTGCTTTATGATTAAATACGTCATTTTGGTTATATAAAACTAGCATATATTCATTTTACTTAGATTATATATGAAAATATGTTCATCAGGTTTTGAGATTGGTATTCTTACACGTACAGTCACTTTAGTTGCTAGAAAAGCAAGTCAAGATGAGACATATGTTTTTAGAGGATGAAAAAATGAGATTATTCTCTTAAGAGCTTAAAATATATGAAATGTCGCCTTGATTGTAATCAACATGAGGTTTTACCTAAATCAATTGTTAAACCATTCATGATGTATCTCCACTATCATGAGAATCTGATTAAGCTGGATGTGAGTTTCTTGATAATGACTCTTGAAGGGTGCACTTTTAGAAACTTAGGTTGGGTGCTAGGAGAGCGTTTAAACTAAGATCTGTGTAGTGAATAATCTTATTATAAAAGACATACGCGTCCTTATTGATGGATAAGATTCATTGTAACATATGTTACATACCGCGTGTGTTTATTGTGATCGATATGGAAGATGAGTGAATTTATCCCTGATTCCTTATTATGTAAGTTCTATTGAAGTTTGTAAAACTTCTATCTGTGTCCTTGGTAACTATTCATTTTATCTCAAAGTAGTGAGATAATGTTTGTATCATTAGTGTATCTTCTATGGCTATGATAATGCAGCTTATGAGACATTACTATGTGTCAGTCATTTTTGTTGACCAAGGGACGAAAGTGAGACAAAATGATTTAATGAAATTTATTTTATTCTGATAGTTACTAGTCGCGACTAATTGCAATTTGGAATTATAATTATGATTATATGCAATATTGGAGGATCGAGCATATTACGTTAAGGGATTAAATATGTTCGAGCAAATAAAATTCTATTAAATTTAGGTAATAATAATACACATATTTACAATCTCTTATATTGCAGTACGATTGCGATTTGAAAGACAAGCCACATTACATATATTATTGTTTATAGGTCACACAGTATATTTGCCTATATGAATGTCTGTACTCCTTATCATAAATGGGTCACTAGTGTTTTTTCTGTAAATTCCATTTGGCTCATCTTGTGTGAGTGGGAGATATTGAGTTATTGGGTTGTTGAGTCGGGTCCACCCAAGATGACTCAAACTCATGACCTAATCCAAATTAATTGGTATAGGATTTGGATAGGAATAAGTAATCGCTGGTGGTTATTAGCAGTTATCAGAAAATAACCGTCACCCCTATAAATATATGATATTGTTTTGTTTTAAAATTTTTGATACAAAATCAACTTTCCACAACATACGTGCTAAATACACACAGTGAGTGAATATAGAGTAGAAAACACATGACAAGGCAAATTACACAGTGATTTGAGGTTTCTTTTCATCTATGTGATTAGAATCCGATCAGTTGAACAATTCAAAGAATCCAAAGGAATTTTCACTGCATAGAAATGAGTACGCTTCCGGTTTCATTTTATTGTTTTTATATCGATTTTATATATTGCTATGAATTCTTTCATTTATGAAAAAGTTACAGGATCCACAGATTCAAACACTGACCTAACAGCATGTTGGGCACCATTTCTTTTGTTGCATCTATGAGGTCCTGACTTCATAACTCTATATTCCTTAGAGGACAATGTGTTGTAGTTAAGGCTTATGCTTGGACTTCTTTTCCAAACAGTAAGGACAATTTATGTTATGTCTGTGTCATTGCTTGGATTGACTCCCTTCTTTCAATTCTATTTCTCTAGATGTTTTTTACTGGACTCATGGAATGAGTCCGGGAAAGGACTTAAATGTTCAGGAAAGCATGTATAGAGGCAAGTAGAGAGTTGTTTGGGCCCCATCCATCTTGCTGGTCAAGGTTCAAATCCTGATAATATATTTCACAAGCTTTATATGTATAATTTTCTACTTGATAGGGTAGACATCTAGGTTAAAGTACCTTTCTCTATATATTGTTGTGCTAGATTTCTGAAATGTAGTGTTTGGGTAGGAGAATTATTATCTCAGTTGATATTCGGGTATGCAAATAACAATTGATCTTTGCATACCTGGACACACATTGATTTAGAAAAAATTTAGCTTATAATCATAAAAAAATACCAATTTATAGTTGTTTCAATCAAGAAAAGAACAAAATTCGCAAAAGCAGAAGTATAAATATTTTCTTTCACCTGGATAAAGCATAAAAGAAAGCCCACTCATGGCCATACCTCTACAACTGAAACATTGGGAGAGCAACTAATGCTGAATTATTTTTCACTTGTCAAAAACAAATGCCATATTTTGGAAAACATGGTACGGTGTCCTTAACTTGTTTGGACAATGAAATGATTCAAGTCCAACCCATATATTAGCAGTTCCATGTATTTGTTTTCAGACATTAATTTAAAGCCAAAACACATCAACAATGTAGACAAACATTTGGGTGTATCAATTATTTTTGGAACAACTTTAATAGATAGGACTCTTTGCCGGCTCATACTATTCCAACATAGTTGCTTTCAATGAAATATAATTGCAGAAAAGTAACACGTAGCAAATTGAATAGTCCATACACAAATAAGTGTTGATGGGGTTAATAGAGATCACGTACAAATGGCTTACTATTGGTGGGTTTTCTCATTCAAAGCATTGAGGGATTGTTTGTTGTTTTTTAAAGTGTTAGTTACTAATTAATTCAATTTACTATTTTCTTTATTAAAGGAGGATGTTGCATAAAAAAGAAGATTGTCCAATTTGTATCCATGTAGGAGGTAGCTACACATATATTAAGTATTTGGTCTTTCAATCTCATGGGAGATTAAGAGTGACTGATATTTCCATTGCTTCAACATGCACAGTCTCAATTGCATAAATGAACATGTACGATCTGATGAAAATGGTAATTAAATAATAATTATCTTGTTAATTTAAGTAGTATAAGTTTTATTATCTTATTTTTGGTCAACTATCTTAACAAGATTTAGATAGGTTTAATGGTCCAACCATTTATAGTTGTTATATTCCTGTTTATTAAGTTAGTGAAATATAGCCCATAGTTTGAGTTATTTTATTGATTATAATTTTTATTTATAATTATAATATAATCCCAAATTCATATGGTAGAACTCAAACCTTGATAGCATTTGTGAGTATGAAGTGCACTAATCACTTGTAACCATATCAAAGACAATGGATTCAAGATATCAATCATATTTTGTTTCGATTTTTGCTTCAGAGCTTAATAGCTCTTCATTACCTTCCAATTATTCATTTTCTTATTCTTTTTTTTTTTAATTTATGCGTATTTTGTGTAAGGTTAAGAATTAAAACTTAATTTTGAATTTATTGATTTGATCAATTTAAAAAAGAGTTGGAGGATGGGTGAATTTTATCTGAGTTTGATGAAATTGTGGAAGGAATGAAATGTGCAAGTAACTGTTTTCCTTAGTATCACACTCCAAATAATGATGATTGTACTTGGTAATCATGGAAAGCATAATTCTTAACTTTGGATTAGAATTGTTACATGGTATGCCTATTTATATTTTGTTGCAACATTTGCACTCGGTATAATCACAAATAAAATGCCAAATTTTTATGAAAAATATAGTGGATCCATGGATACAAACATTTAACTAACAGCATTTTAGGCACCATTTCTTCTGATGCACTTAGGAGGTCCTGACCTCATAGCTACATATTCCTTGGAGGACAATTAGTTATGGTTAAGGCACTTGCTAGGACTTGTTGTGCAAAATGGCAATGGCAATTTGTGTCTGCGTTATGGCTTTGATTGGCTCCCTTCTTTCATTCTTATCTCTCTTGATGTTTTTTTGGCTGAACTCATCAAGTATAGGGAAAGGACTTGTGCGTTCAGGAAAGCAAGCCTAGAGAAAATCAGATATTCATATACGAATCTAAACCTTTCTCTCGGTGAAGTAAAGTTTTCTCTGGCCAAGCTAAACCCTTCTCATTGGGATTTTAAAACTTCTCCTCCCTCATTGGGTCATATTTTAAATGTAGCGTATTATTTAACGTATCAATATTTTCAACCTCTCCTTCTATACCTTAACCAAAGCTCTCTTCTTGACATCCTTAAAGGGTCATCAGCATCCTTTGCAGAAGGTACATTTTAAATAATTGAAATGTCACTTGTATAATAATCTTTACAATAAAGCACTTCTACTCTATACTCATGTAGGTCTAGGCCTGAGAGTGATCACTGTCATTCTTACCTCTTTTGTGTTGGTGTTCTTCCCATTACTTATTCATAAACACAAGTTTCCAAAAATTCATGTTACCGTAATATTCATATTTCTATTTGGAGGTATTATTCTAGAAATATATTTAGCGCTTAAAAGTTGTTGTTCCAAAAAATAAAAAATAAAGGTGGTCAAATAAAATGTCTCAACTCAGTCTGCTAAGCCTCATTATGAAAGAAAAACTCATGCCTTGTAGTAATTTCCTGAAGCACTTTATCATTATTGAAAAACTTGAAAATCAATGGTATATAGCTAACATTGAAATCTCCAATGATTGGAAGAAATTAATTCTTGCTTAATTGAAAACCAAAAGCGATCGAACGGCCGAAGTGAGAGTCTGAGCATCGATGTGCATGGCATCGACTTCACTAGAGAGATTGATAAAAGCATTATTGCTAGGCATGTTGCTACAGAAAAATGGTACGAGATGGATCGGGAGGCTGTAAGGGGCAAAAGGCATGTCAGTGAATCGATCTAACAAATTTCTAGATCTATGTTCTCTCTATTGGTATTGCACCCTAACATGGTATCAAATGCAAATAAAACCAAGTTTGCACTTCAACCAATTTTAATAGCTGCACGTGGTTTACCAAAATTTACAAGTAGAATTGAAGCATGCCAAGATATCTTGAAATTGCTTCAGTGTACAAATCCAAAAATTCATGTTCACTTTCAGAATTTGTAACGATATGATTTGAGCATAGATTTTTTCTGCGTTGAACATTTACCCAATCTTTTGCGACAACTAGGTGAACAGATACGACAAAAGTTGCTGGTTTTGTTCACATAATTCTTAATATTCATTACTGTGAATGATTTGATCTCAATTAATTTGTTCAATATTATATGACAGTCTTGAGACAGAGGTGGATGACAATTAGCTACAGTTGGCTAGAGATGCTGCCTTATGCATCTACACGTGTAAACAAATACAGCATGCTCAACAGTTCAAGTGTGGTGGAGAGTTTCTTACTCATTTGTGGCTTCCCAAAAAATATTCTGGCTTTCATGTGAGAGATTTTAAATCTGCATCCAGGTGGGCCAGTTCCATTATCGGATTCAGTAGTGCCTCTTTCTTCAAAGGTACAATATCAGAGCTAAATCTCTTTATGAACAATCATTAAATGATTTTTTAATTAATTTTGATCTTGAATGTGATTTGGTATATTGGTAGAATAACTATGAATTAAGTTTTCTAATATTATGGGCTGATTATCACATCATGTGAATTTCATTTTTCTAAGCCCATTTCATTTTGTTGAATTCAAATTATTATATTTATTTAGGAAAAAATTGCATTCATGTGCAATTAGTTTTGTCTAAACATAAGTCATTGCTGATTTTTCCTTAGACCATAAGTATATATCACTTACTAGGTAGCTTACCATTCACTTAACCACGGAAGGGTATTTATATCATTTTATGAGGTATAATTAATTAAAAAGCCGAATAATTCAAAAAAAAAAAAAAATCTCCATCCCCCCTCCCTCCCTCCCTACAAATATTTAGGAATGCATATCTGATTTGGTTTAATCTCCTCCAAATATGGAGGAAGATCAGCATATGTTGGAGGAATGATCTCCTCCATATGTTAGAAGACATCTAGTTCGTTCTTCTGCAATATGGAGGAGATTAGAGTTTTCTATGGAAAGGGGAAGAGGAAGTATGGAGGCCAATGAGTGGGAGAGGAGGATAACTGCAACGGAGGTACGTAGAGGGAGTGGGATGAAAATGCATAAGTTGTAAAGGTGGCAATGAGAGGTATATATGGTGGGTGGAGAGACTTTTGACTTTATGTTTGAAATATTTTATTTAAATATGAAGTGGAGAATGCCTTTGCGTTTAAATCTTTTTTGTTTTGAGTTTTCATGTGAAGAGGGAAAATTGTATCTCAAAAAGACTGATTTTGCTTTTGTCAGCTTGACACCAATTTTTTGAATAATAAAAAAATAAAACTTTATTAGTAAAAAAAATCTCTTATTTTCACACTTTTGTCTCTAACAAACTACTTATTTTTATTTACTAAGTTGAATCCTACTATCAAGAGAGGAGTTCACCAAAGACAAAGAACATTAGAATCTTGTATAAATAGATCGTGTTATGTGATAGTTTATAGTGTGAATGTATGATGATTTTTATTTTATTTTATTTTTTATTATAGGCCTAATATGTTCGGTTTCATGCGACAATGATATTTTGTTCTAAAATCTAAAGACATCACGACATTCTCACTACATGTCTTTGGATTGAGCAGGAATAAACTTTTGTGGAATGCAAGTTAAGGATGTTCAATTGATGTTACAAATGAAGAAAAGCTTAAAGGATTTATGATGCAATTGAAGCGACTATAAATTGGTACGTTTTTTATTATTATTTGCTAAATTTTTTCTAAATCAAGGTGTGTCCAGATATGCAAAGATTAAATTGTTATTTGCATACTTGAATATCTACTGAGATAATAATTCTCCTACCCAAACACTGAATTTCAGACATCTAACACAACGATATCGAGGGAACGGTAGTTTAACCTGGATGTCTACCCCAACAAGTAGAAAACTATACATACAAAGCTTGTAAAATATATTACCAGGACTTGAACTTTGACCAGCAAGATGGATGGGACCCAAACAACTCTCTACTTGTCTCTATGCATGCTTTCCTGAGCACTCATGTCCTTTCCCCATACTCGACGAGTCTAGTAAAAAAACATCTAGAGAGATAGAAATGAAAGAAGGGAGCCAATCCAAGCCATGACACAAACATAACATAAATTACTGTTACTGTTTGGAGAAGAAGTCCAAGCACGTGCCTTAACTACAACTCATTGTCCTCCAATGAATATGCAGTTATGAAGTCAGGATCTCCCAGATGCGGTAGAAGAAATGGTGCCCAAAGTACTGTTAGTTCAGTGTTTGAATTTGTGGATCCAGCACCTTGTTCATAAGCATGTGGGATATTATTTGTGAGTACACCAAGTGTGATATTGCAACAATATCACCAGATACGTAGGCAAACCATACAACAATTCGAATCCAAAGTTCAAGGTTGTGGTTTCCACAATTACCAAGTACAATCAGCACCATTCAGAGCATGAGGAGTAAAACCGTCACTCACACATTCCATTTCTTTCGCGGTTTCATCAAACTCTTAGAGAAAATTCATTCGTCAGTAACACGTCTTTTGAACGTATAAGATTAACAATTCAAAAAAAAAAAAGTTTAATTTCTACATTTACACATAATAATAATAATAATAATAATATCTAGCTAGTTATTCTAAAAAGACTTTCAATAATTGAAAAGTAATTATTCACTATATTTTCCATAATATTCCCCAACTCTACCGAAAGATGGAGTATCAAAATATGTCAATGTGTGTAATTTCATTAAGTAGTGGACGTCGTGTGGCTCCTTTCTTTGTGTGTTTGATATGTTTGTCTTTAATGCAACCTACAAACACATTAAGATCAGTATAATCCAAATATATGTCCCAAACATTATGCCACAGAAAAACTGAATGTTCATCTATTATACCTTGTTTAACACCAAAATTATGATGTATCGTTAGTAGAGTTTCGGCAAAAAGATTATCAAGTTTCAACCTATACAAAACATCAATAGGATATCAGAACCAATAAAATAATAATAACAATTATTATTATTATTATTATTTTTATAAAATAAGTTAAAACTTCCATTCTTAAATTTTAAGGTAAAACCATTAGTATCAAGTTTAGACAAAAAAATTATATTTCTAGAAACAAAAGGTACATAAAGAGTTTGAAATAAATCTACATGATATCTAGTATCCAAAATCAAATAATATGTGCCAACAACTTCAATTGGGATTTGACTCGATTTCCCATAAAAACAAAATCTTTATTTAGATTTGTGGTTTGGGTTATAAGGAACCCCTATAATATTTTTGACACATGAATGGTTGTATACTAGAATCAATCCACCAAGTGTTATAAGGAACTTCAATTAAATTTGATTCGAAACTTATAAAAGAAGTAGACTTACCTTTCTTTTCAAATCATGCCTTACGTTTAAGGCAATCTTTCATAAAATGCCCAAATTTTTTTACAAAAATGATGTTTATCTTTTTTTTATGTTCTTTTTTGTGGATATGAGAAGAAGAAGACTTAGGGGTTGTTTGTTTTTTGCACTTAACACTTAATGGTGTTAAATTTGGTTAATTAAGAGATTTTTGTTTGTTTTTTTAAGTGGTCAAACCACTTAAAACCACCCAAAAACCACTTTAAAAAAAAGTAACATTTTTTTACTTTTCACTTAATACAAAATCACTTAATGATTTATAAATATATTATTCCAAATTTATCCTTCCTAAAATAAGATGTTTCCAAGTTTGTTTTAATTTTATATTATAAAAATTTCTTTTAATACTTTAATAAACAACATTGAAAAATAAAAATCCTAAACATCTCAACATCAATTTTTTTTTTTTTTTTTATAGTTGGATTACTATATTTCTCTAATTAAATTCTGGTAAGAATCTTTATTGATAAAATGTTTATACAACAACTCAGAGATCAAATTGTAAATCAATTTGTTTAAGTATTTGATTATTCTTGTTTAATTATATCAAAAAATATATATTACTTTGCAATTTCAATTTTCGTTGTAATAGTAATTTAATTTAAAACCATTTTATTTAGTTTTATTTGAATATATAAATTTAATTGACTCTACTATTTTAATTAATCTTATTTTAATTATGAATAAAAATACTATATATAAGTTACAATTTCAACTTTTGTTATAATAGTAATTCAATTTAAGATTATTTTGTTTATTTTTATTTGAACATATAAACTTAATTGATTATACTATAATAATTAATCTTATTTTAATTATGAATAAAAATATTATATATATAAGTGTTTTAATATTTGTTAAATAATTTATTACAATTGTTTGTATCATATTAAATAAAATTACATAATAACTAATAGAAAAAGGATATAAATGTCAAATTACTAGTAATCAGATAATTTTAACTTTAAAAATCAAACAAGATTATTATACATTCAGATGTAAGAAAAGAAAAAACAAACATGTCAATCAGAGTTCAGATTTCAGTCACTATTCAGCTTTCAGTCTTCAGTAGCACTGTTCAGTCTTCAGATAAAAAAACAAACGACCCCTTATTTAATTTTATTGGTCCATTCTTTTTGCCTTTTTTAGCTTTCTTACGAAATTTTTTTCAAACTTCTTGATCAATATAATGAATTGTATGAGTTCCTTGTTGCTTAAGTCTTGTCTCCTCTTGAACAAGTTTACTAGCCAATTGATTAACATTTCTGAAATGACCCATATTGAGAAGGAATTCAAAATAAATTGTACAAGTAAAAACTTTTTCACATTCATTCGCAATGTTTTTAGCCTTGCTGCTATGTTTGTCATTTCAATAATGTGCTCATGCATGCTACATAACCCTTCAAATTTCATGGTGGCCAAGTTAGCCATTAATGTCCTAGCTAAAGACTTATCAGCAATTTTGAAGTGCTCTACTACAAATTTCTTTATTTCCTTAGCATTTCAGTTGTAGGAAAAGCTACCTTAATGTTGTTTGTAAAATAGTCAATTACATAAACATAGGGCTCGATCTGTTCAATCTTTCTCAAGCTTTATGGTAAGATTTCTCTTCCTTATTGCTTTTGTTAGTGAGACCAAAAGGTTTCTTTTCTCGAAGTGCGACATCAAGATCCAGTACACCTTAGTGAAACTGAACTTATTCTTTCCAATTAGAAACATTTAATCTGTTAAACTTAACGACAGATGAAGCAAATAGATGAAGAGAAACATGAAATGATGCTTCAAAGATTCAATAAAAAAATGCTCTACTAAATTAATATGTTAAGTTACAAACATTAGAAACAATAAATTTATATCAAAATTCTCCTTTAGGTGATACTAAGATATGTGATCATAATTTATAATGATACTTCAGATTTTTTTTTTTTTTAATTGGTAATTGTATACACTATGATAAGAATATATGATATCTTTGGATATACAATTCAAATCTAATTAAATATATCAATTACCATCCTCATGATCATCAATAATAAGAATGTGATATACCTTTGGGTAATCTTAAAAAATATTATCAATTATGATTTTTCAGTATATGTTGCTTAATTTTTTACCAAATCAATTTTATTAAATCTTGCAAGTGCATAAAACGTATATCGAGTACAATGACAAGTAAGGGTAGATAACCTACGAGGAGTGTCAACTTACTTTAATTTTAATTTTAAGAATGGGTTTTGGAATTTGAATTAAGACTAAACTAAATTAATGTGTAAAATTAAATGAAAGAAAATCAATAATTAAAACTTAGTTAAGACATCCTATCCACCACTAAACATTCCTTCAATTTTTTATAAATATTAATAAAGCAAGTTCATGATAATGAAAGATGAAGACATTCATGTCAAGGTAATGGTTATACTGTATGTTGTATTAATTCTTCTTTAGTTAATAAGAAAATCCCATGGTCTGATACCATATGTAAGCTTTTTGCAATTAACAAAATATATATATGGATATTAGAATTTCATGATTTTCACAATAATCAAACATAATTTAATTACATATCGGAATCCATCCAGAAAAGCTTAGAGTAATGAGATGAACATTTTCTTTTTTTTTTATAAAAAAAACGATGTTTCTCTCTCTTAATCCCTTTCCTTCAATAGACACCCACTTGATTGATAGTAAATTGACAATGCGTTACCATTATTTATAGGATAGAGAGAATACCAGTTTCAAAAGAATTCATTTACTTAATTAATGTACATAACTCTCCATTGAATTGAAACTATTCATTTTTCTGAAACGAATGACCATTTGAAATACTTTGTTTAATTTTATTTTAATGACTTCATTCATTAATTTATTTATTAAACACTTATGAATATTAAATCACTTTTATTTTAATAAATTCATTCATTAATTTATTTATTCAACACTTATATATATTAAATCACATGCAGCCACATGCAACATTATAAACTTAACAGTTTCTCTTTTGATCTTGCATTCTTATAAATAGCAAATCTTGTTATTACTATTTTCCTTATAAGGTCACCATTATCCATGGCTAAACTATCATCAACAACTGTGCCAATGTTAATGCTTTCCTTCATTATGTTTTCTCTGTTGTCCGTCTGCCTCCATGCTCGTACTCTTGATGGCGATCAAGCTATGAAAAATACTAATAAAGACAACCATGTGCGTATGAATCAACTTGGGCTTGCTCATGCCAAACGTAATAATTATCAGAAGCAGTCCACACACCACATAAGACCTTATAAGGACATACCAGGAGGATCTAATCATCATCATCACTATATGGATGTTAATGGGGATGTACCACGAGGATCAGATCCTCATTATAATTATATAGGGACCGATAAGAATGTACCACGAGGACCAGACCCTATCCATAACAATAAAGGGACAGATAAGGTTGTACCACGAGGACCAGACCCTATCCATAACTATGCGGGGATTGATAAAGTTGTACCACGAGGACCAGACCCTATCCATAACTATATGACGATAGATAAAGTTGTACCGCGAGGACCGGACCCTATCCATAACTATGAGGAGATAGATAAGGTTGTTCCGCGAAGACCAGACTCAATTCATAACTATGCGAGGGCTGATAAGAATGTACCACAAGGACTCGGCCTTATCCATAACTATACGGGGATAGATAAGGTTGTACCACGGGGACCAGACCCTATTCATAACTATGTGGGGAATGATAGAGATTTACCTTGAGGATTAGTCACCATAACTATGTGAAGGCTGATAGGGTAGTACCAATCGGACCAAACCCTGATCTTCACTAAAAATTAAATTTTTATGCCTTAAAATTATATTTATCATTTTGTTCTCATGTAAACTTTTGAATTTGGAGGAGCATAATAAGATATGAATCGACAATCTCAATACATTGCGTGAGTGTGAGGGCTTATTACCAATAAGTTGCTCAAATTTTACTTTTAACTTCTTGTTGAAATTTGAAGAGCTAACTCATGCTAGATAATGATGCATGGTTTTGTAATAGGCATTCATAATGCTGTGTTTACGGAAAACCTTTTACATAATAAAGATTATTATTAAAAAATATACATATAAAAAGATGCAAGTGCTTCTCCCCTCTTAGTTGTTTTGGTTGTTGTTGATTTTCTACGAATAACTTAATTATTGCTTTTGCCACTCAATTAAACATACCTTAATAATTCTTGTTAGAATTAAAAAAGAAAACATTGAAGTTCGAGTTTTATATGGTTGCAGCATCTTTTACTTTGCACTTTGAATGCCCACTAGTAAGACATTTTGCAATCTTGTCTATATGGTTGCAACCATAAACTATTTGAGTAATTTGGTAAAATGATCACTCGCACATTCCATTTCTTTCGTAGTTTTATCAAACTCTCAAAGAAAATTCATCCATTAGTAACTCTTCTTTTGATTATATAAGATTAACATTTCAAAAATAAGTTTAATTTTTACATTTACACATAATAATAATAACAAAAAACCTCTAGTTATTCACAAAAGAATTTCAAGATAGAATTGAAAAGTAAAGGCTATGCGGCAAAAATGGTAAACAAAATATGATAGCTAACTTCAATTTTTAGTACCCAGCAAATAGCACAATAGCACATCTATTTATAAGTCAAATGGTCATAATGTACTTTTTCTTCGTATATGTGATTAAGGATTTTAGTTCTACCATATAAAGTTTGACGTTGGTAGATTTTTGATATATTACAATTAATAATTATAAATAAAGACCATATAACACACATAAAAAAAAAAAAATAATAACTCAAACAGTTGAACTACGATCTTATCTCATTAATCAAATAAACAATATATAACTCTAGATGGTAGAACAACTAAACCTAACTAGATACTAGTAAGATAGTTGACCAAAAGTAAGATAATAAAACTTATACTATTTAATACAAACAAAAGATTCTGTAACATTATTTAACTAGTTTTTCCATAATAACATACCTGGTTTTCTATGTAACTCAGAATTGTTTAAGGTTTTAAACAATCCAGAACTCAATCACTTGTATTTCACAGGAGACTGAAAGACCAAATATTTTAATTTATAAGTCGTTACATCCTTCATGCATACAAATTAGACAAGCTTATGCTTTATGCAACATCCTCCTTTAATAAAGAAAAAAACAAATTGGCGTATAGGTAACTAACACTTTAAAAAACATTCCATTTTTTTAAATGCACAAGCAATCCCTCGAAGCCTTACTGGAAAAAACCGCAGCAACTCAAGCCATTTGATTCTAATCTCTATTAATCCCATCGACACTTATCAGTGTATGGATTATTGAACTCGCTACATTTTTTTTTCTACAACTAAATTTCATTATTTAATATAAAATTACCTATTGAAAGCAGCTATGTTAGAATATATAGATTGAGCCACCAAAAATCTCTATATATTTTTTTCGTGCAACTAAATTTCATTATTCTTTTCTTGACGCATGCATAAATTGATATTGTTGTTATTATTATTAGCTTAAGTTTTTAAGAAGACCTAAAAATATCAAGACCTAAAAATATCAAATACTAATTACACAGCTTGAATACCTATTTTAGTAATATGGGAAGAGAACTATTCATTCACTATACCTAAATATCTATTCTAATAATAGGAGATGAAAATTATCTATATAATATTTGTATTTTGGATATCTATTGTAACAATAAAAAGAGAAAAATACTCAGCCTTGATGTCTAATCCAACAAGGTGAAAACTATCCACACAATGTTTGTAAAATACATTTGGTGGGATTTCAACATCCACCAATAAAGTGGATGCATACAACCACCAAATTGACTTGATGGCAAAGAGTACTTATTTAACTTGACAATTACCTATGTTTTAGCCCCTAAATAATACATAGGAAATGTGTGGATTTATATTAGGTGTGAATGTGTTTTTCTGTTTTCTTTTTCTACTTTTTTTTTTTTTTTCACTTACTGACATTAAGTCGGATTACTATTAAGGTCAGCTGAGATAAAACTCTAAAGCACGACCAAATTACTATCGGAACTAGCTGATATGGGACTTTAAGGCACGACACGTATACTTGCTCGTGGGAGGGCTATCACATAAAAGTGAGAAAACTGCTCACATATTAGTGGGACTTTAGTAAGTTCAATCCACTACTTGAAGCTAAGTGGTAGGTGGGCTTAATTTTACTACTATACCAAACCACTTTCCTTTATTTTTCTTTAAGGTAACCTATATAAACTATTAAAATAATTATATAAAACATTAAATAATATATTAAAAAATATATAATATATATTAAAATTAATTAATTAAATAAAATATTAAAAATTATATAACATAAAATTCAAAATCATATAATAATTTAGAAAATAATTTACAAATTATAAGAATAAAAATATAGTTGTACACCAATCCTTGTGTTACAATACATCATCAAACACATGATTGTAGAAAGAAATTATTATTATTATTATTTTTAAATAACATCAACTACATATAAGTAACAAGAGCTGAAAATTCCTAAATTTCTCCTATATTTTTTATTTATTTGTTTCATTATTTGCTTTAGACTCTTTTTCAATTTTTTTTAATATTATAATCTATTTGTATAGTTTAATCATTTCGATTTACTGGTTAGTTTCCTATTAAATTATATATTATTCCTAAGTTTAGTGACGGGGGCTTCCTAGATTCCTATTTTGAATTTGAAAAGACCCTATAATGTACTGGAAAATAGTATATTGACATATCTGATAGGTAGATATGAATCCAATTCTAGATAAAAACATTAGATTGCTATGAAAAGTATATTGACATATCTGGAAGAGGCTACTGATTACTTCCTATGTCACTAAGATAGCAACATACGTCTAATTAGGAATATAGACGTTGATAGGGGAGGTGATTTAGATGAGCAAAATTTGTATCTGGTTATACATTTTTGCTGAGCTAATGTGCTATCTCTTGGAGTAGCAAGAAACTGTCATATATTACGCTGTCCAATATGAAAGCTATATTTAAAACATGTTCAACTACAGTTCAAGAAGTAGTCTGACTCAAGAGATTCTTAAAATATCTAAATTCACAACCAATGTGTAGAAGCCAGTTATTGTATACTGTGATAGTCAAGCGATAATTGTCTATATCAAAGATGAGAAATATTACAGTAAATCGAAGCATATAGAGACTAAGTTCAATTTCGTCAAGGATATAGTGATGAAAAATAATGTAACAATTAAATGTATTTCTATGTGTGAGATGGTCATAGATCCACTCACAAAAGTTATGACATGAGATGTATTTATGTCACATGCTTAATTTTTGGGTTTACGTAGGTTGTAATGTTATAATTATTACGTTAAATTATATCTGTTTTATGATTAAATACGTCATTTTGGTTATATAAAACTAGCATATATTCATTTCACTTAGATTATATATGAAAGTATGTCCGTCAGGTTTTGAGATTGGTATTCTTACACGTACAGTCACTTTAGTTGCTAGAAAAGCAAGTCAGGATGAGACGCATATTTTTAGAGGATGAAAAAAATGAGATTATTCTCTTAAGAGCTTAAAATATATGAAATATCGTCTTGATTCTAATCAACATGAGGTTTTACCTAAATAAATTATTAAACCATTCATGATGTATCTCCACTATCATAAGAACTTGATTAAGCCGGATGTGAGTTTCTTGATAAAAGTGTTTGAAGGGTGCACTTTTAAAAACTCAGGTTGGGTGATAAGAGAGCATTTGAACTAAGATCTGTGTAGTGAATAATCTTATTATAAAAGACATACGCGTCCTTATTGATGGACAAGATTCACTGTAACATACATTTCATACCGCGTGTGTTTATTGTGACCGATATGGAAGATGAGTGAATTTATCCTTGATTCCTCATTGTGTAAGTTCTATTGGAGTTTGTAAAACTTTTATCTGTGTCCTTGGTGACTATTCACTTTGTCTCAAAATAATGAGATAATGTTTGTATCTTTAGTGTATCTTCTATGGCTATGATAATGTGGCCTATGAGACATTACTATAGTGTCAGTCATTTTTGTTGACTAAGAGACGAAAGTAAGACAAAAAGATTTAATGAATTTTATTTTATTATTATAGTTACTAGTCGTGACTAATTACAATTTGGAATTATAATTATGATTATATGAAATATTGGAGGATCGAACATATTACGTTAGGGGAATAAATATATTCGAGCAAATAAAATTCTATTAAATTTAGAACATAATAATGCACATATTTACAATCTCTTATATAACAGTACGGTTAAGATTTGAAAGACAAGCCACATTACATATATTATTGTTTATAAGTCACATAGTGTATTTGCCTATATGAATGTTTGTACTCCTTATCATAAAAGGGTCACTAGTATTTTTTCTGTATGTTCCATTTGGCTCATCTTGTGTGAGTGTGAGATATTGAGTTATTGGGTTATTGAGTCGGGTCCACCTAAGATGACTTAAACTCATGACCCGATTCAAATCAATTTGTATAGGATTTGGATAGGAATAAGTAATCGTTGGTCGTTATTAGCAGTTATCAGAAAATAACCATCACCCTTATAAATATATGATGTTGTTTTGTTTTTAAATTTTTGATGCAAAATCAACTTCCCACAATATACGTGCTAAATACACATAGTGAGTGAATATAGAGTAGAAAACACATGACAAGGCAAATTACACAGTGATTTGAGATTTCTTTTCATCTATGTGATTAGAATCCGACCAGTTGAATAATTCAAAGAATTCAGAGGAATTTTTATTGCATAAAAATGGGTACGCTTTCGGTTTCATTTTATAGTTTTTATATCGATTTTATATATTGCTATGAATTCTTTCACTTATGAAAAAAGTTGCTGGATCCAGAGATTCAAACACTGAACTAATAGCACGTTGGGCACCATTTCTTTTGTTGCATCTGCGAGGTCTTGACTTCATAACTCTATATTCCTTGGAGGACAATGTGTTGTAGTTAAGGCTTATGCTTGGCCTTCTTCTCCAAACAGTAACGACAATTTATGTTATGTTTGTGTCATTGTTTGGATTGACTCCCTTCTTTCAATTCTATCTCTCTAGATGTTTTTTACTGGACTCATTGAGTTCGGGAAAGGACTTAAGTGTTTAGGAAAGCATGCATAGAGGCAAGTAGAGAGTTGTTTAGGCCCCCATCCATCTTGCTGGTCAAGGTTCAAATCCTGATAATATATTTCACAAGCTTTATATGTATAATATTCTACTTGTTAGGGTAGACATCTGGGTTAAAATACCTTTCTCTCTATATCGTTGTGTTAGATTTCTGAAATGTAGTGTTTGGGTAGGAGAATTAATATCTAAGTTGATATTCGGGTATGCAAATAACAATTGATCTTTGCTTACCTGGACACACCTTAATTTAGAAAAAATTTAGCTAATAATCATAAAAAACATACCAATTTATAGTTGCTTCAATCAAGAAAAGAACAAAATTCGCAAAAGTAGAAATATAAATATTTTCTTTCACCTGGATAAAGCATAAAAGAAAGCCCACTCATGGCCATACCTCTATAACTGAAACATTGGGAGAGCAACTAATGCTGAATTATTTTAGGATGCTAAATTAGTAGAGATCATTTAAGGAGAATTTTGGCTTTATCGCATGAGTTATATATTAAAAATTCTTAAATGATTCCGCATGGTTGATAGTAAGCCCATGGATACTCATATCTTGAAGGATCTCTTAGTCTTGCAACGTGCCTTGAGATTCTATAAAAGTATAAAGAAATGCAAAGAATTCCTTACTCCAGTATTATCAGAAGTCTTATGTATACTATGATGTATACGATATTTGATATCTGCTATGCAGTTGGACTGATAGGTAGATATGAATCCAATTCTAGATAAAAACATTGGATTGCTATGAAAAATATATTGACATATCTGGAAGAGGTTGCTGATTACTCCCTATGTCACTAAGGTAGCAACATACATCTAATTAGGAATATAGACGTTGATAGGGGAGGTGATTTGGATGAGCAAAATTTGTATCTGGTTATGCATTTTTGCTCAGTTAATGTGCTATCTCTTGGAGTAGCAAGAAACTATCATATATTACGCTGTCCACTATGAAAGCTATATTTAAAACATGTTCAACTGCAGTTTAAGAAGTAGTTTGGCTCAAGAGATTCTGGGAATATCTAAATTCACAAGTAATGTGTAGAAGCCAGTTACTGTATACTGTGATAGTCAAGTGGTAATTGTTTATATTAAAGATGAGAAATGTCATAATAAATTGAAGCATATAGAGACTAAGTTCAATTTCGTCAGAGATATGGTGATGAAAAATAATGTAACATTTTACTGTATATCTATGTGTGAGATGGTCGTGGATCCACTCACAAAAGTTATGACAAGAGATGTATTTATGTCACATGCTGAATTTTTGGGTTTGCGTAGGTTGTAATGTTATAATTATTACGTTAAATTATATATGCTTTATGATTAAATACGTTATTTTGGTTATATAAAACTAGCACATATTCATTTTACTTAGATTATATATGAAAGTATGTCGTCAGGTTTTGAGACTGGTATTCTTACACGTACAGTCACTTTAGTTGCTAGAAAAGCAAGTCAAGATGAGACACATATTTTTAGAGGATGAAAAAAATGAGATTATTCACTTAAGAGCTTAAAATATATGAAATGTCGCCTTGATTGTAATCAACATGAGGTTTTACCTAAATCAGTTATTAAACCATTCATGATGTATCTCCACTATCATGAGAACCTGATTAAGCCGGATGTGAGTTTCTTGATAAAGGCGCTTGAAGGGTGCACTTTTAGAAACTCAGGTTGGGCGCTAGGAGAGCGTTTGAACTAAGATCTGTGTAGTGAATAATCTTATTATAAAAGACATATGCATCCTTAGTGATGGACAAGATTCACTGTAACATACGTTTCATACGTTTCATATAGTATGGTTAAGATTTGAAAGACAAGCCACATGACATATATTATTGTTTATAAGTCACATAGTGTATTTGTCTATATGAATGTTTGTACTCCTTATCATAAAAGGGTCACTGGTGTTTTCTCTGTAAGTTCCATTTGGCTCATCTTGTGTGAGTGGGAGATATTAAGTTATTGGGTTGTTGAGTCGGGTCCACCTAATATGACCTAAACTCATGACTCGATCCAAATCAATTTGTGTAGGATTTGGATAGAAATAAGTAATTGTTGGTGGTTATTAGCAATTATCAGAAAATAACCGTCACCCTTATAAATATATGATGTTGTTTTGATTTTAAATTTTTGATGTAAAATCAACTTCTCACAACATACGTGCTTATTACACACAGTGAGTGAATATAGAGTAGATAACACATGACAAGACAAATTACACTATGATTTGAGATTTCTTTTCATATATGTGATTGGAATCCAACCAGTTGAACAATTCAAAGAATCCAGAGGAATTTTCGCTGCGTAAAAATAGGTACGCTTTCGATTCCATTTTATTGTTTTTATATCTATTTTATATATAGCTATGAATTCTTTCACTAATGAAAAAGTTGTTGGTTCCACAGATTCAAACATTGAACTAACAGCACGTTGGGCACCATTTCTTTTGTTGCATTTGCGAGGTCTTGGCTTCATAACTCTATATTCCTTGGAGGACAATGTGTTGTAGTTAAGGCTTATGCTTGGACTTCTTCTCCAAACAATGATGACAATTTATGTTATGTCTGTGTCATTGCTTGGATTGACTCCCTTCTTTCATTTTTATCTCTCTAGATGTTTTTTACTGGACTCATTGAGTTCGGGAAAGGACTTAAGTGTTCAGGAAAGCATGCATAGAGGCAAGTAGAGAGTTGTTTGGGCCCCATCCATCTTGCTGGTCAAGGTTCAAATCCCAATAATATATTTTACAAGTTTTATATGTATAATTTTTTACTTGTTGGGGTAGACATCAAGGTTAAAATACCTTTCTCCCTATATCGTTGTGTTAGATTTCTAAAATGTAGTGTTTGGGAAGGAGAATTATTATCTCAGTTGATATTCGGGTATGCAAATAACAATTGATCTTTGCATACCTGGACACACCTTGATTTAGAAAAAATTTAGCTAATAATCATAAAAAAACATAACAATTTATAGTTGCTTCAATCAAGAAAAGAACAAATTTCGCAAAAGCAGAAATAAAAATATTTTCTTTCACCTGGATAAAGCATAAAAGAAAGCCCACTCATGGCCATACCTCTACAACTGAAACATTGGGAGAGCAACTAATGCTGAATTATTTTTCACTTGTCAAAAACAAATGCCATATTATGGAAAACATGGTACGGTGTCCTTAACTTGTTTAGACAACGAAATGATTCAAGTCCAACCCATATATTAGCAGTTCCATGTATTTGTTTTTAGATATTTAAAGCCAAAACACATCAACAATGTAGACAAACATTAGGGTGTATCAATTATTTTTGGAACAACTTTAATAGATAGAACTCTTTGCCGGCTCAAATTATTCCAACATAGGTGCTTTCAATGAAATATAGTTGCAGAAAAGAAACAAGTAGCGAATTGAATAGTCCATACACCAATAAGTGTTGATGGGGTTAATAGAGATCACATACAAATGGCTAACTATTGGTGGGTTTTCTCATTCAAAGCATTGAGGGATTGTTTGTTGTTTTTTAAAGTGTTAGTTACTAATTAAGTCAATTTACTCTTTTCTTTATTAAAGGAGGATGTTGCATAAAAAAGAAGATTGTCCAATTTGTATCCATGTAGGAGGTAGCTACACATATATAAAGTATTTGGTCTTTCAATCTCATGGGAGATTAAGAGTGACTGATATTTCCATTGCTTCAACATGCACAGTCTCAATTGCATAAATGAACATGTACGATCTTATGAAAATGGTAATTAAATAATAATTATCTTGTTAATTTAAGTAGTACAAGTTTTATTATCTTATTTTTGGTCAACTATCTTAGTAGGATTTAGATAGGTTTAATAGTCCAACCATTTATAATTGTTATATTTCTGTTTATTAAGTTAGTGAAATATAGCTCATAGTGAAATATAGCTCATAGTTTGAGTTATTTTATTGATTATAATTTTTATTTATAATTATAATATAATCCAAAATTCATATGGGAGAACTCAAACCTTGATAGCATTTGTGAGTATGAAGTGCACTAATCACTTATAACCATATCAAAGACAATGGATTCAAGATATCAATCATATTTTGTTTCGATTTTTGCTTCAGAGCTTAATAGCTCTTCATTACCTTCCAATTATTCATTTTCTTATTCTTTTTTTGAATTTATGCATATTTTGTGTCAGGTTAAGAATTAAAACTTAATTTTGAATTTATTGATTTGATTAGTTCAAAAAAGAGTTGGAGGATGGGCGAATTTTATCTGAGTTTGATGAAATTGTGGAAGGAATGGAATGTGCAAGTGACTGTTTTCCTCAGTATCACACTCCAAATAATGATGATTATACTTGGTAATCATGGAAAGCATAATTCTTAACTTTGGATTAGAATTGTTACATGGTATGCCTATTTATATTTTGTTGCAACATTTACACTTGGTATAATCACAAATAAAATGCCAAATTTTTATGAAAAATATAGTGGATCCATGGATACAAACACTGAACTAACAGCATTTTAGGCACCATTTCTTCTGATGCACTTGGGAGGTCTTGACATCATAGCTACATATTCCTTGGAGAACAATTAGTTATGGTTAAGGCACTTGCTTGGACTTGTTGTGCAAAATAGTAATGGCAATATGTGTCTGTGTTATGGCTTGGATTGACTCCCTTCTTTCATTCTTTTCTCTCTTGATGTTTTTTTGGTTGAACTCATCAAGTATGGGGAAAGGACTTGTGCGTTCGGGAAAGCAAGCCTAGAGAAAATCAGATATTCATATACGAATCTAAACCTTTCTCTCGGTGAAGTAAAGTTTTCTCTGGCCAAGCTAAACCCTTCTCATTGGGATTTTAAAACTTCTCCTCCCTCATTGGGTCATATTTTAAATGCAGCGTATTATTTAATGTATCATTATTTTCAACCTCTCCTTCTATACCTTAACCAAAGCTCTCTTCTTGACATCCTTAAAGGGTCATCAACATCCTTTGCAGAAGCTACATTTTAAATAATTGAAATGTCACTTGTTTAATAATCTTTACAATAAAGCACTTCTACTCTATACTCATGTAGGTCTAGGCCTGAGAGTGATTACTGTCATTCTTACCTCTTTCGTGTTGGTGTTCTTCACATTACTTATTCATAAACACAAGTTTCCAAAAATTCATGTTACCGTAATATTCATATTTCTATTTGGAGGTATTATTCTAGAAATATATTTAGCACTTAAAAGTTGTTGTTCCAAAAAATAAAAAATAAAAAATAAAGAATAAAGGTGGTCAAATAAAATGTCTCAACTCAGTCTGCTAAGCCTCATTATGAAAGAAAAACTCATGCCTTGTAGTAATTTCCTGAAGCACTTTATCATTATTGAAAAACTTGAAAATCAATGGTATATAGCTAACATTGAAATCTCCAATGATTTGAAGAAATTAATTCTTGCTTAATTGAAAACCAAAAGCGATCGAACGGCCCGAAGTGAGAGTCTGAGCATCGATGTGCATGGCATCGACTTCACTAGAGAGATTGATAAAAGCATTATTGCGAGGCATGTTGCTACAGAAAAATGGTACGAGATGGATCGAGAGGCTGCAAGGGGCTAAAGGCATGTCAGTGAATTGAAGCATGGTATTGCATCAAATTTCTAGATGTATGTTCTCTCTATTGGTATTGCACCCTAACATGGCATCAAATGCAAATAAAACCAAGTTTGCACTTCAACCAATTTTAATAGCTGCACGTGGTTTAGCAAAATTTACAAGTAGAATTGAAGCATGCCAAGATATCTTGAAATTGCTTCAGTGTACAAATCCAAAAATTCATGTTCACTCCCAGAATTTGTAACGATATGATTTGAGCATAGATTTTTTCTGCGTTGAACATTTACCCAATCTTTTGCGACAACTATGTGAACAGATACGACAAAAGTTGTTGGTTTTGTTCACATAATTCTTAATATTCATTACTGTGAATGATTTGATCTCAATTAATTTGTTCAATATTATATGACAGTCTTGAGACAGAGGTGGATGACAATTAGCTACACTTGGCTAGAGATGCTGCCTTATGCATCTACACGTGTAAACAAATGCAGCATGCTCAACAGTTCAAGTGTGGTGGAGAGTTTCTTACTCATTTGTGGCTTCCCAAAAAATATTCTGGCTTTCATGTGAGAGATTTTAAATCACATGCATCCAGGTGGGCCAGTTCCATTATCGGATTCTGCAGTGCCTCTTTCTTCAAAGGTACAATATCAGAGCTAAATCTCTTTATGAACAATCATCAAATGATTTTTTAATTAATTTTGATCTTGAATGTGATTTGGTATATTGGTAGAATAACTATGAATTAAGTTTTCTAATATTATAGGCTGATTATCACATCATGTGAATTTCATTTTTCTAAGCCCATTTCATTTTGTTGAATTCAAATTATTATATTTATTTAGGAAAAAATTGCATTCATGTGCAATTAGTTTTGTCTAAACATAAGTCATTGCTGATTTTTCCTTAGACCATAAGTATATATCACTTACTAGGTAGCTTACCATTCACTTAACCACGGAAGGGTATTTATATCATTTTATGAGGTATAATTAATTAAGAAGCCGAATAATTCAAAAAAAAAAAAAAAAATCTCCATCCCCCCTCCCCCCCTCCCTACAAATATTTAGGAATGCATATCTGATTTGGTTCGATCTCCTCCAAATATGGAGGAATGATCTCCTCCATATGTTAGAAGACATCTAGTTCGTTCTTCTGCAATATGGAGGAGATTAGAGTTTTCTATGGAAAGGGGAAGAGGAAGTATGGAGGCCAATGAGTGGGAGAGGAGGATAACTGCAACCGAGGTACGTAGAGGGAGTGGGATGAAAATGCATAAGTTGTAAAGGTGGCAATGAGAGGTATATATGGTGGGTGGAGAGACTTTTGACTTTTTGTTTGAAATATTTTATTTAAATATGAAGTGGAGAATGCCTTTTTGTTTAAATCTTTTTTGTTTTGAGTTTTCATGTGAAGAGGGAAAATTGTATCTCAAAAAGACTGATTTTGCTTTTGTCAGCTTGACACCAATTTTTTGCATAATAAAAAAATAAAACTTTATTAGTAAAAAAAATCTCTTATTTTCACACTTTTGTCTCTAACAAACTACTTATTTTTATTTACTAGGTTGAATCCTACTATCAAGAGAGGAGTTCACCAAAGACAAAGAACATTAGAATCTTGTACAAATAGATCGTGTTATGTGATAGTTTATAGTGTGAATGTATGATGATTTTTATTTTATTTTATTTTTTAATTATAGGCCTAATATGTTCGGTTTCATGCGACAATGATATTTTGTTCTAAAATCTAAAGACATCACGACATTCTCACTACATGTCTTTGGATTGAGCAGGAATAAACTTTTATGGAATGCAAGTTAAGGATGTTCGATTGATGTTACAAATGAAGAAAAGCTTAAAGGATTTATGATGCAATTGAAGCGACTATAAATTGGTACGTTTTTTATTATTATTAGCTAAATTTTTTCTAAATCAAGGTGTGTCTAGATATGTAAAGATTAATTGTTGTTTGCATACTTCAATATCTACTGAGATAATAATTCTCCTACCCAAACACTAAATTTCAGACATCTAACACAACGATATTGAGGGAACGGTAATTTAACCTGGATGTCTACCCCAACAAGTAGAAAACTATACATACAAAGCTTGTAAAATATATTACCAGGACTTGAACTTTGACCAGCAAGATGGATGAGACCCAAACAACTCTCTACTTGTCTCTATGCATGCTTTCCTGAGCACTCATGTCCTTTCTGCATACTCGACAAGTCTAGTAAAAAAACATCTAGAGAGGTAGAAATGAAAGAAGGGAACCAATCCAAGCCATGACACAGACATAACATAAATTACCGTTACTGTTTGGAGAAGAAGTCCAAGCACGTGCCTTAACTACAACTCCTTGTCCTCCAATGAATATGCAGTTATGAAGTTAGGATCTCCCAGATGCAGTAGAAGAAATGGTGCCCAAAGTAATGTTAGTTCAGTGTTTGAATTTGTGGATCCAGCACCTTGTTCATAAGCATGTGAGATATTATTTGTGAGTACACCAAGTGTGATATTGCAACAATATCACCAGATACGTAGGCAAACCATACAACAATTCGAATCCAAAGTTCAAGGTTGTGGTTTCCACAATTACCAAGTACAATCAGCACCATTCAGAGCATGAGGAGTA
Organism: Dimocarpus longan; assembly: GCA_022984855.1. Classification (NCBI taxonomy): domain Eukaryota; kingdom Viridiplantae; phylum Streptophyta; class Magnoliopsida; order Sapindales; family Sapindaceae; genus Dimocarpus; species Dimocarpus longan. The sequence continues at coordinate 7,292,990 of CM041022.1, forward strand.
AAACCGTCACTCACACATTCCATTTCTTTCGCAGTTTCATCAAACTCTTAGAGAAAATTCATCCGTTAGTAACACTTCTTTTGAACGTATAAGATTAACAATTCAAAAAAAAAAAAGTTTAATTTTTACATTTACACATAATAATAATAATAATAATATCTAGCTAGTTATTATAAAAAGACTTTCAATAATTGAAAAGTAATTATTCACTATATTTTTCATAATATTCTCCAACTCTACCGAAAGATGGAGTATCAAAATATGTCAATGTGTGTAATTTCATTAAGTAGTGTACGTCGTGTGGCTCCTTTCTTTGAGTGTTTGACATGTTTGTCTTTAATGCAACCTACAAACACATTAAGATCAGTATAATCCAAATATATGTCCCAAATATTATGGCACAGAAAAACTGAATGTTATTCTATTATACCTTGTTTAACACCAAAATTATGATGTAACATTAGTAGAGTTTCGGCAAAAAGATTATCAAGTTTCAACCTATACAAAACATCAATAGGATATCAGAACCAATAAAATAATAATAATTATTATTATTATTATTATTATTATTTTGTATAAAATAAGTTAAAACTTCCATTCTTAAATTTTAAGGTAAAACCATTAGTATCAAGTTTAGACAAAAAAATTATATTTCTAGAAACAAAAGGTACATAAAAAGTCTGAAATAAATCTATATTATATCTAGTATCCAAAATCAAATAATATGTGCCAACAACTTCAATTGGGATTTGACTCGATTTCCCGTAAAAACAAAATCTTTGTTTAGATTTGTGGTTTGGGTTATGAGGAACCCCTATAATATTTTTGACACATAAATGGTTGTATACTAGAATCAATCCACCAAGTGTTATAAGGAACGTCAATTAAATTTGATTCGAAACTTATAAAAGAACTAGACTTACCTTTCTTTTCAAATATATATTAAAATCTAATTAATTAAAAAAATATTAAAAATTATATAACATAAAATTCAAAATCATATAATAATTTTGAAAATAATTTACAAATTATAAGAATAAAAATATAGTTGTACACCAATCCTTGTGTTACAATACATCATCAAACACATGATTGTAGAAAGAAATTATTATTATTATTATTATTTTTAAATAACATCAACTACATTCAAGTTACAAGAGCTGAAAATTCTTAAATAAGTAACTTCTCCTATATTTTTTAATTATTTGTTTCATTATTTGCTTTAGACTCGTTTTTAATTTTTTTAATATTATAATCTATTTGTATAGTTTAATCATATCAATTTACTGGTTAGTTTCCTATTAAATTATATATTATTCCTAAGTTTAGTGACGGGGGCTTCCTAGATTCCTATTTTGAATTTGAAAAGACCTTATAATGTACGGGAAAATAGTATATGATTCTAAAATTCCTTGTAGAATATCATTCGAAAATTTGACAATATATAGAGTGATTTAATAAAAATTTCAGCAATATAATTATTATTTATCCAATACTTCTACCCTATAATGAACGAAATAAACGTTTCTCAAATATTTCAAATCTCAACTACTTAGGACCTTCGGTTCCTCTTTTAAATCATATTTCAAATATAAGCAATGTCATGTAAAATTCGTAAAGCAAGCTAGCTTTTTAGATGAAAATATAATTGTAAAGTATGTTAATATCATTTTCTAACTCGGAAGTAAAAAACGTAAATAAACCGATGAGTAATCAATCATATCACAACATTAAAGTGATAAGTATACACATGCATGTCTAAATTCCATATAATATACAAAATACATATACAATATCAAAATATGATTTCCTTGTATCAATTGATCGAGTGATTCACCTCTTTCTGTTTAGAGATTGCCTTCGAAACCTAACGGTTACTTAGGAAATGGTTTTAAAAAAATATATATATGTATAAATGGTGAGTGTTAATACTCAATGAGTGAATATAACTTTTAAAAACTAAATAAATTATTTATTTTCAATAATATTTAACATATATAACATAAAATTGATAATAAATAAAATTTCAATTATCCATATTCAATCTAGCACTGCTGAACTGGACGGCATATCAAGCTGTCACACAGCCATTCGACACAGAAGACCACACCAGACACACCAGCCATTCATTGCCAAACCATCACATCAATCTGCTGCAGCAACCGTACGCACAACCAGTTGTGTTTAATTGGTGCATCAAACCTGGTGTTCAACTGGTTCAAAACCAGTTTGCATGCTACCCAGAAAACCCGGTTCATAACCAGTCCTCACATCCGCGCAGCTGCTTGTGTTGCTGTCCAGCCGCACCAGACTTGTTACTGGCTCGTTTACTGCAGGTTGGTGAGGCGCTGGTGGCTACAGGTTGGTTCGAATGTGGGTGTTTCGAACTTGGTCGTCAACTGTTCAATAAAATGCCATCATTCTCTTCCTTCTGCTAGGGGATGTTCCTGCTGTGCTTTGGTTTGTTTTCCTGCAATTCCTTGCTGCTTTTTTTCTGTTTTCGTCTGGTTTTGTCTGGTTCCATCCTCATCCTGCTTCCGGCTGCTGTGCTCCTCTTTCTGGAGGTCTGGCTTTCAGTTTCTGGTGGCCTGGGTCTGGTCTCCTGCTGCGATCATATCTGCTGGTTTCGGGTGGTTCGGTGGCTGCAATTTGTTGGTATCCTTACTGCTGGTTTATATCCATGGATCATTAGCAGATGCATCACTTATAAACTATTCTTTGTTTGAATCTCCATTACTTAGATGCCCACCGAAGATCTTTTCCCAGAAATTGTGGCTATCAGACATGCCAATAGACAGTCCCATACTACACCCCCACCTACTGCCCCTCAAACTTTGACACGACGTGAAACTAATATTAACAAAATTTCATATGCTCAAGCTGTTTACAACTCGAGTGATGTTACTATACCTCCAACCATGTCCATGACATCCATACAGGATGTTGTTCAGCTCCATGTAAAAAAGAAGACTATTTTGCTGTTCATGTAAATGTGACAATCTATCAAGAGCGATTAAATTAGTGAAAAACACCAAAACTAGCCACTTCAATAATATAAAATATATTTTTAACCCCCAAATTAAAAACATTTTCATTTCAACCTCTCAAATAAATAGATTACATCTTATACCCAAGATATCCAAATTACCCCTAAAATAAAATTACGAAATTACCACTAATTTCAAATTTCAAAAAAAAAAAGGGAAAAGCGGAAATTACGCAACTGCCCACCCTATATAAATCGAAAATTCGGTGTAAAAATGAAAGATTATCGATATCTATCGCCCGACGCACCCCGACCACCTAGTTCAACGATCTCCGACCACCGTATGCCATCGTCGTCTTTCTGTAAGCACTGTACACCTCCGGCGAACACGTCTTCCTCACCCATTACGACTGGTAAGCCGTTTTGACTCTCCATTTTCAAATTTTGTATGACTTTTCCAATTTTTTGCCCTTTGTAGATTTGCTTTGTGGTTTTACATCTTAGGCATTCATGATAAAGGTTAGATTATGTTGTATTTGGTTAGAATCTGCTTGGATTTGAACTGCATATAAAGATTTGATAGAGTTTTGATCTGAGAAAACGATCGGCTTATGTGTGACCATATAACCCGATGTCCGTTTACGTGAACCAACAAAAGCCGAATCGGTTTACACTGGATACTACATCGATGTCGACTTACATTTTCACACATATACCGATGTCGGTTAACATGGACAAAAAATGCCGAGTCGGGTGAAATTGACAATCAAAAACCGAGTCGGCTTAAGTTTTAAACAAATGCCGACGTCGGTTCACGTCGACGTCGGCTTAAGTCCGTAAACCTATGCTGACTTCGGTTTAAGTTTGGATTCGGCTTATGTTATAACGTAACCCGACGTTGGTTTATGATATGAGTATTATATACCGACGTCAGTTAAACTAATTTGTTTAATTTTAATTTGTTAATTAATTAATTTGTTAATTTGTTTAATTTTAATTTTTTAATTCATTTGTTATTAATTAATTTGTTAAATTATTTAACAAACAAATTAATTGTTTAATTTTAATTTTTTAATTCATTTGTTAATTAATTAATTTGTTAAATTTGTTAAATTGTTAAATTTTAATTTTTTAATTAATTTGTTAATTATTTAACAAACAAATTAATTGTTTAATTTTAATTTTTTAATTAATTTGTTAATTAATTACTTTGTTAAATTAATTTGTTTAATTCGTTAATTTGTTTAATTTTAATTTTTAATTCATTTGTTAATTAATTAATTTGTTAAATTATTTAACAAACAAATTAATTGTTTAATTTTAATTTTTTAATTCATTTATTAATTAATTAATTTGTTTAATTATTTAACAAACAAATTAATTGTTTAATTTTAATTAATTTGTTAATTAATTAATTTGTTAAATTAATTTTTTTTTTAATTTGTTAAATTGTTAAATTTTAATTTTTAATTCATTTGTTAATTAATTAATTTGTTTAATTATTTAACAAACAAATTAATTGTTTGATTTTAAGTTTTTAATTCATTTGTTAATTAATTAATTTGTTTAATTTGTTTAATTTTATTTTTTAATTCATTTGTTAATTAATTAATTTGTTAAATTATTTAACAAACAAATTAATTGTTTAATTTTAATTTTTTAATTCATTTGTTAATTAATTAATTTGTTAAATTATTTAACAAACAAATTAATTGTTTAATTTTAATTTTTTAATTCATTTGTTAATTAATTAATCTGTTAAATTATTTAACAAACAAATTAATTGTTAATTAATTTGTTTGATTTGAACATATAATTATTCGTTGTTTTTCTTGCATACAGATGGAATTTAATTATAGGCATCCGATACAGCATGTTCTAGAAAAATCATTTGGGAGTACACATAATAGTATGAAGAATATTGGTGACTTAAATGTATTTCTGCAGCAGAGGTAGCTGCTAGACAGGTTTAAGGCAGAGAGTTCGATCTCGTATTTTTAAAAAATGAGCGGTAAACAGCTCCTAGTCATTCCCTTTATGCTAAACATCCTTGCTAGAGAGTTAGTATATCCTAATTCACAACCTGATGAGATGTGGTTCAAAATTGGGAGAAGGTCATATAAGTTTGGAAAGCAGGAGTTTTTATTAGTGACAGGATTACAGTTTGGTTATCTCGACCTACAAGTGCTTAAAAGAAAGCAAGAAAATAAGAATAGTTTGCTGTGGCGACTTTTTAAAGGAGTATCGTCACTACTGTGTGAAATTATGCAAATGTTAAGAGTCCGAGGAGATACTATAAGCGATAAGGATGTCTTGAAGTTAAGTAATATAGTCATCGCTTACAATTTATTTTACGGCTATGATAATTGGTCTAGGGTAGACGGTTATCTATGGGTTCTGATAGAGGATATTAATATGTGGAATAAGTTCTCCTTTGGTACAGTCGGCTACAGTAGGCTTATAGAGAGCCTTCGTCGTGCACTTGATAAGGATCAGCTTATGACTGGCCGCAACATTAATTTGTATGGCTTTATTTGGGCTTTTCAGGTACGTTATTTAGTATAATCTCTTGAGAATTAATGAAAATTGTTTAATGTTTATATATATATTAATTAAATGGACTATCAAATTTGTTTTAATCGAATGAAAATTACAGTGGTGGCTGGTAGAATGTTTCCGTGGCTGGAAAAAAGAGTAGGATCCAGAGTCATAGACGGCGATATGGTATTGCCACGGTGTGTGAACTGGTTGTGTAATAACAGAAAGCAAATACGTTGGTCGAATGAGCTGATTGTAAGTATCTAAATGTTTTACATTTATTTCTATTTATTGACTATTATTTTTTATAATGATAATATCAAGTATATTATATATTTTTGTAGTTAATAGGAGAGAATAGTACCCTTGAACCCACTGCTGCGGAGAAGGAAATGGATTACTGGAAGTCCTTCAACTCTAAACACCTAATTAAGGAGAATGCCTATAAAGTAGGAGGTGCTGGGGGTGTTGATGAAGATACAGATGATGATTCTGATAGCCGGGAGAGCGAGATGGAGTCGAATAGGGAGGTAGAGGGTGAAAGGGAGTTAGCTGGTGAAAAGGAGGAAGAGGAGGAAGAGGAGGAAGAAGAGGAGAAGGAGGAGGAGGAGGAGGAGGAGGAGGAGGAGATCCGCAGCAGCATGATTATCATATCCCAAGCCCACGAACCGACTCAGAGAGTACATATTCGGAGGGAAGGACCAAAAGAGTACATGAGTTTAGACGAGGCGAGGATCAGCACGATGACACTACAGTCTCACGTGGTCCCGTATGGTCGCTGGACCCTCCCAAAGTCAGGTGCGAACTTTATATGATTATACTACTATATACATTTTATTCTTACATGACAATTGATTTAATTTATAATGTTATTTAAATAATTTTATAGGAGCCTCAGACGAAGGTGGGAAAGATTATGGTCTTGTTGGAGTCTATTTTGAAGACACAACAAGAGCAAAATCAGAGGTTAAGTAGGATCAAGAGGATACTGAAAATCCGTATGCCTCCAGATGGCGGGAATGACCCGAATGACGGTGATGATGATGATGATGATGATGATACTTCACCACCGCATCTTGATCCACAACAGCACAATGGGAGTGAGCCGGTAAATTTAGTATTTATTTTGTATTTTAGTTTAGTTTTTAAAATCATTATAACTTTTGATGTTATGTAACTTGTGAAGGTCCAGGACATAGTATCGCAGCTGCTTGGGAAGGTCGAGGGCCTACATCCCCAAGAGGACCTACCACCCCATCAGGATCCCGGACATCAGCATGAGAGTGACCAGGTAAATTTGTAATTTATTTTGTATTTTCGAATATTTTGTCAAATTATTATAAATTTGTAACTTACAACTTTTAATGTTCTGTAACTTGTGAAGGTCTAAGATATAGTATCGCAGTTGCTTGGGGAGGTCGAGGGCCCACATCCCCATGAGGACCTATCTTCCCATCAGGATCCCGGATATCAGGATGAGAGTGACCAGGTAAATTTGTAATTTATTTTGTGTTTTAGAATATTTTGTCAAATTATTATAAATTTGTAAATTACAAATTTTGATGTTCTGTAACTTGTGAAGGTCCAAGACATAGTATCGCAGCTGCTTGGAGAGGTCGAGGGCCCACATCCATATGAGGACCTACCACCCCATCAAGATCCCGAACATTAGGATGAGAGTGACCAGGTAAATTTGTAATTTATTTTATGTTTTAGATTAGTTGTTCAAACAATTACAACTTTCAATTTTTTGCAGATTGTGGAGGTTCTGGACATCAGATCGCAGTTGTAGGGGGAGGTCGATGTCCCACTTCCTTATGAGGACCTACCACCCCACCAGTATCAACCATTCCAGTGTGATATTGATTAGGTAAATTTTTATTTATTTTGTGGTTTATGTTAGTTTTTCATATCATTACAACTACGTACTTATAAATTTGATTTTCATTTACTTTATAGTGAAAACCGTCAAGGTCTAAACGAAAGATTAAACCGTTGGTATCTCTATTATCACCTTACACAGATCCTGATCGTACAAAAAAGAAAACAAAAGTGTCAAAGGAGTAGGTGGCGGAAACTCTATCGGTGCTGGATAATATGGTTGAAAATGTGTACAAGCAGTTTAAAGCTTTATCTTCTTTAGACCTCAGGTATTGATAAATTATTTACCTTTGTTTAATCCGATTACTAATCTAATATGACTAACTTTGACACTTTTGTTTTAATTTTAGGTGCTACATTAACGGTTATTCGATGACATTCACCCCTGAAGAGTTTCGTACCATTGAGGGTGAGGATAGTTGGTTGACGTCAGAGCATATTGATAGTTATTTATAATGCCTGCGAATCAAAGAAAGCGGGTGGTGGGATGAGACTCATGATGATAGATACGCTGTGCATGGATCGACCATTTTTGTGAGTGTCAACATTTAATAATTACGAAATCAACACGTTTTCATCTTTGTCATATATGTTAAGTAGTAAATAATTTTATTTTATCACTTGTAGGTGGATATGACAATAGTTATGAATAACGAATACATCAGGTAAGGAAAGACATTTGATCCCACTAATGCTGTGATCCCCCCCCATTGAAGTAAGTTTGCTAGCGGATTGGAAGACTCTAAAACCCCTTGGTGGTCTATTCATAATGTAAGTATTGTCTATGCGAAAAATTATTATTTGATTGTTTAAATTAGAACGATATCACTGATATTCTCAACATGCAGCTATTGATCCTGTGTAGTCTACATCAGACCCATTGGATAGTCTGTAAGGTGTGCTTAAGAGAGCAGAAGATTTTCATATATGATTCACGTGCCGATGTAGAGTTTGAACACAGGAGAAATACTATTGAGCCTTTGGTTCACTATATACCGTTGATCTTATGAGCGATTGATTACTACGGAAAGACCAATATAGAGATACCACTTATAGAAAAAATATGGGATGTGGAGCGCGTTGATATACGGAATGTGCCTCAACAACCTGACGGGTAAATGTCATTTTTTTAATCATATATAAATGTATTATTTAATGAAATAGCTAACCAACTCTTTGTGTAATACATGAGCAGTTGCGGGGCATATTGTGCAATGTATATTCATGACCTATTATACTCTCTAGAGGGTGATTGGAAGTCTGTCCAAACGAAGGATAATGCTCGTCAAATAAGGGCGCAGATAGCATCCGATTTATATAGGTATTCCACCCCAATGTACAGGGCAAACGAATGGGGGCGATGGACATTAGATAAGGATGGTAAAGTTGTAGATAATTGATGTAAATATTCCTTTAAATTAGATTGATTGATTCATTCATTACTTAGCAAAATATTTCACAAAAATTATATATAAAAAAAAGACAATAATCGGGTTAACATTGCTCAGAAAGGCTCAATAACTTAAAATTTTTAGTCTAACAAAGCCTTCGAAATGTGTAAAAAAATAAAAATTTAAATCAGTTTTAGTGAAACAGTTAAACCCAAAATCGGGTTTCAATGTACCATTAAAACCGGCATCGGGTCTCGTGGTCGAATGTAAACTGGCGTCGAGTTATCCATAAACTGATATTTTATGGTTACGCTTAAATCGACGTCAGTTTTCGTTATAACTTAAAAACCGACGTCGGTTTCAGAAGGTATACACACACCGATTTCGGTGTTTGTAGTCTTTTGTATACTGATTTTCACTTGCTAATATTAAAAATTCATAATTTTTTCCCATTATCTTTATTTACATTGCTCAAAAGGGCCAAAAACTAAAAATTTCATATTATTGTACACACCCAGAAGATACAAACATGAGGCATGGTATCTCCAGTTACAATGTGTATATATAACCTCATAGAATAGTTCAATATAATGAATATACCTATATATGCAATATGTTTTTTTCATTCAAGTAAATTGACATAATTTAATGCCAATTGGATAATTTTTAGTCCACCAGAGCTTCGAAAATGTGTAAAAAAAAAAAAAATTCAATTCGGTTTTAGTGAGGACGTTAAACTCAGATCGGGTTTTATATACCATTAAAATTCGACGTCGGGTTTCGTTGCCCAACGTAAACCGACGTCGGGTTTGGATATCTACTAAATATATTTCGATTACACTAAAACTGACATCGGTTTTCGTTATAAATTAAAAATCGACGTTGGGCTTATAGTATTCATAAATCCCGACGTCGGGTTTTCATTTTTTTCTCAGTTTTTTGATTTTTTTTTCCTTTTTTATTTTTTTCCCATTTTTTAGTTTCCTATAAAAAATGGATATCTGATTTTACTATTTTGACCATAACCAAAGCTAATTTTTTTATTCAAACATTTTCAAAATTTAACATAACCTTTCTTATTTTTTATTTATGTTACCGACAATATTACACAACATTCGACGATATCACATATCATATAAGGAATATTAATGTACCATTACGAGTACTACAAAATCAGAAATCGATTTTATAAATATGCTGCTGTGCTCCTTAAACATGATAATTATTAAATAAATTAATGAAACTGATTTCAATAATAAATGCTCGTCATTTATAAAGAGGATAAACCATAAACATTAGGTTTATTCATTACAAATTTTCATGATTACCACTATTTTCATTATCTTCTTTGGGTGAAATTGGGAATTGTTGATTGCATTGACGTCGCCTGTGTCCTGTCACACCACAAAGGCTGCATTTTCGGGAGGTTCTGGGTCGTCAAGTATTGTGTGTGGCAGTGGAGCTATTTCCAACATCTCCACCAGTTTCTGTGCTAGTCCCAGTAACTTCAACAGGTTTTGCACTTGTCCCAGCATGATCTACATTTGTCCTTTTGAATGTAGAAATGGGAGGGTTAGGACAACGAAGACAGTTGTGTCCCATTTCACCATATTTTCCACATTTTTTCTTTCGACGATTTTCTCCAACTGACGAAATTCGTGCCTCTTTCGGTTTACCTGCTTGTCGTCTTTCTTCGGGTGGTAGTACAATCATACTTTTGACTTTCGAAAGAACATTCCAATTTTTTCAGGTAGGAACAGGATGGATTGGACGTGCATATGCGGCTTCCAGCCATTCCTTGCTATAATAATCATGACATAGTGTATAATAATGAACACCGTTAACCCTGATATATATGACAAAGGTAGAAAGTTACCAGACATAAAATAAGAAAAATAATAATAAAGTATAAGTATAATTACTATATCTAGCAACAGCAATGGCATGATGACATGGTAACTGATCTAGATCCCAATGTCGACAAGAGCATGTCCGCTCAAAAGGCTGAATGAAGCCATAACCTATTTCAAGTGTAACTCCAAACTTAATAGGTTGTTGAATGGGAGATACCATAACCCTCGTCGATTCATTAGCCATCGAGTTCACATGATCCTCTACAGTTTTGGTAACCGAAGTTTTGAGTTTCTCGGCATGAACACGTTTATCATTATGCCATTTCTGCAGCATATGTCGTAGATATTCATAGGCGGTTGTTATTGGAAGCCGTCGCGCTTTCATCATGCATTTGTTTAGTGACTCTGCAAAGTTAGTGGTCATCATGACATATTTTCTTTTTGGAGCATATGCACGTGACCATTTCATCACTCCAATGTTAATCAATTTTTCATGTATTTGAGGACATGCTCCTTGAATTTGTTTTAAATATCTATCACAATCTGGCCTTGTATAACAATATGCTGCAAGGTAAAACATATTCTCCACATCTTTTACCTTTCTATAGTGTTTCTTCAAGTTTTGCTTCAAGTGGAAGAAACAGAATACATGTGGGACTTCGAAAAAAACATTATTCATCGCATTCGTAATGCTTTTATGACGATTGGATACAATAATCAAATCTAATTGCAAATATTGTCTCCCACTGATAATCTCTCTCAATCTACTTAGGAACCAGGTCCATGAATTGTCCGACTCTCCATCAGCAAAACCAAAGGCAAGAGAATAAATCATCTTCTCCCCATCTTTGCATGCAGCAACAAAAATCACCCCTTTATATTAACCTTTCAAATGAATGGCATCAACCATAATAATCGGTCTTATATAAGATCGAAAACCCTCAATTGAGGCTCAAAGTGCAAGGAACAATATAAGAACTGGTTGTTTTCATCCGTTTCAATTGCAGTCACTGTACCAGGGTTTGTTTCCTTTAACATGTGAAAGTATGAAGGAAGCTGCTGAAATGACTCATCTGCTTTTCCATATGCTAGTTTCTTTGCATATTATAAAGATCTCCAAGCTTGAGTGTACATTATTTGTACACTATATTGCTCCAACATTTCTGCAATCAAAAGTTGAGGTGTTATACTATCAAAACTCACTTTTTTCTGATACAACGTTGCTATCACAACAGTCTTCACACTCTGTCTATGTGACTCGTAAACGTCCTGACAACATATGTGCTTCGATACATATTTATACACATACCACATCGAACCACCCTTTCTGCATCTTGTGCGAACCTCAAAATTGCAGCTTACATCCTTACAACCAGCCTCATATCTGACCGTGCATGAACGTCTAACTTTATGTTGATGCCTAGAATTAAGAACACACTTTCCAACAGCAATATTCAGTTCATATTTACTATCAAAAAAATACACCTTTATACAATGTATCACGTCGGATGAAGGTCGATATAGCAGTTGATGTAGCCTCAATTTCATACTGATCTACACTGGAAACAATCCAGTATGGTTGTGAAGATTGGTTTCAAATTGTGAATCCGAAAATCTAATTTCTTGATACTCTACAGTCTCTGCATCGACTCCAGTTTCAATGTCATCACCTATAGTTCCTCATTATCATCTTCACTGTTCGATATCTCCTCACCATCACTATCTGCATCCCGATCTTCATCATTATAATCATTTCCACCAAAATCAAAGTCACATATTGGACTTTCTACGAATGTAAATGCGGCGATAGAAGTTGAAACTTGATTGCTGCCACTAAATAAAATAAAACAATTTTGACCTTCACCTATAAATGGACTTACAATTCTATCCGTAAGTGCTTCTACATCCCTTGGATATGATGACATTGTGTTGATGGTAAATTGAGGGACAGTAGAGTTAATATCTCCAGAATCTCTCACAATCTTATCAACATAAATCTCTCAATAATATGCTTTTTTGTCTGGAATCACACCCCGGACACTAAGATCTGTAGTGATAGGTATCTTGACTAGGGGCATCTCCCTAGCTCGGAATAAATAATGCAAACGAATATCCCATATTCTTGTATCAATGTCAGTAACTATGTAAACAAATTCAACTAATCGAGAAAAATTGACATCCTTAAAGGCTCCCATCATAAATGTCTCACCCGTAACATAGTTATTCCCATTCTATTCTCCGTTACATTTAACTATTGTCGGCACTTCACCCATTCCTATCAAATTTAAAGTATAAACAAATTAGTCTAATACATACTAGACTCATAAATAAAATAAAATAAAAAACCCTTCTCGACTTCTAATATGTAACCCTAATCGGGTTTCGTATATACACATAACCCGAGTCGGGGTTTTGTGAGTATAACGTAAACCGATTCGGCTTATACTCATATAATCTGATCCGGATTAGATATATACATAACCCGATTGGCATAATTACATAACCCGACTCGGATTACATAACCCGATTCGGGGTACGATACTACATACCTGACGAATTGTAGAAAACTCAGAAAATCACTTAAATCCCACATAACCTGAGTTGGTTTTCATGAGTATACGTAACTCGATTCGGTTTATGTATACTCACATAACCCGATCCGGTATACATATCCACATTACTCGATTCGATTAACAACATAACCCAAATCGGATTATATATATGCACATAACCCGATTCGGGTTACGTTATACTACGTAACACGATGACTTGTAGAAAACGCAGAAAATCACAAACTTCTCAGAAAATACAGATCTCACTCACATAAGGTTAGATCACAAGCAAAAGTCACTTTTATGGCCCAAAACTAAGCAATATGAATAAAATAAATTGAAAATAATCAACAATAATCACATACCTCAAAATTTGAACAAAAACTTCAATGTGGAGAATGTGTGTTCTTAGAAGTCAAACAATGTTTAATGGGTGCACAAATAGACGTCAATGGATAACAACAAAATTTGTAGAGGATGGAGAGGTCATAAAATGGTAGAGAAAATGGAAGAAGAATATAGAGTCCCTATTGTGACATAACAAGCAGAATATGGAAGAGGAAGAAGAAGAAGGGTAATTACGTAATTTTTGATAAGGTTATAAAAGGAAATTTAAACTGAAAACTAGTAAGGGGTAATTTAGGTAACTTGGGTATGGATAGTAATTAGTTTGTTTGAGATACTAAAATAAAATTTTTATAAAAAGATGGACTAAAACATACTTTTATTTTGAAAAACGGTGAAAAGTGAAAAACACTCATCAAATTATTGTCATCATTCTTTGATTGGTTGGATTATTCTTTCCAAAGGGGAGGAACCATGGAAATTGTCTGCTTTAAAAGAAAAGCTACAATTTGTTTGGTGTATATTTCAACATATTGGAGGCTTATTTTACCAAACCTTGTTGCACTCAGATGAGGATAAAAATAAAGTTTGGGGCATGGGTGCTCTCTCTCTCAAACCTGGAGTTCTCCGTCTTTAACCTTGGATTTCGAATTTCAATCCTTATTCTCAAAAGACGACAAACGCTCAGGTATGGATAAGAATTTATGAACTTCCTTGGGAATTATGGCACAAGCATCTCCTTACGGAACTAGCTAAAGCGATTAGGGTCCTTATACGCTTTGACAAAGGTATCTTTGAGGGTAACTTGGGTCATTTTGCATGAATTATGGTTGACCTTGATTTATCAAAGCCTCTTTAAGAAATGATCATGGTGGAAACTAATGATGAAAATTGTTTTTTGTCCTGATTCATTATGAGAATGTTCCAGCTTTTTGTTCTCATCCCTTGCAATAAGACATCTTCCTTCTTCTTGTTGACGGATGCATGGCCCGACTTCTAATAATGATAAGGATACAGAAGGTGAAAAAGGAAAGAACAAACCAAAAGAGCGAAGGAGACCTAGGGTGAGGCAAGTTTATCGACCCAAAGCTCCTTCTACTAGTCTAGTGAAAATTGACACGAATAATCAATGGTAACTCAATAGACCCCCTCCCGACTTAGATTCATCAGAATAGTGATATTACGATGCATACTTTGCAATAGATTTAGTAGACTACTTAAATAAAGTACCATCAGATCAGAAAAATGTCTTGTTATGGAAAATAATGACCACGAGATGGTTGGTTTGATAGAAATTCAGTTAAGGTTAGACAACTTATGGTGTGTGGTAACTCCACAACTGATGTTTTGAATAGTGATTAAGATAATAGGGATAATGAGGCTGTTGATAATAGTTTTGACTCGGAATATTATTCGAAAGATATTTGCTACTTGATTGCTAAGGACATGATAGTTCATAATCAAATTGATAAGTCTCTTTCTGGGGTAGATGAGGTAGAGAAAGATTGGAAATTGGTAACTTCTAAGAAGCAAAGGAAGGAAAAGGGAATTTTTTCACCCAAAACAATGGTGGCTAAGAAGGCTGTTGTTAACTAAAATTTCTTTATTGAAATTGTTATGGTATCTCCAATAGAGTTACTCAACGAATCTTAAGTGATTTTTGCTCTCGTCAAAGGCCAAATTTTGTCTGTTTAGCTGAGTCTTTTTGCTCTTTTGATGGTGTTGACTCTTCGTATTGTGTCTTTTTGGGGTTCATTTTTCTTTGTTTGAATAATCACTCTCCTTCGAATTTATGGATGTTTTCTTCTTCTAATATTCTGGACATTTCTATTTACAAGATTTTTACCTAACAAGTCATGGTTTTAGCTTCTTTTAATGGATTTTTGTACTTTTTTTACCTTTGTTTATGGTAGTGTTGACTATTTTACTTGTCGCTCCCTTTGGGATTCTTTGTTAGACATGATTGATGTCAAGACTCTTTGGTTGGTTGTTAGTGATCTCAATGCTATTATGGGAGAACGTACATGAGACTACAAAGGTAGTCAATAAATGCTCTTCTAAAGATTTCGTGACTACTATTGCAGTTTATGACCTTCAAGAAATCCGAAACAGAGGTGCTTTGTACACTACAGTGGGACCCTCATCTTGTGGCATTTCCCTTTCCAAATTGGATAGATATTTTTGTTCACCTTATTTACTTAATTGTTGGACAGCAGTCTCAAGCATTACTCTCCCTAGATTGTATTCAGATTGTCACCTTTTAGATTTCAAAGTATATGGACTTCTCATGCTTATTTTAAAGATTTAATTAGGGATTCTTGGAAAATTATGATATTATTGACATGTCAACAGTTTTGATGTATATCGGCAGTTAAGGAAAGGATGATGACCTGACGGGGCTGCTATAGCTCCTTCAAGTGATGCTCCTGCGTACAAGAAGTGGAAAATGATGAATAATATTGTCATGTCATGGCTTGTAAACTCCATGAACAATGACACAAGAGAAATTTTTTGTTGTACGAGATTGCCCATCAGATTTGAAAGGAAGCAAATGAGACCTACTCGAACAAGGACAATACAATCGAGATGTTTGGGATTGAAAGTGCCTTGCATGATCTGCAACAAGGTGATGGATCGGTGACTCAATATTATGACACACTCACACGCCTTTGGAAACAGCTAGATATGTTTGAGAGACACGATTGGAAGTGTGTTGAAGATGGTATGAAGTACAAGGAAATTACAGAGCAAAAGAGAGTGTTCAGTTCAAGTTCCTATTCGGGCTGAACCAAAATCTGGATGAGGTTCGTGGCAGGATGCTCAGCATAAAACCACTTCCCAAAATTAGAGAAGTGTTCTCGGAAGTCAGAAGAGAGGAGAGTAAGAAAAGAGTGATGATGGGAACTTAATCCAAGCCTGACAGTTCAGTTTGTGAGTGGTGACAGGAAGATTTGGAAGTTGGGGATTCTCAAAACCTCTTCCTCCTCCATTATTATTAGGAGGATTTGAGTCTGAGTCGGATGCAACTTCTGATGAGGACGGGATGGCCATCCTGGACGTGGTCATTCAGAGGTTATGGCTCTGAAACCATGGAGTTTTTTATGAGAAGAGTTGATATTTTATTACTTCAACTTCCTAAAAGAGAAAGTTGATTGTTTATACAGAGAACACAGTAGCTAAAAACTTCTTGAAACAAGAAAGCTTTTCTAACTTATCTAAACAATTATAAGCCTTAGCTAATTCCTATCAGCTAATGACCATAATTTCAGGACTTGGCTCAAAACAGGTGAACAATAAATTTTATAATTCTTACACTCTTGCCTCCAAACGTAGGAGAATATTATCAACTTTCGATGTGGTGCCAAAGCTCTGTAGTTTGAATGTTCTTCTTGTTGCTTAAATGCCTCACCACTGTTGTCCTCTGCTGGATAGAAGATCACATATGCAATTTGTTTGAAGATGCAAGTTTCTTATTTTTCTTTATAGTTTTGATGCTATAAACTTGAAAGATATCTCATTTTATTGAATTTTGGTCAAGTTAGCGTGTATCAGTCCATCTACAGGGCCTGTAAAGTTCTTGCTTTTCAACTTATGTTAGGCAATCAGTTATTACTTTTGCAAATTGTTTTTGGCAAGCAATATATACATTATACATAGTATTCTTTTCTTATTGATTTATCGTAAATTTATCTTTGGCAAGATAATTGATTGACTCATTATATTTTCATTATTGTACTTGTATAGGTGTATCTATTTGCCTGGTGAGTAATAGACAAACATATTAATAATGTTTTAGAATTGCTGTTGTTGAAAGAGAAAAATCAAAGTTGAAGTTCAAATCTAAATCCAAAACTATGAATATGAAATTGAAGAACTTAACTAGTAAATGATTGACATAACAAATATAAAATATATATATATATATATTGATTGTAATAATAGTTTTAGTACTCAAAATAACTATTATGAAGAAAAATAATAGTTTTATTACTCAAAAGAACTATTATGAAGAAAAATCTATCTTTTTTCAGTATATTTACAAAAAATGAATTACGATCATGTATAGAATACACTATACTCTAATTTAGAGAAAAAAAAAAACAATCTCTAGAAATTATTTCCTAACTTATAGCAATCTCTAGAAATTAGGTTCTAACTATAGCTATTTACAAAAAAGACAAATCTCAATCAAATCTATCAGTATCTTTCAATACTCCCCCTTAAGCTAGTGAGCAAATGTTGTTCATATGCAGCTTGCTTACAATGTATTGAAATGAGTAACTTGATAGTTCTTTAGTGAAGACGTCTGCAACCAGCCATTTGTTGAAACATAGGGAGTACAAATCAAGCCACTTTCAAGTTTTTCTTTCATGAAGTGTCGGTTCACTTTCACATGCTTTTTATGATCATGTTGCACTGGATTGTTAGCTACATTGATTGCAAACTTGTTGTTGCAATGTAACTTTATGCTCCCTTCCCATTTGACTCCTAAGTTTTCCAAGACAATCTTTAGCCATAACAGCTCGCATAGTCCATGTGCCATCACTCTGAACTCTTTTTCAGTGCTTGATCTAGCCATCATAGCCTATTTTTTGCCTGTCACCAAATTCCTCCAAAAAACGTGTAATAACCAGATGATGACCTATGATCCACCACTGATCCAACTCAATCTGCATCTATGTAGGCCTCCAAACTTAGTCCACTATGGTTCTTAAATAGAGCACCTTTTCTAGGGTTAGACTTCAAGTACTGGAGGATCCTATACATAGTTTCTAAGTGGGATTACTTTGGAGAGTGCATGAACTGGCTGACTACACTCACTGCGTAGGCAACATCAGGTCTTATGTGATATAGATAAATCAGTTTCCCAACTAGCCTTTGATATCTCCCCTTGTTAACTATTATATAATCTTCAGCTACTTCTAATTTGTGATTTTGCTCAATTGGAATGTCTAAAGGCTTGCAGCTAAACATACCTACCTTCTTGAAGAGGTCAAGGATATATTTCTGCTAAGATATGAAGATGCCATCTTTTGAATATGCCACTTCTATACCTAAAAAGTATCTCAGCTTCCCTAATTCTTTTATCTCAAACTCCACAGATAGTTGTCTTCTAAGTTTCTCAATCTCTTCAAGGTTATCTCCGATGACAATAATGTCATCCATATAAACAATCAACATCGTAAACTTCCCACACTTTCATTTTTTTATGAATAGTGTCTGATCACCTTGGCTCTGTTTGAAATTCATGTTCTTCATTGCATTGGAGAATCTCTGAAACTAGGCTCTGAGGGACTGTTTTAGTCTATATAGAGCTTTTTTTTAACCTTTAAACACTATTATCTCTAAAATTGTTAGTAAAACCAATAGTGCCTCCATGAAAACCTCGTCACTTAACTCCCCATGCAAAAATGCATTCTTGACATCAAATTGCTACAAAGACCACTCAAGATTAGCTGCTAATGATAAAAGAACTCTGATAGTATTCATTTTTGCAACAAGAGCAAATGTCTCTTGGTAGTCTATTGCATAAATTTGTGTGCATCTCTTAGTTACAAGTCTAGCTTTATATCTCTCCAAGGTTCCATTAGCCCTATATTTTACAACAAATACACATTTACAGTGATGGAAACTAAGGTAGCACTTATGGAGGACAAATAGATAATTGGGCAACGAGGCAATTGAAGATAGTTGAGCTGATTGATGAAGACAAATTGGATTTTATTAGACTTCAATCCTAATACAAATTGAGCTATTATTTATTTGTTTGTATTAATTTGGGTCTAATTTGTATTATAAGTTGGACTTTAATTTAGTTTAGTCTATTTAATTTTATGTTTGGCTTTTTGGGGTGAGACATTTAATTTAATTCAAGCCCTAAGTGTGTTTAGTTAAGCCCAATTGTTAGGGAGTTTGGGTTTCACACTAAGGTTTCATTTATTTGTCTATAAAAAGGCATATAACCCGATTGTAGCCAACTTATTGATTAAAAGAATGGAGATTTATTTCTCTTTTATTTTTTATAAACATATGATCTTATCAAGCTATGCTTATGGATATCAAAATCATGACTTATCTCCCACCTTCTCATCTATGTCTTAAGAGTGGCATCAATATCATTCTTGTGATAATTTTGGTTTTTGATTATCATATATTCAATGGGTCAAAATTTTTTATAATTTTGGTTTTTGAATGACATAATCAATGGATCAAAATTCTTTAAAATTTTGGTTCTTGAATGATATAATCAATGAGTTAAAGTTTTCATTTTTTCATTATAAACATGTTTTGATATTTTTCGGGGTTGTGTTTCAATTTGATTATGGGTGTCGTATCTTTATATATAGGATTTGCATCGGTTATTATCAGAGCTTTGGGAATTAACTTTAGTTTAAGTTATTAATTTATTTTTCTAGTTTCAATTTTTATTTATTTTACTGTATATTAGGGTTTTGTTGTTTATTTTTTCCCGCATGTTGGTTATTATTGGTTTGGCTGAATAACTATCTTTGTCGCACAGTCCACCATCAATTCATTACATACATATATATTTGTTCTTTTGTTTCTCGCAGTATGCAAACCACTACCAAATCTGTTCCGCTTTGTTTTCATTATGATATTTTAACCTTGTTTTTGTTTTTTTTCTTTTTTGTCTTGATGAACACCAACAACCATTATCATTTTTTTTATTCTTTAATTTTCCTCGCTTTGATCTATTGCATGTATATTTTGGTCTTGTTTTTCTTTCATGTTCTACACCATTCTTGATTATCTTTATCTGTATATAACCATTATTGTGATCGAATTCTTGTTTAATTGATATTGCCTCATATCATATAAGTATTCCAAGTTTGATCTATTTGTGTCTCCACATTATTTTGTCCCTTTGTCTTGCTAATTTGATTTCTGCATCAGTTGCTCTGTTCTTTTTCTTGTTTTTTGGTTTAAGTCTTGTTTCTTGTTTTGTCTTGCTAGCTTGTTTTAATTATTGTGTGCATTCTGGTTTAATTTAAAAAGAAGGGAAAAGTTTGAGCATGAAACGGGAATGTTGAATGCCAAACATGTGAAGAAGTGGAGTGAAACAGGTGAGATTTTTTTTTCTAACATTCTTTTTAGGTTTCAATTACACTTTCAAAAAATGATAAAGATGAGTGATAATTTAAGGACAAATCATTTTGAGAAAACAGGAAATCATGAAAACAAAAGTAGCACTCATGGAGGAGAATTAGACAATTGGATAATGAGGCAATTGAAGACAGTCGGGTTGATTCATGAAAGGTAATTGGACTTTATTAGGCTTCAATCCTAATGCAAATTAGGCTATTATTTATTTGTTTGTCTTAATTTGGGCCTAATTTGTATTACAAGTTGAGTTTTAATTTAGTTTAGTCTATTTAACTTTATGTTAGACTTTTTGGGCTGAGATATTTAATTTAATTTAAGCTCAAGTAAGTATGTTTAGCCCAGCTATTAAGAAGCTAGGGTTTTGTGTTAAAGTTTTATTTATTTGTCCATAAAAATGCATGTAACCTTGAGCAAAAAGAACAATGATAATGTAGTCAACTTCTTGATTAAAATAACAGAAATTTATTTCTCTTTTGTTTTTCATGAACATGTGATTTTATTAAACTATGTTTGTGGCGATGGAGATCATTACTTATCTTCCACCTTTTTATCTATGTTTTGAAAGTAGCGTTGTAACGGACTGACCACTCTCAATTGACGGCCTGATCTACCAATCTGGTCCAGCCACAGCCTAACCAGGCGGAGTTCGGCCCAATTCACCATTGGACCCAGACAGGTACTGTCCCTCTACCTTCTGAGGGATTTCCACGCCTCCCCCACCACTCGAACTCAAGATCAAAGACATATAGTCATTTGGGAAGTATGGTGAGTACCATTTGAGGCAGAGGGACAATATATATAACGGACTACCCATCCTCGATCGACTGCCCGATTGACCAATTCGGTCCAACCACTGCTCAGCTAGGTGGAGTCCGGCTCA
This sequence comes from Dimocarpus longan, assembly GCA_022984855.1. Taxonomy (NCBI): domain Eukaryota; kingdom Viridiplantae; phylum Streptophyta; class Magnoliopsida; order Sapindales; family Sapindaceae; genus Dimocarpus; species Dimocarpus longan. The sequence goes on from CM041022.1 coordinate 7,314,541, forward strand.
GTCCACCATCGGACCCAAGCAGGTACTGTCCCTCTACCTTCTGAGGGATTTCCACCTCTCCCCCACCATTCGAACCCAAGACTAAAGATATATAGTCATTTGAGAAGCATGATGAGTACCGAATTGGTCGATCGAGCAATCGATTGGGGGTGGATAGTCTATTATAAGCGTCAATATCATTCTTATAATAATTTTGGTTTTTGAATAACATAATTAATGGGTTAAAGTTTTCATTATAAATTTATTTTAATCTTTGTTGGGATTATATTTCAATTTGATTGTGGCTGTCGTATCTTTATATTCAAGATTTGTATCATACCCCCTACTAGTTTCTTCCCTTTAGGTAATTCAACCACTTCTCATGTCTTATTTTTCTCTAGTGCTCTCATTTCCACATTCATGGTAAGTTTTCATTTCTCATCCCTAAGTACCTCTTGGACTATTTGTGGGATTTTAATTTTATGTAATTCAATGAGAAAGGCTTTGTGCATAGAGAAAAGCCTATAAAAGGAGATAAAGTTAACCATGGGATGTTTGGTTCATTTCGTGTTTCTTTCCTAATAGCAATCGAAACATCTAGGCCTGTGAATTCTGGTTGAGCAGTTTGAATAGTCTCATAGGAATATTTTTGAGATGGAAGAGAATGTTCAGTACCTGCTATTGGTTTGGCTTCTTGGGCTAGCTCCGGTTGAGGTTCAAACTTTTTCCTTCTTGAATATACTTGCAGTGGCAAGGTTGTATTACCTGTTTTCTTGGTTTCAGTTGTGAATATTTCTATTGAATTTTTAGTTTCAGTTTTTGCTGGAGGAAAAGATGCTGACTTTTCAATTTCTGGTTTAGTTTTTGGTGGTTTTTTAGCTTTTAGGTTAAGTTTTAGTAGGGAAAGAGAGAGAGGACTGTATAGAGGAATTGAAGAAATATCATCAAGGTCATCAAATCCCCCAGACTCATACTCTTTTATCTTTAAATGGCTTCTCCTTTTGAAGATAAGTTTCAGCAAAAAAAAAAGAAAAAACTTTATTTTCAGCAAAGGTCACATCTCTAGACACAGAAAACCTTTTTGAACTAGGATGGTAGCATTTATATCCCTTTTTTGTTGGTGAATAGCCAAGAAAGTCACATCTAAATATTTTAGGTAAGAGTTAGGTTATCCTAGTAGAGTCTGGGTAGAACTGAGATAGAATACTTATTGGAGTTTTATTCTCTAAAACCCTTAAAGGCATTCGGTTTATAAGATGATGTAGCTAATATAGCCTCCTCCTAACAGGATTTAGGTACTTTTTCTCAAATAAAATGGCACGAGTTATTTCAAGAAGGTGACGATTTTTTTTGTTCAGCCACCCCATTCTGCTGGGGAGGTTTGTGCATAAACATTGGTACATCACCCCTTCTTTTTGAAAAAATGGTCAGAGAATTTGGTTGAAGTATTTTTTTCCTATTATCAGATCAAATAGTTTTAATTTTAACCTAAACTAATTTTGAATTACGTTAAAGAACATAGGAATGATAGAACTAACATCAGATTTGTTTTCCATAAGAAACAACCATGTAATTCGAGTACAATCATCAATAAAGGAAATAAACCAGTGAGCTCTAGTAATATTGGTAGTCCTAGAGGGACCCTAAACATCGGTATGAATAAAAAAGAAAGGATATAAAGATTTATCATCACTTAATGGAAATGAAACACGATGATGTTTGGCTAACTGGCATACTTCACAATGAAATAATTTATCATCTAAACCATGAAACAATCTAGGAAACATAGTTCTCAATACAGAAAAAGATGGACGTCCTAAACGAAGGTGATGAAGCCAAACTTGTGTTTTCTCTAATGAGAATTTTTCTGAAAAATGAGAGGAAGGTAAATGTTCATAGCCCTTGCCATTACTTGTATCCAAGAAGTAGAGTCTGTCCCTTTCTCTAGCAAGCCCAATCGTCCTCCCCATAGTTAGTCCCTAAAAAATACAATGTTTAGGAAAAAATGTCCCTTTGGAATTTAGGTCTGTTACAATTTGATATATTGGCAGCAAATTAACAAAGAGTTTAGGCTCATGAAGGACTAATTTTAGCGAAAGAGTAGGTGTAAGAGTGATGGTTCCTTTTCTTGCTACCGATGCAAGAATTCCATCAGCAACTCGAATTTTCGGGACAAGGGTATATGTTGTGAACTGGTTAGGAGAATTTGTCATGTGATCCGTGGCACCTGAGTCAGTTATCCAATTCTCATACAACTTATATAGTCCTCTGAGGTGCTAAAGGTTTGAGGAAAAAAATACTTACCTGAATGTGCCAATGAGCACGAGCCAGCTGGTTTACCAAGTGAAGGGAGGAGACCTCTAATTTTCTCAATTTCCTCCTTGTTTAATGCGTTGATTTTTAAACTGTTGTTTTCTTCTCTTGATTCGGTTTGTAATCACCTGCAACAACATTTGCTTGGCTGCTCTATGGAATATATTGTTGTTGCTTGGTATTGTTTCTGCCAAATGGTGGTTTTCCTTTTAGTTTTCAGCACATCTCCGTAGTATGCCTTGGTTTCTTGCAGTAGTTACACCAAAGACCTTCTTTATTGATTGGTGGTTTATATGGCTCTCCTCAGTTCTCATTGTTTGGGCTTAAAGTGCTGAATTTTTTTTGAGATTGTGTCTTAACCACTGCTAGTGCAGATCTTTAATCCCTAGGCATGGTCAACATCACATTCCTTCTCTCCACTTTAGCACGTATGACAGAAAATACCTCATTTATAGAGGTTAATTTTTCCCTTCCAAGAACTTGTAACCGTATTTGATCAAACTCCACATTGAGTCCAACCAAAAACTTATAGATCCTCTCATTTTCCGCAAACTATAGTAGAGTAGTGGTATCATCACTACATTTCATTTTATGTTTTGACAGTAATCAAGTTCCAGCCATAATCCTTTCAAAGTGTTGTAGAACTCTGTAATAGACATTGTACCTTGTTTCATTGAATGAATCTTTGTTTTGATCTCGAAAATCAAGGCTACATCCTTGACTTTGGAATACGTCTGCTTTACTGCGTCCCATATCTCCTTGGTTGTAGTAAAAAACATGGAAGTTCTGCTTATCTCTGGTTTCATTGAATTCTAAAGCCTTGACGTGATTGAAGAGTCTTCCACATCCCATGCTTCAAAGTATGGATCACCCGCACTCAACATAGGACCAGTCAGTGGCTGAGTTTCGCTTTCCCCTTCAGATATATTTTTACTAATTGAGACCATACCAAATAATTTTCCATTGAGTCGATATGAACGTTGTAGGTTTTTGTACTCACCAGGTGGTAATTTTTCAGGTTGGTCTGGTTCAGTGTTGGTTGGAACTATTGTTTTAGATGTGATAGACATTATGGAATCTTTTGTACGGTTGTAATTAAAGGTGATAGATTAGGAGAAGAAAGAAAAACAGACTAGAGGTATTGAGAGTTAAAACAAAATCAGAATAAGGAAAAAAACGAACAATGAAGGTCAGATATTGAAGGTAATGAAGGTCCAATGAAAATTTTCAGAAAGAAGAACTCTAAGGCTCTGATACCATGAAGACAAATCTGTCTTTTTTCAGTATATTTACAAAAAATGAATTACAATCATATATAGAATACACTAGACTCTAATTTAGGAAAAAATTAATCTCTAGAAATTATTTCTTAACTTATAGCAATCTCTAGACATTAGGTCCTAACTATAGCTATTTACAAAAAAGACAAATCCCAATCAAATCTGTCAATATATTTCAATATATTATATAATGAAATTGATCTAATATATATTTAATTTATTTTAATAGTCGAGTACTATTTAAACAAACTTGATAAGTATCTTCTTTAAATGTATATATAGAAATTAGATTTTATCAAAATACAACCTTCATAGAATTTCATAGCAACGAATGTTGTAACACTTCAGAGTTTAGAAGCAGCAACATCAATTGAATGAAAGCTAAAACAATACAGCGAAATTATAAAAAGAAGACACTACCAAGTCTGACTTTAACATGAAAAACATCAAAATACAACCTCGATGTCTCGCTAACTATACAAAAAGTGTCTTCACTCTGATTCACTGTTAGAATAATCACTCTAATCTTATTGTAACAAATCAGAATATATAAAGGTGAACATAAGAATTGTATTAAATGATGTACAGAGAAATCCAGGAGATAGCTTTGCTTAGTGAGTTGATACATATCTCCGATTTATTGATTACACTCTAGTCTTGCTATAACAAATCGGAACATATAAAGGTGAACATAGGAATTGTTTTAAAAGATATACAGAAAAGTCCTGAAGATTGCTTAGCTTAGTGAATTGATACATACCTCTTATTCATAGGTAGAATAATCACTCCCGTCTTACTGTAACAAATCAGAATATATAAAGGTGAAAATTGGAATTGTACTAAAAATTTAAAACATATATAGAGAAGTCCTGGAGATAGCTTAGCTTAATGAATTGATACATACCTCTTAATTGTTAATGGAGTTGTTGTATGGCTGTACTAACATCAACGTCTGGACATAGTTTAATTGATCGCCTGCCACTTTTGACTCCATGTAACTTTGGTGTGGTTAACTCTCCTTGAGAGAAAATCTTCATATTTGGACAGTCGTGCACATCTAATTCTTCTAAAGATGGGAATTCCAAGGTGAAATTCCAAGAGCAGAAACCTGTTAGACTTGGTAAATTATGGAGAATCAATCACTTCAAGTTGCTGAAAAGAATTTATTCCCTGTTACATCTCCATGATTTCTTAGTACTTCAACAATCTTTTCGCACCTGCATATTGTCAAGCTAACAAGCTTCACCAGATTTTTGGCCATGGAGAATGTTCCAAACTATTGCAATCATAAACTTCCAGACTTGTTAGATTTTGGAAAGAAGCAGAAGGTGGCATTAGACTGATGAAATTGTCACACCCACCTACTTTTATGTTTCAAAATTTGGAAGAATTAAGTCCAATTTGAAGTTTTGTTTCCACATGTACTTCACATCCCCAATGTAGCAAAACAGGTTGGTCTGCATCTAACAAATCATCTGCTTTGGAGTACATATCAAGAACTACAAGTGTTTTAAAGTTTCGAAAGAGAGGTTCTGGATCCTGGCCATGCCACATCATCATGAGATCTTTTCCAGCTAATATCAAATTCGATCTCCAAGCACGGGAGGGCCTAGCAACCAATCATATATAAGCATGTAGGTGTTATGTTCCTTCAAACGATATCACAGACTATACATAAAACAATTACATATTAATTTAAATAGAGGGGAAAAAATTAACCAATTTACTTGGCAGGAAATTGTCAACTAAAATCCAGTTTGAAATGAAAGAAAATCCGTCATGCTCCAAGAGAATTGATATGCCTCGTCATATGAATTCTTATCAATTCAAGAAGAAGTAAAACAATAAGTCTAGATACCTTTTTGACCAAGAAGAGGGGTTGTTGCATTTGCTCTTCATCGTCAGTGTCAGGGATCTCGCAGTCCCACAACTGCAACCTTGTTAAGACAGGCCCTTCCACGGTATATCTACCGGGGAAGAAGGTAGATATACAGTTCCAAGGAGGTCAATTTTGGAAAGACAAACATGGCAGTAGCAGGTGCTTCTTTTGCTACTACTTCTTCCTTTGCATAGAAGAGATTCTTCAGACTCTGACATTTTGAAACTCACAAATTGTGTAGGCTTGCAAAGGAGAAAATGATTAGGGGATTGTAAGTACAATATACTCTTTCCTTTGCAACATTCGTTACGGAAAAGAGAGATTTCATACTTCAATTGAAAATTGATTTACATATGGACCAGAAGTACTTAATTAGAAGGTGTTTTTCCGCAACAAAAATTTACCAAAAAAAAAAAAATTAATTGTAACAACTGTTTACTTAATATACCTTATTTTTTACTATTATCTAAAAAAATTGATTTAATGTAGACTTATCTAATTTAATAATATAATATTGATTAAACAAACTTGATTAGCATCTTACTTAAATATACATCTAGAAATGAGTTTTTACCCCAACACAACTATGGGGAACACTTCAGAAGCAGCAAGGATCAATTGAATGAAAGCTAAAGCAAAGCAGTGAAGGTACAAAAAGAAGAAACTACCACATCTTACTTCAACATGAAAAAGATGAGCACGGCAGCAATGTCTCGGGAACTGTATAAAAAGTGGCTTCACTCCAATTCATCGATAATGATCACTGCAATCTTCTAGTCTTCCACTGTCTGTGTGTAAAAAAGAACATATAAAGGTGAAAATAAAGATTGTATTAAAAGATATACAGAGAAGTCATGGAGATTACTTAGCTTAGTGAATCGATACATACCTCTAATCTGTCCATGGAATAATCAAATGGCCTTCCATAGCAACTTACTGTAACAAATCAGAACATATAAAAATGAAAATAGGAGTTGTATTAAAAGATATACAGAGAAGTCTTAGAGATTGCTTAGCTTAGTGAATTGATACATACATATTGTTCATGGAATTGTTGTATGGCTGTATTGACATCAACGTCTGGACATAGTTCAACTGATTTAAAGCCAATTTTGACTTCCAGCAACTTTGGTGTGGTTAAGTCTCCTTGAGAGAAAATCTTCATATTTGGACAGATGCACACATTTAATTTTTCCAAAGATGGGAATTCCAATGTGAAATTCTGAGAGCAGAAACTTGTGAGACTTGGCAAATTTTCCAGCGACAAACTCTTCAAGTTTCTGAAAAGAATTTTATCTCCTGTTACATCTCCATGATTTCCTAGTATTTCAACAATCTTTTCGCACCTGTATATACGTAAGTGTTCAAGCTTCAGCAGATTTTTGGCCATGAAGAATGTTCCTATATGTTCCAAACTATCGCAATCATAAACTTCCAGACTTGTTAGACTTTGGAAAGAAGCGGAAGGTGGCATTAGACTGATGAAATTGTCACACCCACCTACTCTTATGTTTTCAAAATTTGGAAGAATTAAGTCCAATTTGAAGTTTTGTTTCCACATGTACTTCACATCCCCAATGTAGCGAAGAACAGGTTGGTTTGCATCTAACAAATCATCTGCTTCGGAGTACTTATCAAGAACGACAAGAATTTTAAAGTTTCGAAAGAGGTTTTCCGGATCCTGGCCCTGCCACATCATCATGAGTTGTCTTCCAGACAACATCAATTCCCCTAGGCAGGAGACAGCCTAGCAACCAATCATATAATAAGCATGTAAGTGTTATGTTCCCTCAAACAATGTCACACGCTATATGTAAAACAATTACATATTAATTTAAATAAAGGGGAAAAAATTAACCAATTTACTTGGCAAGAAATTGCCAATTAAAATCCAAGTTGAAATGAAAGAAAATCTATCATGCTTCAAGAGAATTGATATGCCTCTTGTCATATGAATCCAGTTTCAAAAATAAGTAAAACAACAAGTCTAGATACCTTTTCGACCAAGAAGAGGGAATTTTGCATTTGGTCTTCATCTTTAGTGTCAAAGATGCCATCACACAGTCGCAACCTTCTTAAGACAGGGCATTCCATTGTATATCTACTCGGGTAGAAAGTTCTAAGTTCTGATAGATTATATAATTCCAAGGAGGTCAACTTTGGAAAGACAAACCTGGCAATAGAATACGTTTCTTCAATTGTTCCTCTATTCTTTGCAACATTCGATACCGAAAAGAGAGATTTCAGACTTCCACATTCTGAAACTTTCAAATTTTGTAGGTTTGCAAAGGAGAGAACTATTTTGTACAATTCCTTGGATTGAGTTGATGTTGTGGAATGTCTCTCTTCCAAATTTATTTCATGGAGATCAAATATTGTTTCCAAAGAGCAACAATCACTTACATTTAGAGTTTCCAAGCTCGAGAGGCTTTCACACTTGTCCGATGGTAACAGAGTCAATACCTTATGACATCTATAAACTTGCAATGATTCTAATTTTGGAATGGAATTCTCGGTGAGTTGGTTGTCCCATATCTTCCTCAACTTGTCCATGGATGAAATATTCACATTCTTTAAGCTAGGAACTATAACCTGTAGTGTATGTGCTACTGAGTTACTAAAGATTCTTTATAATTATAAATGAAAATAATTGACAATATTTATTCAATTTTTTTTTAAAAGAAATAGTAAATCGGGTCTATCTATATGGAGAAAAAGTAAATAAAATTATATGAGATTAAGAAACTTATAATCTTTGTACCTTATGATCGAAGATAAATGCTTCTAATTTAGGACAATGATTTATCTTGCAGTCTTTCAATGATGGAAATTCAATATTGTAATATCCCGAGCACAATCTTGTCAAGTTTGCAAGATTTTCCATGTCTAGGCACTCTAACTTAGGGAACAATATTGTATTCCCCATTATCTTTTCTCCAAACTCTTCCTCTACCAGATTAGAAGATGGAAAGAGCTCTACCAGATTACCACAATCATATACAACCAACTTTGTTAAATTTTGAAAGCTTGAATACATCATCGGAAGTAACCTCTGCCAAATCCTCTCAACATGAATTTTAAGACCATCCGTATTCTGCAAGCTGGAGAACTTATCCTACACATAGATGTTTCAATCTCTTTATATTTGATGAAGAATATAGTTATTTTCATGCAGAAATGACATGCCATGAAGGAAACATTTAATATCTTTGATTTTATATATATCATCTACAATACACTTTGATATGATACATCTTAATAAATTATATTTTAAAATTACTAATTGTATTTTATTATATCTGATTACAATTAAACATAATTGATTGTTGTAAACATAATTTGACTCATTTAGTTATAATCAAATATAATAAATACATAATAAGATATAATAAAATATAATCAGTAATTTTATAATATAATCACTTATTTATAGTTGTCAGGTATATTGATACCTAAATGTACCTTATAATATGCTTATATATAATATATATATATATGTATATATAACATGGCAACAACGTAGCTACAAATTGGCAAATACTAAGCAGTGCCTTGAAAAAAAAAAAAAAAAATGGAAACAACAAAATAATGTATAACATACTTGATGGTGCATCCATGGTATATATCCAATATCAAAATGAAAAAATTAATATTAAGGAGCGTAAACTACCTTCACTACCATACGAAAGTGAAATGGAATTGGTGTTAGAGCTAAAATTTTGATTAGTTAAATGGACTTTTGTTACCATTAATGACGTGAAAGTTTGAGTCATGATAGATATGATTAAAATAAATTTCTATATGCTTTATTAAATTTGAATCAATTAAAAATTTATTTTTCTTTGAAAGTTTCTCTAATATTTTATTTTTTAAATAATAACTTAATTCGCCTGTACTAGGTAGCTTAGCTAGTAAAGCTTTCTTTTCTTATATAAGAGTTCCACTTTGTAACTTGGTTCATAATAAGCTGGCAAAACATTTGGTTAATGTTTTGGGGTTTGGAAGAGGGGATTCGGATTCTCTCCGAATATAAGCTTTTTAAAATATGTGATTGATTGATGATTGCTGAACAAGAAAAAGTGAAAAGCAATTATATTCCATCCATTTACTGATTGTAGCACTTATTTATCCTAGGATTAGGAAAAGTTTAGGTGAAGCTCAGATAAGAAGAGGATCAAGTCTAACGAAAGGAGGATACGGCTCAAAGTATGAACTCATTGAAAGAATCAGCAAAGTCGTTAGCTCAGGTGATCACACTGAGCTACTATCTCAACTGATCAAACTGAAACAGCTAAAGCAAATCAAATGGCTCAGGTAGCTCACGCCTCAACACACTTAGCACAAGTAATGGGAGCTGCACTTCTGTACAACACTCAGTGAATCTTATTAATGCGCCCTCAGATCATGTTCATGTATGAATCCCCCATAGAAAATTGAAATAACTACACTCGGTACTATTAGAAAACCTGCTTGCAAGTTAAAAATGATGAGAATTTATCCCATCCTAGTTTAAAAACATGAAAAGCACTAAATGATACATGTAGAATGGATACGGTTGGTTGTACATATATATTAGATTGAAATAATAAACTTTTGTATAAGTGAAAATAAAGATTGTAATGTCTACTTGTGATCAAGTCATGATTTTGATCCCAAGTGAATTGTACTCATGATAGATGAAAACTTGTTATAATAAAGTGAGATTTGGAAAATAATTATTAAAAAAATAGGGGAAAAATGTTAAAAACTCCCTAAAATAAAAAGTATTGGTAGTTCACCGCAACTTTGAAATTAGCCAAAAAACCCCTATGTCAGTCCAAAAGTAGCTTTCATTCAAAAGTTGAATAGTTTTGTTAAAAAAATCATGAAAAGACGAAAATGCATTTACTATATTGAAAAATAAAAAAATGAAAGAAATAATCAATTAAAAAAATAGTCAATTACCAAACTACCCTTTCATTACCAAAATAAAAAAAAAAATTGAAAAAGTAAATAAATAATAAAAATTTTTAGAATTTACAGCTAAATTTATATAAAAATACATAAATAAATTATAATTTTAAATAATTAAATTAATAATTATTATTATTAATAAAACCATAAAAATAAATATAATAAATGAAAAATTAATTAAATTAATTCATGGATAATTAAAAACTATTAAATTTTAAAAAAATGGAGTTTGTATTCCATATTCAAACCAAATCTAGATGTTTAACCTAGTTTGAATTCTTATTTAAATTAAAACTTAATTAAATTAAAATAATAAAACAAAACAATAATTTAAAAGAAAAAGGGGAAGATCTGGGTTTATCTTCTTTGAAGCAAAGAACCCAAATAAAAAAAACAGAACAATAATATGAAAAAAAAATAAAAAATAAAAAATCTGGTTCAAGTTAGATCTATTTTTTATTTATTGTTTTTGAACCTTATGAGAAATTTATTTTTAAAAAATAGGTACTATTATTAAAAGAAGTTGTGCGCAATATTTGCAAACCTCACTAAGTTTAATTTGCATTTGAACATCTGAAGCAATAGAGAAAATTCTTAGTTCCATTAACCAAAGATAACATTTTTCCCATAATGGTCTACCAACCTCAACAATAGAATTTGAAAATAATTTATAGATCTCTTCCACTTCACATTGAGAAAAATGGCAAAATTTCTTTTCGATTAAACTAGATTGTTTAGTAAGAAAAATATTATCCCAGTAAAATTTTCCAATATTCAACATACAATAAAAAAAAATAAAAAATAAAAAATAAAAAAAGCTAAAAGATGACAAATAAGTTAAAAACCCCACAACATTGCTCAAAGGTAAAGCAGAGAGTGTAAATTATGTTGAGATCTTGGCTGCAAACTACACCATTAAAAATAATAGTATTTACCATTAAAAATAATAATAATAAAAGCAACAATGATAATAACCAAACCAAACCTACTCAAAAAACAAAAAAAAAAAAAAGAAATAGAGGTGAATTTCCGATAAAATACAAACCCAAATGAACCAAAATTTATTGTATTGGAACCTAGATGAACCCCCCAAAAAAAATCAAAATCTAAAAATATTTACCAAAAAAATCAAAAACCAAAAAAAAAAAAAACTACTGTTTATGTCAAGTTCTCTGCAACGAAATACAAACAACACAAAAAATGCCCAAATATTCGATCACCCACATCATCGTCACCATTGCCATGCTCGCATCAACACCCAACACAACACAAAAAAATCAACACCCAGCATTGAAAAATCTCACACCAACACAAAAATCAAACACCCAATACAAAAAATCAACACCCACTAGTTGAAGAGCGGCAAGAGGTAAGAAAGACATCGGCGAGTGATGTGTGGCAGAGGGTAGAAAGACAGCAACATGTGGTAAAAGGGTAAAGAAAGCATCCAGAGGGAAGAGAGATGGTGAGAAGGAAGGGAGAGGGACGGTGATGAAAGGGAAGACAGTGAGGATGGACAACGGTGATAGGGAAGAGAGGGAGGAGGGACGACTATGAGAGAGAAGAGAGTTGAGAGGCAAGAGGGAGATTGTGGAAAGGAAAAAAAAAGAGAGAGAGAGAGTGAGGGGTTTTGTCTATTTCAAGTACGACTACCGTGACCTTTTTACCTTTCAAATTGACGAATCCATTAGTTCATTGACAATATTACTATCACTGTTGGGTCATTTAGCTTGGTTTGATATTATCTTCAATTCTAGGGGATAAAATAATAATAATTCAAAAGATAATAATAATAAAAAGAGATTTCGAAAGAATATATAAAAATAATAGTAAAAACAAAAAGTGGTTTTGGAACTTTGTAAGTGTGATTTTGTACAATCCAATAAACTACAATAGATATAATTAATTAATTCAAGGAATTTTAAGTGAATAATTTTAAAACAAGTCACTCAATTATATAAGGTTTATGGTCCTTCAAACAATGTTACGGATGGTACATAAACCATCACAGGTAGATTTAAATAGGGTGGAATTAATTGACCAATTTAATTACTTGGCTAGAAAACATTTGCCATGCCCAAGACCAAGAGAGTTGATATGTCTAATGTCATACGAAGTTTTACCAATTTGGAAAGAAGAAAATGAAAAGTCACATACCATGCATGAACATGACCATCGTTGCAGTAAGTTATTCTCGTCAGTTTCAGAGATGCCACAGTCACGCAGCCGCAACCTTCTTAAGATAGGCCATTCCATTGTATATCTTGCAGGGTAAAAGGTTCTAAGTTCTGGTAGATTATACAAATCCAAGGAGGTCAATTTTGGAAAGAAAAACCTGGTAGTAGCATACGTTTCTTCCATTGCAACATTCGATACTGAAAAGAGAGATTTCAAACTTCCACATTCTGAAACTTTCAAATTTTGTAGGTTTGCAAAGGAGAGAACTGTTGTGTACAATTCCTTGGATTGAGTTGATGTTGTGGAATGTCTCTCTTCCAAATTTATTTCATGGAGATCAAATATTGTTTCCAAAGAGCCACAATCACTTACATTTAGAGTTTCCAAGCTCGAGAGGCTTTCACACTTGTCCAATGGTAACAGAGTCAATATCTTATGACATCTATAAACTTGCAATGATTCTAATTTTGGAATGGAATTCTCGGTGAGTTTGTTGTCCCATATCTTCGTCAAATTGTCCATGGATGAAATATTCACATTCTTTAAGTTAGGAACTTTAACCTGTAGTGTATGTGCTACTGAGTTACTAAAGATTCTTTATAATTATAAATGAAAATAATTGACAATATTTATTCAATTTTTTTAAAAAGAAATAGTAAATCGGGTTTATCTATATGGAGAAAAAGTAAATAAAATTATATGAGATCAAGAAACTCATAATCTTTGTACCTTATGATCGAAGATAAATGCTTCTAGTTTAGGACAGTGATTTATCTTGCATTCTTTCAATGATGGAAATTCAATATTGTAATATCCCGAGCACAATCTTGTCAAGTTTGCAAGATTTTCCATGTCTAGGCACTCTAACATAGGGAATGATATTATATTCCCCATTTCCTTTTCTCTTAACTCTTCTTCAACCAGATTAGAAGATGGAAAGAGTTCTTTTAGATTGCCATAGTCGTATATAACCAACTCTTTTAAATTTTGAAAGCTAGATGACATAATCGGATGTAACCAGAACGAAATCCTCTTGAAATAAATTTTAAGACCATCCGTATTCTGCAAGATGGAGAACTTATCCTGCAAGTAGATGTTTCAATCTCTTTTCATTTGAGGAAGAAGATAGTTATTTTCATGCAGAAATGACATGCCATGAAAAACATTTAATATCTTTGATTATATACATAGCATAGGAAAAACACAGCTGCAAATTGGCAAATACTAAGCAGTGCCTTAAACAACAAGAAAAAAGATAAAAACAACAAAATAACTACATAGTTGATGGTGCATCCATTGTATATATCCAATATCAAAATGGAAAAATTAATATTAAGGAGCATAAACCCTTAACTATTATACTAAAGTAAAACAGTATTGGTGTTAGAGCTAAAAGTCCGATTGATTTAATGAACTTTTGTTACAATCAATGACGTGAATATTTGATTCATGATAAATATAATTAAAATAAATTTCTATATACTTTCTTATAAATTTAAATCAACTAAAAATTTATTTTTCTTGAAAGTATCTCAATATTTCACTAAATATTTATTTTATTTTTTTAAGAAAATATCTTAATTCAGCTGTCCTATAGCTAGCTTAGCCAGTAAAACTATCTTTTTGTGTATAAGAGTTCTACTTTGTAACTCGGTTCATAATAAGCGGGAAATATTTGGTTTATGTTTGGGGGTTTGGAAGAGAGGATTTGGATTCTCTCCTAATATAAACTTTCTAAAATATGTAATTGATTGATGATTGTTGAACAAGAAAAAGTGAAAAGCAATCATAATCTAACCATATATTCACTGTTTGTAGCGCTTGTTTGTCATAAGATTAGGAAAAGTTTGGATGAAGCTTAGATTAAAAGAGGATTCAGGTCTAGAGAGAGAATGACTCAAAGTACAAATTAATTGAAAGAACCAGCGAAGAAGTCGTTAGCTCACTTCTGTGATGAAGAATGACTTGAACAGAGTTACTCAGAGCAACTCTGCTACTATCTCAACTGAACTGATTAAGCTGAGACAGCTAGAGCAAATCAAATGGCTCACGTAGCTCACTCCTCAACACACTTTGCGCAACACCCAATGAATCTTACTGATGCACCCTCAGATCATGTTCATGTATGATCCCCTTGTAGAAATAACTACACTCTATATTAGTAGAAAACCCACATGAGAGTTAGAAAAGATCAGAATTTATCCCATCCCTGTTTAAAAACATGAAAAGCACTAAGGCTATGTTTGGCACACAATATTGGAATAAAATGAATTAGATTGGATTAGAAAATTACTGTCTCAGGTTTGATAGAATTTGGGATCGGATTAAAATTATACCATATTATGTTTTGTATAAGTTGAAATTAGATTGAAATAAAATTAATTTAAATATTTCATAATATACTTAAAAATAATTTTTAAGAAATTCTTTAAAAATTTGGAAAAAAAAAATGTGGGATGGAATGTTCATTCCTAAACCCATCAAATCCCACCATTTTGGTTGGGAATGAACATTCCTATGAGAGGAGAATTTGAGAGAGTTTGAGATTGAGTTTAAAACTCCACTCATTACTCTTCAAACATGGGATTTGAAAGTTAAGGATATTTTGAATTTCAAACCCACCTCAAATCCCATGTTCTAAACATTTAATAAAATTTTGTATAATTAAGAATACGTGTACAATGGATAGGACCACCTCTTTCCATTGAAATAATAAACTTTTGCATAAGTGAAAATAAAGATTGTAATGTCCACTTGCAAACAAGTCATGATTTGATCCCCAGTGAATTGTGCTTGAGGTTGATGAAAACTTGTAATAATAACATGAGATTTGGAAAATAATTATTAAGAAAATGAGATTAATAAAAAGAAATTGTGAAAGAATATATAAAAATAATAGTAAAACAAAAAGCGGTTTTGGAACTTTGTAAGTGTGATTTTGTACAATTCAGTAAACTACAATAGATAAAATTAATTAATTCAAGGAATTTTAAGTAAATAATTTTAAAACAAGTCACTAGATTATATAAGGTTTATGGCCCTTCAAACAATGTTGTGGATGGTACATAAAGCACCAGAGGTAGATTTAAATAGGGTGGAATTAATTGACCAATTTAATTACCTAGCTAGAAAACATTTGACATGCCCAAGACCAAGAGAGTTGATATGCCTAATGTCATACAAATTTTTACAAATTTGGAAAGAAGAAAACGAAATGTCACATACCATCCCCGAGAACGACCATCGTTGCAGTAAGTTATTCTCGTCAGCTTTAGAGATGCCACAATCACACAGCTTCAAGCTTCTTAAAGCAGGCCATTCCACTGTATATCTAACAGGGTAGAAACTTCTAAATTCTGGTAGCTTATACAATTCCAAGGAGATCAGTTTTGGAAAGACAAACCTGGCAGTAGCATGTTTTTTGTCCGCTGCTCCTCTCTCCTTTGCAACATTCGATATCGAAAAGAGAGATTTTAGACTTCCACATTCTGAAACTTTCAAATTTTGAAGGTTTGCAAAAGAGAGAACTATTGTGTTCAATCCCTTCGATTGAGTTGATGTCGTGGAATGTCGCTTTTCGGAATTTATTTCATGGAGATCAAATATTTTTTCCAGAGAGCCACAATTTGCTGCTTCTCTATCCTTTGCAACATTCGATACCAAAAAGAGAGATTTTAGACTTCCACATTCTGAAACTTCCAAATTTTGTAGGTTTGCAAAGGAGAGAACTATTGTGTACAATTCCTTGGATTGAATTGATGTCGTGGAATGTCTCTCTTCGGAATTTATTTCATGGAGATCAAATATTTTTTTCGGAGAGCTACAATCCACTGCTCCTCTGTCCTTTGCAACATTCGATATCGAAAAAAGAGATTTCAGACTTCCACATTCTGAAACTTTCAAATTTCGTAGGTTTGCAAACGAGAGAATTGTTGTATATAATTCCTTGGATTGAGTCGGTACTGTGGAATGTCTCTCTTCAGAATTTTTTTCATGCATATCAAATATTTTTACCAGAGAGCCACAATCACTAACATTTAGAGTTTCCAAGCTCAAGAGGCTTTCACACATGTTCGATGGTAACAAGGTCAATAGCTTTTGGCATCTCTTAACTTGCAATGATTTTAATTTGGGAATGAAATTCTCGGCGAGTTGGTTGTCCCATATCTTCATCAACTTGTCCATGGATGAAATTTTCACCTCCTCTAAGCTAGGAACTTTAACCTGTAGTGTATGTACTATTGAGTTACTAAGGATTTTTAATATTATAAATGAAAATAAGTGAAAATTTTTATTCAAAATTTTTTTAAACGAAATAGTAAATCGGGTCTACTTCTATGGAGAAAAAGTAAATAAAATTATACGAGATTAAGAAGCTCATGATCTCTGTACCTTATGATCGAAGATAAATGCTTTTAATTCAGGACAATGCCTTATCTTGCATTCTTTCAATATTGGAAATTCAATATTATAATATTCCGAGCACAATCTTGTCAAATTTGCAAGATATTCCATCACTAAGCACTCTAACCTAGGGAACAATATTGTATTCCCCATTCCCTTTTCTCTTAACTTTTCCTCAACCAGATTAGAAGTTGGAAAGAGTTCTTTTAGATTACCACACTCGTATATAACCAACTCTTTTAAATTTTGAAAGCTAGATGACATCATTGGAAGTAACCAGAGCCAAATCCTCTCGATATGACCATCCTTCTTGCATAAGTTGGCGAACCTATCCTGCAAATAGATGTTTCAATCTCTTTACACTTGATGAAGAAGATAGTTATTTTCATGCAAAAATGACATGCCATGAAAAATATTTAATATCTTTGATTATACATATAGCATGGCAAAAAAATAGCTACAAATTGGCAAATACTAAGCATTGCCTTGAACAACAAGAACAAAGATAGTAACAACAAAATAACAACATACTTGATGGTGCATCCATTGTAAATATCAAATATCAAAATGAAAAAATTAATATTAAGGAGCCTAAACCCTTAACTATTAAACTAAATTTGGTATTAGAGCCAAAACTTGGATTGATTTAATGAACTTTTTTTACAATCAATGACGTGAAGATTTGATTCATGATAGATATACTTGAAATAAATTTCTATATACTTTATTATAAATTTGAATCAACAAAAAATTTATTTTTCTTTGAAAGTATCTCTAGTATTTTACTGAATATTTATTTTATTTTTTAAAATGATAACTTAATTTGCTTGCACTAGCTAGCTTAGCTAGTAAAATTTTCTCTTTCCATACAAGAGTTCTACTTTGTGACCCGGTTTATAATAAGCAAGGAATGTTTGGTTTATGTTTGGGGGTTTGGAAGAGAGGATTTTGTTGATGTATGTTCAAAGTAACTTTGTAGTCTCCATGGCTATTTTGTAATTTCAAGTTTAGATGGGCTTTGTTGTAATTTTAGAAAGCCTCTTAATATATATTGTTGTATTATTAAGAGAGTTGTAAGTAGAGAGTGAAATTTATGAGAGAGTTGTGTGTCTCTTCAAATTGTGAGAAAAAAAAAAAAAAAAAACCCTAACATTGAGAGCTTGCGAGGTTGGAAGATTAAGATCTAGTGGGAGAAGATAGCTTGTGAGTAGAGGTCTTGTTATTTTCATACTAGTAAAATAATTGACCTCTGTGAACTTAGCCATATTGGTAAACCATGTAAAAATCTTTTTTTTTTTTTTTGGTGTTATGGTTTGATTATGTTCTTAGATTTAATGTGTTCTTGCCATTATAGTGCATTACTTATTGTATTTGTATGGTCATTCACGGTCATTCAAATAAGATCTTGGGTGTTAGTAGTCTTGTTAGGAGTTGTCCACCAAATGTTCGATAAAAGTCTTAAGAGTGTTTATTAGTTTGCATTCCTCCTACAAGTGATATCGGAGCCTTTAGGTTATAGAAGATTGTTTGTAGGGCTGAGGAGAGTAGCACAATGTCTGGAAGCTTCGATGGAGTGAAGTTTGAAGTGAAGTCATTTGATAGAAAATCAAACTTTACATTATGGCAAAGGAAGATGAAGAATATCCTTATCCAATAAGACTTATTTTTTACTATTTCGGGGGTTAAATCCAAGCCCAGGGATATGTCTCTCGAGTCATGAAAAATATTGGATGAGAAGGCTATTAGTTCGATAGAGTTACATCTTTTCAATGAAGTGATATGTACTATCATGGAAGAGAAAAGTGCTAAGGACATATGGGAAAAGCTAGAGAAGCTCTACATGGGAAAATCTTTGTTTAACAAATTAACTCTAAAAGATCAACTTTTTGGTCTAAAGATGGAGAAGGGCGGAGATGTGATGACACACTTGAATGAATTTAATTGGTGTATTAATGATCTAGCACGGGTTAATGTGAAGTATGAGAAGGATGATAAAGCTTTATCATTGTCGAGGTTTTTACTGGATTCCTTCAAGCATTTTAGGACTACTTTGTTATTCGACAAGGAAATTCTTAAATATGATGCTGTTATTTTCTATATAATTTCTTATGTGAAACTGAACAATGCAAGTGAGAGGGAAGCTCAAAGAGAAGGACTCTTGGCTAAGAAGTCTAGTGAGCATGGTCGAACGAAAGAAGTTAATAGAAGAATAACTCTAGATCCAAATCTATAAAGAAAAATGTGGTGTTATGGTTGTGATAAGAAAAGCCATTATAAATGGAAGTGTAGGAAGCTTAAAGCAGAGATCAAAGAAGGCAAGAAAGTCGAGACTAGCTCTATGAAAAATGTTGTATCCAAAGGTTATGGTGAACTCTTAATAGTGGCTTTTACTAGTTATGCCCTCAATATACGGATTCATGATTCTGAGTGATATTTTCACATGTGTGCAAATCGTGAATGGTTTGACACTTATGAGTCTCAAGATGGAAGTGAAGTCCTAATGGATAACAACGCAAATTATAAGATTATTAGGATTGGTACAATCAAGATCAAGATAATTGATGGGACTGTAAAAACCTTGGGCAATGTGAGATATGTTTTGGTACTCAAGAAGAATTTGATATCTCTACGCACAGTTGATACAAATGGGTGTTCTTTTTCCACAATGGATGGTGTTATCAAGGTGTCAAAGGGATCTATGGAGATGATGCAAGGTACAAAATTAGGCAACAATCTTTATAAGCTTCCGAGAAACAAAATTTTAGATGGAATGGTTATCTTACAAGCTTCTAGGAAACACAAGTTTAGATAGAGATGTTATCTCTATGGAAGAAGAAACCTGCAAAGATGAAAATCAACATTAGCGTTTAAGGCTAAGGCATATAAGTGAGAGAGCATTGCAAGAACTACATTGATGAAAATTATTGAAAGTTACGGGGTCGTGCAGGCTAGAATTTTGCAAGTATTATTTTATGCGACAGCAAAGAAAGGTGAGCTTCAAAGTTCCAAGCAATTAAAATGGAAGCAAGGGGTTGCTTGATTACATACACTCTGATGCGTGGAGGCCGCCACCAACTAGATCAAATGGTGGAGCTCATTACTTTTTTACATTCATAAATGATTTTTCTAGGAAAGTTTGGGTTTACTTTATAAAGGAGAAATTCGAGGTCTTTGACAAGTTCAAGGGATGGAAGGCGGAAGTTGAAAACCAAATAGGAAGAAAAATCAAGTATTTGAGAAGTGACAATGGAGATGAGTACCGAAATAGCAAATTTATTAAATTTTACAAACTTGAAGGTATCACTAGATATTTCACCATGAAGAAAAATCTTCAACAAAATGGTGTCGTGGAGAGGATGAATAGAATTATTTTAGACAGAGCTTGATGCATGAGCCTTCATACAGGGTTGCCTGAATTATTTTGAGTGGAAGTGGTAAACCATGCTTGTTATTTGGTTAACCGATCACCATCAAAGCTAATTGAGTTTAAATTGACGAAAAAAGTATGGATGGGCAAGGAAGTTGACTACTCAAATTTAAAAGTCTTCAGATGCAAGACAAATGCTCTTATCCCAAGTGATGAGAGAAACAAACTATAATCAAAGTCACTCGAATGCATATTTCTCAGATTTGAGAAAGGAGTGAAGGGATACAAGCTTTATGATATGGCCAACAAAAAGCAAATTTTAAGTAGAGATGTAGTCTTTGATGAAGCCTCCATGTCAATGGGAGAAATCAAGAAGAGTGATGGTGAAAAAGAAGTTGTCATCAAAATTCTTATTACTACAAAATTTAGTGATAGAGAAAGTAAAGATGTGCAATTAGAAGAGATTCAACAAGAAGAGGTTCATGAAGAAACTACATCCATAGCCTAAGGAAAACCAAAAAGAATCATAAGGCCACCACAAATTATGGTTGGGAAATGAAAATAAGGAAGTACATTTTACACTTATGGCTAGTAATGGAGATCCAATTACATTTCATGATGTCATTGCGTGTCATGATAGAGAAAATTGGATGAAATTTATGATGGAGGAGATGGGATCTCTACAAAATAACTCCGTTTGGGAGTTGGTTCCTATGCCTAAAGACCAAAAACTTGTTGGTTGTACATGGGTATTTAGTAAGAAAAAAGACATACATGAGAATAAAGCACCAAAGTTTAAAGCACATTTGGTTGTTAAAGGGTACTCACAAAAAGAAAGTATTGATTACAATGAGATTTTGTCACATGTGTGAAACATACATCTATCCAAGTATTGTTGGCCTTGGTAACGCAATATGACTTAGAGTTAGAGCAACTTGATGTGAAAACGACATTTCTTCATTGAGATTTGGAAGAAGTTTTTTTTATGGCTCAACTGAAAAGGTTCAAGGAAGTGGGAAAGGAGAACCTTGTTTATAGATTAAAGAAGTCTTTTTATGGACTTAAGCAATCTCCAAGACAATGGTACAAGTGCTTTAACTCTTACATGTTGAAGATTGGCTACAAGAAAAGCGAGTATGATTGTTGTATTTATTTTCACCTGTTTCATGATGGTACAATTATGTTGTTGATGTTGTATATAGATGATATGCTTATAGCATGTTGGGATATGTTAAAAATTGATGAACTCAAAGAATCGTTCAATAGAGAATTTGATATGAAAGATCTTGGAGTTGCTAAAAAGATCCTTGGAATGGAAATTAAAAGAGATCAAAAAACGGGGAAGTGGTGGTTATCTCAAAAGAGGTACATTCACAAGGTGCTTGAGAAGTTTAGCATGCTTGATGCTAAAGCTGTGTCAACTCCACTTGCTTCACATTTTATGTTGAGTGCAAAACAATGTCTTTCTATCAATTCCGAGATAAAAGAGACGATGAAGATGTCGTATACAAGTACGGTTGGTTGTTTGATGTATGCCATGGTATGTACAAGATTCGATATCTTTCAAGTCATTAGTGTAGTTTCCAAATACATGGTGAATCCGGGCAAAGAGCATTGAAAGGTCATTAAATGAGTGTTTCGATATTTGAAGGGTACTAAGGAGTTGGGAATCATGTTTTAAAGAAAATATGATGAAACTAATGTTGTTACGTTTGTTGAATCCGACTATATAGGTGACTTAGACAAAAAGAGGTCTACAACAGGGTATGTATTTACATGTGTAGGTGGACCAATTAGTTGGAGATCTATGCTCCAACCTACTAGTGCTTTGTCCACTATTGAAGTGGAATACATGGCAATCATGGAAGTATCAAAGGAAGCAATTTGGTTGAGGGGTTTGGTGAACGATATGGGAGTTAAGAAAAATATGGTATTGTTTAAGTGTGATAGTCAAAGTGTCATTGCTTTAACAAAGAATCAAGTGTTCCATGCAAAAGCCAAACACATTAACACCCGATTCCATAAAATAAGAGATTGGATTACCTCGGGTGAAGTCTCTATTGAAAAGGTTCATATGAATGAAAACGTATCCAATATGCTCATGAAACCGGTTACAAGAGACAAGTTTGATCATTGCTTGAGCTTGTTAGACATTTGCTCTCACTACTGAAGGTGTGTTGAGATTTCTCGTTAATGTGAAGGCCTTATAAACATAAGTCTTATCCAATAATTTCCAAGGGTTGAAGTTTCTTTTCAATGAGGTCGAGATTGTTTATGTATGTCTCAAAATAACTTCACGTGTTGTAATCTTTGGGGCTATTTTGTAACTTCAAGTTTGGGTAGGCTTTATTGTAGTTTTAGAAAGTCTCAATATATATTATCATATTATTAAGAGAGTTGTAAGTAGAGAGTGAAATTTGTGAGAGAGTTATGTGTCTCTACAAATTGTGAGAACAAAGAAATTCTAATATTGAGAGCTTGTGAGGGTGAAAGATTGAGATGGGAGACAATAGCTTGTGAGTAAAGACAATCTCTTGTAACTTTATTATTTTTGTACTGGTGAAATCAATGACCTTCATGGACGTAACCATATTAGTGAACCACTTAAAAATCTCTTATGTTATGTTGTGGTTTGATTATGCTCTTAGCTTTATTATGTTCTTGCCATTATAGTGTGTTATTTATTGTATTTTTGTGGTCATTGAAACAAGATCTTGAG
Source organism: Dimocarpus longan (assembly GCA_022984855.1). Lineage (NCBI taxonomy): Eukaryota > Viridiplantae > Streptophyta > Magnoliopsida > Sapindales > Sapindaceae > Dimocarpus > Dimocarpus longan. The sequence continues at coordinate 7,337,613 of CM041022.1, forward strand.
TGTTACTAGTGTTATTAGGAGTTGTCCACCAAATATTCGATAAAAGTCCTAAGAAAACACTAGTGTGTTTATTAGTCCTCCTTCCTCCTAGAGATTTGGATTCTCTCCTAGTATAAGCTTTTTAAAATATATGATTGGTTGATGATTGTTGAACAAGAAAAAGTGAAAAGCAATCATATTCTAACCATTAGCTTAGATTAGAAGAGGATTCAAGTCTAAAGAGAGGAGGATATGACTCAAAGTACAAACTAATTGAAAGAACTAGCAAAGAAGTCATTAGCTCACTCCTGTGATGAAGAATGACTTGAATAAAATAAAGTTACTATGAGGAACTCTGCTATTATTTTAACTGAACTAATCAAGCAAAAACAGTTGGAGCAAATCAAATGGCTCAGGTAGCTTATGCCTTAACACACTTAGCACAACACTCATTGAATCTTATTAATGCACCCTCATATCATGTTTAGGTATGATCCCTTTACAGAAATAATTGCACTCTATACCATTAGAAAACCCACATGCAAATAAGAAAAGATGAGAATTCAATCCATCCTAGTTTAAAAACATGAAAAGCACTAAGGCTACATTTGACACACGAGATTAAAATGAAATAGACTGGATTGGATTGAAAATTTACTGTCTCAGATTTGATAGAACTTAGGATTGGATTAAAATTATACCATACGATGTTTGGTATAGGTTGAAATTAGATTGAAATAAAATTAATTTAAATATTTCATAATATACTTAAAATTAATTTTTAAAAAATTCTTTAAAAATTTTGAAAAAAGAAAAAAAGTAAGATGGAATGTTCATTCCTAAACTCATCAAATCTCACCATTTTGGATGGGAATTAATATTCCCGTGAGAAAAGGATTTAAGAGAGTTTAGGATTGTGTTTGGAATACACCAATCATGAGATTTGAGAATTTGGGATATTTTAAATCCCAAACCTACCTCAAATCCCATATTCCAAACATAGCTTAAAAGATGATAGGACCACTCCTTTTCATTGAAATAAAAAGCTTTTGTTTAAGTGAAAAAAAAAAAAAAAGATTTTAATTACTTGGCTAGAAAACATTTGCTATGCCCAAGACCAAGAGGGTTGATATGCCTAATGTCATACAAACTATTACCAATTTAGAAAGAAGAAAACAAAAAGTCACATACCCTATATGGGAACAATTGTTGCGTTGATTTATTCTCTTCAGTGTCAGAGATGCCATAATCACACACCTTCAAGCTTCTTAAGGCAGACCATTCCACTGTATATCTAGCAGGGTAAAAGGTTCTAAGTTCTAGTAGCTTGTACAATTCCAAGAAGGTTAGTTTTGGAAAGACAAATCTGGCAGTAGCATGCGTTTCTTCTGCTGCTCCTCTGTCCTTTAAAACATTCGATATCGAAAAGAGAGATTTCAGACTTCCACATTCTGAAACTTTCAAACTTCGTAGGTTTGCAAAAGAGAGAATTGTTGTGTATAATTCCTTGGATTGAGTTGATGCCATGGAACATCTCTCTTTGGAATTTATTTCATGGAGATCAAATATTTTTTCCAGAGAGCCACAATCACTAACATTTAAAGTTTCCATGCTCGAGAGGCTTTCACGCATGTCCAATGGTAACAAGGTCAGTAGCTTTTGGCATCTCTTAACTTGCAATGATTTTAATTTGGGAATGAAATTCCCGGTGGGCTGGTTGTCACATATCTTCGTCAACTTGTCCATGGATGAAATTTTCACCTTCTCTAAGCTAGGAACTTTAACCTGTAATGTATATGCTATTGAGTTATTAGGGATTTTTTATAATTATAAATGAAAATAATTGAAAATCTTTAATTATTTAAAAAATGAAGAAATAGTAAATTGAGTCTAACCAAAGAGCGAAAAAAGAAAGTTAAATTACAGAAGATTAATTAAAAACTTGTGATCTATATACCTTATCATCAAAGATGAATGCCATCAATTCAGGACAATTACTTATCTTAAATTCTTTCAATGTTGGAAATTCAATGTGACATCTGGAGCATAATCCTTTCAAGTTTGCAAGTCGTTTCATTTGTAGGTAATTTAACACAGGGAACACTAATGTTTTCCCTGTTTTCTCTTCTCTTAACTCTTCTGTGGCTATTATAGAGTATGGAAACAGCTCTTCCAAATTATCACAGCCATGTAGAATCAACCTATTTAGATTTTGAACCCAAGAAGACATAATCGGAAGTAAGTTGGGCCAAATTTTTTGGACTTGAAAGTCAAAATCAACCTGCAGATAGCCTTGTTTCAATATTAAAAAAATAATAATAAATAAATATAAAAAAAAAAAAAACCGCATACATTTCATGCCATGAAGAACATATCTAATATCTCTATTTATTATTACAAATAGCATGGCAAAATTGTATCTATAAATTGATGAATACTAAAAGGTGCCTATAAATAATAAAATAAATAAACTTGTTTTGCATATTCCATAACTATTACACTAAAGTGAAGTAGCTAGAATGCTATCAAAGCCAGAAATTTAATTAATTCAATGGGAGTTTTGATAAAATCAATGAAATATTTAAGGATTTGATCCATGATGAATATAATTTAAATAATTCTCTACGTACTCTCAAACACTTAATATCTAATTTAATTCAATAATCTAATTTAGTTATACAATCACTAGCTTCACTAGTAAAGCTTTCGTGTTGTTATACGCATAAGAATATATTAGTTCATATCTCAAACTAAGTAATTTGGAGCTTCCATTCTCTACAGCACTCAATGAATCTTATTGATGCTCATTCAAAATCTCAATGAATCTTATTGATGCACACTCAGCTCAGGACCGTGTGATGTTAACATCACTCTACAATGAACATGTATATATATGTATATATATATATGTATGTATCTAGGTTGAAGAATCAAGTCAATTGTCGGATGTTAGTTATGGTGTATCAGCATTATCGTACAGTGCTTATCAAGTTCTTAATTCAAGGACTTATTTACAGCTTATCATGATCACTTGATAGGAAATGGAAAAAACCCATCTTCATCCTTCATCGTAAAGCTTTCAAGCTCTCAGATTTTCATTCTTCTCAGAGTCATTTTTATCAACCACTTTTGTATTTTCTCAACCTTTACTAAATATTTTAAAAATATATTAAGAATATAACTTATGTCATGTATGATCGATCCCCAACAAGGAATAGAAATAACTGCACTAAACACTGTTAGAAAACCCACACAGGAAATTGGAAAAGTTAAGAATAAATCCCATCCGACATCTACAACTGAGTAATATGTAACCGTCACTTGATAGTAATTGGAAACACCAATCTTCAACATTTGAGGGAGAGCTTCAAGCTCTCTAGTTTTCATTCTTCTCGTAGTCATTTTATCAAACACTTTGGTGTTTTCTCAAGTTATACTAAATATTTTGAAAGAATAATAAGAGTAGCTTATGTTCATGTACGATCCCTAACAAAAAATAGAAATTATTATACTTAATACTGTAAGAAAACCCACATATGAAATTAGAAAATATGAGAATGAATTCCATCTCACATTTAAAACATTAATTAAAATCACTAATGGGTATATATACCAATAAATACAACCACCTCTTTTGATTGTAAATATATATAAGATTATGAATGATAAATTTTTAAATATATGAAAATAAAGATTATAATGTTCATTCGCAAGCTTGCCATGATCATTATCCAAAGTAAATTTTACCCACGGTTGATGGAAACTTATAATTTTAAAAGAGAAAAATTCATAACTATCCAAATTCAAAAATAAAATTCGTTTTCAACTCATTTCAAGCAAAAATTTGTTTTTAACCCCTCAAACAAATTAATTGCACCCAACACCCCCTATTGACCAAATACCTTTAAGTTACAAAACATTAAATTGGAGATACTGTGACAGGAGACTCTTCTACCATAGTGAATCGTGATAGGAGGCTTTTCAATCACAGTGATTGTGACATGAGGCTCTTTCATTACAAACACTCTCAGCGTGACGAGAGGCTCTCCAGTCACAAATGTCTACGTCAGGAGGCTCTCCTATCATGCTGGTCTATAACGAAAGAGTCTCCTATCATGTCGATAGCGTCTGTGACGGAAGAGCCTCACGTTACAGTCACTATGACTAAAGAGCCTATTCTCATGTCAACCGTGATGGGAGAACCTTCTATTATAGTATTTTTAAAATTTTAACGACAAGATATTTACTCCCAAGGGCATTTTAAGAATCAAGGGATATTAAGTATAATTTATTTGTTCGAAGGGTTAAAAATAAATTTTCCTTTAAAAGGGGATAAAAACGATTTTTTGTTTTGAAATGGGGGCAGTTTTGAAATTTTCACATTTTCTCATGTGATTTTGAAATATTATTTCTAAGAAAATAATAATAATAATAATAATAATAATAATAATAATAATAAGATATTTAGGAAGAATTTATAGCAATAATGAAAACAGGTTTTGCATCTCACAAAAAAGAAGATATATATATATAGATATATAATAATAATAATAAATAACATCACTTGGAGCTCAGTTTGTATGATTTTGTACAATCTAATAAACTACAATACACATCATTAATGCAAGGAATTTTAAGTGCATACAAGTCACTTGGTTATGTCAAAAAGCAAGTAGGTTTATATTTCTTCAAACTATCACAGACCACACATAAAATAATTAATATATTTTAATAGAGTAGAAAAATTTGACGAATTAAATTGGTCAGAAATTAATTGTTGACTGAAATTTGTTTAAATAGAAAGAAAACACGTGTCACACGCAAAAGAATTGATATACCTAATGCCCTATGAACTTTTATCAATTCACAAACAAGAAGAAAAAAGTCTCATACCTTGTCGAGCCATAATATGTGATGTTCAAATCCTATCATTGTTTTAGAATGCCCATAGAACTCACTTTGATGCATCTTCAGCTTTTTCATTGCAGTGTACGAATAGATCCGAAATTGATACATCTTCCACGTTTTTAGAACTGGCCATTCCATTGTATATCTACCAGGGTAGAAGGTTCTAAGTTCTGGTAGCAAAAGCAATTCCAAGGAGGTTAGTTTTGGAAAGACAAACCTGGCAGTAGCATGCATTTCTTCCACTGCTCCTCTGTCCTTTGCAACATTCGTTACCGAAAAGAGAGATTTCAAATTTCCACATGCTGAAACTTTCAAATTTTGTAGGTTTGCAAAGGAGAGAACTATTGTGTATAATTCCTTGGATTGAATTGATGTTGTGGAATGTCTCTCTTTGGAATTTATTTCATGGAGATCAAATATTTTTTCTAGAGAGCCACAATGACTAATATTTAGAGTTTCCAAGCTCGAGAAGCTTTCACACATGTCCCATGGTAACAAAGTCAGTAGCTTCTGGCATCTCTCAATGTGCAATGATTTTAATTTGGGAATGAAATTCTCGGAGAGTTGGTTGTCCCATATCATCATCAACTTGTCCATGGATGAAATTTCCACAATCTCTAAGCTAGGAACTTTAACCTGTAGTGTATGTGCTATTGAGTTACTAGAGATTCTTTATAATTATAAATGAAAATAATTGAAAATTTTTATTCAAAAAATGAAGAAATAATAAATTAGGTCTAACCAAATAGAGAAAAAGTAAATCAAATTATAGAATATTAAAAAATTTGTGATCTATGTACCTTATCATCAAAGATAAATGCCGTCAATTCAGGACAATTACTTATGTTAAATCCTTTCAATGTTGGAAATTCAATGTGACATCCAGAGCACAATCCTTTCAAGTTTGCAAGTTTTTCCATCTCTAGGTACTTTAATGTAGGGAACACGATTGTATTCTCTGTTTTCTTTTCTCCTAACTCTTCTGTGACTACCATAGAGTATGGAAACAACTCTTCCAAATTATCACAGCCATGTAGAATCAATATAGTTAGTTCTCGAGCCCAAGAAGACGTAATCGGAAGTAAGTTGGGCCAAATTTTTTGGACTTGATATTTAAAACCAACCTGCAAAGAGACCTGTTTCAATCTCTTTCTTTTATTTAAAAAAAAAAAAAAAAAAAGAGAAATGAAATGAAATGAAAGAAGCAACAATTATTTTTACGGATACATGACATGCCGTGAAGAAAACATTTAATATCTCTAGTTATTATTACAAATAGCATGGCAAAAATGTATCTACATATAAATTGATGAATACTAAAAGGTGCCTATAAATAATAAAATAAATAAACTTTTGCATATTCCATAACTATTATACTAAAGTGAAATAGTAGGAATGCTATCAAAGCCAGAAATTTAGTTAATTCAATGGGAGTTTTCATAAAATCAATAAAGTATTTAAGGATTTGATCCGTGATAAATATAATTTAAATATATAATTGTCTACGTACTTTCAAATACTTAATATCTTATCTTTTTCATTCAATAATCTAATTTAGTTATAGTAGCTAGCTTCGCTAGTAAAGCTTTCTTGCTATATGCATAAGAATATACCAGTTCATATCAGCTAAAACTAAGTAATTTGGAGCTTCCGTTCTCTACAGCACTCAATGAATCTTATTGATGCTCATTCAAAATCTCAATGAATCTTATTGATGCACAATCAGCTCAGGACCGTGTGATGTTAAAATCACTCTACAATGAACATATATATATATATATGTATATAAATCCAGGTTGAAGAATCAAGTCAGTAGTCAGACGTTACTTATGGTGAATCAGCATTATCGTATAGTACTTATCAAGTTCTCCTTAATTCAAGGACTTATTTACAACTTACAATGATCACTTGATAGAAAATGGAAAACCCATCTTCATCCTCCATTGTAAAGCTTTCAAGCTCTCAGATTTTCATTCTTTTCTGAGTCATTTTATCAACCACTTTCGTATTTTCTCAACCTTTACTAAATATTTTAAAAATATATCAAGAATATAACTTATGTTCATGTATGATCCCCAACAAGGAATAGCATTAATTACACTAAACATTGTTAGAAAACCAACACATGAAATTAGAAAAGATGAGAATAATCGTCACTTGACAGTAATTAGAAAACCCAATCTTCAACATCTTTGGGAGAGCTTCAAGCTCTCTAGTTTTCATTCTTCTCGTAGTCATTTTATCAAACACTTCTATGTTTTCTCAAGTTACACTAATATTTTAAAAGAATTATAAGAATAGCTTATGTTCATGTATGATCCCTAACAAAAAATAGAAATTATTATACTAATACTGTTAGGAAACCCGCACATGAAGTTAGAAAATATGAGAAGGAATTCCATGTCACATTTAAAACATTAAAATCACTAACGGGTATATACACCAATAAATACAACCACCTCTTTTGATTGTAAATATATATATATATATATATATGTATGAGATTATATATGAATGGGATAAACTTTTAAATAAATGAAAATAAAGATTATAATGTTCATTCGCAAGCTTGCTATGATCATAATCCAAAGTAAATTTTACTCATGGTAGATGGAAACTTGTAATTTTAAAAGAGAAAAATTCAAAACTATCCAAATTCAAAAGAAAAATTCATTTTAGGCCCATTTCAAGGCAAAATTTGTTTTTAATCCCTTAAACAAATTAATTGCACTTAGCACCCCCTATTGACCAAATACCTTTAAGTTACAAAACATTAAATTTGAGGTACTATGACAGGAGGCTATTTTGTCATAGTGGACCGTGATAGGAGGCCCTTTTGTCATAGTGGACCGTGACAGGAGGCTCTTGTATCACGGTGATTGTGATGGGAGGTTTTTTCATTATGGACACTCTCAACGTGATAGGATGCTCTCTTATCACGAACGCCCATGTCAGGAGCTTCCTAACATGAGAGTTCGTGATAATAGAGCATCCCATCAAGTTAAGAATGTTTATAACGGAAGAGCCTTCCATTATAGTTACTGTGACTGAAGAGTCTCTTGTCACGTCAACCATGATGGGAGTACCTTCTATTATGGTATTTTTAAAATTTTAATGACAAGATATGATATTTACTCACTGGGGCATTTTGGGAATCATAGGGTATCAGGTGCAATTTATTTATTTGGAGGATTAAAAACAAATTTTCTTTTGGGAGGGGATAAAAACGATTCTTAGTTTTGAAATGGGGGTTGTTTTTGAAATTTCACATTTTAAAATGTGATTTTGAAATATTCTTTTTAATAAAATAATAATAATAACAATAAGATATTTAGGAAGAATTTATAGCAATAATGAAAACAGGTTTCGCATCTCACAAAATAATAATAATAATAAATAACATCACTTGGAGATTAATTCGTATGATTTTGTACAATCCAATAAATTACAATACATATCATTAATGCAAGGAATTTAAATTGCTTAAGTATAAAACAAGTCTTTTGGTTTTATAAAAAAGGAAGTAGGTTTACGTTTCTTCAAACTATCACAAACCATATATAAAATAATTACATATATTTTAATAGAGTGGAAAATTTTGACGAATTAAAATGAGTAGAAATTAATTGTTGATTGAAACTTGTTTAAATAGAAAGAAAACACGTGTCACGTCCAAAAGAATTGATATACCTAATGCCCTATGAACTTTTATCAATTAACAAACAAGAGGCAAAAAAGTCTCATACCTGGCTGAGCAAGAATATATTTTGATATTCTGTCATCATTCTAGTGTACTCATGGGTCCCATATTGATACATCTTCAATGTTTTCAGAACAGGCCATTCCGTTGTATATCTACCAGGGTAAAAGGTTTCAAGTGCCCGTAGGTTATATATTTCCAAAAAGGTCAATTTCGGAAAGACAAACCTAGCAGTTCTAGGCACTTCTTTTGCTTCTACTTCTTCCTTTGCAACAATTGTTTTCAGACTATGACATTCTGAAACTTTCAAATTTTGTAGGTTTGCGAAAGACAGAACCAACGAACTGTAAGAACATAATTCTCTAGATTGAGTTGATGTTGTGGGATGACTTTCTTCGGAATTTATTTCACGGAGATCAAGTATTTCTTTTAGAGAGTAACATTCACTAACATTTAGTTCTTCTAAGTTCAAGAACCTTCCACACATGTTTGATCGGAACAAAGTCGATAGCTTCCAGCATTTCTCAACTCTTAATGATTTTAATTTGGGAAAAGAATCTTCAACAAGTTGATTATGCCAGATCATCTTCAGGTTATCCATCTCCAAAATGTTTATGTGTTCTAAGCTAGGAACTTCAACCTATAGTGTATATGTTATTGAGTTATAAAGAATTTTTTTAAAAAATAACTAAAAATAATTAGAAAATATTTTTAATCAGGTGCAACCAAAAGACAAAGTACATTTTACAAGACGCTAAGCTTGTATAAAAGGAAAACTAACAATAACAAATATACAAACAAGATATGTGGCATTTTGCGTACCTTATCATCAAAAAAGAATTCCTTAAATTTCGGACAATTTTGGATTTTTATTTCTCTCAATAATGGAAATTTAATATAATCTCCAGAGCCCAATCTTCTTAGGTTTGCAAGATTTGATATGATCAAGCAAGATAAATTTGGAATGCTGGCCATTGTTGGAAGTTGGTTGTCCCAAATCGAATTAACGTTAACATTATTGACCTCCAGGGTTTCTAAGTTGGTGACTATAATCTGTAAATAGAATTGTGATTACAATATTCTTTGTATGGTAAAAATTGACAATTACATATCAAGAAAATATGACATGACGCAAGGCAAAATTAAAAGTATTTCTTACTCTTGAAAGATATAAATATTTAATTTCTTTATATGTTAAAATATAATTTAAACGGATGACTACAAAGCAATGACTTAAAAGAAAATAATAAAATAAATATGAAGTAACACACTAGATGCATCCACCGCATCATTGCATCTATTTTTAAAGTGCAGCAAACAATATTAAAGAGATACCTGTCAATTATAATATTAAAATAAAATAGTATACATATAATATTAGAGCCACAAATTTAATTAATTAAATAGGAATCTTGTGTAAATTTATGAAGTATAAACAAACTGAATGTATATCTTAAAAATTTATCTATATATATAACATTAAAATAGTTGGAACAAAGTCGACAGCTTCCAACATATCTCAACTCTTAACGATTTTAATTTGGAAAAGGAATCCTCAACAAATTGATTATGTCAAATCATCTTCAGGTTATGCATCTCCAAAATGTTTATGTATTCTAAGTTAGGAACTTTAACCTATAGTGTATATGTTATTGAGTTACACAGAATTTTTTTAAAATATAACTAAAAATAATTAGAAAATATTTTTAACCGGGTGTAACCAATAAGACAAATTATATTTCACAAGATGCTAAGCTTGTATAAAAGGAAAACTAACAAAAACAAATATGGAAACAAGATATGTGGCATTTTGCGTACCTTATCATCAAAAAAGAATTCCTCAAATTTTGGACAATTTTGGATTGTTATTTCTCTCAATAATGGAAATTTAATATAACCTCCAGAGCCCAATCTTCGTAGGTTTGCGAGATTTGATATGATCAAGCAAGTTAAATTTGGAATGCTGGCCATTGTTGGAAGTTGGTTGTCCCAAATCGAATTAATGTTAACATTATTGATCTCCAGGGTTTCTAAGTTGGTGACCACAACCTGCAGATAAAATTGTTGTTATAATATTCTTTGTACGTTAAAAATTGACAATTACATATCAAGAAAATATGACATGACACAAGGCAAAATTAAAAGTATTCTTGCTCTTGAAAGATATAAATATTTAATTTCTTTATATGTTAAAATATAATTTAAACGGATGATTACAAAGCAATGACTTAAAAGATAATAATAAAATAAATATGAATTAACACACTAGATGCATCCACCGCATTATTGCATCTATTTTAACATGCAACGAACAATATTAAAGAGATATCTGTCAATTATAATATTAAAATAAAGTAGCATACATATAATATTAGAGCCAAAAATTTAATTAACTAAATAGGAATATTGTGTAAATTAATGGAGTATAAACAAATTGAATGTATATCTTACAAATTTATCTATATATATATATATATATACAACATTAAAATAGTTGGAACAAAATCGACAGCTTCCAACATTTCTCAACTCTTAACGATTTTAATTTGGAAAAGAAATTCTCAACAAATTGATTATGCCAAATCATCTTCAGGTTATGCATCTCCAAAATGTTTATGCATTCTAAGTTAAGAACTTCAACCTATAGTGTGTATGTTATTGAGTTACAAACAGTTTTTTAAAATATAACTAAAAATAATTAGAAAATATTTTAAACCAACTGTAACCAATAAGTCAAAGTGTATTTTACAAGATTCTAAGCTTGTACAAAAGGAAAACTAACAAAAGCAAATATGGAAACAAGATATGTGGCATTTTGCGTACCTTATCATCAAAAAAGAATTCCTCAAATTTTGGACAATTTTGGATTTTTATTTCTCTCAATAATGGAAATTTAATATAACCTCCAGAGCCCAATCTTCTTAGGTTTGCAAGATTCAATATGATCAAGCAAGTTAAATTTGGAACGCTTGCCATTGTTGGAAGTTGGTTGTCCCAAATCGAATTAATGTTAACATTATTGATCTCCAGGGTTTCTAAGTTGGTGACCACAACCTGCAGATAGAATTGTTGTTATAATATTCTTTGTACGTTAAAAATTGACAATTACATATCAAGAAAATATGACATGACACAAGGCAAAATTAAAAGTATTTCTTACTGTTGAAAGATATAAATATTTAATTTCTTTATATGTTAAAATATAATTTAAACGGATGATTACAAAGCAATGACTTAAAAGATAATAATAAAATAAATATGAATTAACACACTAGATGCATCCACCGCATTATTGCATCTATTTTAACATGCAACGAACAATATTAAAGAGATATCTGTCAATTATAATATTAAAATAAAGTAGCATACATATAATATTAGAGCCAAAAATTTAATTAATTAAATAGGAATATTGTGTAAATTAATGGAGTATAAACAAATTGAATGTATATCTTAAAAATTTATCTATATATATATATATAAAACATTAAAATAGTTGGAACAAAATCGACAGCTTCCAACATTTCTCAACTCTTATCGATTTTAATTTGGAAAAGAAATTCTCAACAAATTGATTATGCCAAATCATCTTCAGGTTATGCATCTCCAAAATGTTTATGCATTCTAAGTTAAGAACTTCAACCTATAGTGTGTATGTTATTGAGTTACAAACAGTTTTTTAAAATATAACTAAAAATAATTAGAAAATATTTTAAACCAACTGTAACCAATAAGTCAAAGTGTATTTTACAAGATTCTAAGCTTGTACAAAAGGAAAACTAACAAAAACAAATATGGAAACAAGATATGTGGCACTTTGCGTACCTTATCATCACAAAAGAATTCCTCAAATTTTGGACAATTTTGGATTTTTATTTCTCTCAATAATGGAAATTTAATATAACCTCTAGAGCCCAATCTTCTTAGGTTTGCAAGATTCAATATGATCAAGCAAGTTAAATTTGGAACGCTGGCCATTGTTGGAAGTTGGTTGTCCCAAATCAAATTAATGTTAACATTATTGATCTCCAGGGTTTCTAAGTTGGTGACCACAACCTGCAGATAGAATTGTTGTTATAATATTCTTTGTACGTTAAAAATTGACAATTACATATCAAGAAAATATGACATGACACAAGGCAAAATTAAAAGTATTTCTTACTGTTGAAAGATATAAATATTTAATTTCTTTATATGTTAAAATATAATTTAAACGGATGATTACAAAGCAATGACTTAAAAGATAATAATAAAATAAATATGAATTAACACACTAGATGCATCCACCGCATCATTGCATCTATTTTTAACGTGCAACAAACAATATTAAAGAGATACCTATCAATTGTAATATTAAAATAAAGTAGTATGCATATAAAATTAGAGCCACAAATTTAATTAATTAAACAGGAATCTTGTGTAAATTAATGGAGTATAAACAAATTGAATGTATATCTTAAAAATTTATAAAAAATAATAATAATAATAACTTTAAAATAGTTGAGTTACTATTTATCCAAAAAATATATGGAGCTATGCATGATGCAAATTTTTATATTTTTAAATCTAGAGACTCCAACGTGCCGCAGCGAAGCTGTACACATGAGTGGAGGGGACATGGCCCTCTAGGCTCAATTGTTACTTTAAAAAAATATTTAAATTTTATCCTCAATTATTTTCTATTCATATCTTTCTTCATAAATTTAAAAATATTTTCTAACTGAAACCTAATAAAATGGAACTAACTTCGCCTTTGCAGCAACCTCTAGATGTTATTGAGTTATTGAGAATTCTTTTAAATAACAAATGAAAAAAATTAGAAAACATTTACCAGGAAAAAATATTACGTTAAATTTAAATAATAGGATAACAAGGTAAATTATATTTCATAAGATAAAAAAGCTTGTACAGTATGAAAACTACAAAAAACAAATATGTTATGATTTATATATCACATAATCAAATATGAATCGGGATGTCAACGCATCATTTTGAGTATGGAAGCTAGGTTCTTTCATCCACATCCCCTTCCTCATTTCTCCACCCTCCCCCTCATCCCCATTCTCCACCTTAATCCTTGTTTAGGGAAATAGGGATCGGAATATTTAGAAGTGACTTTCCCCATCCCCACCCCATTTCCCTGGTTTTTACCAGTCTCTCATCCTTGTTTAACCCAACAATTAGAAAACTATATATAGTTATAAATAAATCTCAATTGATAATATGATAAAATTCACAAAATTATGTATAAATAAATAAAAACATAATTCACAAAATAATATTATCAACAATTCAATGCACTAAATGCACAAAAAGAAACATTAAACAAATTACAATCTTATTTGATATAAACTAATTCATCATTTAAAATCTAATGTATACTTTATATTTAAATTAAAATTAAATGGGAAATGGGGATAGGATGGCTTCTCCCATCCCCATTCTCATTTATAAATGGAAATAGATTTTCACCCCATCATAAAAATCTTCAAAATCTCCCTCAAATGGCGAGGGGATTTGGTTACTCAACACCCATTGATATCCTTATATATGAAATTCAATTTTGGAAAAACTCATTCATCAATAGAAATTTAATATAATTTTCAAAACACAATTTTTTCAGCATTGAAAGATTGCTTATGATGTCTATTTTGGATCATCCTAACCCAAAGTAGGAAAAAATATCATAAATTTTTTTCAACTATTTTTAACAATGATACACATATCTTTCATCAAAAAATTAATTTTTTCAGAAAAAAAAATAAAATCAATTCATACAAGAAATATATTCAATTCATTTTTTGTCAATATATATTTACCTCCTTCACTATTTCCTATATTTTTCTCCAACAATTTGTTGCGCCCAAATGAGCAAAGATAATGAGGAAACATGTGATGAAATGAGATTAGTGTTTGAGTATTGCTGTTAAAATTGTTAGTTTACTATCTTGATTGGTGAGTTATTATAGAACTTACTGTTGTAGTATACATGCTGATTACATGATTTTGGGAACTTTCAGACATTTTTGCAATTTATTTCAAGGAGTACTAATTTTGCAAATGGTTATGTTGAATTTGACATTATTTCTAAAACCCTTAATTAATCAAAATTATATAGTCCAAACTTATACCGACAATAATTTATTACATAATGAAAATTATTATCAATTATTAAATTACAGAGTTCTTTTTATAATGTTAAATTGAAGGGGTTATGTTATATAAATGAGGGCAATTTATATAAGCTTTAAGATGCCTAACCGACTGTAATGGCATAAGAAGAATTGAGATACATCTCCTTAAAGTTATGTTTTTTAATATAAACCAAATGTTGATGTAGTAAATTATAAAAATAAAAAAAAAATTAAAAAAAAAAAAACCTTTGATATATTAAAACAAACAAATTAGGCAAAATCATACACATAAATGAGATCCAACTGTTATCTATAAATCATGCCCAAAGTAAGTCAATGACAATTGATATTTAAATATCCGCTTTGATTCCAATATTGAAGATCCAACAGCATTCATAAAAGCAATTAAACTAAGTTATCAACCATTGTAATCACTGAAATTAATATCATTCAACATATTTCAGAAATATATATATATATATATATATATCAAATAAGTAACAACACCAATTAAGAAAATATGGAGGAAAAAAAATATCATATAAATACACAAACGTCTATCTGACTTATTCTATTTGACATTTTTTAATTAACTCTTTTTTTTTTTTAATTTTGAAGTTCATTTTATATATATATATTTATTTATTTATTGTCAAAATATCATTTCCATTTTTACTATTTTATATTAATAACAAAATTACTGAGAACAAATCAATGTTGTTGAATGAGAGAGAACAAGGGTAGCTTGTACTTACCTTCTGGTTAAAAAGTGGTTTGGAAACATCCTGCTCCTCCTCTAGAATGATTTCTCTGGGTTTTGTATCACTTGTCAATTGCAATATTGGGGTAGCTGTCTTCAAATTGCAGCAGAAGCTTTCAAGCTGTGGTAGAGATTTCAGTCTCAGATTGCGTAATTTGCTAAACTTGATTTCATGAACCTGGTCACTAATAGCAAAAATCTCTTCCATGTTATCACAGTCGAACACTTCAATTTTCTCAAGTTCCTGAAAGACTCTATCATTGGCAAGTGAGAAGATATTGGTTAACTCATTGCATTTCCCCACTTTGATAGTTCTTAATTGGTGAAAAAGTTTCATTCCAAGCGGACCATTACATATCGTCTTCAAGCTAATCAACTTCCAAAGAATCAATGACTTTAAGATGGGAAAGACATCTTCACAGGATACCGTATCTACAATATATAAAATGTGAGAATTATTTTGGACTTTGAGATCTTCCAACTCAGGAAAGCCCATTCTATCTAAACCACAAAAGTTATCTGCAACGCCTGGTACTTCATCGAGCACTAGTTGTCTGATTGCCTTCAACCCAGAGATTATCCCATCCTCGTTGTTATTGAGCTTGACTTGCAAGAATCTGGAAGTCTTGCATCGAATATACCAATCACCGCAATATTCCCACCACTCGTCTGGTGATGATTTTGATGCATTTTCTCCAATTGTTATATTGTATCTTTCCAGCTTTGGGGATAACAAGCCTCTTAACATTATGGCCTCTGGAACAAATATTTCTAAACTGCTGAGGTTAGACAAATGCTCCAATCCATCACGGCTAGTGTTCCTACTTCCATTGTTGGATTTCTCAGCCTCCCATTCGATAGTGGTACCCCTCATGTACAAAGCTTCTAATTTTTTACAGCTTAATATGAATTTTGAGGGAATACTACTACGCCCAATACGGTCCAACTCTAACAATCTTAGCTTAGTTAGTTGATGCGATTTTTCAAGCAACTCGAAACCCTTACAACTACGAAAGCTAAGAATTTCTAAGTTCTTCAAGTCTCCAATATCAGCTATGTCTTTCAACATACAATATTCCAGACACAATGTTCGAAGATTTACAAGGTCACTAAATGGTGTAGAAAGTGGCAGTAAATCCATTTCAATCAAATGCAAAACTTGAAGCCTTGGCATCCATGCAAAAAACTTCTCAGGGATTTTCGAATAAAATGACTTGGATCTCACATAAAGAAATTTAAGTTGTGGACATACCAACTGTAAATCTTTCGATAGCTCACTGACATTATCTAACATGATAAAAGTGCAATTTCTCAACATATTCTCACTTTCCCATGACCGTGGAATGGCATCATCAATCACATTAAACACATTCTTATCTTTGCAGGCGATCGATCTAGCAACATTACAAACAACGTCATGCATCGCAAACCTTTCTATGTTAGGACAGACAACTCCTCCACTCTTAGGAGCATCAAGTAACAAAGAAGAGGCCTTAAGTGTGCTCACCAATGAACATGCATTATCTCGTTCTTCTTCCATTGTATTGAATCTATTAAACAATCCCAAACCTATTCCATATCTTAGCAAGTCTTCGATGGAAGCATAATAAGGGCTTCCCATGCTACTACAAAGCAAAAACGTTGCCTTGAGCTCCTCCGTTTCAAGATACTTGTAACTTAACTCTATGCTCCGATATACATTAGCTGCAATTCCAACAAAGCTATCTGGGGAAGGATTTCTCAATTCTCGCAAGACTTTTCTCCATTCATATGTCTCCTTGTTGTTTAATGCCTTAGCTATCGTAACAATGGCAATGGGCACGCCTCCACATTCCTTAGCTACATCAACTGCAATGGGAAGCAAATCACGACGGTCAACGCACGTACCTGCTTTACTCTTGAAAAGGCTCCAAGCATCATCCCATTCTAAAGCCTCAATGCTGAAATTGTGCTGAGAGGACTCAATCCCATCTGTTAGAACGTTGTTTTTTCTTGCCGTCATCAATAATTTTAATCCCTTACTATCATGTTTGTAAGGAATTCCCACGGTCTCAAAATTGAGACTTTCCCAAACATTATCCAAAACCAAAAGAGTCTTCTCTTCACTTTTCAATTGTTGATACAATGTTCTTGCTCTCTTAGACAATTCGTCCTCCTCGCGAAACTCCAAGCCCAACTTACTTCCAATTTCTCCTTGAATCTTTTTTATATTCGGTGTCTGAGACACTTCTACGAAAACTATCTTATTAAAGACCCTATCTTGGATGGTTTGTCTCGCAACCTGTTTTGCTAGCGTGGTCTTACCTATGCCGCCCATGCCATAAATCCCAACAAGGTCGACATCAGGTTTACTCAATGCCTCAACGATCTCCTTCAAAATAGAAGTTCTCGACTCGAAAGCCTTGTAACCATCGCTAGACTGAAGCCATGTCTCCTCAGGAATGGGCTGGAACGAAAGTTTTTTGAACTCCCTAACTTCTTGCAAGAGTTGAGCAACATTGTTCAATATGCGAGCAACATAGTTTTGTTGCTGATGATTATGTTGACTTGCAAGCCCCGACACCTCATTGATGATGCTGTTGACTTTATCCTGCCAAAGCTTAACATCTGGCAAAGGCTCTTCCCCAGCTTTAATTGAACATTTCACGCTGTCTCTTTTCGCCTCCAGCTTCTCCACTTCCTTCTTCAAATTCTCAAGGTTACTCTTGTACTCCCACAAACTTATGGATCTCAAAGCTTCTTGCAAGAGTTGAGCAACATCGTTCAACTTGCGAGCAACATCGTTCCTATGTTGATAGGATTCCTTCAAATGAGAATAAGTACACCCCTCGCAACATCCCCTATCAGGATTATCTTCACTAATAAGCCCCGAGACCTCGTTGATGATGTTGGTGGCTTTATCCAGCCAATCGCTAATAACAGGCAAAGGCTCTACCCCAACATTAGTTAAACCTTGCACGATTTCTCTTTGAGCCTCCAAATTCTTTATTTTCGTCTTCATGTTCTCAAGGTTGCTCTTGTATTCCCATAGATTTTTGAACGGACATTGACGTGCTATGGGACGTACTATGTAACGTCCTATGGGACCAATCGTGTAAGAAGCAACCTTTGCAGCAATTGTAACAAGAATAACAGCAAGTTCCCCCATTTGCACTTTTTTTTTCTTTTTTTTTTTTGAAGAAAAGGATATGAGAATCAAACCAAAACAGAGGGAGCAGACAAAAGCTGAGTGACACAAAGAGCACAAAAAGGCAGAGTAAAAGAGAGAACACAGAAAAAGCAAAGAGAGTAGATGTTAGATCTCAAAGCAACGAACTATGAGATCAAAACCACCAAACCGATCAACTGAATGTCTAGAAGCAATCGATTGATAACAGAAAGAATAAAAACTGACAACTAAATTTGAAAATTTAGAAGCAACCGAGTGAACTGATTACTGTAAAACGGCGAACACAAGAAAGCCAAGAGAGAGCAGAAGTTAGATCTACAAGGAACAAAGTTTGAGATCAAAATGACCAAATTGAGAAATGGGTTTCTTCACTTGGTCGAGAAGAGAAATCAAATAAAAAAAAAAACTGAAATTGTACGTGAAAGAGCAATCAAGTGAGCTGGTTACCAAAAACACAGAGAACACAAGATAGCAGAGCAAAACAGAGAGCACAAGCATGCAAATAGGTAGCAGAAGTTTATTATTATTATTATTATTTGAAAAAATAGGGAGCTGAAATTGATTTGGAAACAAAAGTGTTTTGAGACCAAAACGACCAAAATGTGTTTAGAATTTTTTGAAAAGCCAAATAAGAAAGGACGGACCAAAAAGAATAGTACATTGATGAGACATCAAAACAAGCCACCAATTACATTATTAAAGATTCAAATACGATTGAGTTATGATCAAGTGTATTGTCATGAAGTAATGCTTGTTTTATCTCTTTATGCAAGCAATCAGGTTATTACATTAGAATATTGTGTTTAGGCTTCTCAAATAACATATTACACCATATCAATTAAATGCTTGCACATTATTTTGAGGCAAGCATCAATTTTTTGTAAATCTTGTTAACAATAATGTTGTGTTAAACCTTTACATTATAAGAAATCTTTTAAATACAATAGAATATGTATGTTTATACCTAATATCTTATAAACAGTACTATTTATATAATTTATTTTTTCAAATATCACAAATTATATTGTTATTTTTATATTTATGCATTTATACTTTGTTATGTATATATTCGGGATCCCCCAAATGAGCTGGTAAAAGCTCAAAGGTCCAAAGACAAGAACCCAATTTACCAAACCCCAGCTCGCGGAAGCAGCTCAGTAGAATACTGGACAAGCAGTCCATGTGTGAGCAAGTCAGCGAATAGATGAACGAACATCAGCTCGTCTAGGATGAGCTCCCAACTCGAGCTCGTAGGATGAGCTCTCAGCTCATCAGCTCCCATCTCTCGGAAGAGCTCGCCAGCTCCTAGCTCGAGCTCCCAGCTGATCAACCCCGAGCTCATCAGCTCCCAGCTCCGGGAAGAGCTTGCCAGCCTTCAGCTCATCAGCTCCCAGCTGATCAACTTCCAGCTCATCAGCTCCAAGTCCCGGAAGAGCTCACCAGCTTACAGCTCGCTAGCTTTCAGCTGATAAGCTCTCAGCTCATCAACTTCCAGCTCATCGAGCTCTCAGCTCATCAGCCCCCAGCTCGAGCTCCCTAGCTCATTAACTCATTTTTTATAAGCTCTGCCTCGTCTACATCAGAACCAGCTCACGCGATGGCGTGACGTGCACGACCGACCATATTAGATATTACAATCTGGATTACGAAGATTTTATCTAGCCCACTTGAGCTATCCCCCTTGGATCAGCCGCCTAAAACAACTTGCTTTAACAGCTGTCAGACTCATTTAATGCAACCCAACTGTAATCATCATTGTATTTTGACTTATTAGACGCCACTGTAGCACCTCCCTCTTCTATAAATAGAGATGAGAATTATTGTAAAGGGGATAAAAAGAGAGAGAGTTCTCTGTTCTCTCTCCTCTCTCTTTCTCTATAACCAAAAAATATAGCAATAAGAGTGACTGTTTGTCCACCACCAGAGCAGGCACCGTGGACGTAGGCCTTCCCCTTGGCCGAACCACGTAAAATCTGCGTCTTTTTCTTTCCCTCTGCTTCCATTCTCTTGCTTTTGTTCTAAGTTTTCATCAGTGTACAGTCTTGGGCTTGAAGAATCTCGTTGACCATTTCCAAACGTCAACATACTTTGACTTTATAAGAGAATTGAGTCATTTCTAGATCCAGTATATACTAAAACATATTATGTATAAATCATTTTCTCAACAACCATAATTTATATGGTTTTAGTTGAGGCAATTAAAAATGATTTTAGTATAAATTCGAATTTATTACCTTTTGTTGGGGAGGTTCAAAACGACATGGTATACTCTCTTTCACGTGTGCTTGATTTGGCTTTATCAAGTATATCATATGACAATCATATATATTATAGGTAATTAATATCAGATGAAGCTAAACTATGTATTATTTTTTATTTATATATATGCACAAATACTAATTGGTAAGGAAGTATTATTTCAAAAAAAAAAAGGGAATTTAGCAAAATTGCCCTAAAATATATTCAGAATTACGTAAATACCCTTAACAAAATGATTTTGTCAAACTACCCCAAAAGGACAAAAATGCCCTTAATACAATTACCCAATTTCATTCATTCTGCCAACAGACACACACCCTACCAGCTCGATTCCACACCGCACCAGTATAATCCCACACCAGACGAACTCGAACGCCGACGTCAGCTTATCGTCAGCAACGGTATAAACCCCTCCATCGGCGACCACAAGAGCAACCCAAAATCATCTCAACTCCATCCGAAACCCCACCAGCTCGAGAGACTCGAAATTACTTCTTCGGGTTAGGGGTCACCCGACATCGGGTCGACCCGAATTCGGGTTACTCTCTAACTCGAAGAGAAAAAATTTTCTTCTTCGAGTCAGTCACCCGAAGAGTATATTTACTCTTCAAGTTAGAGGCTGACCCGAATTCAGGTCAGCCTTTGACCGGAAGAGCAAATATATACAATTACCTCCCTTTCATTAATGAATATACAAATTAACTTATTAATACACAAACTAACTCATTTTGTCCATCATTAATTACTTACAAACCAACTTTTAATTAAATCAACAAATCAAAGCATCAAATAAAAACATAAACCCATTTCGTCCATCTTTTTCTCCAAAACAATCACCT
Organism: Dimocarpus longan; assembly: GCA_022984855.1. Classification (NCBI taxonomy): domain Eukaryota; kingdom Viridiplantae; phylum Streptophyta; class Magnoliopsida; order Sapindales; family Sapindaceae; genus Dimocarpus; species Dimocarpus longan. The sequence continues at coordinate 7,359,361 of CM041022.1, forward strand.
ATTTTTTGTTTACAAAATAAATAAACCATCAAACAAAATCAACAAATGAAACTATCAAATAAATAAACATATTTCCTTCATCACAATTTTTCTCCAAAACAATCACCTTTTTGTTGTTAACTTTAATTTAAAATGGAAAATAATGTGAATAAAGTTAAAGGAATTTCGGCATAAAGGTTAGTATGATTATATGTTTCAGTTAATAATTTCATTTCAGTTGATATGTTTGGGGGAAAAAATAAAAAACAAATGATATTATAACTTCGGATCGGATGATGACCTAAAGAAATCGGGTCAACCTGAATTCGGGTTACCCGATGACGCGAAAAGTTAATTCTGACCCGATGAGGTCAGAATTCCTCTTCGGGCCAGAGGATGAACCGAAATCGAGTCGACCCGAAATCAAGTCACCATCTGACCCGAAGAGGAATTTTTCCTCTTAAATTCCTCTTCAGGTCATCTTATTCGAAGATGATAAATTCCTCTTCGGGTTAGAGGCTGACCCGAGGAGGAAAATTCTCAAATTTTCTTGTAGGTAATAGAATCTCAACTTATTAGAAATTAAATTGATTGAGATCCGAAAATACTGATTATATGTTATTAAATTACCCTTTGAACCGTTTAATAGTAATAATTCTGTATTATTAAATTTTCAGGATTGAAAATGTCTACCGTACAATTAGTTTTCAATTGGGGTGGACAATGAAAAAGCGAGTGTGAGGTTTATTGATATGAAAGTCAGAGAGCAAGGGCCTTTAGATTTTCGTAGGATGCAGATTTTAAGTAACTATTGGATAAAGCATACCGCGTCACAAGTATTGATAAAAATTATTACCGAGCTATATTAACTACTGTTACTCAAACCATTTTTCCAAGTATGCCTATTGAGATCATTGATGATGATAATGTTGAATTATTGCTTAGCCGTAAGAATGTTGACCCTATAGTTTATATAAGTGTAGAGGAGGTTGAGTGTGATTCAACAGATGTGAATGACACTTGTGAATCGAAAACTACTTGTAAACCAAACCATACATCTGAATTTGATTTTGATCCCATCTTGGAAACAGCAAATGTGAATGACATCCAGTACTAGTCCAACATATCAACCAAACTCAAGTGTCCATTTGGATGAAATTATGGAAGGATTTACATCATGTGATAATGTTAATACTTGTTCCCCCCTTCATTGTGGATTTAAGGGTACCTCAAGAATGAAGCATGTTCAGGAGGTCTCGATTGATCAGTATACAGCGGATTGTGATGAACAAGAACAATATACCTATCCCACTAGTTATAGTGAAACAGAATCGGGTGGAGTTTCAAATCGATATGACCAGCAATTTGAGCATGTTCAAAGGCTTGTTCCACCACCATGTGCATTATACCAAATTAATTCCAATGAAGTTGCTCCTAGACGCAATCCTATGCGTATTCAAGTCGGTGAATTGTTTGACAATAAAGAACAATTGCAATCAGAGCTAGGTAGATATGTATTGGCAAACAGATTCCAAACAAGAGTCATGAAATCGAACACAACAAGATTGCAGGTTCGGTGCATTGTTGCAGATTGCAATTGGTGCTTACGTGCAGTTAGAGATGGAAATTCAGATTATTTTCAGATTAGAGGATTTGATAGTGAACACACATGCTCCATGGAACAATGATTTTTACATCAAAGGCAAGCAAGTGCTCGTGTTATAGGGGAACACATCAAGGAAAAATTTAAAGACCATCGTGTATACCGGCCTAAGAAAATTATCAGGGACATACAAAATGAGTTTGGCATCTCATGGAACTACCACAAAGGATATCGAGCTAGACATATTGCATTGGAGGAGGCTCAAGGAACTCCTGTTGAGTCATACATGATTTTGCCTTCATACTTATACATGCTAGAGCAAGCCAATCCTGGAAGTATTACTGACCTTCAGACTGATTCCAATTATAGGTTCATTTACATGTTCTTTTGCTTAAAAGCTTGCATAGATGGGTTTTTGTCTTCCATTAGACCAGTCATTGCTATTGATACCACCTTTTTAAGAGGTCCTTACAATGGGGTTTTATTTGTTGCTGTGTGTATAGATGGTAATGATCAAATTTTTACTCTAGCCTTTGGTATAGGTGATTCTGAAACTAATGATGCATGGGAGTGGTTTCTTACGAGGTTGCGTCATGCCATTGGAGAATGTGAGGATTTGATTATAGTTTCTGACCGAAAATCCAGCATCAACCATGGTGTAGAAAATATGTTTCTAAATTCATTTCATGCTGCCTGCGCCGTGCATTTAGAGCGAAATATGGTTGCAAAATGTAGAAAAAGTAAGACTTTAAAGGATGTTTATTGGAAGGCAATTAAGGTGTATCAGGTCAATCAATTCACCCATTCAATGGAACAATTGGCAAACTTGAATCCAGAAGCTGCTACATTCATCACTGTAGTAGATATTGATTGTTGATCACGTGCACATTATCCAAGAAGAAGGCACAAGATAATGTCAACAAATATTGCAGAGTCGATGAATAATGCAATTAGTGATTGTCGAGAGTTACCAAATACTGGTGTTAAATTTATTAGAGAGGTTCTGCAATGTTGGTTTCATAATCATCGCGTGGAAGCGCTTAAAGTGACAACTCAGTTGACAACTACGGTAGATGTAGTTGTTGCTCTCAATGATGAATTGGCTCGGACATACACAGTTCACTCAATTAATTTTTACACATTCTTGGTTAGAGATGGAGATTTGGATGGACATGTTGATTTAACAGCAAAGACTTGCACTTGTCAAGAATTCAACCTAAACCGGTATCCATGTGCGCATGTTTTAGCCTGTATTAGGCTTAGAGAATTTTCATATGCAGACTACTGTTCGTTGCATTACTCTTCTAGGTCTCTTGTAGCAGCATATAATGGGGAAATAAATCCACCCGGATAACCATCCGACTGGTTGGTTCTAGAAGATGTTGCGGCTAAAGTTGTTCTCCCTCCAATCCATCGACGTCGTCCAGGAAGACCAAAAAAGAATCGCATTCTATCAGTTGGGGAAGAAGTTCAAAGAAGGAGTTGCATTAATTGCAAACGTCAGGGTCATAATAGTCACACTTGCACCTATCCGAAGTCTACAAGAGTACCAAGCAACATCGAGAGTATGGGACAATCAAGTGATAATAACAATGTTGCAGAATGATTAAACTTGGAATGTTATATGTCAACTGATGTTGTTTGTCTATTTGTTTTGGATTTCTGCATTTTCTATGTAACTTTAATTAAATGTTGACTGTTTCTAGATAGGAAGATGTAACTAGTAAACTTTCCATATAATATATTACTATATCACAAGAACTTGGACCTCCGAGTGACAAAAAAAATTTGACATAGTTTTACTTACACGTACAATATTTTCAATCAACACAACACACCTGCTTAAAACACATTCAATAATCACTTTCATTTTCCTAATAGTCAAAATAAGTTTCCATGCATAAATCAAACTGCACCACGAATTTGAGAAAATTTTGCACATTTCATTAGTTTATTGTATGTTTCATACATCACTACTGCTTTATTTATCAACAACAATATTATCTTTTGTAGAAATAGCTTTTATAGGTACAGATTTATAATTTTGAAAAATTTCTATTGCGATTTGTTCTCTGAGTCGTAAATCGTCACTTCCTCCAAACTCAAATGGTTGTCCAGCCCATAGACATTCCAAGTATTTAAGTGTGAAAATCCCACAGTCCAACCTATGTAATGACATGCAATGTAATTAAAATGTCACAATTCATAATTGTAAATGTAAAAAAGTTGAAAAAATTTTCATTTATTTATACCCTCCATTTTGTTGTGGACTATCTCCCTCCAATCGGTGTACTTCAAATAGGGTTGTATCAGAATAAGTGTTTGGCATCCTCTGTACCAACAATGAAAGCAACATCTTTCGAAGAGGAATTGCCCAGCTAACAAGATGATCTATTACCATGACATTCACTTTTGAATCATATACATTAATCCTACGCTTTGCTAAGTTTACTTCAATGACAACCCAATAAACATTATTGATGTTTATAAGAAACAGTAGCTGTAAACCAACATAAATACAACCTATTAGAAAGACAGTTAAAAAGCAAAACAGAAAAGGATATCAAACTTGAATTGTTGAATTAGATGCTCACAACATTAACTTTACTCCAATCATGTCATGCATGCGTCGGAGTCTTTCCATATACATAATCTATCATATCACTATCTCAATCAAAGATTTCATGCTTAAACTGTTTTTTACTCGACTTCAACGCTGACCATCTCCCTTAAAGTTTCAGCTGCATAAACGTCAAAATAAGATTAGTATAAAAAGCTAACGAAACAAGTTTGTTACAGATTAATAGTTGTTATTACCATGAAAGTGTAGTCTAGTAAAACTTTATCGCGACTATATCTCCAGGGAAAATGAAATGCACGCTGACACATGAGACGACAATATGTCTCTAGATGCTGCATATTGCGTACAATGAGTCATACAGTAGTTATCCAATGAGAGGTATAAGTTATGAACAGTTAAGGTATAGTTAATTACTTACATCACCTTCCAGCCACTCAGTTGGGGACAATATTATCTTAAACCATGCAGCATCAGCCTCCAGTAATCTCGTGTCCAACCTACATTAGTATAAATTGTACGCATATCAAAGTTTTTAGAATAATGTTGATGATAAGTATAGTGACTATGCATATTCATACCTCCTATTACTGGAATCAGATATCCATTCATTAAGTGAACGTAAAGAATCCTGATCTACTTGATGTTAAAGTCCAAATTCTGGCATCTTGGGTTTTTTTGGGTTTTTCACCGTGGGATCAACATACGGACTCATCACGAACGTCAAGCATTTGCGCTCTCGGTTCAACTTAATAGTAAGCTTGGATGGTCTTGATAATTGTACAACATCTGGTGAACCAACTGGAACAGAGGGAGATGATATCCATTCATTAAGTGAACGTAAAGGATCCTGATCTACTTGATGTTAAAGTCCAAATTCTGGCATCTTGGGTTTTTTTGGGTTTTTCACCGTGGGATCAACATACGGACTCATCACGAACGTCAAGCATTTGTGCTCTCGGTTCAACTTAATAGTAAGCTTTAAGTCGAACTTCAAGATTATCCTCAATTTTCTTGAAATGTTCATCTTGTCGTGCACTGAGAGCTTTAAGCTGAGCTTCAAGATTATTCAACATCTTACTTGCATACTTTTAGTTCTTTCGACTGTATTCTTTTTTTGTCTTCGTACCAGAATCACCATCTTTCTTCTCATAACCTCCCTCAAAACGAGTAGCATCATCTCTGTAGACCTAATCTCTACCTTTTTCAACATCATCATCATCATCATTATCATCACACATGTCACCATCATCAAAACTACCATCATCATTAAAACATACACTAGAACTACCAATCTTCATATCATTCAAAGCAATCCAAGAATTCAAACTCTCCCAATATGGCTTCTTTGCTTCATCATTAGAAGGGTTTAGAACTTTGAAGGTGGTGAGCTAACATCAAATCAAAAAGAACAAAGTATATATGTAAGACTTAGGAAGTTGATAATTGTTAAAATTAAATACCATAAATTAGTTAATACTTACGTCGATTTTGCGAAATAACTTTATCTGTAAAGAATCATAACTAGGGATCCCTGTGCATATCCAATTAAGGATTCGAGGGGTAGAATTGTTCACCTTTGTTGCATGTCCAAGCGTTGACCACATTGGTATTGCTTCAATTGCCCACACTTGAATAAGAAAACAAATAGTATGTTATTAATATATAGAACAGTATTAAGGTTCAAGAACTTACTGTACATCAAAAATCTCCTTTAGTATCTTTATCTGAAAGGCTGTCACAAAGCCATATAAGTTTACTTTACTGCCTTTGCCTTTTCCTTTCACGGAAGAATCAAACACATCATTCAAGTAACTAGATAGATACTTATACGACCTATGATGTATGTATGACCCCCAAGGAAACTTATTGAAAGCATCTAAGTCATCCACCAATTGTAGAGTCCAGTACTAAATGGCGTTACGCTTATCCGTTTCGCATAAAATCATTTCCAGAAACAGCATCAAAGCTAACTTCACCATATCCATGTCGTCGATATTTTTATTAGCCCAAAGCCTTGTTCTAAACCAATCAATCACCATTGTAACCGGTACTTTATTCATACTAAAGTACTTCTGTCGTAGTCTCTGATTATTCAGCTGAAATTCTTCCATTTCAAACTTGGAGTAATCTCCAAACAGAAGTCCACTAACCAAACAAAACTCTACTGGGCTATACCTTATCAAGTCATTTCCAACTTTAAACCACAAAGTATCTGCTAATTGTTGTTTATGTTGGATATGACACTCCCTCAAAAGAATGTGATGACAAAAATGCCCAGAAAACACCATTTCATTAACATTAAGAAAATGACCAAAACAAGTACTCTTAAAAAGTTTGAGTTGATCAAGCGTAAGCGCAGATTTTATCAATTGTATGTTTTCCCAATTACTGTAGCCGCTAACTCGTTTTACTTTTGTCGATGTTTTCTTTATTTTTAGCAATTTGTCAAACTTTGTTTTAGCCATTTACACCTACAAAAACAACTATTTCCAAAAAGGATAATAGTCAAAAGTAAATATCAAGTCAATTCCAACACAATCCTCTGTCAAATACAAACACATATCTCCAATCCAACAAAAGTAGCCATTAGCACATTATTAAAGTAAAAGTTTTTTAGTTTTATATAATCAATAATATAATTTGTAGAGCAGACTCACTCATAATCCAATCAAACAGTCTTCAGTAAATATAAGCATTCACGGACACACACACACACACATCATCAAAACATACGTATATGCAGTCATATATTCACATACAAACACATAGAAACATGCATGCATGACAACTCGAAGCGAGGGACGTTACCTTTCTTCTTAAACATTTTAAAACTAAAGCCTTATTTGAAATAGTTTATAAGTACATTGTTTATTTAAAACGCTCATAATATTTTAAAGCATTTTAGTTTCCGAAAAATCCGGCAGAGTTTCCCCTGTTTTTCAGAAAATCTAAAATTTAATCTGCAACACAAACAACAACATAAAGTAGGTACCAACAACACAAACAACAAACATCATTTGTTTGGTTTGCTTTCAGCTTCTGCTTTTCTCTATCCTATACAAATTATACAGGTTTGATATCAAGCATGGAAGTAAGTTAACTTTGTCTCGAGCCACAACAACAGCTTTGAGTTACCCAATCCATGTGAGATGTGACTCTAGTGGATGGCCTTTTGTCCTTTTGTTTAGATGCCACTTATCTATGAAAGTCATGAACTCACTCAACAATACAATATTTAGTGTTCTAACTTCCCGAGTAAATATACAATTTTTTTTCCTTTTAGCATGATTAGACATGCATGCACAAAATTAGTATCAAATTTTATTATTTTTTGCTTTGTGAAAGCATTTTTCCAAGTACCTCTCTCTAGAGAGCTAGTAAAGACCTGTCTCATAATTTGATTAATTAATATTAACTAAATGCATTCTACATTCATGCAATATGCCGATCTAATTACAAAATTTCATGCTTTCATATAAGCATGCATCTCCACTCTCCATGCCACACCCACGTGGCCTTGTGAGTCATGTTAGTATACATACTTTTATATCCATGGATACATATATATATATATGTAGAGCTTAAAAGCAACAAATAAAATAGTGGTTCAAAGATTATGAAGTAACACAGAGGTGAGCTATGTGTAACTGTTCTGCTTGTCCACCAGTGTCCACAATAGAGGTTAGTGATGTGTTGTCACCTCTGAGAGCAATACTTCAACCATATTTCAAATATTACAAATAAATCCTAACAATCAAACAAACATTCAAAACCCAAAATCCCTCACACAAACAATCATAACCCACCCCAAAAAACAAACAATCACAACCCACATATACTTTATGTCCACACAAACAATGAAAAAATAACACAAACAATCACATACTAGTCTAATGATTTATGTTACACCAAACAATCGAAACCCACCTATAAAAAAGACAATCACATTTCATCAATGTTTTATGTCACATAAACAATCCTAAACCAACACAAACTATCAAAACTCATCACAGATTCCAAACAATTAAAACCCACCAATATTTTATCCTCATAGAAACCATTAAAACCCAACACAAACAATCAAAACTAATCTCAAGAAACTAACAATTAAAACCCAATAAAACCCCACACAAACTATCAAATCATACCACAAATCATTCAACATAAATCAAAAACACTTAAAATCCAAACGAAAATGTACAACATGTTGGGCGAAATGTACCTTCTTGTTGGGTTAGGACTTTCGTCAAACAGTTGGTGAGCATTTTGGTCGGCTTGAACTTGTATGGGCGGCTGTGGTTGACCTTGGATGGGTGGTTGCGGTTGTGCTTGGCTGGCGGTTGACCTTCGACTTCGGTGTACTTTCGTTGAGCTCGGGCGACTTCAGGTGGAGGTTCGTTCACTTCAGTTCGCAGTTGGAATGGTGGGTGGAGATTACTTGACTTGGTTGCAACTTGGTTGAGTTTTGATGCACCTTGAGATGCCGTGGACTGGTCTGAATGGAAGGAAGGGCTGTCGTGCATATGGTCTATCATGAAGGGGAGAAATGGCTGCTGTGCGTGGTCTACTGTGAAGGGGAGAAGGGGTGTCATGAGTGTGGTCTGCTGTGAAGGGGAGAAATGGCTGCTGTGAGTAGTTTGTCGTGAAGGAAAGAAGGGGTGCCGTGAGTGGTTTGCCGTGAAGGGCGCCGTGAAGGGGAGAAGGTTTTGTGGTGAGTGGTCTGCCGTGAGATGCAAAGTTGTGATGTTATAAGGTCATTTTAGTCATTTTGGGGCACATTTACAATTAAATTACATCAAATGGCATTTTTGTAATTTTAGTTTGTATTTGAGATAATTTTGCTAAATTTTCAAAAATAAAAATAAAAATAAAGTATTATCGATAAACCATTAATCGTGATATATAAATTTTAAATTATATAAATAATTATTAATCTTAATAAGTTTTGACATATAACCGTCCTATTTACCATCAACATCCCATAAAAGAGAAAAATGTTGGCTATCATCGAATGGCTAAGGTTGTCCACGAACATGAGGATCATATACTCCTGTAATAATTGCCTAAATTCCCACTAAAATATATTAAAATTCTGTCGTCAACGCTGATTTTGGAGACCAGTGTTACACATAACAAACAAACAACAGACAGGTACGTACTAGTCTTTCTTTTTAATATATGTTTTTCATTTGATTCAAAACGCCCTCCTCTTAGAATCTTGTATCTCTTATTGCATGAATCAGGAAGAGCAACGCACACGTGGGCCATAACTGCTCCTACGTTCAATTTTGTGGTCGCCGTTGGAATTATTTTCCTGAACAAATGGTTTACTCTCTCTGAAATTTTTGCAGAGTGAATACGAGGAAAAGCAGTAGGAGAAAAAGTAACTTGAATGCCGAGGACACCCCTTTTACTTTATTAAAGCTGTTGTATAATGAGCTTTGAAAAAAAAAAAACACTATTGTATAATGGATTACCACCACGTTATATTAGATTATTAATTACCTTGAAGTCGGTTTATAAAATGTCTAATTTTTTTTTTTTTTTTTGAGTACTTAAACTAAGATTATGAAGGATCCAGAAAACTGTCGGGACCAATCGAGATAGAATAATGATGATGTGAAAAAGATCTATCCACACGAAAGTGAGAGAGAAACTCACACGAAAGTAAGAGATCAATCTATACATAACGATGGGAAAACCATTATTATTATTATATAATTTGAATTTGATTGGTGATGTTGAACTCATGCCATACACAATGGAAGACATGGGGGTTGTTGGCGCCGTTCAGTTAATGACCGATCTATTTGCACTGCATATCTATATATACATATATATATGTATATAAATTCATTTCATTTGCTTATGGTAGAATTAGTGGATTTATTGTAGAAAGAGATAGATATGTGGAAATTCACTATGACTAACACCTAAAAGAAAAAGACAGGCATGTGGAAATCCACTTTGATTGACACCGAAAAGAAAGAGATAGACGTGTGAAAATCCACTAATTCTACAGTAAACAAATTAATTAAATTTCATTCATCCAAGTTGAGCTAAGACTTGCGCATGATATATTGTACAAGTATATCCAAATATACGTGTGTATATATATAAGTAAATTCATTTCATTTGTTTATTGTAGAATTAGTGGATTTTCACGTGTCCATCTCTTTCTTCTAGGGTTAATGTCCGGTTTGAAAATATTTATTCAAACTTATGATGATTTCAATTTGGAAAAGAATATCCTAGTTAGTTGGTTGTGTCATACCATCTTCAAGTTATCTTTGAAGAAAATTAGTATTTAAATTTCTAAGTTAGGAATTTCAACTTGAAGTGTATATTTTGTTACTAATATTCCTTCAAATTTTGATTAAAGATAATTAAAAAAGTCTAAAATAAAAAAGTCTAACTAAAAGCCTACGATACATGCACCGTATATCATCAAAGATGAATGCCTTAAATTTAGGATAATATGTTATTATGAATTATTTCAATTATATCAATTATAAAAATATTATATAGAAAGAGGAAACACTTTCCCCTGATGTCCACATTCAGTCCTCCACTACCAAGCTCTAATACCAAATTTGTTACACTCACATAACCCTGTATAACAAGAAAAAGTGAAGTAAATGTTAAAGGAAAAAAAAAAACCCTTGCTGATTTTTCAGGGGATCAACTCCTCCCAAATTCAATTTCAGAGTTTGTTCATTCAGTAGACAAATGTAAAGAGAAGACAGAGAGAGAGAGAAAAAAAAAAAAAAGCAAATACAAGAAAAAGCAGCAGTAGAAAAAGTGACTCTAATGCCGAGGATATTTCTTTTACTTTATTAAAGCCAATTTTTCAACATTATTGGTGGACACGATGATGATTTTCATTTTTTTCTTTCTTTCACACAACAAACAGACGTAATTTGAAAAAATGGGTTAAAAGAGAAGACTTCCATGTCCTTTGAAAGATGCATTCTGGTCAATATCCAACTTTCAATTGCAAGTCTCTTCTTCTTATTTCTAATTATATATTTGGATATGTTAATATGTGCTCTGTTTTGAATGTTTAATTTTTCTGATTTTAAATTATGTATTGAACTTGATAAGAGGTGTTTTCATACTTCTATTATCTTACTTTTATATAATATCCCATGCCTATAAGTGTGCATTTGTAATAATACAATTTGTCACAATAATGTTATTTTGTTTATGTTTTATTGATTGTCAATACAAATATTAATGGACCAACTAATAAAGGGCAACTAGACCTGATTTCTGAGTTTCAAACAGGACTCTGTATAATACAATCTCAAGCAAAATCCATGAACACAACTAGAAATTTTCTAGAAGGGCAAAACTTGAAAAGGTGAGTTAAAAGTTAAGTTCAATGTGGAAAAAGTGAAAACATAAAAGGGTGTGAAATTTTCAACCTCTTAATAAGTAAATTACAAATAGACGTTATCAAGTAAGCAACAAAAGAAACTGCTTTGTATGTTACCCTTGTTAATTAAAGTCACTTTTTCAACATTATTGATGAACATAGAGCACGATTCATGACTCATAATAATACCTTTGGAAGGAAAATAGACTCAATTTAATAATTTTTAATTGTTTTGATCAGCAGATATTTATGTATCAGTTACGATTACAGAGCTCTCTCTCTCTCTTACTCTTTATTATTATTACTATTATGATTTTATTTTAAATTAATATTACCATCAAATTCTATAAAATATGTTGAAACTTACTTTAGATAGATGACTACTTAGATTATACACTACAAACATACTATCAAACATGTCGAATTTTACTTAGATTAAATACTATAAACATAGTTTAATTAATATTATTATTTGTTCTTTATTCAAAAGAGTAGTAAGAAAAAGACCGATAAATCTAACGTGCTATAAGTCAAGTGATTGTTGTATAAATTTTAATTGAAAGTAAATATGTAAAAAGATGTTGGAAAGAAACTTAGCCTCATAAAATCAAAACAAGCTCAAACCATAAAGCCCATTAAATTACAAGGTTGGTCCAAATGAGCTCTAGGGATAAGCCCAAGGTCAACACGAAGGACAAGCCCAAGGTCTATCCATAAGAGAACTCCAAAGGGAGGAGCTTCAGGAGAAGCCTAGAGTTAACCTATAAGAGAAGTCAAGAGATGAGCCTAGGGTTGATCCATAAGGGAAGCCCAAAAGGGGGGCCCAAGAGAAGCGTCCGAAGGGGTGCAATGGCCTCTAACCAAGTCATTTTAAGAAGGGACAGTGAAGGGGCTAAGCAATCACATGGCCCCTTAGCTAGATCAATGTATAAGAGAATACCATGTGTCCCTACATGTCAAAGGGGACAACGAAAGGGGCCCACTAGTTACATGGCCTCTCGATCAAAACGACAAATGAGAGAATGCCATGTGTCCTTACATTAGAGGAGATAGTGAAGAGGCTGACCAATTGCATTGCCCCTTGGTTAAAATGGCGACTTAGAAAATGTCATGTGTCCTTATGTTAGAATGGACAATAAAGGGAGCCGACCAATCATATTCTCTTTGTCAAAATGACGAATAAGAAAGAATCGTGTGTCCATGTGAGCCATGTGTCCATGCGTCAAAAGGGACAATAAAGAGAGTTGACCATCCATTAAGGAGATGTGAAAACACTATGACCAAGCAAGAAGGTCATATATAAAAGCTTTAATCTATCACTATGGGAGGAAATTTGGTCTAAGGACTTTAGAAAACCCAAAATACTCTTTAAGGGGCTTTTTTTTAGGAAGTTTAAAGGATCTCAAACCCTTTTATCAATAAAAGAGATATCTTCATGACACCTATTCATATGAATGGTCAATGGCTGAAGAAATAACTAAACCTTTGCTTACCAATTAAACCTTATCATGTTGCCAAAATATTTAGGTACGCTAAACCTACCTTTTGGGTTGCTTAAGAGTCATATCACCTAAGTGAAGCCCTTGTGTCATCTTTTGTCGAAAGGACCAAGGGAGACGTAAGTTAATCTCTTGCTAGGATTTCCATCACACGGTAAAAGGAGGTATTCTTAATCTTTACTATTCTTATATACTTATGCCATAATTACTCTTCCAAAGGGTTTGTCTTCTTCCATCCCTTCTGACTTGAGTGTCAAAGGTCGTCGTCGGCAAACCCATCAACGAGCCATTGAAGGTTTTCTTTGTCTCGTAGATTCTTACGGTTTTGAGACTTATCGTGCTCAAATGATACTCCCTTAGGATTTGCCTTATCCTTTACTAAAGGCTAAAGCAAAGGAGGATCTAACCTGCTCCAAAGAAAATTCTTACCGGATATTATATAGTGAAGGGAAATTGAAGGATCGAGGGGACCGCCTAGTGTCCCGTGGTTCCAATATCCCTAATACTATTAAGGATGTCTTCTACGATCAGCTAAGGGATTAGAGATCTCATCTCACTCACTGATGCTAGGAATTCCCCTTGGAAAAGCCCTCACAAGCATTAGGTGTCATTCTTGGGACTTGATAGCCAGGATAGTTTGGGTTGTTTCCACCTTTTGTTTTACCCCTTAGTCTTGTTACAAGGTGGTCATTGGTAGAACACCAATGACCCCTGACCACTCTTTCTTTGTTTTACAGGTAATTAAGGAAAGGGCAGATCATCAGGAGTAAGAATGCCCTTATCCAGAAAAATTCATATGTCAAAAGAGATTGAAATCAAATTTCTCAATTCCCAGATTGTCTTCCCTTTGTAATTCAATGTATCTATTGTTGATGTGACCAATTTGTATAAACAAAAAGTAATAATGAGAGAGAAAAATGGCTTATGAGTTATGACTTTATGTCTTGTTAGCCATGTAGAATGCAAAACAAGTATATCAAATGACAATGATATTGAAAGCAATTAAAATAAGATAAGACTAAATTATATATTGTGATAAAAATGGAAGAGCGCGAGCTATGATTGAAGCTGAAAAGATTCTGTATTCATGTATATTGTTTTACAAATCGTGTTTAGTCATATATAGGGAAGTATTACAGTAAATTAGCTACCAAAAAATTATTGTTTTACAAATCATATTTACTCATATATAGAGAAGTATTACAGTAAATTAGCTACCAAAAATGTAAAAATATATCAGCTATAATTCATACAATTTAAAACCATAATCTAAGCCAATAATTTAGGAACCAATCTCTATTTGTGATTCTCCATGATAATCCATTTTAATGTGCTTGGTCCTTTCACGAAAGACAGGATTAGTAATTATGTGAACTGCATCTCTGTTATCGCAATAGAGCTTAGCAAACTTAATGTTTCTATGACACCAAGGTCGTGTTAGTCAACTAAGAGGACAAAACATCAAAAGAAACAATTCACTTTATTTGAATAAGTAAAGTAAAATTTAGGATTAAAATTATGTAAGACCAACAAAAGCAACTACCTAGCATTATCTTACTTTAATAAAGGTATCTTTGAAATTAATATAATCAAATTTAATTACGAATAATAATAAATTAAATGCAAGTGCCAATTGCAGGAAACTAGGCAAGCTTCCTCTCAAATTGAAGACTCACTTTTCCATTACCTTAATGCTTCGATTGGCCATCCGCCTATTACAATCTCTACGACAAAAGTAATTAATTAAGAATATTAATTTAAGTTGTTAGTGGCCAACAAAAGGACCTGCCTTATTAATATATATTTATATATAATCTAGCTTTATTAGAGCCGCTTTTTCAACATTAACAATGGAGCTCTCTAATTCCAACCTGCTTCGGCTTTTTTTTTTGGGCCCAAATGTTGTCTACCTTAATAATTGTCCACCACACCTCCAATACTCTCCTCTATTGAGTTTACTTTTTTCTTGGCATCATATTAGATAGAGTGATGATGGTTAGTAGCTAGTTCAAACATAAATTCATATCATAAAAGTGGATAACAAATTGTTCAATAAAAATTTACCTTTGATGAATTGAAGTTTTATATGAAGAATTAATGAAATGTTTACTTGTAAAATTAGATAATGGTGATAAGAAATATGTATGGTTATAGATGTTTATTTGTTTTAAATTAATCTGTAATTGAAGTGCAAAATGTGGATCCCACATAAATTTAATATTGTGGAATGGAATTGACATCCCCCAATCCATCTTAGGATTCTCATTCTCATTCATTTTCAAATTTTTAAAAAACCTATTTTAACCTCAATTATAAACAAAAGAAAAAAAAAAAAACCTATTTTATATTATGAATTGTGTAATACGTAACATTGAATAATTATTAAAAAATTATTATTCTTAAAATAGTTTAATAAATATAATATTATTATAATAAAAATACATATATCTTGATGACCAAAAGAAATGATTTTCTTTAAAAAAATTATGTAATACATGATTTTAATCAAAGGTAATTTTGTAACTTACAATAATTCATTCCAATTCCGAATTAAAGTAAACACTTCAATATGAATATCACTGATTTCGATTACGATTCTTACAATTTAAATAAATAATTTATTCTGATTATGATACATCAATCTGATTATAGAAGAGCATTTCAATTCTTAACATTCCGATTCATTTATGTCATTATAATGGTGAGTGATTCGTTTTGATCCGAATTTGATTAGAATTATACCAAATCAAGAATTTCAATATTATTACAACATAATCAGTTTAGACTGATCTTGTTTTCATTCTAGACCAAACCAAATTGGACTGGTCCACTTAACAATTTTGGATTTAAATTGAATACTTGTTTAAATTTTACATTAAAAACCACAAAACAATTCGGGTATGACATTATTCGTTTCGTAGAAACAGAAGGAATGAACCACGACGTTTATTTTGCCAACCTGGAGGAGAAATGACCCTTTGTTTTGGTTAAAAAAAAAAAAAAGCAACAACGGCGTGGTCAGCACAAGTGAAGGAGGGACTTGTTGAGGGTAACACATTTAGGTGCCTCTCTTTCATATTCACTAGCTTTCGGAAAGCATAATATATAAAAAGCTCATCGTCAGTGATTGCTCCCATCTCCATTGCCCTTTCCAGTGCACTTAGTCCCCCACCATCCTTTATTGATGGACGTGCACCTCTGGACAGGGTACAAGTCAAGAAATCATATAAATGTAATGTCCACGGGATATTAGAAGGAATGCAGTAATGAAAATCATGCAATTAGAAAATAATCATACCCAAATCTGATGCCAATAAGTGCAACAAAGTAGTCATATCAATGTCATGCTTGAGGCAATCATCGATTACAGGAATCAAGAACGACAAGCAAGTTATTACCTTCTAAGTAGGTGCTTCGCAAATACATTGTTCCCTGTGGAGATGCAGTGGTGCAAATGAGTCCTTCCTTGGAAATCCCGCATTTTTATGTCAGCACCAAATTGGATCAGAAGTTCAATCATGACACCATTGCCACATTGACATGCCAAATGCAGTAATGAACAACCTTGGAGACAATTCCCTGGATCATTGGCATCCTTGATTCTTTGACAGAATGTTGGACCGTTACTTTTCCTTTTTTCTTTGAGGCAGTCCTGTTCTGAGTCTTGTGCATCATCAATATGGTGATATAATTGAACACCAACCACCTCATCGAAAGTGGTATTGAGTATACTGGTGTTTGAGATCACAATAAGGCGATATACTTCTTTCAAATTTTGAGTCTTAACGCTTGCCAGATGCGTGTAGATTAGTCTCTTTGCAAAGATGGTAAAAGATAGGAAAGATTACCGTTAAACAGCACTAAAATTTGATAAGAATATGGCATAGAAAATTTGGTAAAGTACACCCGCTATGATGAAAATGATGATGAAACGGCCTGTGTTTGCGTATAAAAACATAGTTAAACATTCCTGATTAAAGGATTTACTTTTATTTTTTTAGCTTTATTTTTGGTTCATGAAATTTTTCCTTCAAAGTTAATGTAGATTTTGTTTTTTCTACTATAGACGTCTAAAGACTCCAAACAGCATCCACTTAACAAGACTTGTTAATACATGTCCAAAGTCGGGCAGTTTTGGGATGTTTTTTGTTCTTAAATATTGTTGTTGGCCTCATTCTAGATGGTTTAACCTTTGGGTATTGCAACTAAAATAGTGAAATATCCTTTCTTGTAAGTCTTTTGTTCTTCTACAGGACCAATGTGGGCTTTAATTTGAACAAACAAATCTTGTACTTAATTTTGGCATCTTTACAAAACCAGATATCCAAGGATAATATTTAAAAACCAACATCACAAGATTACGGCTTTGTTAATTTACAAACTCCAAATGTCTCTTGCATCAGTATTTAAAAAGACATTAAACTCAACATGATTCAATCATATCTTTAAGAGCTTAACATTATTATCTAGGTCATAACCTAACAACTTAATCTTTAGTGTGGAACGGTTTTTTGATATGGTATCAAAACTAATTTTACTTGGAGTAAGTTCTAGTCTTCCAAACATGACTTCATTTGCGTTGGTCTTGGTCTAAAATTTATATTTCGTATTTGTGTTTGGATTTGGCCCACCTCATCGGTCTTACATAAGAGGATGTGCTTCATACTATTCTTTGGACCCTTATTTACTAACTTAAGTTTTTGGGCAGGTTAACAATATGGAGAGTTTCACAATATGGCAGAACGATAAACTTCAGAAATATCCAGCTAGAAAGCATAAATGGGCAGTAAAGGGGCAAGATAGTGGAGTTGGACTGTTGGAGTAGATCCAATGTTAAATAGTTTTCAAGCATCGAGGAAAGTATAGAACATCCAAATTCCAGATACATAATTGTTCATCAGTAAATCATATGGACGTCATCATTTCAAGATATTTTGTCGAAATGTCTCCTATACCAAGTGTAATTTGCATTTCCAAACAAACAGAAAGCAAGAAAAGAATAAATCAAGTACCCTTGCATGAATATATATAGCTCCTGATGAGAAATAGCGTCTTTGGGGCATGGTTTCCTAATTGATGTCACAGCATTTGATTTGATCAGCCTGCATAGGATTACATTCAATTATAGCTGTTAAGGAACATAAATGTGAGAAGAGCAGCTTAACTACAATTATAACTATATTATGTACAAAAATTATTCTGAGTGCTCTATCCAACAAAGTTTAACTCTTAATGACTTCATACATCAAACAAATTATTTGGTATGATGAAAGAGAAGGAAAATTAGTGTCACAAAATACATTAAGAATTTATGAGTTTTCAGTAACTATCTAGCTAGGCTTACACTTCAGGAAACATTACACATGAGAACATAAAACTGTCAAGAAGTACAATAACATTATTAACTAACAAAAAGTAAAAGAAATTTATAATTACATTATTATAACATTTTTAAGTTTAGTAAAAGAAAGGCATAACTCCTTTATTCTTTAATTCAAAGTTTTTGCTTCTGATAAAAAATTTAGACATCAAGAAACTATTTAGCAGAAACACAATGATAGAAATTGAACAACAATCACAAGATTGGCTGACTGTGTAATTATATTACGTAACATCTCATGATTTTCCTTGACAAAGGTTAGCATTTGTTGATTAACAAAAGAAACTTATATTGAAGGGCTTAATTTTATTCAAAATGAAAAAATTACATTTAAATACAATTAAAGTGGACATACACTCCTAAATTTCCTCCCAGAACCATGACTAACTGACAATTTCCTAGAAGTATGGCTAATTGATGCAAACATGTCTAATTCCTAGAAACATGTCAAATATATTGCTATAATAAACTATTTGACTTCATTTGAATTATTACAATTAAATGTTAACAACTCATCTAATTTATGCTCTGCTTGATAACTTGGATATGCTAACAACGGTAACAAAAATATGAAAAAATTTTATTCCACTGGTTTGGGAATGAGGATGTGAAACATGTAATTTGTGATTATTGTTTTTTCAAGATCCTTGGTTGGTTTGAGGTTATGATTTCTACAGGATTTATGTTCAAGATTTATAGTTTCTTGATATGTTGAAGAAGAATTTGATTTTTTGAAAAAAAAGAGAAGAAAGAGATTGGAGGATTCTTTGCTTAATTTTCATGCCTTTATTAAACTATTGCTAAGCTCATAGACATAGCTATTGAGTAGTTACAACTTCAATTAAGGGAACGTGTCCCATAAAATAGAGAACAACTACAAAACAGGAACAACATATTGGGCTGTTACACCAGCCAACTAATGCAAGAAATAAGGAAAGGCAAAACAACTAATAAGATATATTAAGACTATGAATTTGACTAAGTCCACCACGTAACTAATTCATCCCATATCAAACTAACATCCTAGTACATGACTTGCATGACATGAAGAAGGGCATGGTTCACTGCACATATCATTCCTTCGCCCTAACATTATCCTTGTCCGCAAGGATAAAATTCTGATGATTCTGATGTCAATCCTCTCAAGTCTTCGATCATAAACATTTGAGGTTGCTGACAACGGTGACCCAACATGTATGTTTCATCGCAATAGTAACACAATCCTTTTGCACGACAGTCTCGCACTTCTTGACTGGTAATTTTTTTGAAACCAACTGGAGAATTTGAATTGGATTTCTGATTAGGTGGGGGTCCTAAAAGTCCTACTGTGGTAGGTTGTGAACTGTAAGGTTGATTCTCTTTTTGCAGCAAGTTTCTCTCTTCGATGAGACGTGCTACACTTAATGCATTGACCAATGTTCGGGGTTGCTTGATTTTTACATCCAATCTAACATCGTCTTTCAAACCTGCAACAAAGCAACCAATAAGAAATTTTTCAGGTAAATCGTCTACCTTATGAGACAATTTTTCGAACTCATCCTAATAGGCTGAAACTATAGTATTTTGTTTAAGTCAGGTAAAGGATTCAGATGGGTCTTCGTAATCAGTAGGACCAAAACGGAGCAATAGGGCTTTAGTGAATTCTGCCCATGTCACCGGCCCTTTGAACTTGGCAAACCACCAATGCCATTGGAGGGTGATGCTTTCTAAGTGGAAAGAGGCGAGCTGAACTCGATGCTCCTGGGCAACTTCTTTAAATTCGAAGTACTGTTCCAATTTATAGATCCAACACATAGGGTCTTCTCCATCAAATTTTGGGAAGTTAAGTTTTAAATGGTGGTTATATGAATGAGTGGAGGGTTGTGAGTGACTAGAAGAGGCATTGTTAAACGGATGAGAGGTCATAGTTTAAGCAAAAAGGTTGACATTGGGATTGGTTACATGAGTTTCATGGACTACTTCTAAATGCTAGAGTTTGGCCAAGATGGCTTGTAGTGTTGAGTGCACCTCATCAATGCTAGATTTGTTGGATCGAAATTCTCACTAAAACAAAAATAAAACTTTTACAACACTCAAAACATCTCACAATACAAAGCTTTGCTTTGTTTCTCACACACTCACTAGAAGCTTTGCTTCTCTTATGTTTTCTTCTTCTTTGTGATGATAAAACCTCATGCAAGAGGGACTATATATAGTGCTAGAAAATTAATCTAAACCATTCAAATTAACAAACACAAATAAATCCTAACCACACAATTTCACCAACCAAACAAATACTTTTAAATTGCATTATTGACTCACCTAACCTTACACCTAACCTTAGAAGGTTCTTCTTGATGGACTTGGGCTTGGTAATGGGCTCGCTCAAAAACAAGTTTATATTTTTAACACCCCCTCTTAAACTTGTTTTACCATGCCAAGCAAACTTCTTAATCTCGCAAAATCTTCAAACTTTAGTGGTTTGGTGAAAATATCTGCGATCTGATCCTTTGACCTTACGTATTCCATTTGCACATTTCCTTTTGCTATGCATTCTCGTATGAAGTGATAATGAGTATCGATATGTTTGCTTCTGTCATGGAACACCGGATTCTTTGCTAAGGCGATGGCTGACTTATTGTCTACACAAATCTCAGTTGGTTCTTCTTGTGGCAAGCTTAATTCCTTCAATAAATTTCTGAGCCAAATTGCATGACAAACACACGAAGTAGCAGCTACGTATTCGGCTTCACAAGTGGATAGTGTGACAATCGGTTGCTTCCTTGACATCCATGTGAAAGCTGTGTTTCCCATGAAGAATGCAAACCCACTGGTGTTCTTTCTATCATCTGTATCTCCACCCCAATCGCTATCGCTATATCCAACAAGTTTGAAGTCATTTGAAATTGAATAGAACAAACCAAAGTCAATTGTACCTTTGATATAGCGAAGGATTCTTTTAGCTGCCTTGAAATGGGTAGTTATTGGATTCTCCATATAACGACTCACAAGTCCAACTGCATAAAAGATGTCAGGTCTTGTACAAGTCAAGTACCTCAAACTTCCAACCAAACTCTTAAAGAGTGTTGGATCCACCTTTTCTGCTTCATCATGCTTAGACAGTTTGACTCCACATTCCACCGGTGTGCTTATTGGATTGTAATCATCCAACTTGAATTTCTTAAGTATCTCCCTTGCATAGCTTTCTTGGGAGATAAAGATGCCATCTTCATTTTGCTTGACTTCGATACCAAGGTAGTATGCCATCAATCCGATGTCGGTCATCTCGAATTCCTTGGCTATTGCTTTCTTGAATTCTTCAAAAAAACTTGGATTATTACCGGTGAAGATTAAATCATCCACATACAAACATACAATCAAAACATCTCCATCTTTGAATTTGACGTAGAGAGCATGTTCATGAGGACATTTGGTGAAGCCATTCTCTTTGAAGTATTTGTCAATCCGATTGTTCCATGCCCTTGGTGCTTGCTTTAACCCGTAAAGAGCTTTCTTTAGTTTTAGAACTTTGTCTTCGTGGCCTTTGACTTCATAGCCTGATGGTTGCTGAATGTAGACTTCTTCTTCAAGGACTCCATTTAGGAAGGCGGATTTTACATCCATCTGATGAATCTTCCACTTATTCTGAGCAGCCAAAGAAATTATTAGTCTTATAGTTTCTAATCGAGCAACAGGAGCAAATACCTCATCATAGTCAATTCCAGCTTTTTGACTATAGCCTTTTGCAACAAGTCTTGCCTTGTGTTTTTCTATCTCTCCCTTAGCATTTCTTTTTATCTTGTACACCCATTTGACACCAATTGCTTTGTGTCCTTTTGGAAGTATAACGAGCTTCCAAGTATCATTCTTTTCAATGGACTTGATTTCTTCATTCATTGCATCTTTCCACTTCTTATTTTGTACAGCTTCTTCAAAGCTCACTGGTTCGGAATCAGCAAAGAGACAGAAAAGTGTGAGATTATCAGGTTGTTCAGTTACCTCATAAAGATCTTGCAGGGTTCTTGTACGCTCCACATCTCTTTCATTCAGAAATGATGGTGGTGAGTTTCCATTATCTGTTGAGGCTGGTGATGCTGGTGGTGTAGTGGGTTCTTGTTCTGCTTGCTCAATTCTTGGTTGCTCCTCCTTCTCTTCTTCAAAGTAGGGAAGGAAACTGTAATCTTCATTATGTGTTTTCCAATTCCATGTGCTTTCTTCATCAAATACAACATCACGGCTAATGATAGTCTTTCCATTGTTTAGATTATACATCTTGTAGCCTTTAGAATAATTATCGTACCCAATGAAGATGAACTTCTCACTTTTGTCATCAAACTTACTTCTTCTCTCGTCTGGTACATGTACATGAGCTATGCTTCCAAAGACTCTTAGGTGGGAAATACCTGGCTTCCTTCCATTCCATGTTTCTTGTGGTGTCTTTCCCAACACACTTCTTGTTGGAGATTGATTTGATAGGTATACTGCGCAAGCTATAGCTTCCGCCCAAAATTCCTTCGGTAATCTTTTGCTTTTCAGCATACTTCGTGCCATATTGAGAATTGTTCTGTTCTTTCTTTCTACAACACCGTTTTGCTGAGGGGATCTCGGAACGGTTAGAGGACGTCGGATTCCATTTGCTTCGCAGAACTCTCGAAACTCTTTTGAGGTGAACTCTCCTCCTCGATCAGATCTCATTGCTTTTATCTGGTAGCCACTTTCTTTTTCCACAGCAGTTTTAAATTTCTTGAATACTTCAAAGACTTCTGATTTCTGTTTCAAGAAATATACCCACGTTTTTCTTGAAAAATCATCAATGAAGAGAAGGAAATAATTACTGTTACCGAGAGAGCTTGGCTTGATTGGACCGCACACATCAGTATGGATGAGCTCGAGTGGTTTCTTGGCTCTTGATTCTGACTGTTTTGATAAACCTTTTCTGAATTGCTTCCCAAGTAGACACCCTTCACAAAGTTGGTTAGGATGATTAATACAAGGTAGTCCTCTCACCATTTCCTTCTTAGACAACATTTCCAATCCTCCAAAGTTGAGATGCCCAAATCGAAGATGCCATAACCATGATGCATCTTTGTAACAAGTTTTCAAACACTTTGCAACATCATTTTGAATGTTCAACGAAAACATTCTATTCTTTGACATTTTCACCTTAGCAATTAAATTTCCTATGTCATCTCTTATAAAAAGACTACAATCTTTCATGTGAATATCATAGCCTTTTTCTAAAAGTTGACCTAAACTCAAGATGTTGCTTGTCATGTTGGGCACATAATAAACATTTGAAATCAATTGGTGACTACCATTTTTAGCACGAATAAGAATGTTACCTTTTCATTCCACCGGAATTTTAGAACTATCTCCAAATGAGACATTGTCACTCACAGATTCGTTGAGCTCTATGAACATGTTTTTCTTTCCACACATGTGGTTGCTCGCACCAGTGTCGAGATACCAAGTATTCTCTTGGTCACCATCATTGCCTCTATGTGCTAATAACAGAATTTCTCTCTCCTCTGCTCTTGCTTCCACAAAATTAGTCTTTTCTTCAACCTTGTTATTTGGAGTTCTACATTCTGAAGCATAATGTCCAAACTTCTGACAATTATAACACTGAACTTGAGATTTTTCGTACCTCGTGTTCGAATTGGCTCTCCCACGACCTCTTGTTGAATTTTCTCCTCTCTCATAGCTATTGTTGGAATTGTTGTTGTTATAATTCTAACCTCGTCCACGACCACGACCTGTACCTCGTCCTCGGCCTCTTCCTCTGCCTCGACCACGTTGGTATCTCTCGTGGCTTTGGATTTCTTCCTTCTCTTTGAGTTGGGACTTGAGGAGTTGTTCATTGATACCTTGCTTCCTTTTATGCTTTTCTTCGTAAACTTGCAACGATCCTTGAAGTTGCTCAATTGTCATGGTTGTCAAATCTTTAGTCTCTTCTATCGTCACAACGATATATTCAAATTTGGAATCCAACGAGCGGAGTATCTTCTCCATTATTCTGGTATCTTCCAGTGTCTCACCGTTTCTTTTTAATTGATTAGAAACGGTTAACACTCTTGTGAAGTAGTCAGAAATAAATTTAGATGCTTTCATATGTAATGATTCAAACTCACCTCTTAAAATCTGAAGACGAACTTTCTTCACTTGTTCAGATCCTTTGCAAGAGGTTTGTAGCTTATTCCACGCTTCTTTAGCGGACTTTGCACTTGAAATTTTCTCAAAGCCATCATCATCTAATGCTTGATAGATGAGATAGAAAGCCTTTTTATCTCTCTTCCTTGAGTCTTTTAAACTATCCTTTTGAGTTTGGGATAGTGTTGACTCATCTTCTGATTCGGTGTAGCCCTTTTCTACGACCTCCCAGACATCGTGTGCTCCAAGAAGTGCTTTCATTTTGATACTCCAATTATCATAGTTGTCGTTCTTGAGTGTTGGAACTTGAAAGGATACCATACCATTAGCCATACCTTTTAATATGTTTAGAATTTCGAAATTCTGATTGCACGGATGGATTCAGAACGTCGAGAAACTTCAACCGAAACTTGAGCCAAAAAGTCAACTTTTGGTCAACGGTCAAAGTCAACGGGACCTGTTGGGCTTTTGTCAGTAGCGGCTCGGCTCGAGTTCGGCTCGGCTCGGCTCGGCTCGGGTTCGGCTTGGCTCGGCTCGGCTCGGCTCGACTCGGTCTGGCTCGGCTTGGCTCGGCTCGGCTCGGCTTGGTCTGTTAACCCGGTTCAACTCATTTGAGTTGACTCAGTTTTCTGCAGTGATATTCCGACGAAGCGTGCGGGCGCGTGGAACCTCCGATTGGGATGATTTTTACGGCGTTGTGCTCCTCTCGTCGAGAGCTTCGATTTGGTATATTATAAGACACTTAGCCTTGCTCTGATACCACTTTGTTGGATCGAAATTCTCACTAAAACAAAAATAAAACTTTTACAACACTCAAAACACCTCACAATACAAAGCTTTGCTTTGTTTCTCACACACTCACTAGAAGCTTTGCTTCTCTTATGTTTTCTTCTTCTTTGTGATGATAAAACCTCATGCAAGAGGGGCTATATATAGTGCTAGAAAATTAATCTAAACCATTCAAATTAACAAATACAAATAAATCCTAACCACACAATTTCACCAACCAAACAAATACTTTTAAATTGCATTATTGACTCACCTAACCTTACACCTAACCTTAGAAGGTTCTTCTTGATGGACTTGGGCTTGGTAATGGGCTTGCTCAAAAACAAGTTTATATTTTCAACAAGATTCATGATGTCCCAAAATCTCATGAACCTCATTTCGGAACTCAACATTAGCTTGATTCCGGATTGCCATAACGAGCTAACTTGGCTCTGATACCAATTGATATGTTGAAGAAGAATTTGTTTTTTTGAAAAAAAAAAAAAAAAGAAGAAAGAGATTAGAGGATTCTTTGCTTAATTTCCATGCCTTTATTAAACTACTGCTAAGCTCATATGGACATAGCTATTGAGCAGTTACAACTACAATTAAGGGAACGTGTCCCGCAAAATAGAGAACAACTAAAAAACAGGAACAACATATTGGGCCGTTACACCAGCCAACTAATGCAAGAAATAAGGAAAGGCAAAACAACTAATAAGATATTATTAAGACCATGAACTTGACTAAGTCCACCACGTAACTAATTCATCCCATATCAAACTAACATCCTAGTGCATGACTTGCATGGCGTGAAGAAGGGCATGGTTCACTGCACATATCATTTCTAGTCTTAATACCTTCCTATTATGATTTACTTATTTCCTATTGTGACTCGCATGGCGAACGAAGATTGTCTGCTTGTTCGACAAACTTAATGACTTAGCTTCTTATAGGATTCTTGGTTTCTTTCTTTTTTTTTTTCCTCTAATTTTGGGGAGCATTTCTTTTCACTTCATTCATAATAATTACTATATCCAAACTTCATTTCATAATATTCTTAATGTCTCCATCCTCAAGGAATGATCTTTCCCATATGGAGTTACAGTAAGCATTACCCAATGCACCAAATAAGTCCAAAATTGTAGGTTCCCAAACCTTGACATCCAATGTTAGAGATCTCACCTGCAGTTGGTAATATAAAGTATACAACAAATACTTAGGAAATCACCTAGAACAGAATCCCACAAAATTAGATAAACACCTGAAGAATAATTAGTATACAAACTGGACTTGCAACATAAGAAACTAGCTTTTTGATATTAACCCATTCCAAAATAATATTAATCTCTAACAACAAGACAGACCGGATTTGATCTACTGGGCTTAACAAAAGAATTGCATGAAACAGGAAAAAAGTGAAAAAACTCAGTCCAAGAGAAAACTCCTCAAAACTCAGCCCTAAAAATGATCAACTCTTAAAAAAACATGTGCAATTTCCAAAAGAACAAAAAGGGATGGATCATGCTAAATTCACACAGGTGACGGGGCATTGTTGAAAGTCATTGTGAGAACAAAATCCACCAAAATGGAAACATAGGAAGAATGAATAAAATACAATTTGGACTTGCTAGCTATGAGGCTAAATTACTAGATGGTATATTCAACAAAGAATTATTGGAACCAGAGGAACAAAAGAATCTCTGGGATCTCAAAGGTTAATGGGTAGTGGTTGTGTGGGAAAAGATTAGAGTTTGGGCTTCCTTATGGGCGTCTATAACTTCTGAAGTTAGGAATGCTTGTCTTCTATTCATTATTTATAATTGAAAAGCAGTGTTGGTGTAAAGTCCAGACTTGGAAGGGTTTTGCATTTTATATTCTTAGCAGGGATTTATTTAAGCTCTCCCCTTTTGTCCTTTGGGTTGTTTTCCATTTTATGGATTTCTTCTTAACCCATGCATATGGTTTCCTTTTGTTTATAAAATTTTGTTTCCTTCAAAAAAAAATTAAAGAATTATTAACCTATTTTAATATATAGAGTTGTAACAAGGAACATAATATGTAAATAATCATTAATTAGATTAAATAAGTGACTAACCAAATTTCACATTTTTGTACCCTTTTTCCACTTTTTCTTCATTTTGGTGGTAAGTAGTTTGGAAAGATCAGTTGATAGAGGATAGGATTGTCAGTTGGTGGAAGGTCTTCAAAATATAGTTGTGACTTCTATAACATTAGTAAGAAATTGAAAAACATCAAGATCTTCTATAAAAGATGTAAAATATCTTTGTATTTATTAGAAGACTGTAACTAAAGTAGAATAATTTTAGTTGTGATTAAATTAAAAGTAACAGAACAAGTGTACAATATTTGAATGGAAAACAACCACATCAATCAAAGTTAAACACAAAGACAAACACGACGGAAACTCAAACCTCTTTGTGTTTGATTGTTGTACACTTACTTTGCTGTTTTCAATTTGATAAGAGCTAGAATTATTCTATGTTTTAATTACATAATTTTCTAATGAATCCAAACACGTTTTACATCTTTTACAAAAAGATCTTGATGCTCCTTGATTTTTGACTAATGTTATAGAAGTGACAATTACATTTTCATAGTATCAAAGCTTGATATATTCCAAGAATCCTGGGTTTGAACCCTTCAAGAAATAAAATTTGAATTTGTTATTTGTTAGATGAATTTCTTGTGTGTTTGTGTTTGGACTTGAGTTATGTGGCAAGCCCGTTCGTCCTATAGTGATAGGGTGTATTAGAGAGTTTATGCTCTTTTCTATCAACTTAAATTTTTAGATTTAATGAGTATTGAGTTTTGAAAGAAATAATATAAATGTTTCTCTTTTATAAATTGCAGATGATACTATTTTTCTAATTTTTAAAAAATTTATTTATTGTTTTTTGCTTCAAGAATGAAGAGAAATTCAATTCTTTAGTTGAAATTATTAAGCTTTTTGCCTAGTGTTAGGGCTTAACTTCAAACTAGCCATAAGTGTATTGGCTTGTTTTAATTTTGATGAAGGAAAACTAGTTGATTTGTCCAATTCTAGTGAATTTGGTGCTTCCAGATTTTTGGATTTTTGGGCTCCAGAACATTACAAGGATATTAGAATGGTGGAAAATTGCTTTTATTTCTAAGGGAGGAAGATTGGTTATGTTTTCATTAATTGTATATGCACTTATCTTTCTTCGTTTAGAATTCTTATGGGGTGAAACAAAAAGAATTTAAAAGCTAATAAGAGATTTCTTTATAAAATGGTGTCGATGAAGGGATAAATTTACTTTAGGAATTGGGAATGTTATTAAGAAAAACCTGGCGATGCTTACAAAAAGCCAGCGAAAATTTTCTTTGTAGCTCAATTTATTGTCGCATAAAGTGATTATAATATGGTCTCCAAGAAAATGGGTGGTATTCTAAAGTGATTGTCAAAGGTAGGTATCAGCGGCTGCAGTGGAAATTTATAATGCAACTTTTCAAGGATTTTTCTTTTAATTTTCAGTTTGTGGTTAGAGGTGGTGTCCACAATCGTTTTTGGAGGATAGTTGGATAATTTATACCATAATATTCTTGAGGTGTCCATAATAATTTTTGCAAGGGTCTTATTAATATGATGGGTAGTCATTTAATTTTAGGAGAAACTTGAATGATAAAGAGAATGAAGAGTTTTCTTCTCCACTTTCATTGTTTAAATGATGTTTCTCTCAATATGAGGGATGAAGATAGAAGGTTGTGGTCCAAAGATTCTAGCGAAATAATTTCTTGCAAATCCTTTGAACAATGAGTCCTATCCATTTGTTTGAACCTTCTTGTGTAATTTAAATGTCAAAGGTTCCTAATAAAATAAAAGTTGTTAAAAGCTCTTGGAGAAAAATAGAACTTCTATGACATTATTCAAACGAGATTCCTAATTCTGTCTACTTCCCTTTTGGTGTGTCATGTGCAAGAATTTCATAGAAAATTTGATTAATTTTTTTCTTCATTTTCTGGTGGCTGCTAAGTTATGAAATAAGTTAACTTTAGTGGCAGGTTTGAAGTGAATTGCTCCCGAGTTCATGGTTTCTTTCTTATAAAAGATTTTAAAGCTTTTAGGATAGGAAAGATGCTAGCCACAGCTGTTTTGTGGGTTATTTCATTAGAAAAGTACAGTAGAAACTTTTATGAAGCTACATAGGACAACTTTCATGGGATAAGGTATTTTAAGCTTCTCTATGAGTATATACTTCTAATCAATTTAAGACAAATTTACTAATTTTCATCATGCTTGATTGGAATGCAGTAGTTAATTGATATAATTTCTTGTTCAGTTTTATGTACTGACGGCATATTAGTTCAGTTTTGTACACACTTTCTCTTCTGTTTGAATAAAGTTTTCTGTTACCAACCATCATTCAATAGAAGACCAATCATAAAATGTCTCCACTGACACTAGTAGGTAGGGATTTCTAATTCTCCAAATAATAAAAATGTGAATAATCAAAGAAAATCAAAGAAATTCAAGAAAGAAAAGCTAGGGTTTCATGTTGAAGAAGAAGATGACAGGTGTGCTTCGATTAAGAGAGCATAATGCAAACATATATATAGTAACAAGAAGAAAAATTCTAAACTACCCTTACAATAAATAAATATTAACTAACTCTAATGTCCCTCCACAAACTCACGATGTGTCTAAAAGCATCAAGAGTTTGCCAACGAGAAAACAAAAACATGAAATAGTATGCGACTTAGTAAAGAAATCCATTATCTATAAGGAAGAAGGAACAAAAGGTAATCTAATAGTGTCATGCTTAAGGTGGTGGCAAGTAAAATGATAGTCGATCTCGATATGCTTGGTACGTTTGTAAAAAACTGAGTTATGAGCAATCTGAATAAAACTCTAGTTGTCACAATACAGAAGAGTGGGATGAGAGATAAAAACATCCATATCAGTAAGTTACCAATGTAGCCAAACAATTTCTATGGTAGTAAATTCCATAGCACGATTCTTTGCTTCAATAGAGGAATTGGAAACAACAGTTTGTTCCTTGCTCTTCTAAGAGATAAGAGGATAATCCAAGCAGATACAAAAACCAGTAACAGATTTACGATTTGTGAAATCATAGCCCCAATCAGTATCAGAGTAGGCACGCAGCTCCAAAGATGAGGTGGATGGAAGTAAGAGAGTCTAAAAAACAATACTTCGAAGATACCACAAAATGTGAAGAACAGTTGCCCAATGAACGATAGTAGGAGGGGAAACAAACTAACTAACAATATGAACATCATATGCAATATCTGGGCGAGTGATAGTAAGGTAGACCAAACTGCCAACAATGGTGCGATATAATGTAGGATCTAACAAGGGAGTACAATCAGAAGAAGAGTACCAAACATTAAGTTTAGAAGGAGTATCAATAATCCGAGCATTAGTGAGATGTGCTCGCTCAAGGATATCAGTAGTGTACTTCAATTAAGAAAGAAGATATTATTTTGGAGAAATTACAACTTCAATACTTAAAAAGTACCATAGAGAACCTAAATATTTCATTTCAAACTAACGGGCTAATTCTAAATTTAGCATTGCAATCCCATCAATATCATCACCAATAATAATCATCTCATCGACATACTGAGAGAGCAAAATACGACCTATGGATTTGACAAAGAGAGTCGAGTCATGATTATTAGAGGAAAACTCAAGAGAAGTGATCACAGTAGAGAATTTCTCAAACCAAGCCCGAAGAGCTTGTTTGAGACCGTATAAAACTTTCTTAAGCTTACAAACTTTTTCAGGGTTATATAAGACACCGGATGGTGGAGTCATATAAACTTCTTCATGTAAATCAAATTTAAGAAGACATTTTTAACATCCATCTGAGATACATGCCACTGATAAATAGAGGCAACTGCAATAAGAGTACGACCAGTAGTCATCCATGCAACCAGAGCAAAAGTCTCCTTATGGTCCATACTATAGTGTTAAGAGAACCCTTTTGCAACCAATCTAGCTTTGTAACGCTCAACAAACCCATCAGACTTTATCTTGATCTTATAGACCCAATAAGAACCAATTGTACTTTTACCAGTAGGTAAATGTACCAAATCCGAAGTATCTGCCTTGTGCAAAGAAGAAAGTTCCTTATCCATAGCTTACTACCTAAGTGGGTCAAGAACTGCCTCTTTATACGATAAAGGCTTAGAGAGACTATGAATAGATGCTAAAAAAGTAGAGAAGGAATTGGAATAACAAGAGTATACAAAATCTAGTAGGTGAGTAGACTTACGAATACATTGAGGATAAGGAGAGGAAGAATTCACGGTCTCAGGAAGTATTTGCGCAACTACAAGAGGAGGGTGATTATCACAAGCATCAGACAACAAGGTACCAATTTCTTTAGAACTAACTGTACGAACCCTACGAGAATAATGAAGTGGAAGAGGGGCTATAGAAACAATAGCTGAGTTAGAATTCATACAAGAAGTCTCTTTTGTGTGTGCCGACCGTTTATAGTGTTCACATCATTAGTGCTCTCTCCTTTGCCAATTCTCATTAGATTGGTACTGGTTTCCACACATTGCCAATGCTGAACTGCCTGCGCTTCTGATGCAGTCAGGCTTGGATTAAGTTCCCATCGTCACTCTTTTTCTACTCCCCTCTCTTTTGACTTTCAAGAACATACTTCCCTTATTTTGGGAAATGGTTATATGCTGAGCACCCTGCCACGAACCTCATCTGGATTTTGTTTTAGCTCGAATAGGAAATTGAACACTCCCTTTTGCTCTATAATGTTAGCTTCTGAGTTGAATTGTGAAGCCTGAAAGAATTTGAATTCCAGAAGAATTCGAATTCAAAAACAGATCAAATTTTATTTGTCTCGAAAGTATATCAAACGAAGTCCGTTTTAAGCGAATAAGATATCGTTGGAAAGCTTATTTCAATACGAATCAAAGGCCACAAAAATCGAAGCCAAAAATGGTCTCATGCGCCCCAAGAACGTTTGGTGGTCAGTTTTACACAGATTCTTCTTTCTTTAAGGTTTTTGAGTCCGAATCAGTTGTGGGTTGTTCCTATCTTATAAATACACATGTTGAACGTCTTATAGGTGTGATTATATGATGTATTAAGGGTCTTTAAGGGTTTAGACTTAGATTGACAAGTTTAGGAAGGTGTGAGAGATTTATGAGGGAGAAATTCGTGATTGAGAGTGAGAGAGACAAAAGTGTGAATTTGTAATCATCAATTTTGATAGTGGAAGAAGTGCTGGTACACTCCGTGGACGTAGGGAATTTCCTGAACCACGTAAAATTCTTGTGTCTCTTTTATTTATTTGTTTGATGTGTGCTTGATTGTGTTTTACGACTTTCTTCTTCTTCTTTCTTTCTGGGTTTATTTCCCAACAACTGGTATCAGAGTCTGGTTCGTTAGTAGTTGGTTTTATCGTTTGAGTGGAAGAATATGAGTTCAGAGAAAGACCATTACAAGGTTGAAAAGTTCGATGGGATGAACTTTAGTTTCTGGAAGATGCAGATGGAGGATTACCTATACCAGAAAGACTTGTACTTGCCGCTCAAAGAAAAGCCAGCAGACATGAAAGCTGAAGATTGGAAAGTTTTAGATCGTAAAGCCCTAGGTGCGATTCGATTGAGTTTATCGAGATCGGTAGCCTTTAATGTGAAGAATCAAGACACGACAGCGTCTCTCATGAAAGCCTTATCAAATCTCCATGAACAACCTTCTGCAGCAAATAAGGTACATCTGATAAAGAAACTCTTTTCTCTCCAAATGTCAGAAAATAAAAACTTCAAAGAACACCTGAATGCGTTTAACGAGATTACGGATCAACTAACGTCCGTAAAGATCGAGTTTGATGATGAAGTACAAGCCCTACTCATCCTCGGTCAGTTGCCTGAAAGTTGGAAGGGTACTGTCCAATCAATCAGTGGTGCGTTTGGGAAAGAAAAATTGAAGTTTTCAGACTGAAGAGATTCGTAGGCGTGAAGATGGGTTTTTTAATTCAAATTCAGCCTTGAATATGGATAGTAGAGGAAGAAGCAGTACTAGAGGTGGGCAATGTGGTAGATCCAAGTCGAGGCGTGGTAGGTCTAAATCAAAGAGCCGTCAGAACAATTCACATGGTGGTAAGAAAGACATCGAGTGTTGGAATTGTCACAAGATGGGGCATTACTGGTCAGAGTGTAAAGCTCCAAAGAAAGAAAGTGATGGTCAGACTAGTGCAAACTATGTTTCGAAAGGCTCGGATGATGCTTTAATTTGCTCTTTAGAAAGCAATACTGAATCATGGATATTAGACTCAGGAGCGTCGTTTCATGCTACCTCTAGGAAGGAATTCTTTAAAGAATATGTTGCAAGCAACCTGGGTAAGGTTTATCTTGGTAATGATAAGGCATGCGACATCGTAGGTGAAGGAAAGGTAGAGATTAACCTAAATGAATCTATTTGGAAATTGGATAATGTAAGACATGTACCTAGTTTGAAGAAAAATCTGATTTCAATTGGGCAGTTGGCAATACAAGGTTATGTGACAACTTTTTCAGAAGATGCTTGGAAGATTTCGAAAGGAGCTATGACTATTGCCAGAGGAAAGAAGATTGGAACTCTCTATACAACCACAGATGGATGTGATTTATTTGTTGTAGCTGAAAGTAGAGGTGATCCAAACCTATAGCATCAGAGGCTTGGGCATATGAGTGCTAAGGGATTACGAGTCATGCATTCTAATGGCAAGTTGTCAGATTTGAAATCGATTGACCTAGACATGTGTGAAAGTTGTGTTTTTGGAAAGTAGAAAAGGGTGAGCTTTAAGAAAGCTGGGAGAACTCCAAAGACAACGAAATTGGAGGTAGTGCACACAGATGTTTGGGGACCTGCACCAGTTTCCTCAGTTGGCGGAAAATGTTATTTTATCACTTTCATAGATGATCACTCAAGGAAGGTTTGGGTTTATTTTCTGAGGCAGAAATCTGAGGTGTTTGAAGCTTTCAAGAAATGGAAGGCTATGGTTGAGAATGAAACCGGTTTGAAGATCAAGAAGTTACGATCTGATAATGGTGGTGAGTATGAAGATTCTGAGTTCAAAAAGTTCTGCTTTGAGAGTGGGATTCATCTCGAGAGGACCGTGCCTAGTACTCCACAGCAGAATGGTGTTACAAAACGAATGAACCGAACATTAACTGAAAGAGCTAGAAGCATGAGACTACATGCTGGTTTGCCGAAGCAGTTCTGGGCAGAAGCAGTCAATACAGCAGCTTATTTGATCAATCGTGGTCCATCAACACCCTTAGATTTCAAACTACCCGAAGAAGTTTGGAGTGGTCAGGAGGTAAAACTTTCTCATATTAGAGTTTTTGGTTGTGTAGCATATATCCATATTAATGATAATGCTAGAAACAAACTTGACCCAAAATCTATTAAATGTACTTTTATTGGCTATAGGGATGATGAATTTTGGTATAAGTTTTGGGATGAGAATAGTAAGAAGATGATTAGGAGTAGGGATGTTATCTTCAATGAGAAAGTTATGTATAAAAATATGAAATCTATAGAGTCTTCTAGTGGGGGGTTGTCTGAACCTAACTATTTTAATCATGATGATGTGCCTGTTTGGAAGAATCCTAAGTTAGGTAAGGAGTTAGAAGCCAAGGAGACCACAGAAAAAGAACCAGTCACTACTTCAACTTCGACGCCTGAAGGTGTAGACTCAAAACCAGTAGAAAAGGGTATTGTAGATTTATACCCTGATGAGTTAGAGGATCCAGCGAATGCACTGAGAAGGTCCAAGTGACGTCGAATACCAAACAAGAAGTATGATTTGAACTATCTGTTACTGACTGATGCTGGGGAGCCTGAATGCTATACTGAGGCATGTCAGGTAGATGATTCTAGCAAGTGGGAGCTAGCGATAAAGGATGAGATGAAGTCTTTGAATTCGAACCGTACATGGGAGTTGACAAAGTTACCAGAGGGTAAGAAGGCACTCCAAAATAAATGGGTCTTCAGAATTAAGCAAGAACATGATGGCTCTAAAAGGTATAAAGCTAGATTGGTGGTTAAGGGTTTTCAACAAAAAGAAGGCATTGACTACACAGAGATATTTTCCCCTGTTGTGAAGTTGAGCACAATTCAGTCAGTTTTGAGCATTGTGGCGGCAGAAGATTTATATCTGGAGCAACTAGACGTAAAGACCGCTTTTCTACATGGTGATCTCGAGAAGGAGATATACATGATGCAACCAGAAGGTTTTATGGAAAAAGGAAAAGAAAATCTGGTGTGTAAGTTGACTAAGAGCTTGTATGGCCTCAAGCAAGCTCCACGTCAATGGTATAAGAAATTTAATGGTTTTATGCAAAAGAATGGATACATGAGATGTAATGCTGACCATTGTTGTTACTTCAAGAAGGTTGGTGCCAGTTACATTATTTTATTACTTTATGTTGATGACATGTTGGTAGCTGGTGCAGATTTGGAAGAAATAAACAAATTGAAGAAACAACTATCTAGTGAATTTGAGATGAAGGATTTGGGGGCAGCAAAGCAGATTCTTGGAATGAGAATTAACAAAGATAAGAAGAGAGGTACATTACAATTGTCTCAAGCAGAGTACATTCGTAAGGTTCTTCAACGCTTTAGCATGAGTGATGCTAAACCAGTCAAAGTTCCCCTAGCCAGTCACTTTAGACTTTCCAAGGATCAGTATCCACAAACAGATGAAGAAAGGGCATACATGGATAAAGTTCCATATGCATCTGCAATTGGAAGTTTGATGTATGCTATGGTTTGCACGAGGCCAAATATTGCTCATGCAGTGGGAGCAATTAGTAGATTTATGTTTAATCCAGGCAAACAGCATTAAGAGGCAGTTAAATGGATTTTGAGATATCTACGAGGTACAATAGAAAAATGTTTATACTTTAAAAAGAGTGATTTGAAGCTACAAGGATATGTTGATGCTGACTTTGATGGAGAGGTAGATCATAGAAAGAGCACTATAGGGTACGTTTTTACTTTGAGTGCGACAGCCATTAGTTGGGTTTCCCAACTACAGAGGATTGTGACTTTGTCTACGACTGAGGCAGAGTATGTAGCTGTTACAGAAGCAAGCAAAGAACTAATTTGGTTACAAGGTCTGTTAGCAGAATTAGGGTTCAAACAAGTGTTGAATGTGTTGCACAGTGACAGTCAGAGTGCGATACACTTAGCCAAGAATTCGGCATTTCATTCGAGGACCAAACATATAGGTCTACGATATCATTTCATTCGTACTTTGTTGGATGAAGAAGTGTTGACACTTGTGAAGATTCTCGAAAGTAAAAATCCAGTTGACATGTTGACCAAACCAGTGACTATCGAGAAACTGGAGTTGTGTTCAGCTTCAGTTGGTCTTCATGGTTGAAGCAAAGGAAGTTGAGTGCACCATTTTCACTATTCAAAAGAATTGATGATTGCATGTGTTTCAATCTTCAAGTGGGAGATTGTTAGCTTCTGAGTTGAATTGTGAAGCCTGAAAGAATTTGAATTCCAGAAGAATTCGGATTCAAAAACAGATCAAATTTTATCTGTCTTGAAAGTATATCAAACGAAGTCCGTTTTAAGCGAATAAGATATCATTGGAAAGCTTGTTTTGATACGAATCAAAGGCCATAAAAATCGAAGCCAAAAACTGTCTCACGCACCCTCACGTGCCCCAAGAACGTCTGGTAGTCAGTTTTACATGGATTCTTCTTTCTTTAAGGTTTTTGAGTCCGAATCAGTTGTGGGTTGTTCCTATCCTATAAATACACATGTTGAACATCTTATAGGTGTGATTATATGATGTATTAAGGGTCTCTAAGGGTTTAGACTTAGATTGACAAGTTTAGGAAGGTGTGAGAGATTTGTGAGGGAGAAATTCGTGATTAAGTTTGAGAGAGACAAAAGTGTGAATTTGTAATCATCAATTTTGATAGTGGAAGAAGTGCCGGTGCACTCCGTGGACATAGGGAATTTCCTGAACCACGTAAAATTCTTGTGTTTCTTTTATTTATTTGTTTGGTGTGTGCTTGATTGTGTTTTACGACTTTCTTCTTCTTCTTTCTTTCTGGGTTTATTTCCCAACATATAATTCCTTTGTGCTTCATACCATCTTCAACACACTTCCAATCGTGTCTCTCAAACATATCTAGCTGCTGCTAGTGGCATGTAAGTGTGTCACAATATTGAGTCACCGATCCATCACCTTGATGCAGATCATGCAAGGCGCTTTCAATCCTAACCATCTCGACTGTATTGTTCTTGTTCAAGTAGGTCTCATTTGCTGCCTTCCAAATCTGATGGGCAGTCTCGTACAACAAAAAATTTTATCCAGTATCATTGTTCATGGAGTTTACAAGCAATGACATGACAATATTATTCATCATTTTCCACTTCTTGTACACAGGAGCATCACTTGAAGGAGCTATGACAGTGCTGGTCAGGTAATCATCCTTTCCTTTACTGTTGATTTACGTTAAAATAGATTGAGACCATGGAGGTAATTGTTCCAATTCAGTTTGTGATTGGTGAAAGGAAGATATGGAAGTTAGGGATTCTCAAAACCTCATCCTCCTCCATTTGTTATTAGGAGGATTTAAGTCTGAGCCGGGTTCTGATGAGGACGGGATGCCATCCCGTACTTGGTCATTCAAATGTTATGGCTCTGATACCATAAAGATTTTTATAAGAAGAAGAGCTGATATTTTATTATTTCAACTTCCTAAAAGAGAAAGTTGATCATTTATACATAGAACACAGTAGCTAAAAACTTATCTCCTTGAAACAAGAAAGCTTTTCTAGCTTCTCTAAACAACTATAAGCCTTAGCTAATTCCTATCAGCTGATGACCATAATTCAGGACTTGGCTCAAAACAGGTGATCAATAAATTTTATAATTCTTACACTCCTGCCTCCAAACGTAGAAGACTATTATCAACTTTCGATGTGGTGGCGATGCTCTGTAGTTTGAATGTTCTTGCTTGTTGCTTAACTACCTCACCACTGTTGTCCTCTACTGGATAGAAGATCACATATGCAATTTGTTTGAAGATGCAAGTTTCACATTTTTGTTTGCTAGTTTTGATGCTATAAACTAGAAAGATATCTCATTTTATTGAATTTTGGTCAAGTTGGTGTGTATCAGTCCATCTACAGGGCCTGTAAAGTTCTTGCTTTTCAACTTATATTAGGCAACCAGTTATTACTTTTGCAAATTGTTTTAGGGTTGCTCAAGTAGTATATGCATTATACATTGTATTCTTTTCTTATCGATTAATCGTAAATATATCTTTGGCAAGATAATTGATTGATTCATTATATTTTCATTATTATACTTGTATAGGTATATCTATTTGCATTGTGAGTAATAGACAAACATATTAATAATGTTTTAGAATTGCTGTTGTTGAAAGAGAAAAATCAAAATTTAAGTTCAAATCTAAATTCAAAACTATGAATACGAAATTGAAGAACTTAACTAGGAAATGATTGACATAACAAATATAAAAAATAAATTAAAAAAAAAAAACTATTGATTGTAATAAGAGCTTTGGTACTCTTTTTTCAATATATTTGCAAAAAATGAATTATAATCATATATAGAATACACTAGACTCTAATTTAGGAAAAAAAACAATCTTTAGAAATTATTTGCTAACTTATAGCAATCTCTAGAAATTAGGTCCTAACTCTAGCGATTAACAAAAAAGACAAATCCCAATCAAATATGTTAATATCTTTCAATACTCCCCCTTAAGCTAGTGAGCACATGTTGTTCATACCCAACTTGCTTTGACAGGCCCCAATCCTTATACACTTTTTTCATACACTTGGCAGCCTGTTGGTCACCCCACGGTAACCTTCTAGTCGATATCTAATCCAGCTGAAAGGTTCCCGTAAAGTTAAGTCGTTTGTTCTACTGAAAATCCTTTTATAACTTTTTAGAAATCTCTTTTCAAAATGGAATTAGGTGGAATTTTTTTTTTTCCTTTTAAGTGTATATTTGCAAAACAAGGTTATATAAAAATTTCGATTGTACAACGACTATTTTTCTAAAAATTCCATCCTGCAAACATTTACATAAAACCTGTACACTTTTCTAATCATTCAATTCTCAACTTTTGGGTCCAAGACCCTCTTTTGCTTTATCCATAAGCAACCACAAACATACTTTCAGTTTAAAATACAACATAAAAATCATTTACATATCATGCATAATTACATTACACATTTTTCTAAAAATTACATGCAATCACATACAAAAGTTATTTTACAAGTTTTCAAAAGCATATATGACAAACATGCATAATACAGCTGCACACGACTAATTCCACATACTCTTGGGTCGGAGTCCCTGCAACAGACGAATCTATACTTGCACCTACTCATGAGGAGGTTTTATTTATAAAACATAAAATAATGGGTGAACTAAACGAGCTCAGTGAGTGTCATACGTATCTATTCAAACTTTACTTTCAAAATTAAACCTCTCTAAAGTTTAAAAATGTTTCATAAATACTTTAATGCTGAAAACCATATATGATTTAACTACATGAATAAACATTTATAATAATTATAAATCATGCATCGTAAAATTAAACTCAGTAATATATTGAAAACGAATTTTCTGGTTTCGAAAAATTATTTTAAAACGTTTTTCAAATCTGGATTATATAAAATAGCATTTTGCAGATTTTTATTCTTCTACTGTAAAATATAAACAGTGGTGTCAATAAAACTTTCGAAAAGCCTCTAAGTGAAATAAGTCGATCACTGATAGTTCATACCACATGGTACCCTAGGTATGAAGTGGAATTTACCCTTGCTCACGTAGGATAGGAGCTAGCCATTATATATCTCTATACTTGCATAGGCTACACACTAAACTGGACTAATTGATACAGTTCATCCTTCTGTTAATGACAAACACCCCTGACACTAAACTGGACTAATTGATACAGTTCATCCTTCTGTTAATGAAAGACACCCCTGACACTATCATGCACGCATTAAGGCACTCTGATCGAAAATATCTGAGATACCTGCAGGTCGTACCATAGGCTTACGAAACATATTATTTTTCATCATCCAATCCATTTCTCATATAAAGTTTCCAAAATTCATGCATGAGGTTTTCATGCTAAAACTTATTTACTATAAAAGTTAACTTTCAAGCATTCAACGTTTGAATTTAAATTTAACACGTAAAATTTATAGTGAATAGAAAACAATTGCATCAAAGCATTTTGAAATGACTAACACCTATTGTTAACTCAAGATAAAACATAATTTAAGGTTCCCTTGTTTTTACTTTACCTACACATGATCACATTCTATTTTTAGGCAACGTTACAATCAAGGTTATCCACACATACTCTTCCATTGTCATGCTATATAACCTAGTTTTGGCCGTGAGATTCATCATTCAACATCCAATGGATTTCTTTTTAATTCCATATTATTTTCATCACTAACATAGCCCATGAAATCATCCAAAACAACCAAAAACAATTGTATATGACTTGAATGTATTAATGGCCGAATACATAGCATTTCTATACACCATACTTTTGCTTCTTATTTCAACATCCTAATTTGATATTTTAGCACATCTATATGCATGAAATCACTCAAATAAATTAAATACAACTTGAACCATGTAATCCCATCCTTTGTCGTATACTACACCCAACATAATACCAAGATTTCTTCAAATTTCCACTTGAAATCACATTAAAATCACACCAAATCTCATATTAAGGAAACTAATATCCTAAACAACATTAACTTAAATTTTAATCAAAAGTTATCTTTACTAGTAAGCTTACCAACTTCTCTTGGATTACTAGTCTACCCTTCCACAAGTTTGAGATCTCAAAACCTTAGATCCATATATAAAAATCACATATAATTCATTAGAGACCATTAATCTAAATATTTAAACATATAAGTCATGAAAACTTTGATCTTACCACTTGAAATCAACTTGATATTGATAAATTTCACTCCTAGGCTTGAAAACACCTTGGTATGGCCTTAAAACACTCAAAAATGGCTCAAAATGATCAAATACAACTGTTGTCTTTGGTTTCCCTCTTTTGGCCGAGACCTTTCTCCCTCTCAAATGAGTTGCCTTTTCTTTTTCTAATTGAGTTCAACTTTATATAGTCTTTAATTGCCTTAACATTTTGCCCCTAAACTAAGCTTATATTTATAAGTTTGCCATCGGTTAGGTTTGGAGAATTTTGATTGGTTGAAACCTAAAAACCATTTCAATCCTAACTAGTTCCATTCTATTTCAACCAAAGGCTAACTAGTTAGTTAGTTTGTCTCCAAAATTACTCATATGCTATCCTTATCTCTGCACTCACATACACTCTCTCATATTTTAAATTTTCCAAAATGTCCTTATACATATCTTAAACTAATTTATTTAATTATACCCCCTTTTTGGTAATTCCTTTGACACCAATTTCATGTTAAACCTTAATCAATTATCATACAACTTCTCATATTCGAATTTATCTCCTGTCTATCTAAAAATTTTATTAGAATTCAGTTACATATTTGGACACTTTAAATTACTTTATTATTCTATAACTAATGGCATGTTTTACACGGTACATATACAGTACTAGAATTAGAAGGGTATATTACATGTTAACAATATATTAAAATGAGTAACTTGATAGTGCTTTAGTGAAGATGTTTGCAAGCTGCCCATTTGTTGAAACATAGGGAGTACAAATCAAGCCACTTTCAAGTTTTTCTTTCATGAAGTGTTGGTCCACTTCAACATGCTTTGTGTGATCATGTTGCACTAGATTGTGAGCTATATTAATTGCAAACTTCTTGTCACAATATAGCTTCATGTTCCCTTCCCATTTGACTCTTAAGTCTTCCAAGATAATCTTTAGCCATAATAGCTCGCATATCCCATATGCCATCACTTTGAACTCTGCTTTAGCGCTTGATCTAGCCACTATAGCTTATTTTTTACTTCTCTATGGCACCTAATTCCTCCAAAAAAGTGTGATAACCAAATGTTGACCTACGATCAACCATTGATCTAACCCAATCTGCATCTGTGTTGGCCTCCAAACTTAGTCCATTATGGTTCTGAAATAGAACACCTTTTCTAGAGGTAGATTTCATGTACTGGAGGATTGTATGCACAATTTCTAAGTGGGATTCCTTTGGAGAGTGCATGAACTGGCTGACTACACTCACTACATAGGCAATATTAGGTCTTGTGTGATATAGATAAATGAGTTTCCCAACTAGCCTTTGGTATCTCCCCCTATCAACTATTCATCTTCATGTACTCCTAATTTGTGATTTCGCTCAACTGGAATGTCTTAACGCTTACAACCAAGCGTACCTATCTTCTTGAGAAGGTCAAGGATGTATTTTTGTTAAGATATAAAGATGCTATCTTTTGAATATGCCACTTCTATACCTAAAAAGTATCTTAGCTTCCCCAATTCTTTTATCTCAAACTCCACAACTAGTTGTCTTCTTAGTTTCTCAATCTCTTCAAAGTTATCTTCGATGACAATAATGTCATCCACATAAACAATCAACATCGTAACCTTCCCATACTTTGATCTTTTGATGAATAGTATACGATCACCTTGGCTCTATTTGAAATTAATATTATTCATTACATTAGAGAATCTCCGAAACCAGGCTCTAGGTGTAAAGCCTAGAATTTTCTCTTTTTATGAGAAATAAAATTTTTTGGTGAATAATATTTTCGTATGAATAATATTTTTAAGTGAATAGTAATTTTTGGTAAACAGATCCTAAAAATTGTGAATAATGACTTTTTTGATGAATAATATTTTTGTGTGAATAGTATTTTTAGGTGAATAGTATTTTCGTATGAATATTAATTTTTGAAAAATGAGCTCATAAATCAAAAGTTCCGGAATAAATATTAGAGTTAAAAGAAACTGAAATGGATTGAAAATGAGTTCATTTGAATAGATTATAAGTGATCTGAAG
Organism: Dimocarpus longan; assembly: GCA_022984855.1. Classification (NCBI taxonomy): domain Eukaryota; kingdom Viridiplantae; phylum Streptophyta; class Magnoliopsida; order Sapindales; family Sapindaceae; genus Dimocarpus; species Dimocarpus longan. Next base: position 7,402,706 of record CM041022.1, read on the forward strand.
TTATTGAACAAAAATGTCATTTTCGAAAAATAATGGGTATTGATGATTTTACACCTATTTGAAATTTTTTAAAGTATGAAATTAAGAGATAAGATACCCAATTAGAGTATTACATGATCAATTAGATGATTGAATGACCAGGGAATATTTTCGAAAATTATTTAGGCATGAATATAAATAAAATGCATTAAGGGCATTTTAGGAAGTTTGGAAATATGAAATGGAGCATAAAGTGGCATGAAAGGGAGAGGAGAGCATGAAGTGGCGTGAAAGATAGCATGAAAGGAGAAGATAAGAATGACAAGTGGAGACAAAATAGACTAGAAGACAAAAGATAAGGCCATATAATTGAATTGGAATAAAATTAAAATTGAGATTTGTTTTTAAAATTTCATCAATCAAAAGCTTTCAAGACTAACCAATGGCATAATTGAAAATTTGAAGTTAGTTTGGGGGCAAATGTTAGAGTAAGTGAGGACTATATATAGTGAAGTGAATGAAAGAAAAAAATAAAAAAAAAAGAAACAAAGGAGTAAAGTCAACCAAAAAGAGAGAAAGGAAAGGGTTTTCGGTCATTTAAGGAAAACTGCAGACAACAACTATTCTTGGAGGTTTTGAGGTCATTTTGAAGTGTTTGGAGGTCATATCAAGGGTGTGTACAAGTCTAGGAGTGAAATCCATCAATATCAAGTTGATTTCAAAAGATAAGGTTTGAGTTTTCATGAACTAATTTGTGTAAACTTTGAAGTTTATAGTTTCTAATTGAATATTTATGCATTGATTTAGAGTTTAGAGACTTGAAGTTGTGGGAAAACAAGTCTAAAGACCCAAGAGCCATTGGTAAGGATACTAATGAAAATGAAAATTTGATTTGAGCTTGAGTTGATGGTGGTTTGTATACTAGTAACTTTGCCATGGTATTTGGTGTGATTTTGATGTGAATTCAAGTGTGAAACTTGAAGAAAGGTAATGTTATGTGATTCAGGCAAAGAAGGAATTCTATGGTCCAATTTGAGTTCAAGTTATTTGAATGATTTTCATGCATGTAAATGTGTTGAAATATTGGATTTTGATGTTGAAATTAAAAGCAAAAATATGGTGTGTTAAGCTTCCATGTTTTGGCCATGTTGAGTTTGAAGTGGTAGATAATTGTTTTTAGGTGTTTTGAATGATTTCATAGCTTGTGTTGATGATGGGATTGACATAAAATTAAGAAGGGATGCATTGGAATGTTAAATGAATGTGTTATGGTCAAACTTTGTTTAATTGAATAAGTGTGATGTTTTATGGAATTAACTTGATTTTATACTCTTATACATGTGTTTGAGTAGGATTGTGATGAGAAAAATTGAATAAGATTGATGGTGTAAAAGTTGGTCAAGGTTCAGCCAACATAGGATAAAATGGTCCAAAAATATGTTTAATGTATTGATGTGAAATTTGGACTTCGATTGTAGTGTTTTACATGCCTAGATGTTAAGAAATCCGAAAGAAATTTATATGCGAATAATTGAGATTGGTACGCTTTGAATAAGAGTGTTTCGAAATACTAATGTAACTAGGCGTTTATGTATTAATGCATGTCTATAGAAGTGTGCGTACGAATAACTTGGGTTACGACGTTACCTAAAAATAGAATGTGAAATTACGTAGGTACCGGGAAGGTGCGAGAACCCGAAATTTTGGGATTATCGTGAGCTAGGGAAAGGTGAGTGTTCCTTCAAAATATTTCGATACGAGTATATTTCTATTCGTAATGATTTTACATGTTAAATTTAAATTCATGCTTCGAATGCTTGAAAGTTGATGTTTATTGTAAATGAGTTCTTGTATGAAAACCTTCTGTATGGATTGCGAAGATTTTGCATGAAATATGGATTTGTGAATTTTACACGAAGTATGAATTGTGTGATGAAAAGCAGCATGTTTATAAATGTTTTTGTAAGCTCATGGTATGCCTTATAGGTATCTCGGATATTACCGGTAATGATAGTGTACCCTAAGCGATGCAGGGTTCCGCTCGTAGCGATGTAGGATTCCGCTACTTAGTTACCAGACATATGGTCTAAGCGATGCAAGATTATGCTTAGAGCAATGCAGAATTCCGCTCTGCCATATACCTAGAGTGCCATGTGGCATTCAGACGCCGGTGGTTGGCTGATTTTATTTCACAGACAGATTTTTTAAGAAATTTGTGATGCCACCACTTTTTTATAATTTACAGCAAAAATCACATGATACATGCTGCTATGTTTTTAGGTTGGAAAGCTCTTCAGAATTGTTTTCCAAAATCTAGAAAAATTTGTTTTTCTATGTCATTAAATTTTAGTTTTACTATGCATGATTTATATTTGTATTGAATATTGATACATGTGTTAATTTCAGATGAGATACTCAGAAAATGCATTTCAGTCTTATAGTATTGAAACAGTTATGAAATGTCTTAAAGTTTTCTTTAGGAAGACTATTTTCAAGAATATAATTTGAATAAAAACCTATGACACTCACTGAGCTCGTATAACTCACATATTGCTTTATGTTTTATAAATAAAACCTCTCCAGCGACAGGTGCAGGGACAGGTGCGTCAGTAGCAGAGACTCCAACCCAGGATTAGATGGATCGAGTCGTGTGTGATGCTGTGACTATCTATTTTGTACATCTTTGAAAACTATATTTTAAATGATTGTGTAAACTTCCTTATGGTTTTAAAAAGTGTATAAATGAAAATATGCATGATATGTAAATATGCTTTAATTTATCTTTGAAACCAATATCATGTTTGTGGTTGCTTGTGGATTGACAAAAATAGGCCTGAGGCCTAGAAGTTTGAGGAAATTGTTTGTTTTAGAAGTGTATAAATTTTCTTATAAATGTTTGTAGGGTGGTATTTTCAGAAAAACAGTCGATATATTGTCAAAACTTTTATAAAACTGTTTTGAAAGCATATGGTAGAAAGAAAAATATTCCACCCGTTTCCGTTAGAAAAGAGATTTCTAAAAATATTTTTAGTAAAAGGAAAAACGACTTAACTTCACGGAAACCTTCTAATCGGATCAGACATTGGTTGGAGGGCCACTGTGGAGTTATCGGTGGACTGCTGTCTGTACGAAATCAGACGTATAGAAACGACTAAAAATGAATTACAATCATATATAGAATACACTAGACTCTAATTTAGAAAAAAAAAACAGTCTTTAGAAATTATTTCCTAACTTATATCAATCTCTAGAAATTAGGTCCTAACTATACCTATTTACAAAAAAGACAAATCTCAATAAAATATATCAATATCTTTCAATACTCCCCCTTAAGCTGGTGAGCAAATGTTGTTCATATGCAGCTTGCTTACAATGTATTGTAATGAGTGACTTGATAGTTCTTTAGGGAAGATGTCTGCAAGCTGCCATTTGTTGAAACATAAGGAGTACAAATCAAGCCACTTTCAAGTTTTTCTTTCATGAAGTGTCGGTCCACTTTAACATGCTTTTTGTGATCATGTTGCACTGGATTGTGAGCTATATTGATTGCAAACTTGTTGTCGCAATATAACTTTATGCTCCCTTCCCATTTGACTCCTAAGTCTTCCAAGATAATCTTTAGCCATAATAGCTCGCATATTCCATGTGCCATCACTTTGAACTTTGTTTCAGTGCTTGATCTAGCTATCATAGCCTATTTTTTACTTCTCCATGTCACCAAATTCATAACCAAATGTTGATCTATGATCCACTACTGATCCAACTCAATTTGCATCTATGTAGGCCTCCAAACTTAGTCCACTATGGTTCTTAAATAGATCACCTTTTCTAGGGGTAGATTTCAAGTACTGGAGGATTCTATACATAGTTTCTAAGTAGGATTCCTTTGGAGAGTGCATGAACTGGCTGACTACACTCACTGCGTAGGCAATATCAGGTCTTGTGTGATATAGATAAATCAGTTTCCTAACTAGCCTTTGGTATCTCCCCTTGTTAACTATTATATCATCTTCAGCTACTTCTAATTTGTGATTTCGCTTAATTGGAATGTCTAAAGGCTTGTAGCTAAATATACCTATCTCCTTGAAAATGTCAAGGATATATTTCTGCCAAGATATGAAGATGCCATTTTTTGAATATGCCATTTCTATACCTAAAAAGTATCTCAGCTTCTCCAATTCTTTTATCTCAAACTCCACAGCTAGTTGTCTTCTAAGTTTCTCAATCCCTTCAAGGTTATCTCCAATGACAATAATGTCATTCGTATAAACAATCAACATCGTAACCTTCCTACACTTTGATTTTTTGACGAATAGTGTATGATCACTTGGCTCTGTTTGAAATTCATGTTCTTCATTGCATTACAGAATCTCTAAAACTAGACTCTAAGGGACTGTTTTAGTTTCTATAGAGCCTTTTTTAACCTACAACCACTATTATCTCTAAAATTGTTGGTAAAACCAATAGGTGGCTCCATGAAAACCTCGTCACTTAACTCCCCATGCAAAAATGCATTATTGACATCAAATTGCTACAAAGACCACTCAAGATTAGCTACTAATGATAAAAGAACTCTGATAGTATTCATTTTTGCAACAAGAGCAAATGCCTCTTAGTAGTCTACTGCATAAATTTGTATGCATCTCTTAGCTACAAGTATAGCTTTATATCTCTCCAAGGTCCTATTAGACCTATATTTTACAACAAATACACATTTACATTGATGGAAACTAAGGTAGCACATATGGAGGACAATTAGACAATTGGGCAACGAGGCAATTGAAGATAGTCGAGCTGATTGATGAAGACAAGTGGACTTTATTAGGCTTCAATCCTAATGCAAATTGAGCTATTATTTATTTGTTTATATATTATTTATTTGTTTATATTAATTTGGGTCTAATTTGTATTATGAGTTGGACTTTAATTTAGTTTAGTCTATTTAATTTTACGTTTGGCTTTTTGCGGTGAGACATTTAATTTAATTCAAGACCTAAATGTGTTTAGTTAAGCCCAATTGTTATGGAGTTAGGGTTTCACACTAGGGTTTCATTTATTTGTCTATAAAAAGGCATATAACCCGATTGTAGCCAACTTCTTGATTAAAAGAATGGAGATTTATTTCTCTTTTATTCTTTATAAACATATGATTTTATCAAGCTATGTTTATGGATATCGAAATCATGAATTATCTCCCACCTTCTCATCTATGTCGTAAAAGTGGCGTCAATATCATTCTTATGATCATTTTGGTTTTTGATTATCATATATTCAATGGATCAAAATTTTTTATAATTTTAGTTTTTGAATGACATAATCAGTGGATCAAAATTCTTTAAAATTTTGGTTCTTGAATAATATAATCAATGAGTCAAAGTTTTTATTTTTTTATTATAAACATGCTTTGATCTTTCTTAGGGTTATTTTTCAATTTGACTGTGGGTGTCGTATCTTTATATACAGGGTTCGCATTGGTTATTATCAGAACTTTGGGAATTAACTCTAGTTTAAATTATCAATTTATTTTTCTTGTTTCAATTTTTATTTATTTTACTGAATATTAGGGTTTTGTTGTTTATTTTTTCCCACATGTTGGTTATTGTTGGTTTGGCTGAATAACTATCCTTATTGCACAGTCCACCATCAATTCATTATATACATATATATTTGTTCTTTTGTTTCTCGTAGTATGCAAACCACTACCAGGTCTGTTCTGCTTTGTTTTCACTATGATATTTTAACTTTGTTTTTGTCTTTTTCTTTTTAGTCTTGATGCACACCAATAACCGTTATCATTTTTTTTTTCTTTAATTTTCCTCCCTTTGATCTGTCGCATGTATATTTTGGTCTTGTTTTTCTTTCATGTTTTGCACCTTTCTTGATTCTCTTTATTTATATATAACCATTATTGTGATCGAATTCTTGTTTAATTCATATTGCCTCATATCATATAAGTATTCCAAGTCTGATCTATTTGTGTCTCCACATTATTTTGTCCCTTCATCTTGCTAATTTGATTTCTGCATCAGCTGCTCTGTTCTCTTTCTTGTTTTCTGGTTTGAGTCTTGTTTCTTGTTTTGTCTTGATAGCTTGTTTTAATTATTGTGTGCATTTTGGTTTGATTTAAAAAGAAGGGAAAGGTTTGAGCATGGAACAAGAGTGTTGAATGCCAAAAATGTGAATAAGTGGAGTGAAACAGGTGAGATTTTTTTTTTTTCTAAAATTCTTTTTAGGTTTCAATTACACTTTCAGAAAACAATAAAGATGGGTGATAAATTAAGGACAAATCATTTTGAGGAAACAGGAAATGATGAAAACAAAGGTAGCACTCATGGAGGAGAATTAGATAATTGGATAATGAGGCAATTGAAGATAGTCGGGTTGATTCATGAAGGTTATTGGACTTTATTAGGCTTCAATCCTAATGCAAATTAAGCTATGATTTATTTGTTTGTCTTAATTTGGGCCTAATTTGTATTACGAGTTAAGTTTTAATTTAGTTTAGTCTATTTAACTTTATGTTAGACTTTTTGGGTTGAGATATTTAATATAATTTAAGCTCAAGTAAGTATGTTTAGCCCAACTATTAGGGAGCTAGGGTTTTGTGTTAAAGTTTTATTTATTTGTCTATAAAAAAGCATGTAACCTTGAGCAAAAAGAACAATGATAATGTAGTCAACTTCTTGATTAAAAGAATAAAAATTTATTTCTCTTTTGTTTTTCATAAACATGTGATCTTATTAAATTATGTTTGTGACGATCGAAATTATGACTTATCTTCCATCTTTTCATCTATGTTTTGGGAGTAGCATTGTAACGGACTACCCACCTCCGATCGATGGCCCGATCAACCAATCCGGTCTAGCCACAACCCAACTAGATGGAGTGCGGTCTAGTCTACCACCGGACCCAGACAGGTACTGTCCCTCTACCTTTTGAGGGATTTTCATGCCTCCCTCACCACTCGAACCCAAGAACAAAGGCATATAGTCATTTGAGAAGCATGGTGAGTACCATTTGAGCTAGCTCAAATGGTACTCACCATGCTTCTCAAATGACTATATGCCTTTGTTCTTGGGTTCGAGTGGTGAGGGAGGCATGAAAATCCCTCAGAAGACAGAGGGACAGTACTAGATCAAATGGTACTCACCATGCTTCCCAAATGACTATATGTCTTTGGTCTTGAGTTCGAGTGGTGGGGGAGGTATGGAAATCCCTCAGAAGGTAGAAGGACAGTACCTGTCTGGGTCCGGTGGTGGATTGGGCCAGACTCTACCTGACTGGGCTATGATTGGGCCGGATTGGTCAATCGGGCAATCGATTGGGGGTGAGTAGTCCATTCTAAGCATCAATATCATTCTTGTAATAATTTTGGTTCTTAATTATCATATATTCAATGGATCAAAATTGTTTATAATTTTAGTTCTTGAATAACATAATTAATGGGTTAAAGTTTTCATTTTAAACCTGTTTTAATCTTTGTTGGGATTGTATTTCAATTTTATTATGGCTGTCGTATCTTTATATTCAAGATTTGCGTCATACCCCCTACTAGTTTCTTCTCTTTAGGTAATTCAACCACTTCTCATGTCTTATTTTTCTCTAGTGCTCTCATTTCCACATTCATGGCAAGTTTCCATTTCTCATCCCTAAGTGCCTCTTGGACTGTTTGTGGGATTTTAATATTATGTAATTCAGTGAGAAAGGCATTGTGCATAGAGAAAAGTCTATAAAAGGAGATAAAGTTAACTATGGGATGTTTTGTGCGTTTTCGGGTTTCTTTCCTAATAGCAATCGGTACATCTAGGCTTGTGAATTTTGGTTTAGTAGTTTGAATAGTCTCATGGGAATTTTTTTGAGATGGAAGAGAATGTTTAATACCTGCTATTGGTTTGGCTTTTTGGGCTAGCGTCGGTTGAGGTTCAAACTTCTTCCTTCTTGAATATACTTGCAATGGCAAGGTTGTATTACCTGTTTTCTTAGTTTCAGTAGGGACTATTTCTGTTGAATTTTTAGTTTCAGTTTTTGCTAGAGGAAATTTCTAGTTCAGTTTTTGGTGGTTTTTTAGCTTTTGGTTTGAGTTTTAGTAGGGAAAGAGAGAGAGGACTATATAGAGGAATTGAAGAAATATCATCAAGGTCATCAAACCCCCCATACTCATACTCTTTTTATCTTTAAATGGCTTCTCTTTTTGAAGATAAGTTTCAGCAAAAAAAAAATAAAAAAAAAACTTTATTTTCAACAAAGTTCACATCTCTAGACACAGAAAACCTTTTTGAAAAAATTGCTCCTCATTTTCCTATACCAAAAGAAACATCAATTCAGCCCAAGCAAAATATTTGGGCAGGTGTCAGTACAGTTTTGGCTTTTCTTCACCATAAGCATCTATGATTTTCAACCTGAATTAGGTAAGTGGCTATTATTTCCCATAAAATGAGAATTATGTTAGGGATTCTTAGAGAGAGAATAATAGAAAAAACTTACAAAGAGAAAAAGAGAACGACGATTGGTGGGTCGGGTTTCCCTAGTTCCATGTTGGCATTCGGACAGGGGTGGGTGGAGGTTGGCAATCAGTGAGATGCGACACTGAGGAGGTGCGACGGTCAAAGAAAAATGTTGGATACTAAGAGAGTGAACGCCGGTGGGTAGAGGTGCGCCGATGAGGTGCGACGGTGGTGCATGGATGTGCGACTGTGAAAAGGTCGGATGGTGGGTTGGGATTCCTAGAGATAGAATGTGAGCAAAAGGTTGGGAATAGAGAGAGAGAGAGAGAGAGTGAAACGTTTGGTAGAGAGAGTGACTAACAAAAAGGGGTAGGTCAAGGGCATTTTCGTCCAAAAAAAGACATTGTGCAGAGATTTAAAAAACAAAGGTCATTTCTCAAGTGGGTTATCAAAAAAGGGAACAAAACAATTTAATTTAAGCCCAAGTGAGTATGTTTAGCCCCGTTGTTAGGGAGCTAGAGTTTTGTGTTAATGTTTTATTTATTTGTCTATAAAAATGCATGTAACCTTGCTCAAAAAGAACAATGATGATGTAGTCAACTTCTTGATTAAAAGAATATAAATTTATTTCTTTTATCAAGCTATGTTTATGGCGATCGAGATCATGACTTATCTTCAACCTTTTCATCTATGTTTTGGGAGTGGCGTTAATATCATTCTTGTAATAATTTTGTTCTTGATTATCATATATTCAATATGTCAAAATTCTTTATAATTTTGATTCTTGAATAACATAATTAATGGGTCAAAGTTTTCATTATAAACCTGTTTTAATCTTTGTTGGGATTGTGTTTCAATTTGATTATGAGTGTCGTATCTTTATATTCGAGATTTGCATCATACCCTCTACTAGTTTCTTCCCTTTAGGTAATTCAACCACTTCTCATGTCTTATTTTTCTCTGGTGCTCTCATTTCCACGTTCATGGCAAGTTTCCATTTGTCATCCCTAAGTGTCTCTTGGACTATTTATGGGATTTTAATGTTATGTAATTCAGTGAGAAAAGCTTTGTGCATAGAGGAAAGTCTATAAAAGGAGATAAAGTTAGCTATGGGATGTCTAGTGCATTTTCAGGTTTCTTTCCGAATAGCAATTGGTACATCTAGGCCTGTGAATTCTGGTTGAGCAGTTTGAATAGTCTCATGGGAATTTTTTTGAGATGGAAGAGGATGTTCAGTACCTGCTATTGGTTTGGCTTCTTGGGCTTGCATCGATTGAGGTTCAAACTTCTTCCTTCTTGAATATACTTACAGTGGCAAGGTTGTACTACCTGTTTTCTTGGTTTCAGCTAGGACTATTTCTGTTGAATTTTTAGTTTCAGTTTTTGCTGGAGGAAAAGAAGCTGACTTTTCAATTTCTGGTTTAGTTTTTGGTGGTTTTTTAACTTCCGGTTTGAGTTTTAGTAGGGAAAGAGAGAGAGGACTATATAGAGGAATTGAAGAAATATCATCAAGGCAATCAAACCCCAGACTCATACTCTTTTTATCTTTAAATGGCTGCTCCTTTTGAAGATAAGTTTCAGCATTAAAAAAAAAAAAAAAAAACTTTATTTTCAACAAACGTCACATCCCTAGACACCAAAAACCTTTTTGAACTAGGATGGTAGCATTTATATCCCTTTTTTGATGGTGAATAGCCAAGAAAGTCACATCTAAATAGTTTAGGTAAGAGTTGGGTCATCCTAGTAGAGTCTGGGTAGAACTGAGATAGAATACTTATTAGAGTTTTATTCTCTAAAGTCGGTTTATAAGATGAGCTGTAGCTAATATAGCCTCCCCCCAACAGGATTTAGGTACTTTTTCTCAAATAAAATGGCATGACTTATTTCAAGAAGGTGACGATTTTTTTGTTCAGCCACCCCATTCTGTTAGGGAGTTTTGTGCATAAACACTGGTACATAACCCTTTCTTTTTGAAAAAATGGTGAGAGAATTTGGTTGAAGTATTTTTTCCTATTATCAGATCTAATAGTTTTAATTTTAACCTAAACTAATTTTGAATTATGTTAAAGAACATAGGAATGATAGAACTAACATCGGATTTGTTTTTCATAAGAAACAACCATGTAACTCGAGTACAATCATCAATAAAGGAAACAAACTAGCAAGCTCTAGTAATATTGGTAGTCCTACAGGGACCCCAAACATCGGTATGAATCAAAGAGAAAGGATATAAAGATTTATTATCACTTAATGGAAATGAAACACGATGATGTTTGGCTAACTGGCATACTTCACAATGAAATGATTTATCATCTAAACCATGAAACAAACGAGGAAACATAGTTCTCAATACAGAAAAAAATGGAAATCCTAAACGAAGGTGATGAAGCCAAACTAGTGTTTTCTTTAGTAAGAATTTTTCTGAAAAATGAGAGGAAGGTAAATGTTCATAGCCCTTGCCATTACTTGTATCCAAGAAGTAGAGTCTGTCCCTTTCTCTAGCAAGCCCAATCGTCCTCCCCATAGTTAGTCACTAAAAAATACAATGTTTAGGAAAAAATGTCCCTTTGGAATTTAGGTCTGTTACAATTTGATATATTGGCAGCAAATTAACAAAGAGTTTAGGCTCATGAAGGACTAATTTTAGCGAAAGAGTAGGTGTAAGAGTGATGGTTCCTTTTCTAGCTACCGATGCAAGAATTCCATCAGCAACTTGAGTTTTCGGGACAAGGGGTATATGTTGTGAACTGGTTAGGAGAATTTGTCATGTGATCCGTGGCACCTGAGTCAACTATCCAATTCTCATACAACTTATAGTCCTTTGAGGTGCTAAAGGTTTTTGAGGAAAAAAATACTTACCTGAATGTGCCAATGAGCACGAGCCAGCTGGTTTATCAAGTGAAGTGAGGAGACCTCTAATTTTCTCAATTTCCTCCTTGTTTAATGTGCTGATTTCCAAATTGTTGTTTTTCTTCTCTTGATTCGGTTTGTAATCACCTACAACAACATTTGCTTGGCTGCTCTATGGAATATATTGTTGTTCCTTGGTATTGTTTCTGCCAAATGGTGGTTTTCCTTTTAGTTTTTAGCACATCTCCTTCGTATGGCTTGGTTTCTTGCAGTAGTTACACCAAAGACCTTCTTTATTGATTGGTGGTTTATATGGCTCTCCTTAGTTCTCATTGTTTGGGCTCAAAGTGTTGAAATTTTTTTGAGATTGTGTTTTAACCACCGCTAATGCAGATCTTTCATCGCTAGGCATGGTCAACATCACATTCCTTCTCTCTTCTTTAGCATGGATGATAAAAAATACCTCATTTACAGAGGTTAATTTTTCTCTTCCAAGAACTTGTACCCGTATTTGATCAAACTCCACATTGAGTCCAGCCACAAAACTTATAGATCCTCTCATTTTCCACAAACTATAGTAGAGTAGTGGTATCATCACTACATTTCATTTTATGTTTTGACAGTAATCAAGTTCCAGCCATAATCCTTTCAAAGTGTTGTAGAACTCTGTAATAGACATTGTACCTTGTTTTATTGAATGAATCTTTGTTTTGATCTCGAAAATCAAGGCTACATCCTTGACTTTGGAATACTTCTGCTTTACTGCGTCCCATATCTCCTTGGTTGTAGTAAAAAACATGAAAGTTCTGCTTATCTCTGGTTTCATTGAATTCTAAAGCCATGACGTGATTGAAGAGTCTTCCACATCCCATGCTTCAAAGTGTGGATCACCCGCACTCAACATAGGACCAGTCAGTGGCTGAGTTTCGCTTTCTCCTTCAGATATATTTTTACTAATTGAGACCATACCAAATAATTTTCCATTGAGTCGATATGAACGTTGTAGGTTTTTATACTCACCAGGTGGTAATTTTTCAGGTTGGTCTGGTTCTGTGTTGGTTGGAACTATTGTTTTAGATGTGATAGACATTATGGAATCTTTTGTACGGTTGTAATTAAAGGTGATAGATTAGGAGAAGAAAGAAAAACAGACTAGAGGTATTGAGAGTTAAAACAAAATCAGAATAAGGAAAAAAACGAACAATGAAGTCAAATATTGAAGGTAATGAAGGTCCAATGAAAATTTTCAGAAAGAACTCTAAGGCTCTGATGCCATGAAGATAAATCTGTCTTTTTTCAGTATATTTACAAAAAATGAATTACAATCATATATAGAATACACTAGACTCTAATTTAGGAAAAAATTAATCTCTAGAAATTATTTCATAACCTATAGCAATCTCTAGACATTAGGTTCTAACTATAGCTATTTACAAAAAAGACAAATCCCAATCAAATCTGTCAATATATTTCAATATATTATATAATGAAATTGATTTAATATATATTTAATTTATTTTAACAGTCCAGTACTATTTAAACAAACTTGATAAGTATCTTATTTAAATGTATGTATAGAAATGAGATTTTATCAAAATACAACCTTGGATCATAGAATTTCATAGCAGCGAATGTTGTAACACTTCAGGGTTTAGAAGCAGCAACATCAATCGAATGAAAGCTAAAAGAATACAGTAAAAGTATAAAAAGAAGACACTACCAGGTCTGACTTTAACATGAAAAACATCAAAATACAACCTCGATGTCTCGCTAACTATACAAAAAGTGTCTTCACTCTGATTCATTGTTAGAATAATCACTCCAATTTTATTGTAACAAATCAGAATATATAAAGGTGAACATAAGAATTGTATTAAGTGATGTACAGAGAATTCCAGGAGATAGCTTAGCTTAGTGAATTGATGCATATCTCCGATTTATTGGTAGAAATAATCACTCTAGTCTTGCTGTAACAAATCGGAACATATAAAGGTGAACATAGGAATTGTTTTAAAAGATATACAGAGAAGTCCTGGAGATTGCTTAGCTTAGTGAATTGATACATACCTCTTATTCATAGGTAGAATAATCACTCCCGTCTTACTGTAACAAATCAGAATATATAGAAAGGTGAAAATTGGAATTGTACTAAAAATTTAAAACATATATAGAGAAGTCCTGGAGATTGCTTAGCTTAATGAATTGATACATACCTCTTAATTGTTCATGGAGTTGTTGTATGGCTGTATTAACATCAACGTCTGGACATAGTTTAATTGATCGCCTGCCACTTTTGACTCCATGTAACTTTGGTGTGGTTAACTCTCCTTGAGACAAAATCTTCATATTTGGACAGTCGTGCACATCTAATTCTTCTAAAGATGGGAATTCTAAGGTGAAATTCCAAGAGCAGAAACTTGTTAGACTTGGTAAATTATGGAGAATCAAGCACTTCAAGTTGCTGAAAAGAATTTTATCCCCTGTTACATCTCCATGATTTCTTAGTACTTCAACAATCTTTTCGCACCTGCATATTGTCAAGCTAACAAGCTTCACCAGATTTTTGGCCATGGAGAATGTTCCAATATGTTCCAAACTATTGCAATCATAAACTTCCAGACTTGTTAGATTTTGGAAAGAAGCAGAAGGTGGCATTAGACTGATGAAATTGTCACACCCACCTACTTTTATGTTTTCAAAATTTGGAAGAATTAAAGTCCAATTTGAAGTTTTGTTTCCACATGTACTTCACATCCCCAATGTAGCAAAGAACAGGTTGGTCTGCATCTAACAAATCATCTGCTTTGGAGTACATATCAAGAACTACAAGTGTTTTAAAGTTTCGAAAGAGAGGTTCTGGATCCTGGCCATGCCACATCATCATGAGATCTTTTCCAGCTAATGTCAAATTCGATCTCCAAGCACGGGAGGGCCTAGCAACCAATCATATATAAGCATATAGTTGTTATGTTCCTTCAAACGATATCACAGACTATACATAAAACAATTACATATTAATTTAAATAGAGGGGAAAAAATTAACCAATTTACTTGGCAGGAAATTGTCAACTAAAATCCAGTTTGAAATGAAAGAAAATCTGTCATGCTCCAAGAGAATTGATATGCCTCTTGTCATATGAATTCTTATCAATTCAAAAAGAAGTAAAACAATAAGTCTAGATACCTTTTTGACCAAGAAGAGGGGTTGTTGCATTTGCTCTTCATCGTCAGTGTCAGGGATCTCGCAGTCCCACAACTGCAACCTTGTTAAGACAGGCCCTTCCACGGGTAGATATGCAGTTCCAAGGAGGTCAATTTTGGAAAGACAAACATGGCAGTAGCAGGTGCTTCTTTTGCTACTACTTCTTCCTTTGCATAGAAGAGATACTTCAGAGTCTGACATTTTGAAACTCACAAATTGTGTAGACTTGCAAAGGAGAAAATGATTAGGGGATCGTAAGTACAATATACTCTTTCCTTTGCAACATTCGTTACGGAAAGGAGAGATTTCATACTTCTACATATGGATCTGAAGTATTTAATTGAAAATTGATTTACATATGGACCAGAAGTACTTAATTAGAAGGTGATTTTACGCAACAAAAATTTGCAAAAAAAAAAAACTAATTGTAACAACTGTTTACTTAATATACCTTATTTTTTACTATTATCTAAAAATATTGATTTAATGTAGACTTATCTAATTTAATAATATAATATTGATTAAACAAACTTGATTAGCATCTTACTTAAATATACATCTAGAAATGAGTTTTTACCACAACACAACTATGGGGAACACTTCAGATTGAATGAAAGCTAAAGCAAAGCAGTGAAGGTACAAAAAGAAGAAACTACCACATCTTACTTCAACATGAAAAAGATGAGCACGGCAGCAATGTCTCGGGAACTGTATAAAAAGTGGCTTCACTCCAATTCATCGATAATGATCAATGCAATCTTCTAGTCTTCCACTGTCTGTGTGTGAAAAAGAACATATAAAGGTGAAAATAAAGACTATTGAAAGATATACAGAGAAGTCATGGAGATTACTTAGCTTAGTGAATTGATACATACCTCTAATCCGTCCATGGAATAATCAAATGGCCTTCCATAGCAACTTACAGTAACAAATCAGAACATATAAAAATGAAAATAGGAGTTGTATTAAAAGATACACAGAGAAGTCTTAGAGATTGCTTAGCTTAGTGAATTGATACATACATATTGTTCGTGGAATTGTTGTATGGCTGTATTGACATCAACGTCTGGACATAGTTCAACTGATTTAAAGCCAATTTTGACTTCCAGCAACTTTGGTGTGGTTAAGTCTCCTTGAGAGAAAATCTTCATATTTGGACAGATGCACACATTTAATTTTTCTAAAGATGGGAATTCCAATGTGAAATTCTGAGAGCAGAAACTTGTGAGACTTGGCAAATTTTCCAGCGACAAACTCTTCAAGTTTCTGAAAAGAATTTTATCTCCTGTTACATCTCCATGATTTCCTAGTATTTCAACAATCTTTTCGCACCTGTATATACGTAAGTGTTCAAGCTTCAGCAGATTTTTGGCCATGAAGAATGTTCCTATATGTTCCAAACTATCGCAATCATAAACTTCCAGACTTGTTAGATTTTGGAAAGAAGCAGAAGGTGGCATTAGACTGATGAAATTGTCACACCCACCTACTCTTATGTTTTCAAAATTTGGAAGAATTAAGTCCAATTTGAAGTTTTGTTTCCACATGTACTTCACATCCCCAATGTAGCGAAGAACAGGTTGGTTTGCATCTAACAAATCATCTGCTTTGGAGTACTTATCAAGAACGACAAGAATTTTAAAGTTTCGAAAGAGGTTTTCCGGATCCTGGCCCTGCCACATCATCATGAGTTGCCTTCCAGACAACATCAATTCCCCTAGGCAGGAGACAGCCTAGCAACCAATCATATAATAAGCATGTAAGTGTTATGTTCCATCAAACAATGTCACACGCTATATGTAAAACAATTACATATTAATTTAAATAAAGGGGAAAAAATTAACCAATTTATTTGGCAAGAAATTGCCAATTAAAATCCAAGTTAAAATGAAAGAAAATCTATCATGCTTCAAGAGAATTGATATGCCTCTTGTCATATGAATCCAATTTCAAAAATAAGTAAAACAACAAGTCTAGATACCTTTTTGACCAAGAAGAGGGAATTTTGCATTTGGTCTTCATCTTTAGTGTCAAAGATGCCATCACACAGTCGCAACCTTCTTAAGACAGGGCATTCCATTGTATATCTACTCGGGTAAAAAGTTCTAAGTTCTGGTAGATTATATAATTCCAAGGAGGTCAACTTTGGAAAGACAAACCTGGCAATAGAATGCGTTTCTTCAGCTGTTCCTCTATTCTTTGCAACATTCGATACCGAAAAGAGAGATTTCAGACTTCCACATTCTGAAACTTTCAAGTTTTGTAAGTTTGCAAAGGGGAGAATTGTTGTGTATGGTTCCTTGGATTTAGTTGATATCGTGGAATGTCTCTCTTCCGAATTTATTTCATGGAGATCAAATATTTTTTCCAAAGAGCCACAATCACTAACATTTAGAGTTTCCAAGCTTGAGAGGCTTTCACACTTGTCCAATGGTAACAGAGTCAATAACTTATGACATCTATAAACTTGCAATGATTCTAATTTTGGAATGGAATTCTCGGCGAGTTGGTTGTCCCATATCTTCGTCAACTTGTCCATGGATGAAATTTTCACATTCTTTAAGCTAGGAACTTTAACCTGTAGTGTGTGTGCTATTGAGTTACTAAAGATTATTTATAATTATAAATGAAAATAATTGACAATATTTATTGAAATTTTTTTATAAAGAAATAGTAAATTGGTTCTACCTATATGGAGAAAAAGTAAATAAAATTATATGAGATTAAGAAACTTATAATCTTTGTACCTTATGATCGAAGATAAATGCTTCTAATTTAGGACAATGATTTATCTTGCAGTCTTTCAATGATGGAAATTCAATATTGTAATATCTCGAGCACAATCTTGTCAAGTTTGCAAGATTTTCCATGTCTAGGCACTCTAACTTAGGGAACAATATTGTATTCCCCATTATCTTTTCTCCAAACTCTTCCTCTACCAGATTAGAAGATGGAAAGAGCTCTACCAGATTACCACAATCAGATACAACCAACTTTGTTAAATTTTGAAAGCTTGAATACATCATCAGAAGTAACCTCTGCCAAATCCTCTCAACATGAATTTCAAGACCATCCGTATTCTGCAAGCTGGAGAACTTATCCTACACATAGATGTTTCATTCTCTTTATATTTGATGAAGAATACAGTTATTTTCATGCAGAAATGACATGCCATGAAGGAAACATTTAATATCTTTGATTTTATATATATCATCTACAATACACTTTGATATGATACATCTTAATAAATTATATTTTAAAATTACTAATTGTATTTTATTATATCTGATTACAATTAAACATAATTGATTGTTGTAAACATAATTTGACTCATTTAGTTATAATCAAATATAATAAATACATAATAAGATATTATAAAATATAATCAGTAATTTTATAATATAATCACTTATTTATAGTTGTCAGGTATATTGATACCTAAATGTACCTTAGAATATGCCTATATATACATATATATATATATGTATATATAACATGGCAACAACGTAGCTACAAATTGGCAAATACTAAGCAGTGCCTTGAAAAAAAAAATATAGAAACAACAAAATAATGTATAACATACTTGATGGTGCATCCATGGTATATATCCAATATCAAAATGAAAAAATTAATATTAAGGAGCGTAAACTACCTTCGCTACCATACGAAAGTGAAATGGAATTGGTGTTAGAGCTAAAATTTTGATTAGTTAAATGGACTTTTGTTACCATTAATGACGTGAAAATTTGAGTCATGATAGATATGATTAAAATAAATTTCTATATGCTTTATTAAATTTGAATCAATTAAAAATTTATTTTTCTTTGAAAGTTTCTCTAATATTTTATTAAATATTTATTTTATTTTTTAAATAATAACTTAATTCGCCTGTACTAGGTAGCTTAGCTAGTAAAGCTTTCTTTTCTTATATAAGAGTTCCACTTTGTAACTTGGTTAATAATAAGCTGGCAAAACATTTGGTTTATGTTTTGGGGTTTGGAAGAGGGGATTCGGATTCTCTCCGAATATAAGCTTTTTAATATATGTGATTGATTGATGATTGCTGAACAAGAAAAAGTGAAAAGCAATTATATTCTATCCATTTACTGATTGTAGCACTTATTTATCATAGGATTAGGAAAAGTTTAGGTGAAGCTCAGATAAGAAGAGGATCAAGTCTAACGAAAGGAGGATACGGCTCAAAGTATGAAATCATTGAATGAACCAGCAAAGTCGTTAGCTCAGGTGATCAAACTGAGCTACTATCTCAACTGATCAAACTAAAACAGCTAAAGCAAATCAAATGGCTCAGGTAGCTCACGCCTCAACACACTTAGCAGAAGTAATGGGAGCTGCACTTCTGTACAACACTCAGTGAATCTTATTAATGCGCCCTCAGATCATGTTCATGTATGAATCCCCCATAGAAAATTGAAATAACTACACTCGGTACTATTAGAAACCTGCTTGCAAGTTAAAAATGATGAGAATTTATCCCATCCTAGTCTAAAAACATGAAAAGCACTAAATGATACATGTACAATGGATACGGTTGGTTGTACATATATATTAGATTGAAATAATAAACTTTTGTATAAGTGAAAATAAAGATTGTAATGTCTACTTGTGATCAAGTCATGATTTTGATCCCAAGTGAATTGTACTCATGATAGATGAAAACTTGTTATAATAAAGTGAGATTTGGAAAATAATTATTAAAAAAATAGGGGAAAAATGTTAAAAACTCCCTAAAATAAAAAGTATTGGTAGTTCACCGCAACTTTGAAATTAGCCAAAAAACCCCTATGTCAGTCCAAAAGTAGTTTTCATTCAAAAGTTGAATAGTTTTGTTAAAAAAATCATGAAAAGACGAAAATGCCTTTACTATATTGAAAAATAAAAAAATGAAAGAAATAATCAATTAAAAAAATAGTCAATTACCAAACTACCCTTTCATTACCAAAATAAAAAAAAAAATGAAAAAGTAAATAAATAATAAAAATTTTTAGAATTTACAGCTAAATTTATATAAAAATACATAAATAAATTATAATTTTAAATAATTAAATTAATAATTATTATTATTAATAAAACCATAAAAATAAATATAATAAATTAAAAATTAATTAAATTAATTCATGAATAATTAAAAGCTATTAAAATTTTAAAAAATGGAGTTTGTATTCCATATTCAAACCAAATCTGGATGTTTAACCTAGTTTGAATTCTTATTTAAATTAAAACTTAATTAAATTAAAATAATAAAACAAAACAATAATTTAAAAGAAAAAGGGGAAGATCTGGGTTTATCTTCTTTGAAGCAAAGAACCCAAATAAAAAAAAAAAACAGAACAATAATATGAAAAAAAATAAAAAATAAAAAATCCGGTACAAGTTAGATCTATTTTTTATTTATTGTTTTTGAACCTTATGAGAAATTTATTTTTAAAAAATAGGTACTATTATTAAAAGAAGTTGTGCGCAATATTTGCAAACCTAAATTTTTTTTTCAGGTGGAGAAGGGAAATGAAACCCAGTAGAGCAATTCTGCAACAATTCAAGATTTTTCATCCAGGCTTTACATGCATCACTAAGTTTAATTTGCATTTGAACATCTGAAGCAATAGAGAAAATTCTTAGTTCCATTAACCAAAGATAACATTTTTCCCATAATGGTCTACCAACCTCAACAATAGAATTTGAAAATAATTTATAGATCTCTTCCACTTCACATTGAGAAAAATGGAAAAATTTCTTTTCGATTAAACTAGATTGTTTAGTAAGAAAAATATTATCCCAGTAAATTTTTCCAATATTCAACATACAATAAAAAAAAATAAAAAATAAAAAATAAAAAAAGCTAAAAGATGACAAATAAGTTAAAAACCCCACAACATTGCTCAAAGGTAAAGCAGAGAGTGTAAATTATGTTGAGATCTTGGCTTCAAACTACACCATTAAAAATCATAGTATTTACCATTAAAAATAATAATAATAAAAGCAACAATGATAATAACCAAACCAAACCTACTCAAAAAAAAAAAAAAAAAAAAAAAAAAGAAATAGAGGTGAATTTTCGATAAAATACAAACCCAAATGAACCAAAATTTATTGTATTGGAACCTAGATGAACCCCCAAAAAAAAAATCAAAATCTAAAAATATTTACCAAAAAAATCAAAAACCAAAAAAAAAAAAAAAAATACTGTTTATGTCAAGTTCTCTACAACGAAATACAAACAACACAAAAAATGCCCAAATATTCGATCACCCACATCATCGTCACCATTGCCATGCTCGCATCAACACCCAACACAACACAAAAAAATCAACACCCAGCATTGAAAAATCTCACACCAACACAAAAATCAAACACCCAATACAAAAAATCAACACCCACTAGTTGAAGAGCGGCGAAAGGTAAGAAAGACATCGGCGAATGATGTGTGGCAGAGGGTAGAAAGACAGCAACATGTGGTAAAAGGGTAAAGAAAGCATCCAGAGGGAAGAGAGATGGTGAGAAGGAAGGGAGAGGGACGGTGATGAAAGGGAAGACAGTGAGGATGGACAACGGTGATAGGGAAGAGAGGGAGGAGGGACAACTATGAGAGAGAAGAGAGTTGAGAGGCAAGAGGGAGATTGTGGAAAGGAAAAAAAGAGAGAGAGAGAGA
Source organism: Dimocarpus longan (assembly GCA_022984855.1). Classification (NCBI taxonomy): domain Eukaryota; kingdom Viridiplantae; phylum Streptophyta; class Magnoliopsida; order Sapindales; family Sapindaceae; genus Dimocarpus; species Dimocarpus longan. The sequence goes on from CM041022.1 coordinate 7,423,851, forward strand.
GTGAGGGGTTTTGTCTATTTCAAGTACGACTATCGTGACCTTTTTACCCTTCAAATTGATGAATCCATTAGTTCATTGACAATATTACTATCACTGTTGGGTCATTTAGCTTGGTTTGATATTATCTTCAATTCTAGGGGATAAAATAATAATAATTCAAAAGATAATAATAATAAAAAGAGATTTCGAAAGAATATATAAAAATAATAGTAAAAACAAAAAGTGGTTTTGGAACTTTGTAAGTGTGATTTTGTACAATCCAATAAACTACAATAGATATAATTAATTAATTCAAGGAATTTTAAGTGAATAATTTTAAAACAAGTCACTCAATTATATAAGGTTTATGGTCCTTCAAACAATGTTATGGATGGTACATAAACCATCACAGGTAGATTTAAATAGGGTGGAATTAATTGACCAATTTAATTACTTGGCTAGAAAACATTTGCCATGCCCAATACCAAGAGAGTTGATATGTCTAATGTCATACAAAGTTTTACCAATTTGAAAAGAAGAAAATGAAAAGTCACATACCATGCATGAACATGACCATCGTTGCAGTAAGTTATTCTCGTCAGTTTCAGAGATGCCACAGTCACGCAGCCGCAACCTTCTTAAGATAGGCCATTCCATTGTATATCTTGCAGGGTAAAAGGTTCTAAGTTCTGGTAGATTATACAAATCCAAGGAGGTCAATTTTGGAAAGACAAACCTGGTAGTAGCATACGTTTCTTCCATTGCAACATTCGATACCGAAAAGAGAGATTTCAGACTTCCACATTCTGAAACTTTCAAATTTTGTAGGTTTGCAAAGGAGAGAACTGTTGTGTACAATTCCTTGGATTGAGTTGATGTTGTGGAATGTCTCTCTTCCAAATTTATTTCATGGAGATCAAATATTGTTTCCAAAGAGCCACAATCACTTACATTTAGAGTTTCCAAGCTCGAGAGGCTTTCACACTTGTCCGATGGTAACAGAGTCAATATCTTATGACATCTATAAACTTGCAATGATTCTAATTTTGGAATGGAATTCTCGGTGAGTTTGTTGTCCCATATCTTCGTCAACTTGTCCATGGATGAAATATTCACATTCTTTAAGTTAGGAACTTTAACCTGTAGTGTATGTGCTACTGAGTTACTAAAGATTCTTTATAATTATAAATGAAAATAATTGACAATATTTATTCAAATTTTTTTTAAAAGAAATAGTAAATCGGGTTTATCTATATGGAGAAAAAGTAAATAAAATTATATGAGATCAAGAAACTCATAATCTTTGTACCTTATGATCGAAGATAAATGCTTCTAGTTTAGGACAGTGATTTATCTTGCATTCTTTCAATGATGGAAATTCAATATTGTAATATCCCGAGCACAATCTTGTCAAGTTTGCAAGATTTTCCATGTCTAGGCACTCTAACATAGGGAATGATATTATATTCCCCATTTCCTTTTCTCTTAACTCTTCTTCAACCAGATTAGAAGATGGAAAGAGTTCTTTTAGATTGCCATAGTCGTATATAACCAACTCTTTTAAATTTTGAGAGCTAGATGACATAATCGGACGTAACCAGAACGAAATCCTCCTGAAATAAATTTTAAGACCATCCGTATTCCGCAAGATGGAGAACTTATCCTGCAGGTAGATGTTTCAATCTCTTTTCATTTGAGGAAGAAGATAGTTATTTTCATGCAGAAATGACATGCCATGAAAAACATTTAATATCTTTGATTATATACATAGCATAGGAAAAACACAGCTACAAATTGGCAAATACTAAGCAGTGCCTTGAACAACAAGAAAAAAGATAGAAACAACAAAATAACTACATAGTTGATGGTGCATCCATTGTATATATCCAGTATCAAAATGGAAAAATTAATATTAAGGGGCCTAAACCCTTAACTATTATACTAAAGTAAAACAGTATTGGTGTTAGAGCTTAAAGTCCGATTGATTTAATGAACTTTTGTTACAATCAATGACGTGAACATTTGATTCATGATAGATATAATTAAAATAAATTTCTATATACTTTATTATAAATTTAAATCAACTAAAAATTTATTTTTCTTGAAGGTATCTCAATATTTCACTAAATATTTATTTTATTTTTTTAAGAAAATATCTTAATTCAGCTGTCCTATAGCTAGCTTAGCCAGTAAAGCTATCTTTTTGTGTATCAGAGTTCTACTTTGTAACTCGGTACATAATAAGCGGGGAATATTTGGTTTATGTTTGGGGGTTTGGAAGAGAGGATTTGGATTCTTTCCTAATATAAACTTTCTAAAACATGTAATTGATTGATGATTGTTGAACAAGAAAAAGTGAAAAGCAATCATCTTCTAACCATATATTCACTGTTTGTAGCGCTTGTTTGTCATAAGATTAGGAAAAGTTTAGATGAAGCTTAGATTAGAAGAGGATTCAGGTCTAGAGAGAGTGACTCAAAGTACAAATTAATTGAAAGAACCAGCGAAGAAGTCGTTAGCTCACTTCTGTGATGAAGAATGACTTGAACAGAGTTACTCAGAGCAACTCTGCTACTATCTCAACTGAACTGATTAAGCTGAGACAGCTAGAGCAAATCAAATGGCTCACGTAGCTCACTCCTCAACACACTTTGTGCAACACCCAATGAATCTTACTGATGCACCCTCAGATCATGTTCATGTATGATCCCCTTGTAGAAATAACTACACTCTATATTAGTAGAAAACCCACATGAGAGTTAGAAAAGATCAGAATTTATCCCATCCCTGTTTAAAAACATGAAAAGCACTAAGGCTATGTTTGGCACACAATATTGGAATAAAATGGATTAGATTGGATTAGAAAATTACTGTCTCAGGTTTGATAGAATTTGGGATCGGATTAAAATTATACCATATTATGTTTGGTATAGGTTGAAATTTGATTGAAATAAAATTAATTTAAATATTTCATAATATACTTAAAAATAATTTTTAAGAAATTCTTTAAAAATTTGGAAAAAAAAATGTGGGATGGAATATTCATTCCTAAACCCATCAAATCCCACCATTTTGGTTGGGAATGAACATTCCTATGAGAGGAGAATTTGAGAGAGTTTGAGATTGAGTTTAAAATTCCACTCATTACTCTTCAAACATGGGATTTGAAAGTTAAGGATATTTTGAATCTTAAATCCACCTCAAATCCCATGTTTCAAACATTTAATAAAATTTTGTATAATTAAGAATACGTGTACAATGGATAGGTACACCTCTTTCCATTGAAATAATAAACTTTTGCATAAGTGAAAATAAAGATTGTAATGTCCACTTGCAAGCAAGTCATGATTTGATCCCCAGTGAATTGTGCTTGAGGTTGATGAAAACTTGTAATAATAACATGAGATTTGGAAAATAATTATTAAGAAAATGAGATTAATAAAAAGAAATTGTGAAAGAATATATAAAAATAATAGTAAAACAAAAAGCGGTTTTGGAACTTTGTAATGTGATTTTGTACAATTCAGTAAACTACAATAGATATAATTAATTAATTCAAGGAATTTTAAGTAAATAATTTTAAAACAAGTCACTAGATTATATAAGGTTTATGGCCCTTCAAACAATGTTATGGATGGTACATAAAGCACCAGAGGTAGATTTAAATAGGGTGGAATTAATTGACCAATTTAATTACCTGGCTAGAAAACATTTGACATGCCCAAGACCAAGAGAGTTGATATGCCTAATGTCATACAAATTTGGAAAGAAGAAAACGAAATGTCACATACCATCCGTGAGAACGACCATCGTTGCAGTAAGTTATTCTCGTCAGCTTTAGAGATGCCACAATCACACAGCTTCAAGCTTTTTAAAGCAGGCCATTCCACTGTATATCTAGTAGGGTAGAAACTTCTAAATTCTGGTAGCTTATACAATTCCAAGGAGATCAGTTTTGGAAAGACAAACCTGGCAGTAGCATGTTTTTTGTCCGTTGCTCCTCTCTCCTTTGCAACATTCGATATCGAAAAGAGAGATTTTAGACTTCCACATTCTGAAACTTTCAAATTTTGAAGGTTTGCAAAGGAGAGAACTGTTGTGTTCAATCCCTTGGATTGAGTTGATGTCGTGGAATGTCTCTTTTCGGAATTTATTTCATGGAGATCAAATATTTTTTCCAGAGAGCCACAATTTGCTGCTTCTCTATCCTTTGCAACATTCGATACCAAAAAGAGAGATTTTAGGCTTCCACATTCTGAAACTTCCAAATTTTGTAGGTTTGCAAAGGAGAGAACTATTGTGTACAATTCCTTGGATTGAATTGATGTCGTGGAATGTCTCTCTTCGGAATTTATTTCATGGAGATCAAATATTTTTTTCGGAGAGCTACAATCCACTGTTCCTCTGTCCTTTGCAACATTCGATATCGAAAAAAGAGATTTCAGACTTCCACATTCTGAAACTTTCAAATTTCGTAGGTTTGCAAACGAGAGAATTGTTGTATACAATTCCTTGGATTGAGTCGGTACCGTGGAATGTCTCTCTTCAGAATTTTTTTCATGCAGACCAAATATTTTTACCAGAGAGCCACAATCACTAACATTTAGAGTTTCCAAGCTCAAGAGGCTTTCACACATGTCCGATGGTAACAAGGTCAATAGCTTTTGGCATCTCTTAACTTGCAATGATTTTAATTTGGGAATGAAATTCTCGGCGAGTTGGTTTTCCCATATCTTCGTCAACTTGTCCATGGATGAAATTTTCACCTCCTCTAAGCTAGGAACTTTAACCTGTAGTGTATGTACTATTGAGTTACTAAGGATTTTTAATATTATAAATGAAAATAAGTGAAAATTTTTATTCAAAATTTTTTTAAACGCAATAGTAAATCGGGTCTACTTCTATGGAGAAAAAGTAAATAAAATTATACGAGATTAAGAAGCTCATGATCTCTGTACCTTATGATCGAAGATAAATGCTTTTAATTCAGGACAATGCCTTATCTTGCATTCTTTCAATATTGGAAATTCAATATTATAATATTCCGAGCACAATCTTGTCAAATTTGCAAGATATTCCATCACTAGGCACTCTAACCTAGGGAACAATATTGTATTCCCCATTCCCTTTTCTCTTAACTTTTCCTCAACCAGATTAGAAGTTGGAAAGAGTTCTTTTAGATTACCACACTCGTATATAACCAACTCTTTTAAATTTTGAAAGCTAGATGACATCATTGGAAGTAACCAGAGCCAAATCCTCTCGATATGACCATCCTTCTTGCATAAGTTGGCGAACCTATCCTGCAAATAGATGTTTCAATCTCTTTACACTTGATGAAGAAGATAGTTATTTTCATGCAAAAATGACATGCCATGAAAAATATTTAATATCTTTGATTATACATATAGCATGGCAAAAAAATAGCTACAAATTGGCAAATACTAAGCATTGCCTTGAACAACAAGAACAAAGATAGTAACAACATACTTGATGGTGCATCCATTGTATATATCGAATATCAAAATGAAAAAATTAATATTAAGGAGCCTAAACCCTTAACTATTAAACTAAATTTGGTATTAGAGCCAAAACTCGGATTGATTTAATGAACTTTTTTTACAATCAATGACGTGAAGATTTGATTCATGATAGATATACTTGAAATAAATTTCTATATACTTTATTATAAATTTGAATCAACAAAAAATTTATTTTTCTTTGAAAGTATCTTTAGTATTTTACTGAATATTTATTTTATTTTTTAAAATGATAACTTAATTCGCTTGCACTAGCTAGCTTAGCTAGTAAAATTTTCTCTTTCCATACAAGAGTTCTATTTTGTGACCCGATTCATAATAAGCAAGGAATATTTGGTTTATGTTTGGGGGTTTGGAAGAGAGGATTTTGTTGATGTATGTTCAAAGTACTTTGTAGTCTCCGTGGCTATTTTGTAATTTCAAGTTTAGATGGGCTTTGTTGTAATTTTAGAAAGCCTCCTAATATATATTGTTATATTATTAAGAGAGTTGTAAGTAGAGAGTGAAATTTATGAGAGAGTTGTGTGTCTCGTCAAATTGTGAGAAAAAAAAAAAAAAAAAACCCTAACTTTGAGAGTTTGCGAGGTTGAAAGATTGAGATCTAGTGAGAGAAGATAGCTTGTGAGTAGAGGTCTTGTTATTTTCATACTAGTAAAATAATTGACCTCTGTGAACTTAGCCATATTGGTAAACCATGTAAAAATCTTTTTTTTTTTTTTTTTTTTTTTTTTGTGTTATGGTTTGATTATGTTCTTAGATTTAATGTGTTCTTGCCATTATAGTGCATTACTTATTGTATTTGTATGGTCATTCAAATAAGATCTTGGGTGTTAGTAGTCTTGTTAGGAGTTGTCCACCAAATGTTCGATAAAAGTCCTAAGAGTGTTTATTAGTTTGCATTCCTCCTATAAGTGATATCGGAGCCTTTAGGTTATAGAAGATTGTTTGTAGGGCTGAGAAGAGTAGCACAATGTCTGGAAGCTTTGATGGAGTGAAGTTTGAAGTGAAGTCATTTGATAGAAAATCAAACTTTACATTATGGCAAAGGAAGATGAAGAATATCCTTATCCAACAAGACTTATTTTTTACTATTTCGGGGGTTAAATCCAAGCCCAAGGATATGTCTCTCGAGTCATGAAAAATATTGGATGAGAAGGCTATTAGTTCGATAGAGTTACATCTTTTCAATGAAGTGATATGTACTATCATGGAAGAGAAAAGTGCTAAGGACATATGGGAAAAGCTAGAGAAGCTCTACATGGGAAAATCTTTGTTTAACAAATTAACTCTAAAAGATCAACCTTTTCGTCTAAAGATGGAGAAGGGCGGAGATGTGATGACACACTTGAATAAATTTAATTGGTGTATTAATGATCTAGCACGGGTTAATGTGAAGTATGAGGAGGATGATAAAGCTTTATCATTGTCGAGGTTTTTACTGGATTCCTTCAAGCATTTTAAGACTACTTTGTTATTCGACAAGGAAATTCTTAAATATGATGTTGTTATTTTCTATATAATTTCTTATGTGAAACTGAACAATGCAAGTGAGAGGGAAGCTCAAAGAGAAGGACTCTTGGCTAAGAAGTCTAGTGAGCATGGTCGAACGAAAGAAGTTAGTAGAAGAATAACTCTAGATCCAAATCTAGAAAGAAAAATGTGGAGTGTTATGGTTGTGATAAGAAAAGGCATTATAAATGGAAGTGTAGGAAGCTTAAAGCAGAGATCAAAGAAGGCAAGAAAGTCGAGACTAGCTCTATGGCAAATGTTGTATCCAAAGGTTATGGTGAACTCTTAGTAGTGGCTTTTACTAGTTATGCCCTCAATATATGGATTCATGATTCTGAGTGATCTTTTCACATGTATGCAAATTGTGAATGGTTTGACACTTATGAGTCTCAAGATGAAAGTGAAGTCCTAATGGATAACAATGCAAATTGTAAGATTATTAGGATTGGTACAATCAAGATCAAGATAATTGATGGGATTGTAAAAACCTTGGGCAATGTGAGATATGTTTTGGTACTCAAGAAGAATTTGATATCTCTACGCACAGTTGATACAAATGGGTGTTCTTTTTCCACAAAGGATGGTGTTATCAAGGTGTCAAAGGGATCTATGGAGATGATGCAAGGTACAAAATTAGGCAACAATCTTTATAAGCTTCCGAGAAACAAAATTTTAGATGGAATGGTTATCTTACAAGCTTCTAGGAAACACAAGTTTAGATAGAGATGTTATCTCTATGGAAGAAGAAACCTACAAAGATGAAAATCAACATTAGCGTTTAAGGCTAAGGCATATAAGTGAGAGAGCATTGCAAGAACTACATTGATGAAAATTATTGAAAGTTACGGGGTCGTGTAGGCTAGAATTTTGCAAGTATTATTTTATGCGACAGCAAAGAAAGGTGAGCTTCAAAGTTCCAAGCAATTAAAATGGAAGCAAGGGGTTGCTTGATTACATACACTCTGATGCGTGGAGGCCGCCACCAACTAGATCAAATGGTGGAGCTCATTACTTTTTTACATTCATAAATGATTTTTCTAGGAAAGTTTGGGTTTACTTCATGAAGGAGAAATTTGAGGTCTTTGACAAGTTCAAGGGATGGAAGGCGGAAGTCGAAAACCAAATATGAAGAAAAATCAAGTATTTGAGAAGTGACAATGGAGATGAGTACCGAAATAGAAAATTTATTAAATTTTGCAAACTAGAAGGTATCACTAGATATTTCACCATGAAGAAAAATCTTCAACAAAATGGTGTCGTGGAGAGGATGAATAGAATTATTTTAGACAAAGCTAGATGCATGAGCCTTCATATAGGGTTGCCTGAATTATTTTGAGTGGAAGCGGTAAACCATGCTTGTTATTTGGTTAACCGATCACCATCAAAGCTAATTGAGTTTAAATTGACGAAAAAAGTATGGATGGGCAAGGAAGTTGACTACTCAAATTTAAAAGTCTTCAGATGCAAGACAAATGCTCTTATCCCAAGTGATGAGAGAAACAAACTATAATCAAAATCACTCGAATGCATATTTCTCAGGTTTGAGAAAGAAGTGAAGGGATACAAGCTTTATGATATGGCCAACAAAAAGCAAATTTTAAGTAGAGATGTAGTCTTTGATGAAGCCTCCATGTCAATGGGAGAAATCAAGAAGAGTGATGGTGAAAAAGAAGTTGTCATCAAAATTCTTATTACTACAAAATTTAGTGATAGAGAAAGTAAAGATGTGCAATTAGAAGAGATTCAACAAGAAGAGGTTCATGAAGAAACTACATCCATAGCCCAAGGAAAACCAAAAAGAATCATAAGGCCACCACAAATTATGGTTGGGAAATGAAAATAAGGAAGTACGTTTTACACTTATGGCTAGTAATGGAGATCCAATTACATTTCATGATGTCGTTGCGTGTCATGATAGAGAAAATTGGATGAAAGTTATGATGGAGGAGATGGGATCTCTACAAAAGAACTCCGTTTGGGAGTTGGTTCCTATGCCTAAAGACCAAAAACTTGTTGGTTGTACATGGGTATTTAGTAAGAAAAAAGACATACATGAGAATAAAGCACCAAAGTTTAAAGCACGTTTGGTTGTTAAAGGGTACTCACAAAAAGAAAGTATTGATTACAATGAGATTTTGTCACCTATGTGAAACATACATCTATCCAAGTATTGTTGGCCTTAGTAACGCAATATGACTTAGAGTTAGAGCAACTTGATGTGAAGACGACATTTCTTCATTGAGATTTGGAAGAAGTTTTTTTTATGGCTCAATCGAAAAGGTTCAAGGAAGTGGGAAAGAAGAACCTTGTTTATAGATCAAAAAAGTCTTTTTATGGACTTAAGCAATCTCCAAGACAATGGTATAAGTGCTTTAACTCTTACATGTTGAAGATTGGCTACAAGAGAAGTGAGTATGATTGTTGTATTTATTTTCACCTGTTTCATGATGGTACAATTATTTTGTTGATGTTGTATATAGATGATATGCTTATAGCATGTTGGGATATGTTAAAAATTGATGAACTCAAAGAATCGTTCGATAGAGAATTTGATATGAAAGATCTTGGAGTTGCTAAAAAGATCCTCAGAATGGAAATTAAAAGAGATCAAAAAATGGGGAAGTGGTGGTTATCTCAAAAGAGGTATATTCACAAGGTGCTTGAGAAGTTTAGCATGCTTGATGCTAAAGCTGTGTCAACTCCACTTGCTTCACATTTTATGTTGAGTGCAAAACAATGTCTTTCTACCAATTCCGAGATAAAAGAGACAATGAAGATGTGGTATACAAGTACGGTTGGTTGTTTGATGTATGCCATGGTATGTACAAGATTCGATATCTTTCAAGTCATTAGTGTAGTTTCCAAATACATGGTGAATCTGGGCAAAGAGTATTGGAAGGTCATTAAATGAGTGTTTCGATATTTGAAGGGTACTAAGGAGTTGGGAATCATGTTTTAAAGAAAATATGATGAAACTAATGTTGTTACGTTTGTTGAATCCAACTATATAGGTGACTTAGACAAAAAGAGGTCTACAACGAGGTATGTATTTACATGTGTAGGTGGACCAATTAGTTGGAGATCTATGCTCCAACCTACTAGTACTTTGTCCACTATTGAAGTGGAATACATGGCACTCATGGAAGTATCAAAGGAAGCAATTTGGTTGAGGGGTTTGGTGAATGATATGGGAGTTAAGCAAAATATGGTATTGTTTAAGTGTGATAGTCAAAGTGTCATTGCTTTAACAAAGAATCAAGTGTTCCATGCAAAAGCCAAACACATTAACACCCGATTCCATAAAATAAGAGATTGGATTACCTCGAGTGAAGTCTCTATTGAAAAGGTTCATATGAATGAAAACGTATCCAATATGCTCATGAAACCGGTTACAAGAGACAAGTTTGACCATTGCTTGATCTTGTTAGACATTTGCTCTTGTTGAATTAATGTGGTCACCTCACTACTAAAGGTGTGTTGAGATTTCTCGTTAAGGTGAAGGCCTTATAAACATAAGTCTTATCCAATAATTTCCAAGGGTTGAAGTTTCTTTTCAATGAGGTCGAGATTGTTTATGTATGTCTCAAAATAACTTCACGTGTTGTAATCTTTAGGGCTATTTTGTAACTTGAAGTTTGGGTAGGCTTTATTGTAGTTTTAGAAAGTCTCAATATATATTATCATATTATTAAGAGAGTTGTAAGTAGAGAGTGAAATTTGTGAGAGAGTTATGTGTCTCTACAAATTGTAAGAACAAAGAAATTCTAATATTGAGAGCTTGTGAGGGTGAAAGATTGAGATCTAATGGGAGACAATAGCTTGTGAGTAAAGACAATCTCTTGTAACTTTGTTATTTTTGTACTGGTGAAATCAGTGACCTCCATGGACGTAACCATATTAGTGAACCCCCTAAAAATCTCTTATGTTATGTTGTGGTTTGATTATGCTCTTAGCTTTATTATGTTCTTGCCATTATAGTGTGTTATTTATTGTATTTTTGTGGTCATTGAAACAAGATCTTGAGTGTTACCAGTGTTATTAGGAGTTGTCCATCAAGTATTCGATAAAAGTCCTAAAAAAACACTAGTGTGTTTATTAGTCCTCCTTCCTCTTAGAGATTTGGATTCTCTCCTAGTATAAGCTTTTTAAAATATGTGATTGGTTGATGATTGTTGAACAAGAAAAAGTGAAAAGCAATCATATTCTAACCATTAGCTTAGATTAGAAGAGGATTCAAGTCTAAAGAGAGGAAGATATGACTCAAAGTACAAACTAATTGAAAGAACTAGCAAAGAAGTCATTAGCTCACTCCTGTGATGAAGAATGACTTGAATAAAATAAAGTTACTCTGAGCAACTCTGCTATTATCTTAACTGAACTAATCAAGCTAAAACAGTTGGAGCAAATCAAATGGCTCAGGTAGCTTATGCCTTAACACACTTAGCACAACACTCATTGAATCTTATTGATGCACCCTCATATCATGTTTAGGTATGATCCCTTTACAAAAATAATTGCACTCTATACCATTAGAAAACCCACATGCAAATAAGAAAAGATGAGAATTCAATCCATCCTAGTTTAAAAACATGAAAAGCACTAAAGCTACATTTGACACACGAGATTAGAATGAAATAGACTGGATTGGATTGAAAATTTACTGTCTCAGATTTGATAGAACTTAGGATTTGATTAAAATTATACCATACGATGTTTGGTATAGGTTGAAATTAGATTGAAATAAAATTAATTTAAATATTTCATATTATACTTAAAATTAATTTTTAAAAAATTCTTTAAAAATTTTGAAAAAAGAAAAAAAGTAAGAAGGAATGTTCATTCCTAAACTCATCAAATCTCACCATTTTGGATGGGAATTAATATTCCCGTGAGAAAAGGATTTAAGAGAGTTTAGGATTGTGTTTGGAATCCGCCAATCATGAGATTTGAGAATTTGGGATATTTTAGATCCCAAACCTATCTCAAATCCCATATTCCAAACATAGCATAAAAGATGATAGGACCACTCCTTTTCATTGAAATAAAAAACTTTTGTTTAAGTGAAAAAAAAAAAGATTTTAATTACTTGGCTAGAAAACATTTGCTATGCCCAAGACCAAGAGGGTTGATATGCCTAATGTCATACAAACTATTACCAATTTAGAAAGAAGAAAACAAAAAGTCACATACCCTGTATGGGAACAATTGTTGCGCTGATTTATTCTCTTCAGTGTCAGAGATGCCATAATCACACACCTTCAAGCTTCTTAAGGCAGACCATTCCACTGTATATCTAGCAGGGTAAAAGGTTCTAAGTTCTGGTAGCTTGTACAATTCCAAGAAGGTTAGTTTTGGAAAGAAAAATCTGGCAGTAGCATGCGTTTCTTCTGCTGCTCCTCTGTCCTTTAAAACATTCGATATCGAAAAGAGAGATTTCAGACTTCCACATTCTGAAACTTTCAAACTTCGTAGGTTTGCAAAAGAGAGAATTGTTGTGTACAATTCCTTGGATTGAGTTGATGCCATGGAACATCTCTCTTCGGAATTTATTTCATGGAGATCAAATATTTTTTCCAAAGAGCCACAATCACTAACATTTAAAGTTTCCATGCTCGAGAGGCTTTCACGCATGTCCAATGGTAACAAGGTCAGTAGCTTTTGGCATCTCTTAACTTGCAATGATTTTAATTTGGGAATGAAATTCCCGGTGGGCTGGTTGTCACATATCTTCGTCAACTTGTCCATGGATGAAATTTTCACCTTCTCTAAGCTAGGAACTTTAACCTGTAGTGTATATGCTATTGAGTTATTAGGGATTTTTTATAATTATAAATGAAAATAATTGAAAATCTTTAATTATTCAAAAAATGAAGAAATAGTAAATTGAGTCTAACCAAATAGCGAAAAAGTAAGTTAAATTACAGAAGATTAATTAAAAAACTTGTGATCTATATACCTTATCATCAAAGATGAATGCCATCAATTCGGGACAATTACTTATCTTAAATTCTTTCAATGTTGGAAATTCAATGTGACATCTGGAGCACAATCCTTTCAAGTTTGCAAGTCGTTTCATTTGTAGGTAATTTAACATAGGGAACACTAATGTTTTCCCTGTTTTCTCTTCTCTTAAGTCTTCTGTGACTATTATAGAGTATGGAAACAGCTCTTCCAAATTATCACAGCCATGTAGAATCAACCTATTTAGATTTTGAACCCAAGAAGACATAATCGGAAGTAAGTTGGGCCAAATTTTTTGGACTTGAAAGTCAAAATCAACCTGCAGATAGCCTTGTTTCAATATTAAAAAAAATAATAATAAATAAAAAAAAAACCGCATACATTTCATGCCATGAAGAACATATCTAATATCTCTATTTATTATTACAAATAGCATGGCAAAATTGTATCTATAAATTGATGAATACTAAAAGGTGCCTATAAATAATAAAATAAATAAACTTGTTTTGCATATTCCATAACTATTATACTAAAGTGAAGTAGCTAGAATGCTATCAAAGCCAGAAATTTAATTAATTCAATGGGAGTTTTGATAAAATCAATGAAATATTTAAGGATTTGATCCATGATGAATATAATTTAAATAATTCTCTACGTACTCTCAAACACTTAATATCTAATTTAATTCAATAATCTAATTTAGTTATACTATCACTAGCTTCACTAGTAAAGCTTTCGTGTTGTTATACGCATAAGAATATATTAGTTCATATCTCAAACTAAGTAATTTGGAGCTTCCGTTCTCTACAGCACTCAATGAATCTTATTGATGCTCATTCAAAATCTCAATGAATCTTATTGATGCACACTCAGCTCAGGACCGTGTGATGTTAACATCACTGTACAATGAACATGTATATATATGTATATATATATATATATATATGTATCTAGGTTGAAGAATCAAGTCAGTTGTCAGATGTTAGTTATGGTGTATCAGCATTATCGTACAGTGCTTATCAAGTTCTTAATTCAAGGACTTATTTACAGCTTATCATGATCACTTGATGGGAAATGGAAAAAACCCATCTTCATCCTTCATTGTAAAGCTTTCAAGCTCTCAGATTTTCATTCTTCTCAGAGTCATTTTTATCAACCACTTTTGTATTTTCTCAACCTTTACTAAATATTTTAAAAATATATTAAGAATATAACTTATGTTCATGTATGATCGATCCCCAACAAGGAATAGAAATAACTGCACTAAACACTGTTAGAAAACCCACACATGAAGTTGGAAAAGTTAAGAATAAATCCCATCCGACATCTACAACTGAGTAATATGTAACCGTCACTTGATAGTAAGTGGAAAAACCAATCTTCAACATTTGTGGGGGAGCTTCAAGCTCTCTAGTTTTCATTCTTCTCGTAGTCATTTTATCAAACACTTTGGTGTTTTCTCAAGTTATACTAAATATTTTGAAAGAATAATAAGAGTAGCTTATGTTCATGTATGATCCCTAACAAAAAATAGAAATTATTATACTTAATACTGTAAGAAAACCCACATATGAAATTAGAAAATATGAGAATGAATTGCATCTCACATTTAAAACATTAATTAAAATCACTAAAGGGTATATATTCCAATAAATACAACCACCTCTTTTGATTGTAAATGTATATGAGATTATGAATGATAAACTTATAAATAAATGAAAATAAAGATTATAATGTTCATTCGCAAGCTTGCGATGATCATGACCCAAAGTAAATTTTACCCACAGTTGATGGAAACTTGTAATTTTAAAAGAGAAAAAATTAAAACTATCCAAATTCAAAAGAAAAATTCGTTTTCAACCAATTTCAAGGAAAAAATTTCTTTTAGTCCCTCAAATAAATTAATTGCATCCAGCACCCTCTATTGACCAAATACCTTTAAGTTTCAAAACATTAAATTGGAGGTACCGTGACAGGAGGCTCTTCTATCATAGTGGACCGTAATATGAAGCTTTTCCATCACAGTGATCGTGACAGGAGGCTCTTTCATTACAAACGTTCTTAGCGTGGCGGAAGGCTCTCCCGTCATATATGCCCACTTCAGAAGGCTCTCCTATCACACTGGTCCATAATGAAAGAGTCTACCATCACGTCAAGAGCGTCCGAGACAGAAGAGCCTCCCGTCACAGTCATTATGACTAAAGAGCCTACCATCAAGTCAACTGTGATGTGAGAACCTTCTATTATGATATTTTTAAAATGTTAACAACAAGGTATTTACTCACAAGGCATTTTGGGAATCATGGGGTATTAGATGCAATTTATTTATTTGAAGGGTTAGAAACAAATTTTCTTTTGATTAGGGATAAAAACAATTTTTGGTTTTGAATGGGGATAGTTTTTGAATTTTTCATACTGTAAAATGTGATTTTGAAATATTATTTTTAAGAAAATAATAATAATAAGATATTTAGGAAGAATTTATAGCAATAATGATAACAAGTTTTGCATCTCACAAAAAATAATAATAATAATAAATAACTACACTTGGAGCAATCCAATAAACTACAACACATATCATTAATGCAAGGAATTTTAAGTGCATAAGCATAAAACAAGTCATGATTTTGTACAATCCAATAAACTACAACACATATCATTAATGCAAGGAATTTTAAGTGCATAAGCATAAAACAAGTCACTTGGTTAAGTAAAAAAGCAAGTAGGTTTATGTTTCTTCAAACTGTCACGTACAGACCATTCATAAAATAATTACATATATTTTAATACAGTGAAAAAATTTGACAAATTAAATTGGTCAGCAATTAATTGTTGACTGAAATTTGCTTAAATAGAAAGAAAACATGTGTCACGCCCAAAAGAATTGATATACCTAATGCCCTATGAACTTTTATCAATTCACAAAGAAGAAGAAAAAAAGTCTCATACCTTGTCGAACCATAATAACTGATGTTGAAGTCCTATCATCGTTTTATGAATTTGCTCACAGTTCCCATACATCTCATATTGATGCTTCTTCAGCGTTTTCATTGCAGTGTACGAATTGATCCTAAATTGATACATCTTCCATGTTTCCAAAACTGGCCATTCCGTTGTATATCTACCAGGGTAAAAGGTTCTAAGTTCTGGTACCAAAAGCAATTCCAAGGAGGTCAGTTTTGGAAAGACAAACCTGGCAGTAGCATACGTTTCTTCCGCTGCTCCTCTATCCTTTTCAACATTCAATATCGAAAAGAGAGATTTCAAACTTCTACATATTGAAACTTTCAAATTTTGTAGGTTTGCAAAGGAGATAACTATTGTGTACAATTCCTTGGATTGAGTTGATGTTGTGGAATGTCTCTCTTTAGAATTTATCTCACGGAGATCAAATATTTTTTCTAGAGAGTCACAATTACTAACATTTAGAGTTTCCAAGCTCGAGATGCTTTCACACATGTCCGATGGTAACAATGTCAGTAGCTTCTGGCATCTCTCAACTTGCAATGATTTTAATTTGGGAATGAAATTCTCGACGAGTTGATTGTCCCATATCATTGTCAACTTGTCCATGGATGAAATTTTCACATACTCTAAGTTAGGAACTTTAACCTGTAGTGTATGTGCTATTAAGTTACTAGGGATTCTTTATCAGTATAAATGAAAATAATTGAAAATATTTATTCAAAAAATGAAGAAATAGTAAATTAGGTCTAACCAAATAGAGAAAAAGTAAATTAAATTATAGAATATTAAAAAATTTGTGATTTATGTACCTTATCATCGAAGATAAATGCCATCAATTTAGGACAATTACTTATGTCAAATCCTTTCAATGTTGGAAATTCAACGTGACATCCAGAGCACAATCCTTTCAAGTTTGCAAGTTGTTTCATCTCTAGGTACTTTAATGTAGGGAACACTATTGTATTCTCTGTTTTCTTTTCTCCTAACTCTTCTATGACTACCATAGAGTATGGAAACAACTCTTCCAAATTATGACAGTCATGTAGAATCAACATAGTTAGTTCTCGAACCCAAGAAGACCTAATCCGAAGTAAGTTGAGCCAAATTTGTTGGACTTGAAATTTAAAACCAACCTGCAAAGAGACTCGTTTCAATCTCTCCCCTTTTTTTAAAAAAAAAAAAAAAGAAAGGAAAGAAAAGAAAGAAGCAACAATTATTTTCACAAACACATGACATGCCGTGAAGAAAACATTTAATATCTCTAGTTATTATTACAAATAGCATGGCAAAAATGTATCTATATATAAATTGATTAATACTAAAAGGTGCCTATAAATAATAAAATAAATAAACTTGTTTTGCATATTCCATAACTATTATACTAAAGTGAAATAGTAGGAATGCTATCAAAGCCAGAAATTTAATTAATTCAATGGGAGTTTTGATAAAATCAATAAAGTATTTAAGGATTTGATCCGTGATGAATATAATTTAAATATATAATTCTCTACGTACTTTCAAATACTTAATATCTTATCTTTTTCATTCAATAATCTAATTTAGTTATACTTGCTAGCTTCGCTAGTAAAGCTTTCTTGTTGTTATACGCATAAGAATATACTAGTTCATATCAGCTAAAACTAAGTAATTTGGATCTTCCGTTCTCTACAGCACTCAATAAATCTTATTGATGCTCATTCAAAATCTCAATGAATCTTATTGATGCACCATCAGCTCAGGACCGTGTGATGTTAACATCACTCTACAATGAACATATATATATATAAATCTAGGTTGAAGAATCAAGTCAGTAGTCAGACGTTAGTTATGGTAAATCAGCATTATCGTACAGTACTTGTCAAGTTCTCCTTAATTCAAGGACTTATTTACAACTTACAATGATCACTTGAGAGAAAATGGAAAAACCCATCTTCATCCTCCATTGTAAAGCTTTCAAGCTCTCAGATTTTCATTCTTCTCTGAGTCATTTTATCAACCACTTTAGTATTTTCTCAACCTTTACTAAATATTTTTAAAATATCTCAAGAATATAACTTATGTTCATGTATGATCCCCAACAAGGAATAGCTAGCATTAACTACATAAACACTGTTAGAAAACCAACACATGAAATTGAATAAATCCCATCCGACATCTACAACTGAGTAGTATATAATCGTCACTTGATAGTAATTAGAAAACCCAATCTTCAACATCTATGGAAGAGCTTCAAGCTCTCTAGTTTTCATTCTTCTCGTAGTCATTTTATCAAACACTTCGGTGTTTTCTCATGTTATACTAAATATTTTAAAAGAATAATAAGAATAGCTTACGTTCATGTATGATCCCTAACAAAAAATAGAAATTATTATACTTAATACTGTAAGGAAACCCGCACATAAAGTTAGAAAGTATGAGAAGGAATTCCATCTCACATTTAAAACATTAAAATCACTAAAGGGTATATATACCAATAAATACAATCACCTCTTTTGATTGTAAATATATATATATATATATATATATATATATATATGAGATTATATATGAATGATAAACTTTTAAATAAATGAAAATAAAGATTATAATGTTCATTCGCAAGCTTGCTACGATCATAATCCAAAGTAAATTTTACTCATGGTAGATGGAAACTTGTAATTTTAAAAGAGAAAAACTCAAAACTATCCAAATTCAAAAGAAAAATTCATTTTAGGCCCATTTCAAGCCAAAATTTGTTTTTAGTCCCTCAAACAAATTAATTATACCCAGCACCCCCTATTGACCAAATACGTTTAAGTTACAAAACATTAAATTTGAGCTACTATGACAGGAGGCTCTTCTATTATAATGGACTGTGATAGGAGGCTCTTCTGTCATAATGGAATATGACAGGAGGCTCTTCTATCATGGTGATTGTGACGGAAGGCTCTTTTGTTACGAACACTCTTAACGTGACGAGAAGCTCTCTCATCACGAACACTCATGTCATGAGGCTCTCCCATCATGCTGGTCTATAACGGAAGAGCCTCCCGTCATGTCAACCATGATGGGAGAACCTTCTATTACGGTATTTTTAAAATTTTAATGACATGGTATGGTATTTACTCACTGCGGCATTTTGGGAATCACGGGGTACTGAGTGCAATTTATTTGTTTGGAAGATTAAAAACAAATTTTCTTTTGGGAGGGGATAAAAACGATTCTTGGTTTTAAAATGGGGGTCGTTTTTGAAATTTTCACATTTTAAAATGTGATTTTGAAATATTGTTTTTAATAAAATAATAATAATAAGATATTTAGGAAGAATTTATAGCAGTAATGAAAATAGGTTTTGCATCTCACAAAATAATTATAATAATAAATAACATTACTTGGAGCTTAGTTCATATGATTTTGTACAACCTAATAAATTACAATACATATCATTAATGCAAGGAATTTAAATTGCTTAAGTATAAAACAATTCACTTGGTTATATAAAAAAACAAGTAGGTTTACGTTTCTTCAAACTGCCACAGACCATACATAAAATAATTACATATATTTTAATAGAGTGGAAAAATTTGACGAATTAAATTATTTGTTGACTGAAATTGGTTTAAATATAAAGAAAACACATGTCACGTCCAAAAGAATTGATATACCTAATGCCCTATGAACTCTTATCAATTCACAAACAAGAAGAAAAAAAGTCTCATACCTGGCTGAGGAAGAATATATTTTGATATACTGGCATCATTCCAGTGCACTCATGGGTCCCATATCGATACATCTTCAACGTTTTTAGAACAGGCCATTCCGTTGTATATCTACCCGGGTAAAAGGTTTCAAATGCCCGTAGGTTATATAGTTCCAAAAATGTCAATTTCGGAAAGACAAACCTAGCAGTTCCAGACACTTCTTTTGCCTCTACTTCTTCCTTTGCAAAAACTGTTTTCAGACGTCGACACTCTGAAACTTTCAAAAATTGTAGGTTTTCAAAAGACAGAACCAAGGAACTATAAGTAAATAATTCTCGGGATTGAGTTGATGTTGTGGGATGACTTTCTTCAGAATTTATTTCCCGGAGATCAAGTATTTCTTTTAGAGAGTCACATTCACTAACATTTAGAGTTTCCAAGCCCAAGAACCTTCCACACATGTTTGATTGGAACAAAGTCGACAGCTTCCAACATTTCTCAACTCTTAACGATTTTAATTTGGAAAAGGAATCCTCAACAAGTTGATTATGCCAGATCATCTTCAGGTTATGCATCTCCAAAATGTTTATGTGTTCTAAGCTAGGAACTCCAACCTATAGTGTATATACTATTGAGTTTCAGAGAATTTTTTTTTTTAAATATAACTAAAAATAATTAGAAAATATTTTTAATCAGGTGCAACTGATAAGACAAAGTATATTTTACAAGATGCTAAGCTTGTATAAAAGGAAAACTAACAATAACAAATATAAAAATAAGATATGTGGCATTTTGCGTACCTTATCATCAAAGAAGATTTCCTTAAATTTTGGACAATTTTGGATTCTTATTTCTCTCAATAATGGAAATTTAATATAATCTCCCGAGCTCAACCTTCTTAGGTTTGCAAGATTCGATATGATCAAGCAAGTTAAATTTAGAATGCTGGCCATTGTTGGAAGTTGATTGTCCCAAATCGAACTAATGTTAACATTATTGATCTCTAGGGTTTTTAAGTTGGTGACCACAACCTGCAGATAGAATTGTTGCTACAATATTCTTTGTATGGTAAAAATTGACAATTACATATCAAGAAAATATGACATGACGCAAGGCAAAATTAAGAGTATTTCTTACTCTTGAAAGATATGAATATTTAATTTCTTTATATGTTAAAATATAATTTAACCGGTTGATTACAAAGCAATGACTTAAAAGATAATAATAAAATAAATATGAAGTAACACACTAGATGCATCCACCGCACCATTGCATCTATTTTTAACGTGCAAAGAACAATATTAAAGAGATATCTATCAATTATAATATTAAAATAAAGTAGTATACATATAATATTAGAGCCAAAATTTAATTAATTAAATAGGAATCTTGTGTAAATTAATGGAGTATAAACAAATTGAATGTACATCTTAAAAATTTATATATATATATATATATATATATATCATTAAAATAGTTGGAACAAAGTCGACAGCTTCCAACATTTCTCAACTCTTAACGATTTTAATTTGGAAAAGGAATCCTTAACAAGTTGATTATGCCAAATCATCTTCAGGTTATGCATCTCCAAAATGTTTATGTGTTCTAAGCTAGGAACTTCAACCTATAGTATATATGTTATTGAGTTATAGAGAATTTTTTTAAAAAATAACTAAAAATAATTAGAAAATATTTTTAATCAGGTGCAACCGATAAGACAAAGTATATTTTTTAAGACGCTAAACTTGTATAAAAGGAAAACTAATAATAACAAATATAAAAACAAGATATGTGACATTTTGCATACCTTATCATCAAAAAGGAATCCCTTAAATTTTGGACAATCTTGGATTCTTATTATTCTCAATAATGGAAATTTAATATAATCCCCAGAACCCAATCTTCTTAGGTTTGCAAGATTCGATATGATCAAGCAAGTTAAATTTGTAATGTTGGCCATTGTTGGAAGTTGGTTGTCCCAAATAAAATCAACGTTAATATCACTGATCTCCAAGGTTTCTAAGTTGGTAACCACAACCTGCAAATAGAATTGTTGTTACAGTATTCTTTGTGTGATAAAAATAGACAATTATATATCAAGAAAATATGACATGACGCAAGGCAAAATTAAGAGTATATCTTACTCTTGAAAGATATGAATATTTAATTTCTTTATATGTTAAAATATAATTAAAATGGATGATTACAAAGCAATTACTTAAAAAATATAATAATAAAATAAATATGAAGTAACGCACTAGATGCATCCACTGCATCATTGCATCTATTTTTAATGTGCAACAAACAATATTAAAGAGATACCAGTCAATTATAATATTAAAATAAAGTAGCATACATATAATATTAGAGCCACAAATTTAGTTAATTAAATAGGAATCTTGTGTAAATTAATGGAGTATAAACAAATTGAATGTATATCTTAAAAATTTATGTATATATATATATAACATTAAAATAGTTGGAACAAAGTCGACAGTTTCCAATATTTCTTAACTCTTAACGATTTTAATTCAGAAAAAGAATCCTCAATAAATTGATTACGCCAAACCATCTTTAAGTTATGCATCTCCGAAATGTTTATGTGTTCTAAGCTAGAAACTTCAACCTATAGTGTATATGTTATTGAGTTATAGAGAATTTTTTTTTTTTAAAATAACTAAAAATAATTAGAAAATATTTTTAATCAAGTGCAAGCAATAAGACAAAATATATTTTACAAGACGCTAAGCTTGCATAAAAGGAAAACTAACAATAACAAATATAAAAACAAGATATGTGACATTTTGCGTACCTTATCATCAAAAATGAATTCCTTAAGTTTTGGACAATTTTGGATTCTTATTTCTCTCAATAATGGAAATTTAATATAATCTCCAGAACCCAATCTTCTTAGGTTTGCAAGATTCGATATGATCAAGCAAGTTAAATTTGGAATGCTGGCCATTGTTGGAAGTTGGTTGTCCCAAATAAAATCAACGTTAATATCACCGATCTCCAAGGTTTCTAAGTTGGTGACCACAACCTGCAGATAGAATTGTTGTTACAATATTCTTTGTGTGATGTGATAAAAATTAATAATTACGTATCACAAAAATATGACGACATGCACAAGGCAAAATTAAGAGTGTCTCTTACCCTGAAAGATATAAATATTTAGTTTCTTTATATGTTAAAATATAATTTAAACGGATGATTACAAAGCAATTACTTAAAAAAGATAATGATAAAATAAATATGAAACAACACACTAGATGCATCCACCGCATCATTGCATCTATTTTTAACATGCAGCAAACAATATTAAAAAGATATCTATAAATTATAATATTTAAATAAAGTAGTATGTATATAAAATTAGAGCCACAAATTTAATCAATTAAATAGGAATCTTGTGTAAATTAACCGAGTATAAACAAATTGAATGTATATCTTAAAAATTTATCAATAATAATAATAATAATAACTTTAAAATAGTTGGGTTACTATTTATCCAAAAAATATTTGGAGCTATGCATGATAAAAATTTTTATATTTTTAAATCTAGAGACTCCAACGTGCAGCAGCGAAGCTATATACATGAGTGGAGGGGACATGGCCCTCTAGGCTCAATTGTTACTTTAAAAAAAATTTAAATTTTATCCTCAATTATTTTTTAGTCATATCTTTCTTCATAAAATTAAAAATATTTTTTAACTGAAACCTAATAAAATGGAACTAACTTCGCCTTTGCGGCAAGCTCTAGATGTTATTGAGTTATTGAGAATTCTTTTAAATAACAAATGAAAAAATTAGAAAATATTTACCAGAAAAAAAGATTAAGTTAAATTTAAATAAAATAATAACAAGGTAAATTACATTTCATAAGATAAAAAAAGCTCGTACGGTACGAAAACTACAAAAAAACAAATATAAAAACAAACATGTTATGATTTATGTACCATCTAATCAAATATGAATCGAGATGTCAGCGCATCATTTGGAGTATGGACGCTAGGTTCTTTCAACCACATCTCCTTCTTCATTTCTCCACCCTTCCCCTCATCCCCATTCCCCACCTAAATCCTCATTTGAGGAAATAGGGATCATTATATATAGTTATAAATAAATCTCAATTGATAATATTATAAAATTCACAAAATTGTGAATAAAAAAATAAAAACATAATGCACAAAATAATATTATCAACAATTCAATGCACTAAATCCACAAAAAGAAACATTAAACAAACTACAATCTTATTTGATATAAACTAATTCATCATTTAAAATCTAATCTATACTTTATATTTAAATTAAAATTAAATGGGAAATGGGGATAGGATGGCTTCTCCCATCCCCATCCTCGTTTATAAATGGAAATAGGTTTTCACCCCATCATAAAAATCTTCAAAATCTCCCTCAAATGGCGAGGGGATTTGGTTACTCAAGGCCCATTGATACCCTTACATATGAATTTCAATTTTGGAAAAACTCATTCATCAATAGAAATTTAATATAATTTTCAAAACACAATTTTTTCAGCATTGAAAGATTGCTTATGATGTCTATTTTGGGTCATCCTAACCCAAAGTAGGAAAAAATATCATAAATTTTTTCAACTATTTTTAACAATGATACACAAAATTAATTTTTTCAGAAAAAAAAAAAAAATCAATTCATACAAGAATTGAATTTTTTGTCAATATATACCAATTTACCTCCTTCACTATTTCATATATTTTTCTCCAACAATTTGTTGCACCCAAATGAGCAAAGATAATGAGAAAACATGTGATGAAATGAGATTAGTGTTTGAGTATTGTTGTTAAAATTGTTAGTTTACTTTCTTGATTGGTGAGTTATTATAGAACTTACTGTTGTAGTATACATGCTGATTACATATTTATTAAGAGGATTTTGGGAACTTTCAGACATTTTTGCAATTTATTTCAAGGAGTACTAATTTTGCAAATGGTTATGTTGAATTTGACATTATTTCTAAAACTCTTAATTAATCAAAATTATATAGTCCAAACTTATACCAACAATAATTTATTACATAATGAAAATTATTTTCAATTATTAAATTACAGAGTTCTTTTTATAATGTTAAATTGAAGAGGTTATGTTATATAAATGAGAGCAATTTATATAAGCTTTAAGATGCCTAACCGACTGTAATGGCATAAGAAGAATTGAGATACATCTCCTTAAAGTTATGTTTTTTAATATAAACCAAATGTTGTAGTAAATTTAAAAAAAAAAAAAAAAAAAAAAAAAAAAAAACCTTTGATATATTAAAACAAACAAATTAGGCAAAATCATACACATAAATGAGATCCAACTACTATCTATAAATCATGCCCAAAGTAAGTCAATGACAATTGATATTTAAATATCCGCTTTGATTTCAATATTGAAGATCCAAACAGCATTCATAAAAGCAATTAAAGTAATTTATCAACCATTGTAATCACTGAAATATCATTCAACATATTTCAGAAATATATATATATATATATATCAAATAAGTAACAACACCAATTAAGAAAATCTGTATAAAAAAAATATCATATAAGTACACAAACATCTGTCTGACTTACCAGTCCACCTATTAGATCTGTTATTCTATTTGACATTTTTTAATTAACTTTTTTTTTTTTTTAGAAGTTCATTTTTAATATATATATATATCATTTCCGTTTTTACTATTTTATATTAATAACAAAATTATTGAGAACAAATCAATGTTGTTGAATGAGAGAGAACAAGGGTAACTTGTACTTACCTTCTCGTTAAAAAGTGGTTTGGGAACATCCTTCTCCTCCTCTAGAATGATTTCTCTGGGTTTTGTATCACTTGTCAATTGCAATATTAGGGTAGTTGTCTTCAAATTGCAGCAGAAGCTTTCAAGCTGTGGTAGAGATGTCAGTCTCAGATTACGTAATTTGCTAAACTTGATTTCATGAACCTGGTCACTAATAGCAAAAATCTCTTCCATGTTCTCACAGTCGAACACTTCAATTTCCTCAAGTTCCTGAAAGACTCTATCATTGGCAAGTGAGAAGATATTAGTTAACTTCTTGCATTTCCCCACTTTGATAGTTCTTAATTGGTGAAAAAGCTCCATTCCAAGCAGACCATTACATATCATCTTCAAGTTAATCAAATTCCAAAGAATCAATGACTTTAAGATGGGAAAGACATCTTCACAAGATACCGTATCTACAATATGTAAAATGTGAGAATTATTTTGGACTTTGAGATCTTCCAACTCAGGAAAGCCTATTCTATCTAAACCACAAAAATTATCTGCAACGCCTGGTACTTCATCGAACACTAGTTGTCTGATTGCCTTCAACCCTGAGATTATCCCGTCCTCGTTGGTATTGAGCTTGACTTGCAAGAATCTGGAAGTCTTGCATTGAATATACCAATCACCGCAATATTCCGACCACTCGTCTGGTGATGATGTTAATGTGTTTTCTCCAATTGTTATATTGTATCTTTCCACCTTTGGGGATAACAAGCCTCTTAACATTATGGCCTCTGGAACAAATATTTCTAAACTGCTGAGGTTAGACAACTGCTCCAATTCATCAAGGCTAGTGTTCCTACTTCCATTGTTGGATTTCTCAGCGTCCCATTCGATAGTGGTACCCCTCATGTACAAAGCTTCTAATTTTTTGAAGCTTAATATGAATTTTGAGGGAATACTACTAAGCCCAACATAGTCCAACTCTAATAATCTTAGCTTAGTCAATTGATGCAATTTTTCAAGCAACTCGAAACCCTCACAACTACGAAAGCTAAGAATTTCTAAGTTCTTCAAGTCTCCAATATCAGCTATGTCTTTCAACATACAATATTCCAGACACAATGTTCGAAGATTTACAAGGTCACTAAATGGTGTAGAAAGTGGCAGTAAATCCATTTCAATCAAATGCAAAACTTGAAGCCTTGGCATCCATGCAAAGAACTTCTCAGGGATTTTCGCATAAAATAACTTAGGTCTCACATAAAGAAATTTAAGTTGTGGACATACCAACTGTAGATCTTTCGATAGCTCACTGACATTATCCAACATGATAAAAATGCAATTTCTCAACATATTCTCACTTTCCCAAGACCGTGGAATGACATCATCAATCACATTAAACACATTCTTATCTTTGCGGGCGATCGATCTAGCAACATTACAAACAATGTCATGCATCGCAAACCTTTCTATGTTAGGACAGACAACTCCTCCACTCTTAGGAGCATCAAGTAACAAAGAAGAGGCCTTGAGTGTGCTCAACAATGAACATACATTATCCCGTTCTTCTTCCATTGTATTGAATCTATTAAACAATCCCAAACCTATTCCATATCTTAGCAAGTCTTCGATGGAAGCATCATAAGTGCTTCCCATGCTACCACAAAGCAAAAATGTTGCCTTGAGCTCCTCCGTTTCAAGGTAGTTGTAACTTAACTCTATGCTCCGATATACATTAGCTGCAATTCCACCAAAGCTATCCGGGGAAGGATTTCTCCATTCTCGCAAGACTTTTCTCCATTCATATGTCTCCTTGTTGTTTAATGCCTTAGCTATCGTAACAATGGCAATGGGCACACCTCCACATTCCTTAGCTACATCAACTGCAATGGGAAGCAAATCACGACGGTCAACGCACGTACCTGCTTTACTCTTGAAAAGGCTCCAAGCATCATCCCATTCTAAAGCCTTAATGCTGAAATTGTGCTGAGAGGACTCTATCCCATCTGTTAGAACGTTGTTTTTTCTTGCCGTCATCAATAATTTTAATCCCTTACTATCATGTTTGTAAGGAATTCCCACGGTCTCAAAATTGAGACATTCCCAAACATTATCTAAAATCAGAAGAGTCTTCTCTTCACTTTTCAATTGTTGATACAGTCGTCTTGCTCTCTCAGACAACTCCTCCTCTTCACGAAACTCCAAGCCCAACTTACTTCCGATTTCTCTTTGAATCTTTTTTATATTTGGTGTCTGAGACACTTCTACGAAAACTATCTTATTAAAGACCTTATCTTGGATGGTTTGTCTTGCAACCTGCTTTGCTAGCGTGGTCTTACCTATGCCGCCCATGCCATGAATCCCAACAAGTTCGACATCAGGTTTACTCAATGCCTCAACGATCTCCTTCAAAACACAAGTTCTCGACTCGAAAGCCTTGTAACCTTCGCTAGTCTGAAGCCATGTCTCCTCAGGAATGAGCCGGAACGAAAGTTTTCTAAACTCCCTGACTTCTTGCAAGAGTTGAGCAACATCGTTCAATATGCGAGCAACATAGTTTTGTTGCTGATGATTATGTTGACTTGTAAGCCCCGACACCTCATTGATGATGCTGTGGACTTTATCCTGCCAAAGCTTAACATCTGGCAAAGGCTCTTCCCCAGCTTTAATTGAACATTTCACACTGTCTCTTTTCGCCCCCAGCTTCTCCACTTCCTTCTTCAAATTCTCAAGGTTACTCTTGTACTCCCACAAACTTATGGATCTCAAAGCTTCTTGCAAGAGTTGAGCAACATCCTTCGACTTGCGAGCAATATTGTTCCTATGTTGATAGGATTCCTTCAAATTAGAATAAGTACACCCCTCGCAACACCCCTTCTCAGGATTATCTTCACTAATAAGCCCCGAGACCTCGTTGATGATGTTGGTGGCTTTATCCAGCCAATCGCTAATATCAGGCAAAGGCTCTACCCCAACATTAGTTAAACTTTTCACGCTTTCTCTTTGAGCCTCCAAATTCTTTATTTTCTTCTTCATGTTCTCTAGGTTGCTCTTGTATTCCCATAGATTTTTGAACGGACATTGACGTGCTATGGGACGTACTATGTAACGTCCTATCGGACCAATCGTGTAAGAAGCAACCTTTGCAGCAATTGTAACAAGAATAACAGCAAGTTCCCCCATTTGCACTTTTTTCCTTTTTTTTTTTTTTTTAAAGAAAAGGATATGAGAATCAAACCAAAACAGAGAGAGCAGACAAAAGCTGAGTGACACAAAGAGCACAAAAAGGCAGAGTAAAAGAGAGAACACAAAAAAGCAAAGAGAGTAGATGTTAGATCTCAAAGCAACGAACTATGAGATCAAAACCACCAAACCGATCAACTGAATGTCTAGAAGCAATCGATTGAAAACTGAAAGAAAAAAAAACTGACAACTAAATTTGAAAATTTACAAGCAACCGAGTGAACTGATTACTGTAAAACAGAGAACACAAGGAAGCCAAGAGAGAGCAGAAGTTAGATCTACAAGGAACAAAGTTTAAGATCAAAATGACCAAACTGAGAAATGGGTTTCTTCACTTGGTCGAGAAGAGAAATCAAATAAAAAAAAAAAAAAAACTGAAATTGTACGTGAAGGAGCAATCAAGTGAGCTGGTTACCAGAAAACAGAGAACAAAAGATAGCAGAGCAACACAGAGAGCACAAGCATGCAAATAGGGAGCAGAAGTTTATTATTATTATTATTATTTGAAAAACATAGGGAGCTGAAATTGATTTGGAAACAAAAGTGCTTTCAGGCCAAAACGACCATAATGAGATAAGAATTTTTTGAAAAGCCAATAAGAATGGATAGACGAAGAAGAAATAGTATATCGATGAGACATCAAAACAAGCCACTAATTACATCATTAAAGGTCATTACGTTAGAATATTGTGTTTAGGCTTCTCAAATAACATATTATACCATATCAATTAAATGCACATTATTTTGAGGCAAGCGTCAATTTTTTGTAAATCTTGTTAACAATAATGTTGTGTTAAACCTTTACATTATAAGAAATCTTTTAAATACAATAGAATATGTATGTTTATACCTAATATCTTATAAGCAGTACTATTTATATAATTTTTTTTTTTCAAATATCACAAATTATACCGTTATTTTTATATTTATGCATTTATACTTTGACTTTATAAGAGAAATGGGTCATTTCTAGATCCAGTATATACTAAAACATGTTATGTATAAATCATTTTCTCAACAACCATAATTTATATGGTTTTAGTTGAGGCAATTAAAAATGATTTTAGTATAAATTCGAATTTATTAGCTTTTGCTGAGGAGGTTCAAAATGACATGGTATACTCTCTTTCACATGTGCTTGATTTGGCTTTATCAAGTATATCATATGACAATAATATATATTATAGGTAATTAATATCAGATGAAATTAAACTATGTATTATTTTTTATTTATATATATGCACAAGTACTAATTGGTAAGGAAGTATTATTTTCCAAAAAATAAAAATAAAGTGTCATCGATAAACCATTAATCGTGATATATAAATTTTAAATTATATAAATAATTATTAATCTTAATAAGTTTTGACATAT
Organism: Dimocarpus longan; assembly: GCA_022984855.1. Lineage (NCBI taxonomy): Eukaryota > Viridiplantae > Streptophyta > Magnoliopsida > Sapindales > Sapindaceae > Dimocarpus > Dimocarpus longan. Next base: position 7,453,861 of record CM041022.1, read on the forward strand.
AACCGTCCTATTTACCATCAACGTCCCAGAAAAGAGAAAAATGTTGGCTATCATCGAATGGCTAAGGTTGTCCACGAACATGAGGATCATATAATTGCCTAAATTCCCACTAAAATATATTAAAATCTGTCATCAACGCTGATTTTGGAGACCATGTGTTACACATAACAAACAAACAACAGACAGGTACATACTAGTCTTTCTTTTTAATATATGTTTTTCATTTGATTCAAAATGCCCTCCTCTTAGAATCTTGTATCTCTTATTGCATGAATCAGAAAGAGCAACGCACACGTGGGCCACAGCTGCTCCTACGTTCAATTTTGTGGTCGCCGTTGGAATTATCTTCCTGAACAAATGGTTTAATCTCTCTGAAACTTTTGCAGAGTGAATACAAGGAAAAGCAGCAGGAGAAAAAGTAACTTGAATGCCTAGGACAGCCCTTTTACTTTAGGACTTTATTAAAGCTGTTGTATAATGAGCTTTCAAAAAAAAAAAAACACTGTTGTATAATGGATTACCACCACATTATATTAGATTATTAATTACCTTGAAGTCGGTTTGTAACATGTCTATTTTTTTTTTTTTTAGTACTTGAACTAAGATTATGACATATTCAGAAAACCATCAAGATCAATCGAGATAGAATAATGATGATGCGGCTCGAAAAATTATTTAAAATTGGAAGAGATCTATCCACACGAAAGTAAGGGGAAAACCCACACGAAAGTAGGATATCAATCTATACATAATCATAAAAGAATTATTATTATTATTATTATATAATTTGAATTTGATTGGTGATGTTGAACTCATATCACACACAATGAAAGACATAGGGGTTGTTGGCGTCGTTCGGTTAATGGCCGATCTATTTGCACTGCATATCTATATATACATATATATATATATATATAAATTCATTTCATTTGCTTATGGTAGAATTAGTGGATTTATTGTAGAAAGAGATAAATATGTGGAAATTCATTATGACTAACACCTAAAAGAAAGAGATAAAAATGTGGAAATTCACCATCGTTGACACTTAAAAGAAAGAGACAGGCATGTGGAAATCCACTTTGATTGACACCGAAAAGAAAGAGATAGACGTGTGAAAATCCACTAATTCTACAATAAACAAATTAATTAAATTTCATTCATCCAAGTTGAGCTAAGACTTGCGCATGTATATATTGTACAAGTATATCCAAATATACGCATATATATATATAAGTAAATTCATTTCATTTGTTTATTATAGAATTAGTGGATTTTCACGTGTCCATCTCTTTCTTCTAGGATTAATGTCCGGTTTGAAAATATTTATCCAGACTTATGATGATTTCAATTTGGGAAAGAATTTCCTAGTTGGTTGGTTGTGTCATACCATCTTCAAGTTATCTTTCAAGAAAATTAGTATTTAAATTTCTAAGTTAGGAATTTCAACTTGAAGTGTATATTTTGTTACTAATATTCCTTCAAATTTTGATTGAAAATAATTAAAAAAGTCTAAAATAAAAAAGTCTAACTAAAAGCCTACGATACATGCACCGTGTATCATCAAAGATGAATGCCTTAAATTTCAGACCATCTATTATTATGAATTATTTCAATTATATCAATTACAAAAATATTATATAGAAAGTGAGGAAACACTTTCCCCTGATGTCCACATTCAGTCCTCCACTACCAAGCTCTAATACCAAACTTGTTACACTCACATAACACTGTATAACAAGAAAAAGTGAAGTAAATGTTAAAGGTAAAAAAAATAAAAAAACCTTGCTGATATTTCAGGGGATCAACTCCTCCCAAGTTCAATTTCAGAGTTTGTTCATTCAGTAGACAAATGTAAACAGAAGAGAGAGAAAGAAAAAAAAAAAAAAAAAGCAAATACAAGAAAAGCAGCAGCAGAAAAAGGGGCTCTAATGCCGAGGATATTTCTTTTACTTTATTAAAGCCAATTTTTCAACATTGTTGGTGGACATGATGATGATTTTTTTTTTTCTTTCTTTCACACAACAAACAGACGTAATTTGAAAAAATGGGTTGACGGAGAAGACTTGTATGTCCTTTGAAAGATGCACTCTGGTCAATATCCAACTTTCAATTGCAAGTCTCTTCTTTCTTATTTCTAATTATATATTTGGATATGTTAATATTTGCTATGTTTTGAATGTTCAATTTTTTTTATTTTAAATTATATATTGAACTTGATAAGAGGTGTTTCCATTCTTCTATTATTTTAGTTTTATATAATATCCCATGCCTATAAGTATGCATTTGTAATAATACAATTTGTCACAATAATGTTATTTTGTTTATGTTTTATTGATTGTCAATACAAATATTAAGGGACCAACTAATAAAGGGCAACTAGACCTGATTTCTGAGTTTGAAATAGGCCTATGTATAATACAATCTCAAGCAGAATCCATGAACACAACTAGAAATTTCCTAGAAATTTCCTAGAAGGGCAAAACTTGAAAAGGTGAATTAAAAGTTAAGTTCAATGTGGAAAAAGTGAAAACATAAAAGGGTGAGAAATTTTCAACCTCTTAATAAGTAAATTACAAATAGACGTTATCAATTAAGCAACAAAAGAAACTGCTTTGTATGTTACCCTTGTTAATTAAAGTCACTTTTTCAACATTATTGATGAACATAAAGCACGATTCATGACTCATAATAATATCTTTGGAAGTAAAATAGACTTAATTTAATAATTTTTAATTGTTTTGATCAGCAGATATTTATGTATCAGTTACGATTACAGAGCTCTTTCTCTCTCTTACTCTTTATTATTATTTCTATCCTTGCATTATAATATAACATCATATATTATTACTATTATGATTTTATTTTAAATTAATATTACCATCAAATTCTATAAAATATGTTGAAACTTACTTTAGATAGATGACTACTAAGATTATACACTACAAACATTCTATCAAACATGTCGAATTTTACTTCGATTAAATACTATAAACACAATTTAATTAATATTATTATTTGTTCTTTATTCAAAAGAGTAGTAAGAAAAAGACTAATAAGTCTAACGTGCTATAAGTCAAGTGATTGTTGTATAAATTTTAATTGAAAGTAAATACGTACAAAGATGTTGGAAAGAAACTTAACCTCATAAAATCAAAATAGGCTCAAACCACAAAGCCCATTAAATTACAAGGTCGGTCTAAAGGAGCTCAGGGGATAAACCCAAGGTCAACATGAAGGGCAAGCCCAAGGTTTATCCATAGGAGAACTCCAAAGGGAGGAGCTTCAGGAGAAGCCTAGAGTTAACCCATAAGAGAAGTCAAGAGATGAGCTTAGGGTTGATCTGTAAGGGAAGCCCAAAAGGGGGGCCCCAGAGAAGCGTCTGAAGGGGTGCAGTGGCCTCCAACCAAGTCATTTTAAGAAGGGACAGTGAAGGGGCTAAGCAATCACATGGCCCTTTAGCTAGATCAGTGTATAAGAGAATACCACGTGTCCCTACACGTCAAAAGGGACAACGAAAGGGGCCCACTAGTTGTATGGCCTCTCAATCAAAACGACAAATGAGAGAATACCACGTGTCCTTACATTAGAGGAGATAGTGAAGGGGTTGACCAATTGCATTGCCCCTTGGTTAAAATGGCGAATTAGAAAGTGTCATGTGTCCTTATGTTAGAAAGGACAATAAAGGGAGCCGACCAATCATATTCTCTTTGTCAAAATGACGAATAAGAAAGAGTCGTGTGTCCATGTGAGCCATGTGTCCATGTGTCAAAAGGGACAACAAAGAGAGTTGACCATCCATTAAGGAGATGTGAAAACACTATGACCAAGCAAGAAGGTCATATATAAAAGCTTTAATCTATCACTAAGGGAGGAAATTTGGTCTAAGGACTTTAGAAAACCCAAAATACTATCTAAGGGGCTTTTTTTAGGAAGTTCAAAGGATCTCAAACCCCTTTTATCAATAAAAGAGATATCTTTATGACACCCATTCATATGAAAGGTCAATGGCTAAAGAAATAACTAAACTTTTGCTTACCAATTAAACCTTATCATGCTACCAAAAAATTTAGGTACACTAAACCTACCTTTTGGGTTGCTTAAGGGTCATATCACCTAAGTGAAGCCCTAGTGTCATCTTTGGTCGAAAGGACCAAGGAATATGTAAGTTAATCTCTTGCTAGGATTTCCATCACACGGTAAAAGGAAGTATTCTTAATCTTCACTATTCTTATATACGTATGCCATAATTACTCTTCCAAAGGGTTTGTCTTCTTCCATCCCTTCTGACTTGAGTGTCAAAGGTTGTCGTCGCCAGACCCATCAACGAGCTATTGACAGTTTTCTTCGTCTCGTAGGTTCTTACGGTTTTGAGACTTATCATGCTCAACTGATACTCCCTTAGGATTTGCCTTATCCTTTACTAAGGGCTAAAGCAAAGGAGGATCTAACTTGCTCTAAAGAAAATTCTTACCGGATATTATCTAATGAAGGGAAATTGAAGGATCGAGGGGACCGCCTAGTGTCCCGTGGTTCCAATATCCCTAATACTATTAAGGATGTCTTCTACAGTCAGCTAAGGGATTAGAGATCTCGTCTCACTCATTGATGCTATGAATTCCCCTTGGAAAAGCCCTCACAAGCATTAGGTGTCGTTCTTGGGACTTGATAGCCAGGATAGTTTGGGTTGTTTCCACCTTTTTTTTAACCCCTTAGTCTTGTTACAAGGGGGTTGTCGGTAGAATACCAATGACCCCTAACCTCTCTTTCTTTGTTTTACAGGTAATTAAGGAAAGGGTAGATCATCAGGAGTAAGAATGCCCTTATCCAAAAAAATTCATATGTCAAAAGAGATTGAAGTCAAATTTCTCAATTCTCATGTTGTTTTCCCTTTGTAATTCAATGTATCTATTGTTGACGTGACCAATTTGTATCAACAAAAAGTAATAATGAGAGAGAAAAATGGCTTATGAGTTATGACTTTATGTCTTGTTAGCCATGTAGAATGCAAAACAAGTATATCAAATGACAATGATATTGAAAGCAATTAAAAAAAGATGAGACTAAATTATGTATTGTGATAAAAATGGAAGAGCGCGAGCTATATATGATTGAAGCTGAAAAGATTCTGTATTCATGTATATTGTTTTACAAATCGTGTTTAGTCATATATAGAGAAGTATTACAGTAAATTAGCTACCAAAAAGGTATTGTTTTACAAATCATATTTACTCATATATAGAGAAGTATTACAGTAAATTAGCTACCAAAAATATAAAAATATATCAGCTGTAATTCATACAATTTAAAACCATAATCTAAGCCAATAATTTAGGAACCAATCTCTATTTGTGATTCTCCATGACAATCCATTTTCATGTGCTTGGTCCTTTCACGAAAGACAGGATTAGTAATTATGTGAAGTGCATCTCTGTTATCGCAATGGAGCTTAGCAAACTAATGTTTCTATGACACCAAGGTCGTGTTAGTCAACTAAGAGGACAAAACATCAAAAGAAACAATTCACTTTATTTGAATATGTAAAGTAAAATTTAGGATTAAAATTATGTAAGGCCAACAAAAGCAACTACCTAGCATTATCTTACTTTAATAAAGGTATCTTTGAAATTAATATAATCAAATTTAAATACGAATAATTAATTTAAGTAGAGAACCACTTTACAATAAATTAAATGCAAGTGCCAGTTGCAGGAAACTAGGCAAGCTTCCTCTCAAATTGAAGACTCACTTTTCCATTACCTTAATGCTTCGATTGGCCATCCGCCGATTACAATCTCTACGAAATCTCACTTTTTTTAAAAGTAATTAATTAAGAATATTAATTTAAGTTGTTAGTGGCCAACAAAAGGACCTGCCTTATTAATATATATTTATATATAATCTAGCTTTATTAGAGCCGCTTTTTCAACGCTAATAATGGAGCTCGCTAATTCCAACCTGCTTCGGCTTTTTTTTTGGGCCCAATTGTTGTCTACCTTAATAATTGTCCACCACACCTCCAATACTCTCCTCCATTGAGTTTACTTTTTTCTTGGCATCATATTAGATAGAGTGATGATGGTTAGTAGCTAGTTCAAACATAAATTCATATCATAAAAGTGGATAACAAATTGTTCAATAAAAATTTACCTTTGATGAATTGAAGTTTTATATGAAGAATTAATGAAATATTTACTTGTAAAATTAGATAATGGTGATAAGAAATATGTATGATTATAGATGTTTATTTGTTTTAAATTAATATGTAATTGAAGTGCGAAATGTGGATCCTACATAAATTTAATGTTGTGGAATGAAATTGGAGTAAAGATTCTCTACTATCATACCCAAATCTTACGCCAATAAGTGCTACAAAATAGTCATATCAGTGTCATGCTTGATGCAATCATCGATTACAGAAATCAAGAACGACAAGCAAGTTATTACCTTCTAAGTAGGTGCTTCGCAAATACATTGTTCCCTGTGGAGATGCAGTGGTGCAAAGGAGTCCTTCCATGGAAATCCCGCATATTTATGTCAGCACCAAATTGGATCAGAAGTTCAATCATGACACCATTGCCACGTTGACATGCCAAATGCAGTAATGAACAACCTTGGAGACAATTCCCTGGATCATTGGCATCCTTGATTTTTTGACAGAATGTTGGATCATTACTTTTCCTTTTTTCTTTGAGGCAATCCTGTTCCGAGTCTTGTGCATCATCAATATGGTGATATAATTCAACAACAACCACCTCATCGAAAGTGGTATTGATTATACTTGTGTTTGAGATCACAATAAGGCGATATACTTCTTTCAAGTTTTGAGTCTTAACGGCTTGCCAGATGCGTGTAGAGTAGTCTCTTTGCAAAGATGGCAAAAGATAGTAAACATTACTGTTAAACAGCACTAAAATTTGATAAGAATATGGCAGAGAAAATTGGGTAAAGTACACCCGCTATGATGAAAATGATGATGAAACGACCTGTGTTTGCGCATAAAAACATAGTTAAACATTCCTGATTAAAGGATTTCCTTTTATTTTTTTAGCTTTATTTTTGGTTCATGAAATTTTCCCTTCAAAGTTAATGTAGATTTTGTTTTTACTACTATAGACGTCGAAAGACTCCAAACGGCATCCACTTAACAAGACATGTTAATGCATGTCCAAAGTCGAGCAGTTTTGGGATGTTTTTTGTTCTTAAATATTGTTGTTGGCCCCATTCTAGATCGTTTAACCTTTGGGTTACTAAAATAGTGAAATATCCTTTCTTGTATGTCTTTTGTTCTTCTACAAGACCAGTGTGGGCTTTAATCGGAACAAACAAATCAGAAGCTTGTACTTAATTATGGCATCTTTACAAAACCAGATATCCAAGGATAATATTTAAAAACCAACATCACAAGATTACAGATTTGTTAATTTTAAAATCCCCAAATGTCTTTTTCATTAGTATTTAAAAAGAAATTAAACTCAATAAGATTCAATCATATCTTTAAGAGCTTAACATTATTGTTTAGGTCATAACCTAGCAACTTAATCTTTAGTGTGGAACGGTTTTTTGATAAGGTATCAAAACTAAGGGGTCGTTTGTTTTTTTATCTGAAGACTGAACAGTGCTGCTGAAGACTGAAAGCTAAATAGTGACTGAAATCTGAAATCTGAAATCTGATAGACATATTTGTTTTTTCTTTTCTTACATCTGAATGTATAATAATCTTGTTTGTTTTTTAAAGTTAAAATTATCTAATTACTAGTAATTTGACATTTATATCATTTTATTATTAGTTGTTGTGTAATTTATTTAATATGATACAAACAATTACAATAAATTATTTAACAAATATTAAAACACTTATATATATATAATATTTTTATTCATAATTAAAATAAGATTAATTATTATAGTAAAATCAATTAAGTTTATATGTTCAAATAAAAATAAACAAAATAATCTTAAATTGAATTACTATTATAACAAAAGTTGAAATTGTAACTTATATATATAGTATTTTTATTCATAATTAAAATAAGATTAATTAAAATAGTAGAGTCAATTAAAATTATATATTCAAATAAAATTAAATAAAATGGTTTTAAATTAAATTACTATTACAACGAAAATTGAAATTGTAAAGTAATATATATTTTCTTATATAAGTAAACAAGAATAATCAAATATTTAAACAAATTGATTTGCAATTTGGTCTCTGAGTTATTGCATAAATATTTTATCAATAAAGATTCTTATCGGAATTTAATTAGAGAAATATAGTAATCCAGCTATAAAAAATATTTGATGTTGAGATGTTTAGGGTTTTTATTTTTTAATGTTATTTGTTAAAGTATTAAAAGAAATTTTTATAATATAAAACTAAAACAAATTTGGAAACATATTATTTTAGGAAGGATAAACTTGGAATAATATATTTATGAAATCATTAAGTGATTTTGTATTAAGTGAAAAGTCAAAAAATGTAACTTTTTTTTTTTCAGTGGTTTTTGGTGGTTTTAAGTGGTTTGACCACTTAAAAAACAAACAAAAATATCTTAATTAGCCAAATTCAGCACCATTAAGTGTTAAGTGCCAAAAACAAACAACCCCTAATTTTACTAGGAGTGAGTAAGTTCTAGTCTTCCAAACATGACTGCATTTCGGTTGGTCTTGGTCTAAAATTTATATTCGCATTTATGTTTGGATTTGGTCCACCTAATCGGTCTTTCATAAGAGGATGCGCTTCATACTATTCTTTGGGCCCTTATTTACTAGCTTAAGTTTTCTGGAAGGTTAACAATATGAAGAGTTGCAGAATATGGCAGAAAGATAAACTTCAGATATATCCAACTAGAAAGCATAAATGGGCAATAAAGGGGCAATATAGTGAGAGTTGGACTGTTGGAGTAGATCTACGTTAAATAGTTTTCAAGCATCAAGAAAAATATAGAACATCCAAATTCCAGATATATAATTGTTCAGTAAATCATATGGATGTCATCATTTCAAGATATTTTGTAGAAATTTCTCCTACACCAAATGTAATTTGTATTTCCAAACAAACAGAAAGCAAGAAAAGAATAAATCAAGTACCTTTGCATGAATGTGTAGCTCCTTATGAGAAATAGCGTCTTTTGGGCATGGTTTCCTAATTTATGTCACAGCATTCGATTTGATCACTCTGCATAGGATTCCATTCAATTATAACTGTTAAGGAACATAAATGTGAGAAGAGCAGCTTAACTACAATTATAACTATATTATGTACCAGCTTGAGGAAAATTGAAGGGTAGTTGAATTGGCAAATAAATTATTCTGAGTGCTCTATCGAACAAATTTTCACTCTTTATTGACTTTCATACATCAAACAAATTATTTTGTGTCATGAAAGAGAGGGAAAATCAATGTCACAAAATGCATTAAGAATTTATGAGGTTTCATTAACTATTTAGGCTTATACTTTAGGAAACATTACACATGAGAACATAAAATTGTCAGGAAGTACTATAACATTATTAACTAACAAAAAGTAAAGAAATTTATAATTACATTATTATAACATTTTTAAGTTTAGTAAGAGAAAGACATGCCTCCTTTGTTCTTTAATTCAAAGTTTTTGTTTCTGATAAAAAATTTAGACATCAAGAAACTATAGTTAGCAGAAACACAATGATAGTAATTGAACAACAATCATAAGATTGGCTGACTGTGTAATTATATTACATAACATCTCATGATTGTCCTTGACAAAGGTTAGCATTTATTGATTAACAAAAGAAACTTATATTGAAAGGCTTAATTTTATTCAACATGAAAAGATTGCATTTAAATACAATTAGAATTGACTTACACTCCTAAATTTCCTCCTAGACTCATGACTAATTGACAATTTCCTATAAGTATGGCTAATTGAAACAAAAATGTCTGATTCCTAGAAACATGTCAAATTGCTATACTAAGCTATTTGACTTTATATGAATTTACAACAAATAAATGTTAACAACTCATCTAATTTATGCCCTACTTCATAACGTGGATATGCGCTAACAAAGATAACAAAAAAATGAAAAAATTTTGTTCCACTGGTTTGGGAATGAGAATGTGAAACATGTAATTTGAGATTATTGTTTTTCAAGATCCTTAGTTGGCCTGAGGTTATGATTTCTACAGGATTTATGTTCAAGATTTATAGTTTCCAGTCTTCATACCTTCCTATTATGATTTACTTATTTCCTATTATGACTCTTATGGTGAGTGAAGATTGTCTGCTTGTTCGACAAACTTAATTATGGGATTCTTGTTTTCTTTTTTTTTTCCTCTGATTTTGGGGAGTGTTTCTTTCCACTTCATTCATAATAATTGGAACATGAATTTCTTGTTTCCTTTCTTTTTATTTTTTTGTCTCTGAATTTGGGGCTGTTTCGTTAACCCATTCCAAAATAATATTAATCTCTAACAACCAGACTGACCGGATTTGATCTACTAGGCTAAACAAAAGAATTGCAAGAAATAGGAAAAAATTGAAAGAGCTCAGCCCAGGAGAAAACTCCTCAAAACTCAGCCCTAAATATGGTCAACTCTTTGAAAAATAAGTGCAACTTCCAAAAGAATAAAAAAAGGACAAACCATGCTAAACTCACACCGGTGACAGGGTGTCATTGAAAGTCACTTGTGAGTACAAAATCCACCAAAAATGGAAACATAGGAAGAATAAATAAAATGCAAATTGGACTTGCTAGCTATGAGGCTAAATTAATAGATGGTATATTCATCAAAGAATTATTGGAACCAGAGGAATGAAAGAATAAGGATCTCAACGGTTAATGGGCAGTGCTTGTGTGGGAAAAAAATTAGAGTTTGGGCTTCCTTATGGGCTTCTATAACTTCTGAAGTTAAGGATTCTTGTCTTCTATTCATTATTTATAATGACAAGCAATGGTTGTGTGAAGTCTAGGCTTGGAAGGGTTTTGCATTTTATATTCTTGGTAGGGATTTATTTAAGCCCTCCCCTTTTGTCCTCTGGGTTGTTTTCCATGTTGTGGATTACTTCTTCACTCATACATATGATTTCGGTTTGTTTGTAAAATTTTGTTTCCTTTAAAAAAATAAAACAATTATTAACCTGTTCTAATATATAGAGTTGTAACAAAGAACATAATGTATAGATAATCATTAATCAGATTAAGTAAATGACTAACCAAATCATTTTTTTGTACCGTTTTCCCCCTTTGTCTTCATTTTGGTGGCAAATTGTTTGGAAAGATCGGTTGATAGAGGATAGGATTGTCAATTGGTGGAAGATCTTGAAAATATAGTCATGACTTCTATAACATTAGTAAGAAATGAAGAAACATCAAGACCTTTTTATAAAAGATGTTAAATTTCTTTGTATTTTTTAGAAGACTGCAACTAAAGCAGCATAATTTTAGTTGTTATCAAATTAAAAGTAACAAAACAAGTGTACAACAATTGAACAAAAAATAACCACATCAATCAAAGTCAAACACAGAGACAAACACGGTGGAAACTCTAACCTCTCTGTGTTTGATTGTTGTACACTTATTTTATTGCTTTCAATTTGATCAAAGCTAGAATTATTTTCTACATTAATTACACGATTTTCTAATGAATCCAAACATGTTGTGTATCTTTTACAAAAAGATCTTGATGCTCCTTGATTTTGATTAATGTTATAGAAGTGACAATTATATTTTCATAGTATCAGAGTTTGATATATTCTAAGAATCCTGGGTTTGAACCCCTCAAGAGATAAAAGTTGTATTTGTTATTTGTTAGATGAATTTCTTGTGTGTTTGTGTTTGGACTTGAGTTACATGGCAAGCACGTTGGTCCTACAAGTGAGAGGGTGTATTAGAGAGCTTATAAATCATTGTTATTTTCTTTTCTATCAACTTAGACTTTTGAGTTTGATAGGTACTAACATTTCTCAATTTTGGAATAAATAATATAAATGTTTCTCCTTTATAAATTGCGGGTGATATATATATGTATATATATATATATATTTGCTTCAAGAATGAAGAGAAATTCAATTTTTAGTTGAAATTATTCAAGTTTTTTGCCTAGTGTTAGGGCTTAACTTCAATCTAGCCATAAGTGTATTGGCTTGTTTTAATTTTGATGAAGGAAAACTAGTTGATTTGTCCAGTTCTAGGGAATTTGGTGCTTCAAGATCTTTGGATTTTTGGGCTCCAGAACATTACAAGGATATTAGAATGGTGGAAAAATGCTTTTATTTCTAAGGAGGAAGATTGGTTATGTTTTCATTAATTGTATACGCACTTATCTTTGTTTGTTTAGAATTCTTATGGGGTGATGCAAAAAGAATTGAAAAGCTAATAAGAGATTTCTTTATAAAATGGTGCAGATGAAGGGATAATAAATTTGGTTTAGGAATCGAGAATGTTATTTAAAAAAACCTAGCGATGCTTAGGAAAGGGCCATGAAGATTTTCTTTGTAGGTCAATTTATTGTGGCATAAAGTGATAGTAAGTATAGTCTCAAAGAAAATGGGTGGTATTCTAAAATGATTGTCGGAGGCAGGTATCAACTGTTGCTATGGAAATTTATAATGCAACATTTCAATTATTTCTCTTTTAATTTTCAGTTTGTGGTTAGGGGTGGTGTCCACAATCGTTTTTGGAGGATAGTTGGATAATTTACACCACAATATTCTTGAGGTGTCCATAATAATTTTTGCAATAGTGGGTAGTCATTTAATTTTAGGAGAAACTTGAATGATAGATAGAATAAAGAGTTTTCTTCTTTGCTTTCATTATTTAAACGATGTTTCTTTCAATATGGGGGATGAAGATAGAACATTTTGGTCCAAGGATTCTAGCAGAATAATTTCTTGCAAATCCTTTAAACAAAGATTCCTATCCATTTGCTTGTGATAAATTAAAGATGAAAATTTTGTATTTCATTGTATATTTTAATATACAATGTGAAGTTAATTTATATATATATGTGAAGTTAATTTATAGGCTAAAAGACATATTATAGAAATCGTAATTAGAATAATATATTACAATAATGGTAATAGAAATATATCATAATAATGATTGATTGATTTAATTAATACGATAACATACCCTCGCAAGCTCAAGATGGTGAGATGGATGCAAACTTGAGTTTGGAAACCAATTCACAAAAACATCCCGGATGATGAACTTTGGTGAAGATAACGGCGGGTTGATCAATAGAAGCAATTGAGTGAAGTTTAATGGTATCCTAATGAACACATTCTTGAACAAAATGACAATCAATCTCAATGTGTTTGGTATGTTCATGAAAGACATCATTATTGGCAATTTGGATAGCACTATAATTGTCACAGGAAAAAGAAGTAGCCATGACATGGTGAACTCCCATGTCCGTAAATAACCAACATAGCCAGACAAGTTCTTGCATAGTATCAGTGAGGGCCCGATATTTAGCCTTAATATTAGATCAAGCTATAATAGTCTATTTCTTACTACCCTATGAAATGAGAGAATCTCCAAAAATGAAACAGTAACCAGTAGTAGATAGTCGATTAGTAGGATTGTCAACCCAATCAACATCTGAATAAGCACGTACCTTTAAAGAGGAGTGGACAAAAAAATGAAGTCCATAAAATAATGTGCCCTTGAGATATCGTAGAAGAAGAAAGATAGCAGCAAAATAAGGGGAATAAGGAGTAGACATAAACGGACTGATAACATGCATAACATATGCAATATTTGGCCTAGTCACAATCAAATAAGCAAGACTTCCAATAAGCTATTGATAAAGAGTAGGATCATTGAGTAATATGCCTTTGAAAGGCATTTGTTTAACATTGGCTTCCTTAGTATCAATCAAGCTATCACGAGTAAGAAGATCCAAAATATATTTTGCTTGTGAAAGATAGTAACTATTAAAGTCAGAAGAGACCTTAAGACCAAAAAAATAACTGAAAGAACCAAGATCTTTCATCTCAAATTGCTGTTGGAGATAATTTTTAAGATAAGAGATTACAGCAATATCATCACTTGTAATAATCATGTCATCTATATAATGTAACAAGAAAATATAACCATGACTGGTCTTCTGAAGAAAGAGTGTGGAATCATAAGAGTTGGAGACAAAACCAAATTGTATGATGTGAGAAGAGAATTTAGCAAACCAAGCTCCAAGAGCATGTTTTAGTTAATATAGTGCCCGACAGAGATAAGAAACCTTGTGTGGTGGATGTAGATACCTTGGCGGTGGCATCATGTATACCTCTTCAATAAGATCCCTATTAAGAAATATATTTTTTACATCCATTTAAAACATTTTCCATCGTTTGATTGCAATAAATACCAGTAAGCTACGGATAGATGTAAGTCTAGCAACTGGTGCGAATGTCTTCTCATAATCAATTATATACTTCTAGGTAAAATCTTTGGCCACGAGATGGGCTTTATGTCATTTAACAAACCCATTTAATTTCGTTTCAATCTTATATATCCATTTGCACTCGATGACAGATTTATTAGGAGGAAGATCAGTCATATCTCAAGTATGAGTCTTCTTAGAAGTTTGCAATTCTTCAATCATAGTTTGCTGCCAAACAGAGTTAGTACTGACCTTTTTATAGGATTGAGGCTCATACAAAGAAATAATGGTAGAGAAATAATGAAAATCTCGAAAAGTTACAAGTAGTTCCCTTACTCTATTAGAGCAATAGGGAGAAGGAGCAGCAGGTGAGATTGGGCAAGAAGACTCTAGTGCAAGATCAACCGGTTGGTGAGACTATTCAAAAATCAATCGAATAACAGTAAAAGTATATATTTGAGTCTCAAAAATACTTGAATCACTATCATTAGGAAATAAAGGAACAGTAGGATCTATTAAAAGTTTATGAGGAGAAGTGTGTGATATGTGAAATTTGGATATGGATGAAAATATTTTATGTTCCCAAAAGACAACAAGACGAGAGATGTGAAGGCGATTTGAGATAGGATCCTAACAATGATAACATTTATGTTCAATGTTATAGCCAGAAAAACAACACAAATGACCTCTAGACTTTAATTTAGTTCATTCGTGAGGATAAAGAAGGATAAAACAAATACATCTAAAGACTTTGAGATTTTGATAGTTCGAATGAGTGTCACACAGTTATTCATAAGGAGTTTGATTATCAATGACAAAGGGTGAAACACGGTTAATAGTGTATACTGTTGTTAATATAGCTTCTCCCTAAAACTTTTCAGGATAATAGATAAATATGAGAAGTGTACGAACAGTTTTAAGAATATGTCTATGTTTGCATTCAACACGCTATTTTGTTGTGATGTATCGGGGTATGAATGATGGCATATGTTACCTATTTGATTCAACAAATTAAGAAATACATTATCCAGATATTCCATGATATTATTAGAACATAAAACTTCGATAGTTCTAAAAACTAAGTCTGAATCAATAAATAAACGCAATAAAATAAGCTTTGAATCCAACCACATAAACAAGCCTAATATGCAACAATTAACTGAGCCCAATAAATCAATTTAAGAGGCTGAGTGTGCCCAATAAGAATACCAATTTAAGAGCCAAATAATTCCATAAAATGTGAGAAAAACAAACTAAGATTAGTGGTATGCTAATCTTTTGCAGGTTGTGATGCAGTGCACTTGAGAGACTGAGTGTGCGTAGTAGAACCTTGACCAAAACAGACTAGGGAGACCAGAACCGTGACCAAAACAAACTGGGTGGTGCGCGACAGCAAACTAGAGAGAGAGAGATCCGCGGTTGAACAGCACTCGACTTGCGTGGTGGTACGAGGGTGCGACAGAGAGAGAGACTTGGCAGCAGACCAGTGTTCTGCGACGAGTAGTGGAACAGATTCAGACCACTGGTATGGTGGTGCGATGAACAGAGACAAACCAGGTGGAGACCGGTGTAGCGAGAGGTTAATAGCAGAAGCTTGGTGGTGAGGCGGCAATGGCAATGGCAGATGAACTAGATGCGGCGGCAATGGTAGCAGCGGCGATGGTGATTCAGCGGGTGTGAAGGGAGATCACCGATGTGACAAGGGCGGTTGGCAGTGCGACCAAGCCAGAGATAGATGACAGTGACAGATGAACAAGGAGCGGCAGCAGAATCGGTAGTGACGATGTGATGCAGCCGTGCAGTGGTGGTTTGTAAAGATGACAGTGGATGTTTGATTTGGAAAGGTGTTTGGTTTGACGATGACAGTGGCGATTCTGAAGATGACAGTGCGTGTTTGATTTGGAAGATGATAGTAACGGTAGCAGTGAACAGACAGTGACAACATAAAAAATTATAAAAACTTAAACTCTGATTCCATAATAAATTAGAGATGAAAAGTTTATATTTCACTGTATATTTCAATGTAGGGTATGAAATTAATTATTTAATTGATTCTATTATAATAATTAATCTTATTTTAATTATGAATAAAAATATTATATATATAAGTGTTTTAATATTTATTAAATAATTTATTACAATTGTTTGTATCATATTAAATAAAATTACACAACAACTAATAGTAAAAGGATATAAATATCAAATTACTAGTAATTAGATAATTTTAACTTTAAAAAACAAACAAGATTATTACACATTCAGAGGTAAGGAAAAAAAAAAACAAACATGTCAATCAGATTTCAGATCTCAGTCACTATTCAGCTTTCAGTCTTCAGCAGCACTGTTCAGTCTTCAGATAAAAAAACAAACGATCCCTAAGAGACATATTATAGAAATGGTAATTAGAGTAATATATTATAATAATAGTAATGGAAATATATCATAATAATGATGGATTGATTTGATTGATACAATAACAGTTTGAACCTGTTTGTGTAATTTAAAGGTCAAAGGTTTCCAATAAAATAGAAGTTCAGGTACAGTTAAAGCTCATGGAGAAAAATAAAACTTATGACATTATTCAAAAGAGATTCCTAATTCTGTCTACCTCCCTCTTGGTGTCACATGTGCAAGAATTTCATAGAAAATTTGAATCATTTTTTTCTTCAATTTCTGGTGGCTGCTAAGTTATGAAATAAGTTAGCTTCATTGACAGGTTTGAAGTGAATTACTCCCCAGTTCATGGTTTCTTTCTTATAAAAGATTTTAAAGATTTCAGGATAGGAAAGATGCTAAGTATTACTGTTTTGTGGGTTATTTCATTAGGAAAGCATAGCAGAAACTTTTATGAAGCTAAATAGGACAACTTTTCATGGGATAAGGTTTTTTTAGCTTCTCTATGAGTATCTACGTCTAATGAATTTAAGACAAATTCACTAATTTTCATTGTGCTTGATTGGAAGGCAGCAGTTAATTGATAAAATTTCTTGCAAATTTAATTTTCTTGTTCAGTTTTATGTACTGATAGTATATTACTAGTTCAGTTTTGTACACATTTTCTTCTCTATTTGAATAAAGTTTTCTATTTCGTATAAAAAAAAAGAAGAAAAGTTAGAAACCAATCATCATTCAGTAAAAGACCAACCATAAAATGTCTCCACTGACACTAGTAGATAGGAGTTTCTAATTCTCAAATTCTTTCACCACAAAATGTTCTTAATCACATATGGGCAAAAGGTGTAACCATCACCCATTAACTTCATACGTATGCCGAGATGAGAATCTGAATTTCAATTTGCTACACTCAAATTTGAAAAAAAAAAAAAAAAACAAAAACATCAAAAGGAAATTGTGAAATGAGTTGAAAGAAAAATTAGAGCGAGACTACTTACAGCAGGGCAAATTAACTACGAAAGAAACATCACCTGAAAACCACGTAAGCTTTATCAAACTAAGCAAAGAGAGTAGAGTGAAAGCGAAAGAGACAATAGATTATGTATGTATGTATGTATGTATGTATGTACAAGAA
The DNA here is from genome assembly GCA_022984855.1 of Dimocarpus longan. Taxonomy (NCBI): domain Eukaryota; kingdom Viridiplantae; phylum Streptophyta; class Magnoliopsida; order Sapindales; family Sapindaceae; genus Dimocarpus; species Dimocarpus longan. Next base: position 7,471,748 of record CM041022.1, read on the forward strand.
TATCCAAAAAGGTGGTACTAAAAACCAGTGAGCCATTTTTCTACCACACATAATCACCCTAGGATCAAAGTAAAAGGCAATAATCACAAATAATCAGCGTAGGTATAAGAGTCTACTGCTGTACGCTATTAATAACAATAAATATACCCAATCATGAAGCAGGAAAGAAAAATATCATTTAATAGAAAAGTTGAGTATTCCACTGAACTTATTTATTTTGTTTTGCTTTTAGAGATAAAATCATCATTTTAAAAGTACACATGCTTAAAATAAAATTTCTCAAAAGTAGAATAAACATTGCAGAATATTTATTGAGACTTATCCAATGAATGAAGTCCAACTACGTAGTTAAGCATGACTTTAGGAAACAAATTCTTTCAAAGTTTACATCAAAATCCACTATGCACATTTTGAAATTTCTCACATTTTCTTTTAGTGCACAACATATTCCAATCTATGATACAAATTGTTCTAGACTCTGAAATGCTATTAGCAACAGTAGAACAGAGTTTGAGCCCTTAAAAAATTCAATTAAAAAGCAAAAGAGGGAAAAATCTTGTCACTTAGTGCTTTTTGATCCAGTAACGCAGCAGCAGATATGTTGATTGAAATTTGCGCCGTCTAGATGTAATATTATATTTCAAGATTTGAAATTCACACACCTTTGAAATATGAACACCAAGATTCCGGTGAACACCAGAGCATTCAATGCACAGTAATATCCCAAGATTAAGAGACGCCCAATCAGGTTCTAGAGCGTTGCACTCTGAGCAAAGATCATTTCCAGGAATTTGTCTGAGGATTGCAGAAACACTCTCAGGTTTATTGGTAATATCATTCTCCATACTCTGGCTATTTAGTGATCGACCATCACAATTAGAGGCAGAATCGATTTTTTCCAGATGTTTGGTTCGAGGATTTGGCTGCAAAAGATCATAACAACAGTCAGCAAAAGGTTCAATTCTTTAATCCAGAGACAAGGGGCCTGAAATAGATTCAACCTGTTGCAGATAATTCAGAAGTGATGCAATAACTCCTGTTAGTTTGTTTATCCAGTCCATCCTATCACCTTCTGTTTCAGCCTGACAAACCAGGTTAGGAAATAGTCGTGGAATTGTTTGGTTTTTCCAGACTCTATAAAATTAAGCTACTGAATAATTAGAAAGTTGGACATCAAAATATCATTTATTAAAAATTGAATAATGTTAGGGTTCCAAATATTTTACACAAATGATGTCAAATGATGTAGTATATAAATTGTCGAGATCATATTAATTATAGTATTCATCTTATGATTTATAAGATCTTTGATAACTACATACTATATCATTTGGACATAGATTTGGATAAATTATTTGAGAAGTCTACTATTACTATTAAAAATTACTTGACCAAATAAAACATGTGTGATGAATTTATCCTTTTATAAGAATCTAACAAGACTCATACTATTTGCTGCTCCCATAATGGACGAATGGTTGTACAACCTATAATATCTTGAATGCATCAAGTCAGATATTTCGTGGCTCTTTTGTTAGTTGAAGCCTTCCGTTCTGACATAAGCTTCTGTTTTCGGATTCATAGTTGAAGCAGGTTTGAAGACATTTTAAGCTTCAAACATTTCAACCTATAATATCTTGAATGCATCACATGGTGGCTTGGCCTTGTTTCGCGAACAATTAAATAATATCACCCCTAACAACCTTCTGATTGGCTTGTTTTGTTGCCATGTCATGACCATATACCATTCTGATGCTGCCACGTGGAATCATGGGTAAAGTGGGGCCGGGTGGGATCCTACTTGATTGGGTGTAGCGCTAATTATGGCAAAAGCATTGGGTTCCATTTCTTCTTTTCTTTTTATGTCCATTGATATACTGCTTCTCTGCCATGCTTGTATTGTTTTTCTTTGGAAGCATTAAAAATATTTAATCAATTAAAATCAACTAGCTTAAAGGGTTTTTAAGGTACTTACTGCTAATAGACGGTAAACATTTGGTTTATGTCAGCGTTTTTGATTGACACACGTTGACAACACATAATTCAGCTACATGAACATATTTCAGTTTGAAAAGTTTGAACAATGACATTTCCTTTGTTTCTTATCCAAAGTGATGCAGGACAAATTAGGAAAGTTTAAAATCGTCCAATTTTGGTACAGCAGAAGTTTGTTTCAAATATTGAAACAAATAACTCAAACAAGATAAAATTCAAAGCTTTATTATTGAAGAAAACTTATGAATAACATACCTAAGCATAAACAATTAAAACATATTTATAATGTTTCTAACACAACTTTAATGGAAATAAGAATCTTAACGAAATACTAGCCAATAAATAAAAGATATTATACTTGATTAACAAGTAATAATCTTAGCTAATAAATTAAAATCCAAGAGATCTTAAATTTTCCTCATTTGTCCTGCATCACAAAGAAATAAAGAGCACAACACGTAAACATTCGCAATAGGCTATTGTCATGCTTTGCAACACTGATATATCTTCATTTTCAGGACTTAGGAGCTGTCACATGAAACAAATTCAACTCCTTGGATGGAATATCACATGCATGCTTTGGTGCTTAGCGTTCTCAGTTAATACGCTGAATCTGAACTCTGGCCAAAGTCAACTAGTTAGGACTAAGGTTCCGCTGAGCTGAGTTTGGCCAATGCATTCATAGCAGACAACCTACAATTCTGCAGAATAATTGAATTCCCACACCCAGTCAAATATATTACCTGCAATGTGTAAGTTTTCATCGGAGAAATTATTAAGCAAAGTCGTAGATTAGCATCCTCTGCATCTGTTTTTATTGCTGAAGTGCGCAAATCAACAGTGCGGCGGCCTAGAGTTTCTTCATTAAGTGATGATGATCTATTGTGCCTTGTACGAAATCTACTAAATACACCAGCATTCTGTTCAGCTGAACCAGAATAATGATGGAGAGAACACAGGACAGAAAAAGAAAAAATAAAATCAGAGTTTATAGTGAAGATAGAATCTAATGTTCCATCTAGAGAACCGAAAGAGGAATCATCGTCACAACATACTAGCAAGAAGGTGGCACCATCAAAGAAACAGGTTCATATTTCAACCCAATTTCATTCTTATTTATTTACTTTTCTCATGACTAATTTAAGTTTAATTTTATAATTTCAATTTAATTTTATATCATTTATAGAAAATTGAAGGGAGATCATCGTCACAGCATGAGGGATCATCGTCACAACAGCACGCCATGACATAATCTCAGGTCACAGTGAAATTGAACTGACATCTCAATAATGACTTTGGGTAGATTTGGCGTAGAGGCTTTTGGGTTTTTTTTTTTTTGGTAAAGCCTGCTTACTTTTTTTGAGCTAACATATTATTGTTGCCATAAAACTTAGGCTGCATTTTTTTTGAGTAGCATGATTGAAGTTGGTTATGATGTTTATGTGATATTCTTATCTAACCTCAATCATCCTATATCGTCATAATGCTTTCGTTGTTTTTGTTGGGAACAATATGAACTTATGATCGTGTTTCTTTTGTTGTTGGATATTTGATGAATATATATAATATCACACTGCTTGTTGAAACACTATCATGTTCATTGCATTTTCATTTCATTACATTTTCATTACAGCTAGTACAAACACTGCCATAGAATTGCCAAATTACATTATGTTTATCAACATCATAAACCTTAACCTACTTCGTATAGCTTCCAAGTTCTGCATTCTACCATTTAGGGTTTTCATATTTTGTACTTTTGCATGTACAACTTCAAGGTTCTAAATTTTAATATTTATAGCTAGCTTTGATCTCATCTTCCATAAACTTGGATTTAGGACTTTGCTCAGCCATGCCATTTGCAACATGTATTCTGAATTTAATTCTGTAGCATTTGGCTCCCAAAATGAGTAAAAATTAAACTACCTAGTATCACATGTGAAATAGAGATTGTTTGGATTGTTTGTTGACTTCGAAATTCTCACTACTACCTTCCTCCACATTAGCATTTTCTATCTTTGAACTTTAACACATTACACCACTGATGTTGCTTGATGAACTTGAGAATCCTTCCGTTTCTTGTGTTGCTTTCATTGGTGTGTGGGTGAAATGAAGACCTGCTTATGTTGCTTGGACTGCTTCTTTAAAATATTTTAGGTGTATTTTGATCCAACAAGTGTGTGGGTGAAATCAAAAACTAGTTTTGTACAAAGTTTTAGTAGTATTTTTTGTGCAATAGTGCTGAAAGGTAGATGTGATCATGGTTGTGTGCTGAAAGTAGTATTATTTGTTAGGTGTATTTTGCTTCAATGATAGGTTTACAAAGTGTTTTTTTCTTTCTTGGTTGAGGAAATAGATTTATAAAGTTAGTGTGATGTTTGAACCATTGTGCAACAGTCACATTTTAAAAGGCATCTTCATCTTTTTGCTTCATTTATTTTTCTAGCAGTGTACGAGAGTATTTTTGCTTTTTTATTGGTTTAAAAGTGCTTTACAATTGGTTTGTTTCATCAACCTGTCAATTGAGGGCATTTTGGACTTTGAACAATTTTGAATGGAAAACGCTGACTTTTTTTTATCGATTTTAATGGTGGGGTGTGGTTTACTTAATTAAAAAAATAAAAAATCTGGGGTCTAATCCTCATTATTTTGCTTTCTTGGGAGGTTTTTCATAATATATTTTTATTAAATGAGGGAATTACACATCAAAGTTCATATGTCAATACCCCTTAACAAAATGAAGTTGCAAAACCAAAAAAATAGACATTTATTAGAGATTACTAGATCCCTAATATTTTCCACTAATGTTCCAAAAATATTTTGGGGAGAAGTTGTACTTAGTGCAGCTTACTTAATCAATCGAATGCCCACTAGAGTCTTAAAATTTAATACTCCATGTCTAGTGTTACTTAAAACTTTTCCAAGTAATAGAATTTTGTCTAATATACCTACAAAGGTATTGGTTGTTCGGTGTTTGTACATCAACAGAGTCAAAGTAAATTAGACCCAAGCTCCATTAAATGTATCTTTGTTGGATATTATCCAACACAAAATGGGTACAAATGCTATTAAACAGTAACAAAAAAATTTTATGTGTCCTTAGATGTTTTAGTTTTTCTAGAATAAGTTTTTTTATACCAAAACTGATATTCAGGGGGAGAATCCTGATTAGCAGAGGAAAGAATATCAGATTTGGGATAGTTTTTTGGACATTGAAAATCTGGTATCTAATTTTAATCATTCTAGGGGGCCAAAACATTTTAGAATAGACGGTCTACACACTAATGAAACCAACCAGGTCACAAATCCCACAGAAACCAACCAGTTTCCTAGTCCTTCTCAATCAATTGGTGATGTTTTTAAGTCAATAGATGTATATTCTCAACCAGCTGCTGAACAGTCTTTGAGTCATGATCAAACAACCCAACCTTATGAGTCTATTTCATCTGAAACACAGTCACAAAATCATATTAGTCCTAGCAGTACTAGTCCTCCTAAAATTCAAAAAATGTCATTGTTTACAATAGAAAACGTTTGGCACAAAAGTGACATCATCTCAGCATCATCAAGAGTCCAATCCAGATCAGCAGGGCCTAGAATTAAAATCACACAACACAGAACCGGTTGAGGCAATTTCAGATCTAAAAAGTCGGGAAACAGCTGACAATGTGGACCTTCCTATTGCTTTAACGAAAGGAAACATGATTATAAAAATGTTACATCCATAGACGTATAGAACTGCCTAGCACTAGGAGAATAACATTTGTATCTCTTTTGAATGACTGAATATCCAACAAAAATGGTTTTAACATATTTAGGGTCAAGTTTACTCCTAAATTAGGAATAAATGTGAACAAATGTTGTACATCCAAACACCTTAGATGAAAAATGTGATATTATCCGATTGTGAGGAAATTTTTTTTGAAAAACCTTACATGGGGTTTGAAAATTAGGAACTTTAGGGGGTAGTCTATTAATGAGATAGGCTACCGTAAACAGCTTATTCCTAGAAAAATTTTGGTACATTTGTAGCAAACATCATGGACCTAGCTACTAGCTACCTCCAAAAGATGTTAGTGTTTTCTCTATGAAATCTCATTTTGTTGAGGGGTGTCCAGACGTGAACCATGATCAATAATTCATTTATTTGGTAAGAACTCATTTAATACTGAGTTAAAATATTCTTTTGCATTCAGTTCTTAAAACCTTAATTCTTGCTTGAAATTGAGTTTTGATCATACTACAAAAATTTTTAAAAATTTTAACAACCTTGGATTTTTCCTTCATAAAGAATATCCTAGTTAATCTTGTATGATCATCTACAAATGACACCAACCACTTGGAACCGATGATGTTGTTGACTCTAGATGGCCCCAACAAATCACTTTGC